>JAJTIZ010000019.1:0-590296 GCA_021365335.1 Phaeosphaeriaceae sp. PMI808 | reverse complement strand
GCGCTGTACGCTAATTGGCTCTATTGATGTGGCCCGTGTACGGGCGCGTTTACCTGTGCAAGGGATGATGCATTTGCAAAATATTTTATCATCGTGTATAAGTACTAAGTTATTTTACAACCATTCATCAATAGCATCCTTGGTCCAAGGGTAGGATAATTGCCTTCCAAGCAATTGGTTCGGGTTCGAGTCCCGGAGGATGCAAGACATCTCTTTTGTCCCTGTATTTGGAGTCTTTTTGACCATTGGTTGTGGAGACATGGGGCGGGCGTCGACTTTCACCGTCACGTGCCCAACCAGTCTCCGCCACCACAACTTTCTACCAAGCGACAAGCACCACAAGCACCGACAAATATCAATCATAAACGTTGTCCAATAACTTGTGATACAAATGTAAATTTTGCCAGGTCTCTACCGGCTAAAAGATTCACAAAGCGCATGGTCCCCTCTTGGACGACCACGTTGAGAGTCATATCTGGAACACTTGCAACAAAAGAGCGGCCACCCCCGACAATGATGTCTTGGTAACTATTCTCCAAACACGATTCGGCCCACGATGCGCATGATCACCTGTGGTAAGCCTCCCAAACGCGGAGTACCCGAGACCCATGCGGCCGGTTCTGCAGGACGTGCTCAAGCGATTCCCTCGGAACAAATTTGGTTGACTCCGATGGCTAGGCCATGAAATAGCAGGAGTCATCTATCGAGCCACCGGCCCGAACGATGTATGTCTTACTAGTGCTCCTCTTTCGCAAGCTCGTCGCTTGGTATAGGACACAACGCGCGGACAAAGAACAAATAGAGAACATTCATATTGAGGGGCCCCACTCTTGCCGGTGATACCAAAACCTTGGTTTCAAGGCCAGCAGGTTACATTCCGCGTGCTTTATTGGCTCAACACTTAGCCCTACTGAGAAGTCCATCGCTCGGTTAGATGCGTTGGCCGTGCATTTCTTGTGGGTACTCTAGACCGCGCGCCACAGATGGAAGTCGGTGAGTATTCCTGAGGAACTGAAGCCCCGCATGTGATGTGAGGGATTTAATTGGCTAGAGGAGCAGCTTGGAGGGGGCTGTCACCGACAGACAGCTTTGGCATTGATATGCGCCAAGGGAGCGGGTCGGTGGAATTGGATAGGACATGCAGTTGGGACAGACTGTATACGCAATGGGCACATTTGTTCATTGAGCCGCATAGGATTTTGTCCTGCAGGAATTATCTACCAAAAGCTATTTGAGCTGGTCATTCCCCGTCGTCTACTCCGGTCCTGCACTGCAATCCAAGTTTCCATCGCAAGCATACCTATCCATTTAAATTGTACCACAACCTACCTAGCTAGAAGTATCAAAGATGACGTCCCAATCCAACTTCAAAGCTATACCCCCCATCCGCACAAACACAGCCAACTCGCAACATTCGCAATCATCTGGACAAACCTTGATATCACCGCCCACCTCACCAGTTTCGCCAACATCACGTACAGCATCGCCAACCGAACAAACTTTCTTCGGCACCATCAGTGCACGTGTTCGCGGTCGCTCAAGAAGCAGATCACGCGATGCTTCGCGGAAGCGTTCAGAATCCCCTTATTCAAAGACACATGCAGCACCACCCCAACACGTTCGACACGCCTCCAATACAAGTGCCTCCTCTACACAACAACGACCCAGGCTTCAAAATCCAGACAGAAGTGGAAGCGACCCGTGGCGTGGCCGGCATTCGAATGAGTGGCTATTCAATGGGTTCTCGGTGACTGAGGCGACGAAAAACATGCTGCAGCGCCGCAAGTCGTGATTGCAAGCTGGACACAGGTGGTCTGTGACTCCCTGTGCTGATTGGGCTAGATGATTGCTGGAAGACATTACACTATCAATAAGTGTCCGGTAGCCCGTCGATGACTGTTATGAATATGATAAGAATGTAATGAAGAGAAGGATATCCATTTAGCATAGTTCATAACCTACAAGAATGTATAGTAGCTATGGTAAAAATTTCGGTATTTGATCAAGTCTTGTTAACTTTCGTACAATTTGCGATGCTAGAAATAGTTAGTTGAGGATGAGACAAACTCGTGTGGTATAATAAGGTAGGTAATGTGGGGTCGAAATGACACCAGTATGGCATGATGAAGTGCATCAGGCACAGCCGTGGGGATGAATTCCATGGCTGGTAACATACTCGATATCGATCAAAAATAGATACCTTTTATAACGTATAATCCAAATATAGTGATTCCTCTAGTAGAGTTTGAGACGATGCGCAAATCATGAACAGCGAGGGTTTGCCCAGCACGAGGTCTACACAACACTATACATATGATGCACCCCCGACTCATCCTGTTGCAACACCGTCAACAAGCGCCTCGCCCTCTCAATCCTCTCCTCACTCAAAATATAGCTACTAGGAATATCTCCTTCCTTAACCATATCCTGCTGCAGAGCATCCAATTTTTTCCCCTCTAGCTCCCCAAGCATCATGTCTACAACTGCCTTCCCACACAACGTGCCATTAGGCATTCCATGCCCTGTATACCCACCACACAACCATAATCCTTCTTTGCCCGGGACCTTGCCTACCCACGGATGATCGTCACGTGAGTACCCCATGATGCCTGTCCATTGTGCCGCGGCGCGCAATTCCTCTAGACCAGCTGTTTCTCCGTCGAGCGAGAGCAGTTTTAAGAGCGCGCCGCGGAGATACGTCGCAGAGTCATCGTCAATGACACTGTCGTCCGATACACCAACCGTAGGCAAATGGCCCGCTCCGCGGCCGCCACCAAACATGAGATGGCCGCCGGGGTTGGGTACGCCCGAGTAAGGTCGTTGGATGAGATAGTCGTCATTGTTTTCGGGCTGACCAAGAGTTCCTACCATGCCGTACGAATTGGGTAATAGGGTTGAGCCTTTGGGCGGATATAAAGCGGACATCTCGCCACGTACGGGCACGATGAGGTCGGCGAAGTGAGGAAGCAGGGCGGAAGTATATCCATTTGTTGCTAGGATTACAGTCGTTGCAGAGATGGTGCCACGGGGAGTGTGTAGTGTATGTTTGCCGTCAGCGCTTGCAATTTCGGTGACTGGCGTCTTTGTCTGAAGATTGATTGTGCCTTCTTTAATGAGTTTCTCCAGTATAAAAGCCACGAGCTTATATGGCCATAGGCTTGCAGCACCAGCCGTGAGGGTAGCCCCAACAATATCTGGGTTTACTTGATGTTTCTTCAACTCCTCTTTATCTCGAATAACCGTGACCCGGCTGGCGATGTCTGGTGCTATGGTTTGAAGATGTGCAATTTCACGCTCAGCTTCTGCCATTGCATTTTCAGTTCCGAACAGACGGCAGCCAGATACATCACGCCATTCGCAGGGGACGTTGTTGGCCTGGATGTAGGATCGAACGGCGGCGACATTACGGAGTTCAAATGTAGCTACTTCAGCGCCGCGATCGAAGAGAAGTGGTTGACAGTGACCGCCATTCTATTTGGTCCAGTCAGTGCCCTTATCATCCCGTAGTGCACTGAATACCAGCGGCGCGCGTTTCGAGGTATACAGATGTGTATTACCTACAGTATGCATCTGGAGTGAAGAAAACCACTCACCCTGCCTGTAGCGCACCAACATGCATCTCGGGAATCAAGCACAACAATACTCTTGCCCTTGGCTCTCGCATCTTCACTCAGATATCGAGCTGCAGAGGCGCCAGTTATACCACTTCCTACAATAACGATATCGGCCTCAACAGGGAGCTCTTCTGTGGTTCGATGTCCGAGCAAGAACTCATTCGGCTCGCTATGCCAGAATGACGACGTCGAAGTCGGTGTTGGGAGAGTAGCGCGTCCCTGCTTCATGGTGGGTTTGAAGTGGGGTAGATAAGGTCGAATTACTACACCTAGCTGTAGTTGAGTTTATATATACTTCCTTCCAATCTGCTGTAGAATAGCTAAATGCCGTATGTGGTTGTGCAAGCGTTTTGATCCGGATTAAATACGTGGTTCAAATCGATATGTCAAGTTTCATGGACGAACCGGAGCGGCAGAGGGGCAGTTGTGGGTTGGGTACATTGCTCGGAATAGCTGTGAACACCGTGGATCTTCTCAATCGATCTGACGCAGTCCGATAGCGACGATCGCCGACTTAATTGAGACAATATCATCGTAACAAAGGTACTTTGTATATTTTCACTAGCCACAGCGTTAGCATGACCTTCAAAGGGCATGTAGGTATTCCACGAATCGATGAACCTCAGAAGTATCTGGTGGGGTGCGACCGCGATTCAAGCTTGCTTAGGTAAAGGGGCCACATATTGAACGAACCCTCATTGAGCCGTTGTTCATAGTTTACATCATCTCAAACTCTACCAGCTATTGAGATCACATGTTTGGATTGTTTGCTGAAACAACGATCTAGCCTCGATCGACATCAAGTATATTACCGGCCGTGGAATTTGTACCCACGGCCGTGCCTGATGCGGTCTCTATGGCCCTAGGTTGGTAGACTTTACCCTCAGTGTCCACCGCGGAGGCATTCGATTACCCAGAATATATGTGAGCAGCGTTTAGAGCGTCAGCTCACCCCAGGTTGCCCCGCGGCTGACTAAGATACTTGCTTGCGATACTGGTCAGCTAACATCTTTGTCTAGGTGTAGTCACCGTGTAAGAAGCGTTTGGGTAACAGTGAGAATGAGCATGATATAACCTTGAAACTTCCAACCTGATAGAAATTCCAATCATCCCACCAACCTAAGACAGCTTGGCAACAAACAACTCGTTTCAAAAATCACTTGAATCCTCATTCTATTACATCTCTCTTACTACGAATTTGAAAACATAACCTCGTCTAAGTCTACCACAATGGTTGCAAATCCTCTCCCTACAAAAATTGGTGTCATTCTTTTCCCCGGCTTTCAACTCCTTGATGCTGCGGGCCCACTCGATGCATTCTGTCTGCTATCAAACAGCAACACACTTGAGCTCAGTATACTAGCCGCAACCCTAGATCCCACACGAACACAGACATGGGTGCAAGATAAACAAGGAAGCAACTTTAGCCAAGGCCTCGTGCCGACGCACACCTTTGACAATGCACCACAGGATCTAGATATGCTCTTGTTGCCCGGCGGACTCGGCGCCAGGTAAGTTCTTCCTCCCTGAAGATGATTATCACCTATTTCTTTGTATTAGCAGGCTAATTCCTCGTACCATAGGGGACCCAAAGGTGAAGAAAACACAGGGCCAGTGGTGGAATATCTCAAGAAAACCGATCTTAGTGGAAACGGCAGTATTAAATGGGTTTTGACCGTCTGCACTGGAAGCGAAATTCTGGCTCGCACAGGTCTTCTAGATGGGCGTAATGCTACGACGAATAAGCGTGCTTTCAATGATGTAAGTCGCACATCTATTCCCCTCGTTTCGGTCTCTCAACGCTAATCGTTCGTAGGTCAAGGCCAAGCATCCCCAAGTAAACTGGGTAGTCAAGGCGCGCTGGGTGGTCGATGGGAATATCTGGACGAGCAGCGGTATTTCGGCAGGTATGGATCTGGCGTTTGCGTGGATGGCTGAGGTTTTTGGTGAGGAGACGGCAAATTATGTGGCAGATCGGAGTGAGTATGAAAGGAACATGGATCCATTGAATGATCGATATGCGGAGCGGTGGGGTGCTGTCTAAAGTACTGCAAGAGATATGCTTGAAATATAAATGTTATGTCTCAATGGAAGACCAAATCACAAATGCTATCATGTGGTTGAACACTGATGAAATCCCATGGCTCGTACCTGAGGACAACCTTCTAAATGAAGAGGGAAACGTGAAGAAAAACAAGTAGGAGAGAAGGCAGCCTCACATAGAATCCAAAGTCTTGCATCATGACGGGTGCTCACAAACCCTTTTTAGCGAACCTCCATCATGCATGGCGAGCAACAGCCATAACATCTTCTTCAAGATGCAGACTCTGAAAGTTCGTCAAAACCTCTGGCAATCCTCTGCCGCCCTCAAGTCTCCCACGCCGTTCCTGCGCCGCAACCCCAATCATAAAGTCCTCCTCAAACGCCTGAATCTCCATCCGCGTATTCTCCAACCGCCTACTTTCCCCATCCTTCAAATCCAATCCGACCACACCTACCGGCTCGCTTCCCCCAGCCCTAGACCTTGTGAACCACACCTCTGCATCACCAACACGCTCACCCCATGTCCCATGCGTAGAACATCTCGCAACTGTTCCCGGTCTAGGCGCCCTCACATTCCTAAATTCAAGTCTCGGGATCCACTTTGCGAGTAGCGCCTCACCATCCAACTTGACATAGGCCTCCTTGAAGCACCAAAACGTGTAGAACCGTCGCAACTTTGCATCAATCAGGAGATTAGAGTCGAAAACACGCTCCTCGCCCGAGGGTAACGTGACGCGAAGACTCTGGTTGCGCCGGGTACATCTGTCATGGCGATATTGTTGTAGCAAAGATGGGGAAATGAGGGTTCCGTCGAGTAAGGGGAAGACATCAACGTTGTATTTCATGTCGAAAGATTCTTCGTGGGAAAATTGCTCAGTGTAAATGTCGATCCAGCCGTCGAAGCCTTCTTCATCAATGAAACGGTAATCATTGCGCTCGTTGACGCACACAATGTCGACGCCGAGTACAGCGTCTAGGTCGTCTGTTTTACAGCCTACGAGAGCGACAAGACCGGCTTGATGACTGATATTGAATTCAAGCGGGGCAGGTAAAGGTGATAAGTTTGGAGACGCCGCAGGAAAGAGTGCACATGGCTTTCCATACTTTGGATCGCGTTTCCTGCCGAATGTGATGTCTTTCCATGGTATGCCAAGTGCTTTATTCACGTAGAGTCGCTTTAGCAGCGCAGAGGCTAGGCTCATGCGCGCATCTGCAATATGGTACTTTCTTAGAATGTTTGCTCGCTCATCAGCGCTGATGAGTTGGAGGGCTTCTCTGGCCTATTATCAACTGTCAGCATAGCC
This sequence comes from Phaeosphaeriaceae sp. PMI808, assembly GCA_021365335.1. Classification (NCBI taxonomy): domain Eukaryota; kingdom Fungi; phylum Ascomycota; class Dothideomycetes; order Pleosporales; family Phaeosphaeriaceae; species Phaeosphaeriaceae sp. PMI808. Next base: position 583,335 of record JAJTIZ010000019.1, on the reverse strand, counting down.
TTCGGAGTACAATGGATGATCCGGATATCACAGACTGATTCTGAGTCTGAAATCTTGGTGCCGGGCCATATGCTACGTGTATCAATGAGCCAGCACGTGAGGCCTGTCTCGTGTTGTATGTCCGGATCAGGCATTGTGTGGACGGGACGGACGCTAGATCATGGTTCGAAAGTGAAGTCTGGACGCTGGCTGATGTGGGCTATTCTGATGTATGGCTATTCACGGCAATAGCGGGGCCGTTAGTGATCGGCAAACATCTGCAGGGCGTAATCGATAAGGTCCGATGAGTACAACTTTTTATACATGACTCCGATTTGCGCTCCACAATCTGTTTGTCTAAGGCTTTGATTTCTGGTATTTTTGATATTCGAAAAGAGTATGACGATACCTATACCGGATGTCACCATTGGTGTGCTTGCGTTGCAAGGCGCCTTTAGCGAACATATTCAACTTTTGCGCCAAGCCGCTGCGAACCTTCACATTACCGATTTCAAATGGCAATTTTTAGAGGTCAGAACAGCTACCGAGCTATCACGGTGCGACGGCTTGATAATACCAGGCGGAGAAAGCACTGCCATGTCCCTTGTAGCCGCACGCTCTGGCCTTCTGGAGCCATTGCGCGACTTTGTCAAAGTGCTCCGTCGCCCAACATGGGGAACATGCGCAGGTCTCATACTCCTTGCAGAGAGCGCGAATCGCACAAAGAAGGGCGGGCAAGAGCTTATTGGCGGGCTAGATGTCAGAGTGAACAGAAACCACTTTGGTAGACAGCAGGAGTCGTTTCAAGCCAATTTGGACCTACCGTTTCTGGGCAGCTCAGAGAATACAGGGAAAGAGGGGCCATATCGATGTGTGTTTATACGGGCGCCAGTTGTAGAGAAGATCCTACCACACAAGAAGGGCGAGCAGGTTGAAGAGGCGAATCTGGATGCGACTATCGTTGCGCCTAGCAAGACGCCTGTGGATGAGCTTGCGAAGGAGGAATTGAACGCAGAAGTCGAGGTCATGGCAACCTTATCATTACGCAACCCGAAGTTACAAGAGAGTCAAAGTCATGAGCATCCCGGGACAGAGGACATTATTGCTGTGCGACAAGGAAATGTGTTTGGGTGCAGTTTCCACCCAGAGTTGACAGGAGACGCGCGGATACATGCTTGGTGGCTGGGAGAGGTTCTGCAGGCCGTGGAGAGGAGACAGGAGTTTGAGCTGGTAGACCGGACCAAATAGAAGGAAAGGGTGATTGGAGCCTATTTAGACGAAGTAGCTAATCCCATATGAGCATTTCAAACAGCCAATAACGTCCAAGTAATTGCTGTATTATTTAATAACGCCAGACTCCATCCGTGCTTTGCGCTCTCAGACAATGTGTTTCTAATCATTGTACTCATCCGCGTATGCCTTGCCGTAGCCTCCTCGGCCAGGATCATATTCATTTCGATACTCGTCTCTGACCTGGCCTCCGCTCTTGCCACGTCCATACTGCCTTCCCTCGGCAAAGCCTTCATCCAGATCGGTCCTGATGACGCGCTCGTCTAGCTTGGTGCCGCCAATGTACTTCATGCAGTCAAGGGCATCCTGGTGGGTGTAGTACTCGACGAAGCAGAAGCCACAGGGTGTTTTCTGAAAGCGGTCAAGGCCCATGACCAGACGCTTGATTTCACCGCATTTGCTGAAGAGCTCGTGTATTTGCTCTTCTGTGGTGTAGAAGGAGAGATTACCAACGTAGAGCGTGGTTGCGTCTTTGAGCTTGTCTTCGAATTCGGCATCTTCTTGCTGGTGGTTGTCGTTGTCGTGGTGGCGTTCGCGTCTCCGCTTCTAGGGTAGTTGTTAGACCTGAAGAGTGGGAGGATCTGATAGTGTAGTTTTGTGTCATGTGTTACCTTTGCGGTTGCGTATGAGCTCGGCTTGTCCAAACGGTCAATGGTACTTCGTAGGGGCGCCATGACGTTGGAAAGTCGGTATATGCGTTGATTAACCAGAGAATAGGTTCGCGACCAGTATGATGGGGTTGGTAAGACGAGTTTTAATTATTGAAGTGATCGTTGTAGCGATGTATGTCCTCACGTCGAGAAGTTGAAGCTCAGCAAACGCTTGGGCCATGCAGGCGCGTCGAGCTTCTGCGCCTCTCACTTTGTTTGCATGCACTTTCTACCTTTCAGACTCTCTTCGTTTCACCCCAACCCGTTGCTACTGACAAGTGCTGGTCAGCATGCCTAAAGTACTCAGCTTTACGCCGGACTGGCTCTGTCGACCAAAACCAGGATACCATCTGTTTGCGCCCAAACAAAGTAATGGCAGCCGAGTTACCGCCCCGAAGAAGGAATCTGGGTCGCGAAAGACAATTGTTACAAGAGGGTCCGAGATCTTTGTGGCAGTTGGCACTGAGATCCGGTGGGCGGATTTAGTTAATCTCAAGGAAGGCGCTGAGCCTGCATACCGCAAACTACGAATATCCATACCACTGCCCATCACCCGACTAGTCATCTCTCCCGAAGAAGACTATCTGGCAGTTTCTACCTCACACACCGTTCATGTCGTAGTCCTCCCCGATTTTTCATTGCTGGAGAATGGCGATGACAGCCCCCTCAAGCTAAAATCATTCCAAGTAGGACCAACCGCACATGTAAAAGAAGAGTCGCCCATTGCGACCACTCTCTGGCATCCTTTAGGCTACCATGGACGATGCCTAGTTACCATAACAAAAGCTGGAGCGGTACGCCTGTTCGAAATCAACCGAGCGAACCGAGACTCCTTCACCGAACCTGCCCTTTCTATCGACCTCGCCAAGCTAGCAAACGCGACTAACGACCAAGACGATTTAAGCGCAACAAGGTTCGGAGCATCGAGCGGATTTTCTCCCGACTCGGTTGATTTGGAAGTGGCTTCTGCCTGCTTTGGCGACTTTCCAGAGCAGGAGGGTGTGCATGGTTGGGCACCCATGACCTTGTGGATTGCTACAGTTCCTGGAGATGTCTATGCATTATGCCCTCTTTTACCGACCAAGTGGCAGCTCATTGATTCACTTGGAGCGACTACATTCTTGCAGACACTGGCCTCCTCTATCAACGTAAACTACGCCGTTCTTTCCGAGGACACCACTGTATCCAAGAATGAACTCAAGACTTCGGAAAGGCAAGTAGCCTGGCTTTCAGATATTTTGTATGAAGAGCCATTCCTAGAAGAGCTTCCCAATGGTGACGCTGTCAAGGTTTTTGCTCGACCTTCGAGCACCCCTATCGTACCATTACTCCAAGGGCCATTTACCATTGCACCAGAAGTAGATGACTTCGAGCTGAGTGATATGATTGTGTATTCGCTAAAGACTATGTCTGACGGTAGCGATGAGGAGACAGCGGAGGGTCTACCGACCGCTGTTGTCTGCTTACTCACAGATACCTGTAAGGTCCACGTCTGTCTCGACTTGCAGGGAGTTATGGGGCGCTGGCTACCAACACCAGAGGTATGTTTGATAAAAGTTGGACTACTGTAGTGTGCTAATCCACCCCAGGATGACATTGATATCACAAATATGCTAGACCATGACTTGATCATCGCCGAGACTATCACATTGATTGAAGGCGAGCAATCATCGTTCAGTCAAAGCATCACACAAGACGTCCACACTGACTTCTCGTTCTTTGTATCACATGCTAGTGGGGTATTCTACATTTCTCTTGAGCCTTGGATTAGGAAATTGGAGGACGAGTTGTCACAACCACAAACAGAAGGCGCCAACTTCCGCATCCAGCGTCTGCTCGAATCAGCTAACAGCTCAGTCCAACAACATCTCCGTATCAAGACGTCTGGACCTGCAACAGAGCAAGAGGTCACCTCCTGCGTAGTCATCGAAGACGGCAATATTGGTTATCTTCTCCTCACGTCCGTCGACAACCAACCCCAGGCCGCATTCCTAGATGCCCCGGAAGACGACCTACTGACGGAAGAAGAGATTGCCAGGAGTTTGTTCATCGAGACACCACAAGTAGCATTTCGCGATGCGTGGCAACCCCCCAAAGTTATTTATGAGCCTATCGACCTCCTTGGCTCTATTAGCATTCCCTCGAGGCATAGAAATAATCTGAAGGAAGAAGTGAAACTCTCGCCTGCAAACCTCACTTTGTTGATGGATGTACACCGCGTACTATTTAGTAAGGTAGGCAGACTCCAAGAGGGCGTAAGCACGCTCTTCCACCAAGCAATACGCCTACAAGACGAACTGCAGGAACAGGTTGCAAAAAATGCACATTTACTGTCCAAGATGGATGCCGTCACTGGAAATGATGGGTCTCTCGCGGACGATGGAACACCTTATGGCAACGCTAAGATCGAGGAGCGAATGGAGAGGGTTCAGTCGCGACAGTATGAGATCAACGCTCGCTATGAGTCTCTTAGAAATAAGATGAACAGACTCGGCTCTAGCGAGCTTAGCGAAAAGGAAGCGGACTTCGTTGAAGAACTCACGACGATGGATTCTTCGGTTGATCAATCACATACCACGCTCACCAGCGACATTGACGGTTCACAAGACCCTGTCTGGCAGCGTCTCGAGAAGCTCAAAAAGTTGCAGAAGGAGTTAGCGAAGCAGGTAGAACAAGCAGCAGACGCGACTAAGAATGGGCAGGGAAGAAACGATGGGGTGAGGGTTCCAAGTCACTCGCGCAAACAGGAGGACGAGCAGATCCAGGAACTCCTAGCGAGGACCACGGCACTGGTCGAAGCAGCGACTCAAAGGCTAGGGAGTCTAGGAATACCTATACCATTGGAGGGTGGCAGCTAGGGTCGGTAATAGTATGGGTGTCTTGCTGTGTAACAAGTTATTTGGGCATTGTCCCGTATGGACACCTTAATCACGTTCAAGTATAGCCCGAAACCTTTCAGGTTTGTGTTGCTCTACAAACCACTTGCAGCGTCACTGTTGGACCTTCCTCTTGATGTCACACCCTTGCCCTTGCCCTTGCCACCTTGCTACCTTGCTACATTAACCGCCCTCAACCCTTCCAACACCATGCTTTCGTGAACTCTAGGGAATAGACGCCCAAACAGTCTTTAAGCGCAATATTCCTTGTTGAGATGGATACCAGCAAGCCGGATCGGGCTGCAGACACAACTCGATAATTAGCACGCACTAACACATCGCCCATTCCGGAATCTTCTTTGCACCGGCAGATTAAAACAACGAATCGCAACCGCCGTCACATCACATTCGGCAATGCACCTCATTAGCAGTTTTAAAGCATTAGTACACGGGTCCAGAGCGAGGTCTTTGCCAGCAGCTATCGAAAGGCTTCGCTTCAGTTCTGCCTAGGTAGGTAGTGTGGACAAGTTCAAGCGTCCAGGGGCATGAAAACAAGGCCCCAATCAAATACGAGAACAACACAACCCTCCAATGCATACTCCAGCTTCATGCATCGGTGCCGTCTTCATGCAGAAGGAAATATATTACTCTACTTCCCAGAACTGGTCGGGAGTTGCGGCGATGTCTATTTTGATTTCACGGATAGAAGCAGGCTGACTGTGCTGATGCAGATCTGATTGTGTGTAACAACTTGCTTCAAAGGCTGTTGTGTGGATGCGCGTAGTAGGAGCGAAACGTAAAAATGGGCAACCAAAAAATCCTGAGGCCCTAAGGCGCGTCGGGGTTTATAGGTATCACGCCTTGATCACACTATCACGGGCAATGAGGATTTCAAGGCGTTTGCACTGCGCCTCAGTCTTCGATGATGCATCTTCCAAGTGATGCGCGATGGGGCACGGTGGAGCAGTTGGGCGCTTACTCTTGGTCCCTGGACCACTGCAGAAACATCACACAACCTCGCCAATCACACCAGTCCTCAGTATCGCCTCCACGGACACTATTTGCCCCGGCTGTCTTGGGGCGTTCCCTCCCGCCCGAGAAGACTTGCATGCGCACTGCTCACTGGTCGCTGACCCCTGTTCAGCCAATATCAGATGTGAAAGCCTATTCGCTATCTACTCAATGCTTCGAAGGCTGACATGCAATGGCTGGCCACCCAGGCGGAGCCGTTTTGCTGTCCTAATTCGCTTGCATGCTCCATTATTCGCAAGTAGCAAGCCTCAATCCACCGACGGCATGGTCGCACGAGGCACTTGGAGCAAGGTTGTGCACCCCATAAGTGCTGTTGGCCCCCCGCCGCGACATTCTACCGGTTTGCGTTGAACTACCATCAAATTGTACACTGCTTTACAGATTGCTGCGTCGCAAAACAAAAGAGGAGGACTTTTGCATTGTTTTGCCATCGCTCTCACATCCGCCACCATGTTTCGATTTACTGAACTCGTACTCGTCGTGGCCAGCTGGTCGCTCGCCTCAGCCCACACTGTTATTGTCTACCCGGGTTGGAGAGGAAACAACATCATTACAAACGGAACCGTTTCAAATACGAACTCAGATATCAAGCCCGGCTCACTCGGTATCAACTATGAGAATGGAACACATGGTTTTCCATATGGCATGCAGTGGATGTACCCATGTACGTTGAATCATATCGCACGCGCAGCGGAGAGTGGCTGACAGAGCTCACCAGGTGGCGGTATGCCAACATCGCAAAACCGAACCAAATGGCCCATAAGGGGAGGTGCTATTTCAATTCAACCTGGATGGTTTCCAGGACATTCCATGGCCCAGTTTTATTTCAACATGGGATATGGAAATGAGCCATTGAATTATTCGCATGCAATGCTACCCGGCTTCTCAATCTCTGGACCTTCGAATTCGCAATACGAAGGTAGTTTTTGCTTGCCGCAAGTTCCGCTACCTGCTGGCTATCAACCAAATGTGGGAGACAATGCGACCATCCAAGTTATTGAACTGGCGCAACATGGTGCAGCTCTATACAACGTAAGTACCAGTTTTGGTTGCCATATTCTGTACTATGTCTTACAAAACCTTTAGTGCGCCGACATTACCTTCGCCGACGTCAACGACAAAGATATACCCGAGGTCAACAAATCCACCTGCTTCAACTCGACAGAGCCAACCCAGAAGATTGGCTTCCAAATGCTTTACACAACAACAAGCTCGCCCGCACCACGACATGCTGTAGCCAACTACGCATCAATACTCGCACCATTGTTACTCATCCTCGTATTATGCTCAATATAAACCGTCACCGTAATGCTTATTTTTTATCACTTTTGTAATGTTGTCAAGCATATGGGGTTTGGCGTAATCAAAGATATCCGGTCCTTTTCAAAGCGCAACGCTTTCTTATCTACTTTAGTAACAAATTTTTTAAACCGGGGCCACATAGCGGCGGAACAACTACGCAAGGGTTGTATACTCTTTATTGCTATCACCAGGGGAGGAAAGAAAGGAATGGATTCTACATGTACAGCACCAAGGAGCTCTGAGTAGGAAGGATAGGTTCGGATCGGTTCGGATCTCCATGACAGATCGTCGCTCTAGTTTCCAAATTCGAAATAAAGACATTCAAAGAATATTGTTGTGATTTGTTAGTGCAGGCTGTGTGATTGTGTGCTGTAGTGTGATGTATCGCAACATGGTGAGCATTAGAGCATGCAGCTGGCGTCATCGGGACGCCTTGTTGACACGTCGGTTCTGCAGCATGTGCTGGTGGCTGATGGAGGCGTTGGGGCGAGGTTACGTTTAGCGTTTTGTGGCCACGTGGAGTGATCGCACGTTAGAGATGGGTCTGATTTGGGGTCTCTAAGGATATTGTGTTGATGGATTACATGAGATGGTGTCGCATTGGATCTCATGGATGAGGCTCACATTTGGTCGTACTGGACTTGTACTCCTCTCTCGGTGAGGATGAAAATAGAGATGCGAAATTTTGTTCACTGTGTATCTATCCAAGTAATTCTCTTCAACAAAGTAGCAAGCTCACCTTAAGGCACCACAACTCTATCTACTCTGAGCGAACTACGTCCTTGTGAGTTCAACGAAGCTTGAACATGCTCAACTACACTCTTCCGAGCCTCGGAACTCTCCTTCCGACCAACGCTAATGACGAACTTTTGCTTCGCCGCAGCCCACCGCTACGCGCCCGTGGTGCATTCCGCTATCACCACTTGGATGCCCGCCAATCTACGCGCCCATGCAAGCCGCACCTTAAGTCAACGACTGTGATGCCCCCTATTCCGTCGTCATTGCTGCTTCCGACTTGCTTGCCGAAGTCTAGATCATGCGTTCGTGGGACGCTACGAAGTGAACGAAGTATTGAGCCAAGCAACGGGATAAAAAAATGGGCGGTAAGGAGAAAGGGATAGGAAGGGGGCGCGTAAAGAGGCAACAAGTTGAGAGCGAAGACGGCTGGACTATTGTCACGCATGGATTGTCGAACCTGTCCGTCAATAGTAAAACATCCAATGTTCGAAAAGAATCAGAGTCACAGTCATTCTCGACAAAAGTCGTAGAAGGATCAACTTCTGAGACACTCCTTTCAGAGTTCAAGAAGCTGCAGGGGCGATGGAGAGATACCACCGTTGCAAAGCAGATTGTGGCGATTATAGACAAAAAGGATTGGCATATTGAAAGCGCTGTATGCATAGGCATTGGGAGCTTTGCAAGAGATTGGGAGCATCGCCATCGGAGCATGTGGCAGCTTGTGCTATTCGTTGATGTCATCCAGCACCTTGACGAAAAGAGCAAAGGGTACAAAAAGGTGCAAATGTATGCACAAGACCCTGCATTCACACCTCTGGACATTGAATTCCTTAAAGTCATTGATATCATGAGTATCGAGAGAGATATTGAAAAGCACATCATGGTGGAATCGTTTGTGTACTCTCCGTTTGTGGATTGGTACCTTCTCCTCCCGACTTTCCTTGCATCTAAGGACCCTGTGCTCTACGTGGGGAACGAGATCCTAGACGACTACAGCGCGTACGCGCAGACAGGAGAGAAGAAGGAGAAGCAGGATGAGTGCGATAAGTTAGGAAGAACGTTTCTGAACGGACGAGAAAGCATGAAGCTACGAGACTTTGAGCTTCATGCACATGCATTGAATGGCATGATCATGTATTGGAAAACACCGGTAGATTAGATGGGCCAACCTGAACCCCCCTCAATCACACACTAGGATCACAAATACCCCAAAATCTCATAATTTCATCTAGCATCAACATACCTCAAGCTGAAGAGGCTGACAAGTTCCAAAATCGGCTCGATCAAAGGCAATATTGACCGTTGGAATCTACCATCTTCCACACCATAAAATCATACCCCAGAACATCAACTCAATCCCCACATACAACAAAACATCACTATTCCACACATCATATAAAACGCCCGCATTCAGATGAGCCTTAACAATAGTACTTTTTTTGCCATCTGATCGTATATACATCTACCCACCCTCCTCCTCAAACTCAACCAGCGCCGTCCCCGCCTTACACAAATCCCCCTTACCATGCACAACCCGCTTGACCACGCCATCAACCGGACTCCGAATCACAGTCTCCATCTTCATACTCTCAATGACAACAAGCGGCTGATCCTTCTTCACTTGCTGGCCCTCCTCGATCTCGACGCGCAAGACCTTGCACGGCATGGGGGCTAGAACGCTATTTGTCACGTCTTTGACGCCGAGGGCTTTCTTGGTCCATTCGGGCATTGCGAGGTGTAGGCGGTATTGGCGGCCGCGTTGGAAGAGAGTGATGCGGTCTTCGTCGCAGATGAAGGTTGTGGAGAGGCGGGTGTGTGGGTAGAAGGAGTCTAGGGTGTTGGTAGAGGGAGAAAAGGATGAGGTTATGTTGTGGAAGGTGGTGGATGCGATGGTGATGTCAAATTTTGAGGGAGCGGTTTGGAGAATGGTTACGGGTGTGGTGGTCGGGTCGCCTTTGCCGTCGGCGGGGGTCTCGATCAGGGCGAAGGTGCGTTGTTGGAAGCCAGTGCTTGAGCTGAAGCCTACGGCTGAGATTGGGGGCTGGAGAAAGGGTTACTGAGGGGTGAAGATTTGTCTTGTAGGGCGAGGCCTAGGGCGGCTTGTGCATATACTTCTGGTGCTGGGGGTTGAGGGGTGAAGAGCTCGGCATGGCGCTTTTGAATGTAGCCTGTCTCTACGTCTCCTGCAACGAAGTCGGCACTTACGCACATGCGCTTGATGAACTCGATATTGGTAATGGGGCCAGCTACTTCATATTCTTCCAGAGCTGCGCGAAGCTTTTGGATTGCTGCTTCTCTAGTCGGGCCCTGGACAATGAGTTTTGAAATCATGGGGTCGTAGTGTGATGAAACCTCGTCACCGGCAATGAAGCCTGAATCTATTCGCACGGTAGGCGAGGGTGTGGGTGTGCGCAAATGTAAAAGTAGGCCAGAGTCTGGGATAAAATCCATATCCGGGTTTTCGGCGTAGATGCGTGCCTCAATGGCGTGGCCTCGCTCGCTGATGCGTTGTTCAATCTCTTGCTGGGTGAGTGGTAGGCGACCACCCTCTGCTACAATCAGCTGCCATCGGACGAGATCCTCTCCTGTTACCATTTCTGTAACTGGATGCTCCACCTGTAACCGTGTGTTCATTTCCATGAAGAAGAATTTGCCGGAATCGTTGTCAAAAATGAACTCAACGGTGCCAGCACCCTCATATCCCACAGCAAGAGCGGCTTGCCGAGCCTTCTCCCAGATGTCTTGTCGAATATCTTCTTTCAAATGTGGAGCAGGCGATTCTTCTAAGATCTTCTGATGTCTTCGCTGAATGCTGCAGTCACGCTCGCCTAGGGCAACACAGTTGCCATGCTTGTCTGCGAAGACCTGCACCTCAATGTGTCGAGGGGTAGTGATATACTTCTCCACCAGCATCACTTCATCGCCGAAGGAATTGCGTGCTTCTGACTTGGCTGAAGCAAGCTGGTCAAAGAATTCTTGCTCAGTGTTCACTATCCTCATTCCTTTTCCGCCTCCGCCCTTGACAGCCTTCAAGAGCACTGGATATCCAATTTTGGCTGCCTCAGCTTTGAGGTGATCTGGGTCTTGATTTGAACCATGATAGCCTGGGATACATGGGACGCCAGCTTTGGTCATGATGTCTTTCGACTCACTACACATCAACCGTTAGACGAGGGTCTTTTTGAACTGCCTTTGCAGACCTACCTCTTGCTTCCCATAGATTCGATAGCTTGCCAAGGTGGACCAATAAAGGTCAAGCCGGCTTCTGTGCATTTCCTCGCAAACGTTGGGTTTTCACTCAACTGCCCTAAGTTAGCTTTCATCCGATGATTGTGCAGTTACGGTAGCCCGTACAAAACCATATCCTGGATGTATGCCCTGGCATCCTTGCTCTTTTGCAATCTTTATTATCCTGTCTCCATCTAAATAGGCGGATGGGTCACCGAGATTGACGGCGTATGGGGAGCTTAGTGCATGCTGGGACCGTGCATCTGGGTCTGTGAAGAGGGTGGTTACTCGGATGCCGTATTCTGAAGCTGTGCGACCAACGCGTCTATCAGGGCGTGTTAGTTCCTTTATTTTTCATAGCATAGGCATTTTTTTTCTCACAAGGCAATTTCTCCACGGTTTGCAATCAGTACGGATGTAAGAGGGTTGGGTGTTTGGGTGGCGGTGGAGTTGTAGCGCAAACCCTTTGTAGAAATGAACTGGCGCGAGAGGCGACTTGACTTCTGAAAAGCACGCATTATCACGAATTGAGGCCGTAGAGAGTCAAATTGGAAACTACCAAAGTGACTGCTTGTGGGGATGTGTGCATGTCTGAGTCTGGGGTAGCAAAGGTGCCTCGGCGGTGTCTAAAGCCGTGGGAAGCCGCAGGACAAGCCAGTTATGTCATTCGCGGGGAAAGCGCGAACGCGTTTACGACAGTCAACAGACACGATTGACACAATGTTTGAGGCGCTGTGCAGGACATGACGGTACAGTTACCTAGCTGTTTCTGACCCGATTGAATTGAGTTACAAGTTTGTATATATTACTCTGAATGTGCGACTAACCATGGCTGCATTCGCTTCAGCTCATTGTTTACTGTCACTATCACTGCCCCTACCAAGGGTGCTTGTAGCGACAGCTAGCTGAAAGACTCTCTCGCCATCCCTCCCTAGACGCGCAATTGCGTTGTCACGATCGACACAACTAAACCGGACTATCTACTAATAAACCCGCGCATTCTTCGCACTTGCTTTGAGCCATCTGCACGAACAAAGCTCTTGCACTGCTGACTGGTTGCGTCTGCATTGACCACCACCAACCATATAGCCTCTGTGCCGCATCGCTGCTCCTGGACTGCATCACACTCAATCTCGACTGCCGCCACGTCTTCACCACGGGCGCAACCCCACTACACTCACTCACCTACCTACCCATTATGAGTGACTACGGCGACGACTACTCCGACTATGGCGACGACTGGTTCTACGTCGAGGATGAGTACATGGCTGCCGACGATCTAGCAGAGCACGCAGTAGCTTCACCTCCACCGACAACCTACGGCGATGACGACATGCTGCCCGATTGGGATCGCTTCGATTACTTCAACGATCTCGAATACGCGTCAGACGGCTATGACGACGCCACCTTCCAACCCCATGATTCAAAGGATGTCAAGATTGGTCAAAAGAGGAAGCGCGTAGCTCAGGGTGGTAGCAGCAACAAGAAGCGAAGGTTGGCTGAGAGTGAACGAATGCCGGCAGATTCTTCTGTTGTGGCGCACTCGCCCATTGTTTGGCGCTCACAGAATGACCGGAAGCCCAAGCAAAGGCTGCTGGCCGACAACGCCCAGCCATACGCGCTGCTGAAGGACTGGCGAGACTATCTTACAGACACACCACGCTGGGCGCGCGGATCACCACCTGCGAAATCTCCGAGTGCACTATCTGGCACAGCACAAACACCTATAGCCGCGGAGCTCATCGGCGAAACACCCCTTCCAGAGGATGGTCAGGATGAGGAGCTAGAAGACGAGGATGGAGGTTTTAATATCAGCCAGGAAGTCCTGATGGCGGCCCTACAGAGACAGCTTGCTGCCGCTGGTGGCCCACTCAGTGGTATGGATCCGCAACAACTGCTACAATATGCAATGCGCATGGCGACAGACAAGGACGCGGGAGAGGATATTGCAGGCGAAATGGCAGAAGCAATGCTTGAAGGCGATGAGGAGGAAGATGCAGATGCAGAGGAGAACCTCTTGTCATGGGTCGCCCAGCAGCGAAAGGCGAACAATGACGCATCATCAGCCGAATCTAATTCACCTGATGTTGCTCGTGATAATAAAGGACCACCAACTTTCCCATTATCCAGTACCAATCATAGTAAAAAGACAACCACCACCAACAAAAACGTTGTTAAGCCTGGCGAGGGAACCCGTCCAGCATCCGGAACTCGTAGCACATCTCTAAAGCGTAAAGTGGATGATGACACACTTGAAAGTTCAGCAAGTACGGCCAACAAACGAGCTACGAGATCTTTTGACGCGCCCACGGCAACAAGTCAGGCCAAAACTGTATCAACGAGGTCAACCAGGACTACTCGCTCAAAACGCTAGAGGCCTTTCATCCTTTCACAATGGAATAACCAGCACATGGATGGCGGCTACACGACACGACTCAAATAAGATATCACCTGCATATCTACGATTTCTGACGACCCTTGCCAGGCTGGAACTGCAATTCAATACGTAAAGCCGTACCTTCGTCCACACCTGATAATATTAATGGTTTGAACTCTGGATATGATAGCATATATGGCTTTTTCTATGCCCCACGACGTAATGAATGGAACGGCGATTGAATGCATCATAGGATTGGAATCGGGATAGGTCATGTGCATGGATATGAGCATTGCATGTCAGCATCTATGTACCCCAATACAATGCGTGCCATCCGAAAATCATACGCGCTTTTCAGAGGAGACATCAATAAATTTTCCGGGAGTATCACTGAAGCACTTCAAAATGCAAACAAGTTCCCTCCCCCTGTACCACCTGCCCATGTCACACGCAACCTGCAAACTTTTACCCTACAAACTTTTACCCTACAAACTTTTACAAATCCAACATTTTCCTTTACCTGTGCCTATATAACTCATCTCGACTACTCACAATGAGTTTTGACTTCCTACAACGCACCTTGATATGCCTTGTACAAAAGGAAAAATGCATATTTTCCCTAGCTCCTTCCTATATACCCACGGGTGTTCACTTCACTTTCACCAAATGCGCACTGCATAAACAAACGCTATATACACAACAAGTGCTTTACACCGATAATCGTTATATACGCAAAAAACACTCGGTTCAAAAAAAACCTCCACACACTCCACCTACTGATTTGTCTTCCAAACACCAATCATGCCTACCAATCCTACTCCCCCACCCGGCTACTACGAAAACTTCGAAGCCGTCGACCTTGGCGAACCAATAAGTATATACCCAACCAACGACATAAAATTTGGCTCCAACTCCACCCGCCCACCTCCATCCAAACGCCAACGTATCCTCAACATCCTGCGCGGCAGAAACGTGCGCTTCGTTATATACATCTTTGCAATTATCGCCATCGGCATCTGCGTCGGATTAGTGTATCTGTACACAGGTGGCAAGAAGGCTAAAGAAGACCGGACGGATCAGATCGTTGCGCCGCATATATTCATTCGCGGCTCACCTGGACGTCAGAGGCTGGGGGAAATGAAGCCAGGGAATGGTTAGCCGGATACGAATATCGATGGACTGTTTGAAGCCTTGTGCGGTCTCTGGTATTGGGATTGATTTAGCCAGGCTTTTGAAAAGTTTGTTGTGGTTTTCAGAAACATATCCGATGCATTTTCCGGGCTTTGTGATATCCTCTTTGCGACACGCCACCTTGTTGTTGGTGCTATCAAGGTAGAATGCGATTCCACCGTCCTTGGGTGTCTACTCAGGTAGACACGACTGAAGAGCTCGGACCTCGGCCTCTCGTCTGGATTCATCAAGTGTAAGGAGTCCAACGTTGTAGACAGGGGAACCATCCAGATGGTCTGTTTTCGAATATGGATCTGACATTTTCGAGCGAGAAAGGGATGTGAAAAATGAAGAAATTGAATTCTGTAATAGAAAAGGCTGTGGTTGTTCGTTTTCTCGTCTTGTGTGTAGACGTAAAAAACAATGGACATGATATACTCTGTTATTTGATTGATATGATAAACCCTCGTAATGTGTTGTTTGCTCTTTTATGTGGAGACATGTATTCATGTTCATACACTTTTGATTGACTGATTCAAGGTAGTATTCTAAATGAAATAACATAGACGAGAATTTCGATGCGAATAAGAGGATATGTCTGTTGTGGTATACTTTTTAAAAATTTGTCATACTCTATCGATTGAATTTAACTCCGCTCTAGCCATACTTCATAAATGAGAAAAGGTAGAAAGTCGTAGATGCAAGCATATACAAAGGTGGAGAGGCTCTGGGTAGTTTGGTGACATATTCTTGCATGAGCACTGCCATTCTTAGCGCCGTAAAGACGTGCCCAAGTTTGACCGTTGAGGGTGATAAGGAGTTCGAATTGTTACCGTTCATGACAATAGCCTAATGCGATGATCCCGCGGCTAACTCTGGCCTTGCTGTATCATTCAAAACTATATAATTACACATCGCAGAGCGTCTGAAAGGCATCGGCATATCTTTTGGTCTGCCCATCTTCCCCAGATGTCCCAAAAGATCCAAAAAGTACCATATCGAGGTGGGCATCTCTAACGTCCCTTGCTCCTACTGCTTTATATCATATATTGATCTAGTGGTGTCTTGCAGAGGCGATACGTATAATGTTCATAAGGCAATAGTGTATCCAAGGCCCGAGCTTTTAGTCGAGCATGCAAAAGGACATGGGTAGTAAGTTGACTGTGATACTCAGAAACGTTTCAATAGTCCTTAACCCCATTGAAGGAAATAGAGAATAGCTCGATCACATAGCATATCATGGAGACGGTCTTGTACCCATGGATGATCCTATGCTTATCCACTTTCAAGAATATATTTTCCTGACCAAGCTTTGTAAAGCCGTTGCACTCCATCCAACAGGCATCCGGTCGTCCAAAACAGAGCCAATGCAAAAGGTAACCATCTTTTGTGTTTCCAAATTGCCAGTAATAGCACATATGATGATAGCACGAGCCATACTAAACCGAACAGAGCCCCCATCATGATTAATGCGATTCCGCGTATCGAGCAGTCCGGACAAATGAATTCATAGATATAATCCTTTGACCACACTGCGCAGTCGAAAATATTATCATGAAAAGCCAGTATTACGCCAAAGATCGTAGGCAAACTGATTGAGGTCGATGCGGTGTCTAGAAGACATTCTAAAGGTGACTTCCGCTTGTAACGTCTATCCCGGGCGAGACACTGATAGTACAGGAACGTACGCCATTCTTCGTGTTGTTGAATAGTCCATTCGGACCGTTCCCTGCTGAACCGGCGCCACATCTCTATTATTTCTTCTGAAGTGTAATAAGTATCCATCGAACGGGGTTCCATAGATCGTGGCATTGTCATCACGCCGGGCAAACAAGTCCGCTCTTGTCGATCAAGTGTATCACTTGAGTTCAGCTGTAAAAGCCATTCATTAGTGACAGTAAGTAACGACGGGCCGATGGTAGTAGGCCCTACCTCGTAATTGGTATATGTATCGGTTGCGATGTGCTCAAGAAGTACGAGGACGTAGTAGGTTGGACGAGGGAATAACGGCGGGTCTGTAGAGCTGTAGGGCGGCGCGATAGTTTATCTCTATAGTATATAAGCTTTTGCGTTAGCTATAGTCGTCTATTATACTACATCTCGAAGTTGCACGATAGCTATATTAGAGGGGTTTGACGCTAGGTATATTCATTAACACGAGCTATACGCTAGAGCCTTTAAACCTAAGCGCACTTCTTATCTAAGCTAGTTTTTAGGTATTCTAAATTACTTAGCAATAGCGCTATATAGCTATAGATCTATTATTAGTGGCGATAGATTATAGCTAAGCTACTTTAAGCTAAGTATATAGGTCCTCCTTATCTAGTACTTCTAGTAGGTAGACTTAGAATTAGTATAGAAGTATAATAGCCTCTTAAGCTTAAGTATAGTACTTAGGATAGGATAATAATATAGTAAGCTATAACTTAGCGGGCTTTAGATAAGATATATAAGCTTTTAACGCATCTATTACTAACTAAAGTAAGGTAGTTATATAGCGCTTATACTAAATTATCATATTATACGGTAAGTAGAACTTATTCCTAGAAGATATTAGGAAAAAATAGACTTTAGAGCTTAAGGCTGCTATTCTGAGAATATTTATCCTTCTGGCCTATTATTGAGTTTGTTATGTTGCGGAGTGTCTGTGGCGTCTCGCTACGCAGGGTGTCTCGCCATACAGGGATGGACGTTATATGCTTCTCACCTAGATAGGTGACAACACTTACATTATTGCCTAAATTAGCATAGCATGAAATAGTAATAGTAGTACTGCAAATCCCCCAAAAAAATCTATATCAGGATTGCAACAACTTATATTGCATCGGTATAGAGATAATGGGCGGTTTTCGACACCACTATATTAACGAATTGTTGCTTGCACAAGTAAGATCAATGCTCACCAGTATTCCAAGAGCACATCCTCTAGCCTCTCCATGGAGCATATGGAATAATTTCAAGCAAGGGCTTGCTACAATTGAGAAATAAAAGTATTCCAGCCAGCCAGCCTCCAAGCACTAAATTTTATTCTGACAATACCAACCGACCAACAACGCAGGCAGTCGGGGGCCCAGAACAAACAGTGCAGACAAGTCAATTTTTTCCCCCCAGTCAGGAGCAAGCATACTGTGTCACAAAATTACGCAACTATAGAATCCGAGCAATACCGTATACACCTTTGTGAGTTCCACGGAACCGCAACTTACCAATGACAACCTAGTAATTAGCACCTGTCAGTCCCTTCGCCATCGTCAAGCAACTCTACAATACGCTGTGTATCAACCCCCGCCTCTCCCATCAAACAAGGTGCGATCCACGTATGACCTGCCTACGTGTCTGGTATGTCTTTGTTCCATCTGATACGCAGGACCCTCCAGGGTCCAAGAGCGGCTCGATGGGGGCAGAGTATTTGGAAACAGTGATGCACCAGCGTTCAGCGATTGCAAGAATGGTCTAGATCCAACGCGGAGTGCGCTAGAATAGAAGATTAGTAGGCCACTTACCGTGTGATGGGTCGGCCGTGTCGTTTGGTGCATGGTAGCCCGGGGCTTTGCTGAGCTATATAGCTTTGCCTGATCTCTGTTCCCAGAAGCAGTGTGGCGGGTTGTGGATGAGCAGAGTATGGCGGTTTGGCGTTTCGTTGGGACGATGATGGGGTTGGTGCGTTGGACGATGGGTACGGCCGTCTGTGGGGTGATAGCTGGAGCGATGTGAGTATAGTTCAGACCCCGCTGTGTTCACGATGGTGTTTCTGACTGGCCTCTGGATCCTCTGAGGATCAAGTCTTTCACAGAGGCTTAGGGCGCAAGGGACAGGAAGAAGTGCTGGCAGTCGTGAGCGTGGAGAGGCGTTTGGATCTGAAATGCGTGCGCGTAATTTGAATAGTGTGTGGACTGTGATAGAGAATCAGATTCTAACTGGGTGGAGCACGGTATCGCGATCGTCTCTCTACATCTGTTGCCACGGTTGCTATAGCCTGCGGCATTAACAGCCTGATACACAGTTGTCACAATCATTCAAATATTGGGCACATCTAATCGATGAAGTGAAATCTAAATCGTCCAAGGAGACGAGAATGACCAACTTGATGGTCGCATACAGTAGCCTCAGGCACATAGCAGCTCAAACATGCAAAACCAAGCAGCACATGTCACGATCTGAACACCTAGTCTTCATAGGTACTACAGAGATTCCTTTCTTCCAGTGACCATTGAGACCATTTGCATTTGCCCAAAAATACTAGAACATTCCAAATACCGCACGCTTACCGTACCAGCTTTGGTCCAGCCGATGCGGATGCCCAACCAGTCAGAGCCCCAGCGCGTGCGGAGACCTCAGCTGCAACAAGATCTGAAACCAGGTTCCATTCTCCGCTGAAAGCCGCCAAGACTGTCGTCGTGTTCTCTTGATGTAATCGATCGTCAGCCTACGAATCAAGCCCCAAGACTGACCTTTCAAAGAAGTATGCGAAACGCACCATGGTGTAGATAAGAGTTAGACTGCACGTATGGGTCGATGTTCTCTAACCGGTTCCTACTGCACAGGATACAGTATGTCATGCGGGACAAGGCCGAGAGTCTTCCACCATTCACCTATGTTACACCCACTTGTTCTCAAAACGACCGTGCCAGGTACTGCAGTAGCTCGAGGCAGTAGTCGCGAATAGATTGGCGCCGATCAGATATCTGTTTAGTTCTGTTCTCATTCAGCAGCTGCGTAATCACATCTCAAAAGCAAGTTTGTCGACTCATGAATCCCTGCAGTCGTTTCCTCTGCGACCAGGAACATCCCTCTCGGAGCGCGGCCGATGGAGGACAACACATCTGAGCTTCCCCGCGCGATGCCGTTTTTGCTTCACTTTTTTCCCAAAGAAAATCTAGAACTAATTACTCAATGTGGGCATCCGCCTCGCTTGGGCGAATGCAGATCTTGGGTAGCATTGTACACTGAGCTGAAAAGCAACGCTACCTACATCAGGAGATAAACCGTTTAAAAAAGCATCTGCCGCGATCGGGTGACGTCGAAGGGCAGGTAAGCCTTGTGAGTAGAAACGGAAAGTATATCGACCAAATGGTAATATTTTGGTCTTATCAAAGTTGAAACTATGGGAAGAGTTTGATACCTTGGGACCCGTACAAACTACTATAGCCCCAAACATTAGATGAGGAACTTAGTTGTTCAGCGCTTTTAGGTTGACAGGACGTGCTCTAACTACGAACGCTGTCGCCTAGTGACATCCATTCACCCGTGTATAGAAGCCAAAGGATTCAAAACCTTGAGGTTCAGAATGTGGTCTTGGGTGCGATCGCACACAAGCATGTGGTTGAACCTTGATCCAATCCATCCCGGAAGATCATACTGGTACGAAGTAAACAGGCTGGTCCTGGGAAGCACATCTTTCGCGGCTTGCGCCCCACACGTGAGCTGGTAGCCCGAGCATATACGGAACTCGAGGGCGCAAGGTCACACGATCATTTTCGATGGGGATACAAGGAGACCCATTCAAAGAGATTGTATGTGTCTGGCGTGTGGGGAAAGACTCCAATGGTAGTTTGGGCTTGCATCGTGGAGTTCGTGTGTTGTTGAGTCTATGCGCAATCCAATCCACATCCTGAAACACGAGTTTGAAGGTCTTCTCGAATAAACGTCAACGTTTCGTGTAACTGTCGGCACTTGTGTCCCCCGGCGTCGGCACTCTGTGTCCTGTACCACAAACCTTGGCAGCAAACGCGCTGCCTCCTGACTGCTGCAGGAGGTGCTCGAGGACCAGTATCAGGATTCAGCGCGATGGGGGCGGGGTGCTATTTTGGTACAATTAGAGGGCACAGCACGGGTACGACATGCCCAACGTCAGGCCATGGTTTGCATTGTGGGACTGTGCCTTTTGGGCGAATGCATAATGAGATGATGCCTAGGGCTGGAGACGCACGGCTGAAATTTGAGTGAGTTTGCGTGCAATCGAGTCCGGTCCTCTGGATGGGATGGGCTATGTTGGGCCAGGGCAGTACCATTCAAATGAAACATGTTATATTTATCGCGATAAACAAGAGCCCTGCCTTGCGGGCTTTGTGAGGTTGTGCCCAAGCACGGAATGACATAGTTCCTGTCGTTTCACCGAAACAGAATGACTCGAGCATTGTGTAGGTAGTCTGGTGATGTAATCGCTCGCAAATCAGATCGGATCGTGGTACTAACGGATAGTAGTGCCCGCGATTTCGTAAATATCTGAGTCACGTTCGTGTACGAAGTCGTGGAGCGAAATGAAGGCGTTGGCGAGTACAGTGTAGGGCTGCTCAGTTCTGGAAGGCCGCTAGAAGGCCACTAGCATGATGAAACGTGTCCTGTGCGGAGGCCAATTGCAGTAATTATCACGAGTTCATGCTGAGGATATCTAGTGCATTCTTAGCTCGGAAGCATTCGAAGTCCAGTAAAGCCTGCGCGTGCGGCGCCATATTTCCTAGGAGATGGCGGTCTCATGCGTTATCTACACTTAAAGGTCAAAGCGGCGTAGGGAGCAAGAAAGTTTGGAAGGAGTGTCAAGCCTATGAGATTGTCCTAGAGTATTTGGGTAGATTGCTAGAAGCATGAACCTGTTCGCCCAGGGTCAGCGGTAATAAGAATGAACACCGAATTTTGGGTTTACCCGAGGCTTGTAGTTGGAGCGTGCTATAGTTCGTGTTCGCATTAGAGATGTCGGTTGAATTCAGATGAGGTCGAAAAGAAGATAGTTTGCAGCTACAAAGTCGGGAAAATAATATTGTGTGTGCGGTAACAGTTGTAAGTTCGTTCTGCTTAGCCCCTGACTGATGTAGCACCATGACAATGATAATGCACGTCCACCTCTGACACAGGTGCTTTTGTCGCCGGGCCAAGATCAGAGTTCGCGCAAGGCAAGTTAAGATTTTTTTTTACGGCGCATGTTCATAGGAAGGCATAGATGCTTCCGAGAAGAAAATCCATCAAGGAAGTTGTCATGCAAGTCTCAGAAGGGTATCATCCAGGCCGCCAAGGGATTTTGTTGCCAAGACATGTAAAGATCGATCTTGAGTCTCGCGGAATCAGCGTTGATTGGCGTGTACGGAGGTATGGGCGTTTAGGCCCTGCTAGTCTTTACAATAATTGTTTCCTTTTTTCTGGTAGGAAGGTGGGATGTATGCAATACTATGCGCTGATTTGTGACCTGATTCGGGGGCGTGAACATGTTGATCGCATTAAAGTGGGTGTTGCGTCAGAGATGAAAACACAAATACCTATGTTTTGTCATGGGGGACACAGCTTGCTTGAACATTTCATTTCTGAAATCTGGTACCTGAGTACCTATGAACAACAACAAAAATCGACCGAACCGAGGTGAGCATCCTCGTTCCGTTGCAGACGACTTCTGCAGAGCATCGACAAGTTTAGCGGACTGACATCATGGTTGGAGCATCTAAAATGACCTTGCTGCAGAAATCAGTCCATGTCCCAATCCTGCCGTCAATAGTCCGCTCGAATCATCGTTGTGGCTGGCCTTGGAGCTAACATGGTTTGTGCGGCGGGAGACTGGCCTGACCTTGTCACTGCCTCCGGTATCGTCCAGGATTGCACGTCCTCGCATCATCATTGAAAGCCGGCAAAGGTAGCTACTCTACTCGAACCAATGACAAATGAGGTGTTGCACTGTCAAAAAGGCCGCTTATGCAGTAACGTTGAGTACAGAGGACTCGGTTAGAATGGCTGATAGATTTCAAAGCAGCTTGTTGGTGGCCGAGAGATCGCGAAACAGGTGGCGCTGTCACAATAGGCGAAAGTCATCGAGGCCACACCGTCTCGAGTTCGGAACTTTCCCTCCGTGCAAAGGCTTACACATCACTATTTTGAGGTTAAGAGAGCGAATCAACGATGCCAGAGCGCTTGTAGGTATCTTGCTCAAGGTTGCAGAGGCTTATCACCCTCAAGGGCTTGCGGGAAGCATGGTCGAGGGGGCCTGAGACGATCTCCAGCCTGGCCATTGAACTGCGACCCGCTAAACGTTGGGATGAGCATACATGACTCTCCATCCACAGCATTTACCGATTGAGATGGCATGTGCGAAGCACAAAATTGGGTAATACCAAGAGGCGAATAGGTTTTTCTTGTTAAATTATGGTGTGTAAGATGATAATCCAAGAAGAGAAAGGCGCGTCGTTGTTGAGCAGCGAGCGTTGCAAGAAAATTGTCGCAGTCGATAGATTCGAGTGCTGATCTCACCCTGGCCACTTCAGCCGAGACATTTTCGATAGACACGAGGTAGTTATTCCGGCAGATGATTGTAAAATCATGGTTGGGCTTACGAGTCTTTCGGCCCTAGACAGAAATGAATTTAAAAAAAAGGCGCAGTCTGTTGTATTTCGAGGTTTCGACACACCGTGTCCATTGCTCATAGCATAGGTATCGTACGACTGTAAAAGAGATCTGGTGCGGTCTGCATCGGAAGTTGCTTTGAGCATATGGGCAAGTGCGCAAATGGCAGCCTCCAGCGCTAGACACAGAGTTACGGGACGAGTCGGATCCTTGTACCGTAGCGTGCACACCATGCCCCCCCGATGATCGTCCACCGTTGGTAAGCAGGGCTTTACCCTGCTTCCCGCAAGTGAGCAACGGTCAAGACAAGCGCGTTAGATACGAGTGGTCTATCTCTGGATTGGCTTGTCGACATCAACCGCACGCGAAATTGTGAGTATACCGAAAGTTTAAACGTACAGTACCTACGATGACATTGTTTCGTATAGTCGTGTGCCGCGATCGGGAGCAACTCGCTGCTGTAGAACGTGGACATGCTGACGATTCCTATTTCGTAATATGGTAACGATTTGAATGTTCATGAGACACTCCAGCTGACCATGTCGGCATGCACGTCGCCGACAGTGCTCATCTGAACAACAGATGGGATGTAAAGACCCGGTAAGCCGTTGTAGACGAGGCATAGAGGGAAGCTCAGCAGGAAGATCTGCATGCATGCTGCCACTTCTGGGCATTTTTACGTGGCTTTCGCGGGGTTACGGGAGAATGGCCAACTTTGTCAAAGGCCCAAGGCTAGGCCTTTGTGTTGAGGTAAAGGCCTTTGTGTTGAGGTAATGAGAGGCTTGGAACACAACAAGCTCCGTGGCTCCTACCTATGCCAGACTTTGCGAAAGTGATACGCTAGCGAGCCGTTGGGCATTGACGGGCAATAGCACGTGCATGGCAAAGCGGACAAGAAGCTACAATAGTATGTGGTAGTGTAGTTTACGATATTGGCAAGCTGAACTGGAGTTCAGATAGAGTTGGATCGTTACTCGGTACCTGAGCTGTTGCCCTTGTCGCGAGCAGGCCAGGCGGCAGGCCAGCGCAGTGCATCCAGGGTATCTCCGCACCCCACTGCGAACGCCTCGTTCGGAACATTACAGACGGTCAGGTCCAGGTCCCATGTCACGATCGCAGACAGGGAGCGTTACGCGTATGACATGGGAGTCGCAACATGTTTTGCTTGTCATTGTTCTCGAAACCTGAGAATCATTTCACGTGTATGGGATGGTTTAGGGTTCAGACGTTTCAAGATTTGAAATTGAATTTGCAGTTGCGGTAGGCTGTTAGCACTGGTACAGCGGTTAGAGCAAAGCTTACGAGTTTGGAGCCGGAACCGTGTCGGCGTGCAGGCGGCAGCCGAGTGAGATGAAGCAATTGCGCCGAAACAGTGGCAGTGATGTACATTCGGCGGTGCTACGGAGGTGGATGGCTTCCAAGTTGTCTAGGCGGGTATTAGACCGGTATTTGGAGTGTATGTTTGGATGCAACGCGTTCAGTCGCGTCAAAGCATGATGGTATCCAATCTCCCAATCTAGACTGTTATGCCATTTGCCGGGATTAGATAACCGGCGCTCGCTGAGCAGGGCTGTTTGGGGTGGCCGAACAAAGGTGGCCCCCACCCACGAGCAGCAGTTTACAGAAATAGTAGTCTCTCGGTATAGCAGCAGGCAAAGCGATGTTTCCGGGTTTCGGTGCCATGGCTCCGCGATGAGCCAGGTTTGCAAGGCGAAGATCTACGAAGCGGTGATGGACGACAAGCAAGGCAAGGTGAAGCAAGGCAAGGTAAGGTAGGCTTGATGCTCGTCTCCCGAGAGCCATTTCCGTAACCGTAGCACTCTACACCGCGTGGCTACTGGGCTTGAGCCTGGGGGTTAGGTAGGAAGGGGCTAGACTAATTTGGGTACATGTGGACGGGCGTGCTTCGGCCAGTCAATGCCGGCGACGTTGGAGAGGAGGTGGTTGCTACTAGCGAGCCGTTTTGGGCGGTCCGGGATAGGCAGCGAATAGGAGAGGAAGAAGTGGGGGGGGGGAGAAAGGCAGAGAGAGGAAAGGTGGTAGGTGGTGGTGCAAGTGCACACAACGGTTGACTAGCGGCGGACTCGAGGATTTGGCACTTTGGGCAATGGCAAACCGTGATATTACCAGTGTGAGTCCGGCAAAACCCTGGCAGAGCCGATGGGAAATGACGCGTCCGATATGGGGAAGGGCAGAGAGTGCGCCGTGTGGGTGAAGGACAGCTGCAGGGGGAAATATGGAGAGAGCAGAAACAGCAGGAGGATAGTGTGTGTATAGCTATATCAGCCAAGTTAAGACAATTGGAGTGTGTGTGTGTGTGTAAGTACGATGTACGGCATTGTGCATTTACCCGAGAAAGGGACGATGATGATTTGAGTGTTGAGTAATTGAGCTCGTTGACATGTCGAGACTGCATCAACACCTGATAGACACATGCCTATAGTGCACACAGACACAGACACAAACATAAACAGAGACATAGACACAGACACACATAGACACACACATGCCATAGACACGCGCACACTTTGCAAAGTAAGCAGGAGCGTCCGCCGTCCGGTATTGTTGGCAGGCGCTAATGAGCAACGAGAGAAGGAAGGTAACTTTGGGAAGGAAAGGTAAAAGGAAAAAAAAAAAACGCTCCTGCCCACTTCGCGCGCAGTCGCTACTACCCCACCCCACCGGACAAGCGTCGCGTGCTGAATAGTACACACACACGCCCACACAGTCGGATTGCACCAATGCTGACACTTGTCAACCTAACCCCAGGCCCCTAGCTTCCCTTTTCCTCTCTCTCTCTCTCTCTCACACACACACACTCTCTCTCACCTTGACCTCTACCTTTCACCCCACCCCACCCAGATCTCCCTCGCTTCACACAAACTAACTACTGTAGTCTGTATACCATACCAGCAAAACGTCACATCTTTCTCGTATCAACCCGGCTCACGCGCATCACACGACGGCGCGCTGCAGGTTACCTGACTACTGTCAAGTCGATATCCGCCGGCGATCCCTGATCCCGGCACATACGACATCCGCGGACGGCGCTCAAAACAGGTCTTGGCCCGGACGTGCATCTCGTTGCAGGGGGGTGGCTGGCCTCGGGAGGCGTTAGTTGTTTGACGTTTATTTCACGCCGTCTCCACTGTCCATGCCCACTACTCCATCTGCTCTGCCCTGGTCTGCCCAAGTCTGCTCGACTGCTTCTGCGCGTGAAATTGCGCAGGCCACGCTACTGCAACATTCACCCCCGTCCTCGTTCATTGCGCCCGGGCCTTTTGCACCGGATCCTTCCACCACCACGCCGTCCGCAATAACAACAATCATGTCGCAGAAGCATGCCCCAGATAGGCCCCGGAAGTATAAGGAAGACCCGGCGCCTGTAGCGTCGCTGAAGATGGTGAGTCGACTCTACTTCCCTGTCCCCTTACAAACGCCCACTCTCGTCGTACCTACACACCTACTACACCTTCCACTCGCTTCCAACACAAGCACCCGACTTGCTTTTGCTTTGCTTTGTCTTCGCTGTTCTGTTCTGTTCTGTTCTGCGCGCCGCACATGTTTGCTTCGGCCCTTTGAACTCCTAAACTCCACGCGCCCGTTGAGAGTTTGAGCAACGCGACAAGCCGCATCCCGTTGTTGTCACCGCTCACTGCTTCATCCTCGTCGCCTTTGCATCTTGCAGCAGCCTCTGCAAGCCCCGTCCACAAACCCTTCAGCTACCCCAGCTGCGGCGCCCCCCTCTGCCTACATGGTATGCCCTTCCCGCCAAGCAGCCCTGCTACCTTACCCAAGCCCCTTCCCCCTCCCCCTGTTCGGCCCTGTCGCGTCGCACCTTACCTCGCTTTCCTTGTCTGTTCCATTCAGTCCGCCGCCTCTGGTTACCCACCCTATCCAGCAGCGGAATCCCTGCTATGGTCATCGTCTTCCGCTGCCACCGCTTGTTCACCTTCTGTCTTGTCAAACGTCGCCAAATGCAGCGCCGCTTTTCCCTAGTCCACCTTTCCCATTCTACCTATATACTAAACCCTACCGTCCTGTCTCTTTTCAGACCCTGCCCTCGCATGTACTCCTCGCCACACAACCCCTAGGCGAATCACATCCCGCAACCCCACCCTGTGACCATCATACAGCTTCACTATTCTTTTTTACTCTCTTCCAACCCCCCCTGCCCAGATCATCTACAACTTCGTTACACTCTTACCTTCTTCAACTACCATTACGCATGCAGTGTTGCTGACCTTGTTTCTTTTTTTCTAGCATCACCCCCATCCATCCCAGGGCTTGCCACCGCCAAATCATCATCCGGCTCACCATCCTAGGCCGGGAGTGGTTCACCATAACCACCACCATCAACAACACCAACATCAACAGCACCCCGACTCTCCACATCAGTCCGCCCCTGCACAGAGTCCCGCCCAGGCACATTATCCATCGCCGCATCCTTCAAATCCTCAGGGACCCCCACCTCACCAGTCGCCTTACATTCAGCAAATCCAAGGCCCTCCACCACCCCAGCAGCAACCAGAGGTTCCTTACTACTCGGCGCACCCCAGCCCTTATAGCACCAACAGTGCCCCAAGTAACTATTCATCATCCGGTATGTGTTTTTTTTTTCTCTACTTCATCTCTCCATTCATACCAGCACTATTGAGAAAATCGCGGGTTCCCTACACCTCGTATTTTTGCTTTGTTGTCTCCAACAAGAATCAAATATATTACCGTGAATACGTCTGACTTTTCACAGAAACACCTGAACTAATGGCGGCCGCAACCATGAATCGTTCGGGATTTCCCCCAATTTCATATCACACACCTCAGTCAAATTCACCAGCATCTGTTCAATCACCACAGCACGATCAACACGGGAGACCAATCTATGGCCAGCCTCCTAGCCAGATGCCAGCATCAATGTATTATACTCCGTACGGAAATAATGCAGTACCACAACAATCACCATATCCCCAGCATCCGTCATCAGCGCCACATCAACCAATGCCAGCGAATCCCATGTTGATTTCCAACTCAGCAGGCCAACCAATGCAGCATCCTCACCAGCCTCATCAACCTCATCCACACACGCCTGCTGGAATGACGGGAAGCCCGAAATCACGCATGCCGCAAACACCACTTCAGCGCCCACCATCAGGGCTTGGATCAGGACTTGGAGGGCCTCCACAAGCCCCACCCCAGGGCCCTCCAGTTGGTGCTCCAAACATGCACCAAGGCCCACCTGGAGGTCCAAACGTCAATCCAAACGCTGCACCTGGTCCTATTCCTGCAACAACACCCTTAGTTGTTCGGCAAGACCAAAACGGAGTACAGTGGATTGCTTTTGAATACTCGCGTGACAGAGTGAAGATGGAATACACAATTCGTTGCGATGTTGAGTCTGTCAATGTCGACGATTTGCCACAGGACTTCAAGACTGAGAACTGTGTTTACCCGCGCGCGTGCTGTGCCAAGGATCAATACAAGGGCAATCGTCTACACTACGAGACGGAGTGCAACACAGTCGGTTGGGCACTAGCACAATTAAACCCGTGCCTGCGGGGAAAGCGAGGACTCATCCAGCGTGCGGTCGATAGCTGGCGCAACAGCAATCAAGACCCGCGATTGAGGAGCCGACGCGTTAGGAGGATGGCGAAGATGACCACGAGAAAGGCTCAATCCTCTACTCATGGTAACCACATGGCTGGGCCAGGTGGTCCAGGCGCTCCCGGGGTGCCCAACTCTGCTGGATTAACAGCACCACCACGACCGACGAATATGGGCATGGGAGGGCCCCAGATGCACCATCATCATGACCATCCTGGAGGGCCTCAAGGAGGAGCGGATGATGTTAGCGGTATGTTTCACCAGATGTGATGCGATAAGCGCAATTGTTGGTTGTTAAATGATACCTCTGTCGCTTTTGCCCATGCATGTATATTATTACACATCTTTGATGTAATACCCCTCGATATCACTCGCACTGCCCACGCATGTTTTTGTATACGCGCGCTTTCTCACTTCCATCACACCTCTTGCACATGAACGATCTGCGCATGGGTGGCGACGGAAGGGGCAAGTACACTAAGACTCTTTTGAATGTGCAAGCTAATTTTCTTTGTCTACAGCTAATGTCTACGGTGAATCGCATACTCATCATCACCAAGCGCCAAACGGGCAGCAGTCACCTACCGAAGGACGGCCAGCCCAAAGCTTTTATCCTACTTTCCCCCCAAGCGACTCCGTCGCCGGTTCAAGTGGAATGCCTCCCCTTCACGATGGTTTAAACCATCCAAGAGCCCCACCCCATGCGTCGGGTATTCCCGCCGCCAAACAGACAGATCAAGATGAAGAAGAACGCAAATTAGCCATGTTTGGCGACTTACCGGAGTCAAAGCGACGTAAATTTATATTGGTCGATGACGCACAACGCGGCACTCGTGTCCGTGTACGAGTTACTCTCGACACGGTCAAAATGGAGGAAATGCCAGACTCTTACCGCAAGTCAAACTCGGTGTTCCCAAGGAGCTACTTTGCGATGCAAATGACCTCTCCACCTGCAAGCCCACGAGGAAGTAAAGTTTTCAGCGATGAGCCCGACATTGAAAACGATCCAACTTTCCCTCTCGCTGGTTCTCAAAATGTGCCAGTCCCTACTCTTGACGGGGAGGCTCGTGTGCCAAAACCACGACTCACGCGGATCAAACGCTCAAAAGAGATCACCCTGAACGATCTTGGTTATCGCATGAGCTGGAGCCAGAGCCGCGTCTTCGCTGGGAGGACGTTGTTCCTACAAAAATCTCGTAAGTAAATGGAATTATATCTATATGCAACACGTGGCGTTTTGACTAACCTTATCAACAGTTGATGCTTATCGCAACAAGATGCGAAGCAGCATGATGGGCCAAGGGCAAGATGTTGCCCAAGTGGCACCACATTTTGAGACCCGTGTTGGGAAGCGACGGTGGAACGAGAGAATCGAGAGGAATAAGAAGATGAGGCGCGAAGGCTCGCCTTAAGAAGTTCTCAGCTTCCTTAACCGATGCATGCACTGACTGTGGATAACCGTTGCACGGTAACCGCATCTCCGGCACTTGCAGGGTGCCCCTACGAACGACCGGGGTTAGTGACCGATTTCGACACGGTTCATTTATCCTGCTCCTACGCGATACACCCTGATCCTTATGGGAATCCCTAACCGGGTTTCACTTTAGTACCTTGAGTTTCAGGCAGTCATTACTGTTTTGTTTTTTCTCAGTACAGAACATGGGCGAGCGCAATCACATCTGGCTTTTGATACCCAGGTTGCAAGTCATGATCTCTTGCATCCTTTTAGCCTGCGTGTTCGCTCTTGAGTACAAAGTTCTTTCTCCTGTTTCTTCTTTATGTGGCGGGATGCTCAATACACAGCACGGAAACGTTGCCTTACGACGGGCTCTTTATGCGCTCTGGTGGGAATCGTGCATGGAAAAAATAATGACCTAGACTTGGCGCATTACAAGACGGTTTGCTTTTGTTATGATTGTGCTTTCGGATCTGTTCCCCCTTGCGTATGTTAATTCGGTATTTGGTATATATACCTACATATATATATACAATTAGACAATTTTCCACAATTTTGGTGCATTTTTCTGCAAGCAGCAGGTTGTCAGGATAATCAATCTACCAATACTATCAACTAGATCACTTTTCATAGCTGCTTTTTGAACACTAATGACGAACCCGCCCAGTTCATCAGTTCCCGCTTTTCTCACACGGCCGGTGCGAACACATGGAGACCATGCCTTTTGCAGGGGTAATGACAAGTGACAGACCAGGAGATGCTAGTTTCGGTTCCCAAAAGCCGTTACAGGCACAATATGGTGCACAACTCCAGGCATCCAAACAGGCACAATACGTGGATAAACCCAGAGAAACAGTGAGTACAGAAGAAGGGCCTCGACGCAAGGAGAGGGGTTCAGTGTAGTGCGACAGTAACGGGAGAGATTTCGGAGGCTTCAAAGCAAGACAGCATGTAAGCATCCGAGGCAAATGCACATCAAGTCACGGCGACGCAACAGTTTTTACGGGTCCACACTCTTAGCCACCAACTAGTTCACTGCTATCCACCAACCAAGGTCCTTACCAGTCACACACATAGTGGTATACTCCATTGACTGTACGGAATAAACCAGGCATGCTTAGCATCTATGCATGGATGCTAACTGGCCTCGCACGCGATCACCTTTCACGCCACCCCTTTTAAAGTTTTAAGCCAAACGGCGGGGCGAACGTTGGCGGCGACCAAAAAGAAAAAGCAAGGAAGTGGATGGCACCCGTTGACACAGGACAAGGATACACAACGGTCGCTTGTCTAGTCCAGTTTGCTCTCAAAAGCACCCTGGTGTCGTGTCGTCCCACAGTGTATTCGTCACGGCAAAATATATAGTTTGGTACGTGGGACGTTTATTCGGACTACACTCCGTACGCAAAAAAAAAAAAGGAACGCATGCGAAACGAAGAAGAGAAAAAGAAAAAGAATAAGAAAAAAAAACACACATACATCATGTGTGTGTGCCTTGCACACTACTTGGCGCGCAACGGAGTCGGAGTTGACTGGTAGACGGCGCCGTATTTTGGTTGCATTTTGTAAAACAGACAAGTTCCGCCCTCCCCCCCCCCTCTCCCCCCCCCCCTTCTGAGCATGGTATGTTTAGTTCTGGGGAGTCTTGCCGAGAATTGTTGCCCGTTCCTGAATGGGCGACAGGGTTCTGGCGTGGTGTGAGCGCGTGGGCTAGCTAGGGTATCCTGAATCGAACGACGCCGAACGATTTCTGCCTTTGCTTTTGACAAGCCGCCGCCGCCGCCGTTGGAACATGGAACAGACAATGCGGAGAAAAAGACCCATTTTTTTATTTTTTTTATTTTGGGCCGCGCGGTGTCCTAGAATTGCGATGTAGCGGGCTTCCGAAGTTTTGCCTTGCACATGTGATCCGTTCGGGGGGCGTCAATGGCAATCAAGTCGAGTTTGTGTTTTGTTGAACTTGGATGATCCCGTGTTGTGTGGGTGTCTGGGTAATATCCAACCTCGATGGGCCTGTCTGGCTTGAAACGTGGCTGGTTTTCAACTCAACTTGTCGAGAATATTATTGGGAGTTGATCTATATAATACATAACTAATTATGTTGTTATTTCGATTGGGTTATTGGCTTGTTTTCTGGGAAGCTCCAGGTAGACAAGGGTACAGGACAGGTTCAGGCTATTGGTAATTTCGTCAACTACCACTTGGGTGCGTGTTTGTGAAAGACACGGTGTACTATTCCGACGCCAGCCTGTGTTACATAAAGGCCATATTAATTATATGGTAGTGAGCCTTCTCCGTATTGCGGGGGTGAGCGCCATAGTGTGAACAGTTTAACCAACAATTTGGCAGATTTGCTGGCATGTGCCTGGTGGCTGCTTATGGCACACCATCATGTCGCTTAATATTTGAGTTTCCCTGTGACTTGCAGCATCCATTAAACCCCGATTTGTCTCTATGAATCTACTGATCCTAGCAAGCAACTAAAAATATCAAGTCTATCCATCACCAAATGATGTCGTGTCAGGCTAACTGCATGAAATATGACAACAGTTATAATTAACACAGTGCCTACCACGGACAACAAAGCCAGCAGGAAAACATTTTTTTCTTGAGGAACTTTGGATACTGATACAAAAAACACTACCGCTACCTTGAATGGGTGAATGCTTGCCTTGGAGGCCATTTGGGATTGACTTACGAACTGCCATATTACTACATCACAAACACTTTGCCAGATATCCTTCGGTCTTATTTTGTCTCATCGTGAATACTTCCATATCTTATTAATCTAGAAAAATTTGATCAAGTCCATATTTGTATTAGCCTCGATATATACGCATAAGAGGTAAACCGGCCCGTAGCATCTAACAGACCATTGCGTGTTCTAGATGGACTGGACAAATACGAGACCTATTAATGGACCTCATATCTTTGCGTGTCTCGAGTCCTTCGTCTTCCAAATAAACGCATTGAATCCCAAGCTTACAGCCGCAAGTAAGCAGCTTCCAATCGTCCACCCATCAGCCTTTGGCGTTTCCTTATCCGTGTACAGAGCCGCGAAGACACAAGTACCGATAGATAGCACGGTGAGCACAAATGGTATGTACCATGGCACCCAGAAATCCTCCTCGATCCATATTGCCCATCCAAAGCGAGGTCCGTGTGGATCGGGTACAAGAGGGGTGTGGAGCTTCTTGGGAGTTTCCTGGTAAATGTAGTATTGATTAATAGCATTTTCGTTGTATACTAGCTCTAGGCTGGCAGAGCTCCAATCTAGTCCTGTGGTTTGCTCATTTGCAACTCTATCTTTGTTTCCTAAAGAGTAAGTGGTAGTCAGCCAGGGAGAATTAGTCGTTGTGGGGGAGATCTGAACCACATACCATTTTGAGTCTTGACTTCGGGTATGTAGACCGTAATTCGCTCTAGCCATCGTAACCACGGATATGGTAACTTGGAATTCTCTGTGATAGGAAGCTGATATGATTTGCCTTTGGTACAAAAGTTGAGCCAGGTGAGAAATGTGTCATCTCCTTTGGGTCCCGTTGCGACGGTGGGTTGGGGTTCACATTTTGCGATCCAAATATGCCGCATAAGGACAGATAACGTAGTTATAGCATCAGGGCCGTGTTGGTCATTTATCGACACCCAGCCAAGGTCTCTTTCCCTCGGCCATTCCCAAGAAGTGGCTGCCACCACGTCGATTGTCCCCCTTCGACGAAGTGTGAACTACTAATTGTTAATGTTCCCTTATTGCACTCCTTTATGCGACCTGACTTACTCTTGCTACTCGAATTTCGCTAAAGCTTTGTAGACTCTTTAATCGAGCCCAGAATGGTCGGAGCGAGTGATACTTTTCTTTGATACTTTGAATAAGTGCCTGATCGGTGGGGCGTTCAATGCTAGACGGAAACCTCAGATGCATCATCCGATTGCCTTCAGGGCCGGGAGAGCAGACGATCAAGAACCTTAGTACTTCATCCAGTTTGTGGTCCTCACGCCTCTGTTTCAGACCGGCTACAGGAGCACTATTATTCTGAGCAACACTGGTTGATAGTCCCAATGACCTGTTACCGAGGACTTGACTAGAGACATTGACCGGCAGAATATTTTCGTGTGGAATGGGCATTAGCTCTTGCTCTGTTATATCACTGCCGTTCGACTCCCGGGGGGCCTTCGAAGGACGTTTGGCTGCGACACTGCGCGCAAGAGGATTTTTGCTATCTGAATTCATAGCGCTGAAATCACAAAATGCCTGTATAATGTCTTGATCGGCTATAGTCATGCTCCGTGTTGTCACGATCTGCTCGCCACATCCCTTGCCAAGGTTTAGCACAAGCAAATACTAACGTAGATTGATCCATGCTATACTTACACACCATATGATAGTACTAACCACTCCAGATATATGCTTAGTCTTGGCATTCCCAAACTTAGCGCCGACAGAGATATCTCTGTACATATGGATGAGCAGGGTTAGTCCAGGCCGCAATGCAGAATTTCGTATCCTCAGATATACAACCTTAAACATAGAAAAGACCCTTTGACGAAAATGCAGGTTCATTTGAAGGAGGAAAAAAAATATAGGTAATAAACCCGACAGAAGTGAAGCCATAAAAACCAACTGCCATGATGGTAGCAGCCCGATGTTGAGCAAAACCACACAACAGTGGAAACAAAACCAAATGGCGCAAAGTCCATTCACAACTACGGACCTCCTGATGAAACCGTGCTTGTCGAATAGCCACAGAGGGACCCTTTTCTGTTTTGTCTCGCTGATGAGCTGAGGCTTGCCCGATGGGATAGCAAATCGAACAGGCAGGGGGGCTTTGCGTTTGCTCGTGTAAGGAGCCATGTTATGGTATCACTGGAGATAGTAAATTTGTCCTCCAGAGTGCGTCCGAGAACATTGTATATGATAACGAGTATGTGCCAAGATCCGGTGAGCGCATCCAGTGTTCAGCCTTGTGCGCCACTAGAAAATAAAGGCTATGCATTGAGGCGCATTTTGGTCCACCGAACGAGGCGGGGAAATGGCTGTCATGAACACAGCAAAACTCAACACTGGTTACTTTATTACAACTACGAAGCATAAATTTATGCTTGCTCGATTTTTCGTTAGTTATACTTGGAAAGAACCTTAGTATGCTAATAAAGTTCCATTACTGATTCTTTTTCAAGAGTGCACGGATCAACTAAGCCATTCTCAGTTATTTCAAGCGACCGCCATGCACAATATGGAAAGCTGAATAATACTGTCAACTCAGACCCCATACTGGTTTGACTGAAGTATTATTGTTATTCGTCCGTCATGTGGTGAACAGGTAATTCTAGCGTTGGCGAAAGACAACTTGTTGGTAGACTAGACAGCACACAGGAATGCATCTTGGCCTGTAGCATGGCTAGCCCTAACCTGCGTGCTCAAGCTGTGATGACCATCTCGACACTTTCAGAGTTCGAAACGGAGGCTCTGATGTATTGGTGGTAATGGCCTTGGACTGGGAGGTTTTGCACAAGTCCTTGTCGCTGATTCAAAGATACTTCTTGGCCGCGGTAGCAACTCTCTGTCTGAAAACTGGGCTCTTGACAACGTTTCCATTGCCAACATGAAAGAAAGGATTCATAATAGTCTTCAGCCAAGCTTCATAAACATCGACAAAGAAGTTTTTAACAGCCTCTTCTGTCGCTGGCGCACTAGGATTGTACAATCCACCTGTACCTCCCATAGCCGCCCTTCCCCCAGCCAAGGAACCTCTTGCACTCCCGCTTCCAACTGTAAGGCCTAGTGATTCGTCGCGTGGCCTTGTCAATAATAGAAATCGAGTGTTTCCGCCGGTGACCCAACAGCTCACAAAGCAGTTCTGATATTTGTCTATGTGCTTGAGATACATGGGAGCAGAGCCTGAGGATGTAGAAGGCCCCCATTGCACTTCTTCGACGATGTCGAGGGAGGAGTGAAGGATGAATGGTACCATTGCGCGCTCGGCGGGGGTGAAGCGTGCGACGCCATCGCCGCCGGAGCGTGAGGTGCCGAAGTCGTGGGTGAAAAGAGGGACATCAAGGGGAGATAGAATAGAGAAGGTGTATGACATGTTTGCAGGACCGTCCTTATCCCCGGACTGTGGGAGTCGCACAGCGTGATGGCGTACCTTGGTTTATGATGATTGGGGATGTATGGGAGTTGATTCGGGAGCTTCCCCACGCTAGTCAGGATATGTGCCAAGAAGTCCGCGGGAGTCTTTTCAGAACATCCACCCCGTCGTGAATTGCGTCTGTGGTGACGCAAAAACATATACGACCATGTTTGGCCCATTCCGACTCACAAACCCATTATCAGGTGGCTTACTATGGTATGCACCAAATCAATCTCTCATGTATGCGTAGGCACTGACATGTCTATAGGAAAATTCCGTGGCGACTGTCACGACACCAGAAATACCGACAACGCGAGCGTCTCCGTCACGTCGACTCAGTAGTAGCAACGCTCGACAATGCGCTTGCAAGACAGGGGCAAAGCATGAAGAGGGTGGATAGGTGGAAGCTGGAAATGCCAACCGAGCAGGAAATGCTGCCAAAGGACAAGTATTCGGTTTTTGATCGCAAGGTCAAGAGATATCGGAAGGGAATACACAGTATGTACAGAATCAATAACGTAGAAGAACTAGTTAAGGGGAGGCTAATATGGAGCAGAGGTACCGAAGTGGACAAGGGTCAGCCAAAGACTCAACCCCCCAGGTTTCTAATCGAATTCATGAGTTCAGGGAAAACGAAGTGTACACTATTTATCATATACCATTTGCATTGGCCATGGCGCTTCCGTAAGACGAATAATCTATCAATTCAAGATCCGAATGATCGCTTGCGCCAGAACCTTGTGTATTCCATATGCATCTTGACACAATTGCATTTCATTAATCTTTCAACTATCACCCTTTCCATGGTTCTGCCATTTTCCCACCTCTAACTACAGTCTCAAAACGTTCCCCAACAGGGGCAGACACTAGTTACTGTTATTATCGGTTTTATTCACGTCTCACTATCACCCTTGTACCAGCAAATTCAAGTTCACCAAGTTTTCTCACTCTCCCCAAGTACTAACAAATTTGTCTTCACCACAGGGTCCACATTACAGTTAGCAGTCTATAAATTCACCCTCACCATTTACCTTATAGTAATTTCGCTCGTCTCCTTGCCTCTTCTAACCAGACACCCCACCGACACATTTTCCATAGTGACCGGGCCAAGATGACGAAACCACTGATGAATGCGTTCTCGGACTTCGTCGAAAAGTGGCACGAACTTCGAAATACACATCGACGCAACCTCGACGAGTTGGACCGCCAAATTGCGATGGATAGGAAAGAATTCGAGAACGATATCGAGGCCCGAAAAAACAATTTGCTCGCCCAACAACGTACAGAAATCACCGAACTGCGCATCAAAACGCCGGTTACGACCACAGGAAAGCAGAAACATCCGCCGCCGCCGAGGCCTGCACCGGTGACTATTGACCTTACTGGATCTGATGACGAGGATGCCAACCAGCCCCCGTTGAACCAGAGACCCAGCGCTCCGGATCATATTTCCCTAGATACCCCGGATGTAACCTTGAAGACCGTTGAAGGCAAACCAGAGAAGCAGACAGCAACAGGTTCCCCGGCCCCCACCTGGCCAAGTAGGAGAGCAGATGCCAATATTCGGGATTGATAGCTGATTTTGCCATAGTTCCTACAAAGTCAGCCAAGACAAAGAAAGTTGTATCACCGTCATCTAAATCCAAGCTCCCAGCCCTGAATGCAAATGCTTACCAGGACAACATTTCCCCCCGGAAACGCAAGCATGGGAATTTTCGAAACGATGACAATGACCACTCAGACTACGTGCTTCCTGGCCACAAGAAGCCTACATCGAGCTCCGTCTCCGCCGTTGATGAGGTAAACCATACAGCAGATAGGCCATCCGAGGAGCCATCGCTGTCACACTCCAATGGCAGCAGCGACACATATGATTACTCCTCCTGGACCCGCGACCGCAGACAAGGCGATAGATACATCCGTAAATACCAAGTCACGGTCGAAGACGAAGTTTCAAATATAAATGCCAATGAGTAATTTGGTATTAACGGTATCATTGCGCGTCAGATGGAGGTCGACATGATAGATCTAACCGGGCAAAGCACAAGCTATGGTATCTGGAGCTATAAGACGTGGAAAGCTAGGCGACCAGGGAGGTCATAAAGAATGAATGCGAGATTCGGGATTCGTGAGGGTTTTCAAGGAGTTTTGGTAGTGGGATTGTGACCGAGGTTCCGTCCCTACATTTCAATATGTGGTTTGCATAAGCAACGTAAATACGCTGCGGCAGAGAAATGTGCATGTCCTTATTCGTTTGTCCGTGACGTGCCCATGTGATTCATCCATGGTGATATCGTTAGTCAACCCACAGCCGTTATAATGGTGACGCAAAAGCACAGAAAACCACAGCAGAGTGAACAATAGCATACGAGTAGCTATAATCTAGGATTTTGATTGAACGCATATGGACTGTTCTTCATTCTCAAGCCCTAAGACGTAATGAAATACAGATAGAAGTGGGGATGACTTCAAAGTCGAGTTATCAGCTATACACCAGTCATCCATGACAACTTTCGGAACACCAAATTATGTGTGCCAATCTGTGCCAAAACCATACTTGGCACTAAATGCAATTCAACTATCTCGCTTCAGCTATTGTGCCTTCAGGCTCCAATCGCCGCGAAGCCGCAGTAATTGCATCCTCTGTTGCTCGACTCTGTAGCCCAGCCTTCCTCTCCCCAAAATTATGCAATCGCTCTCCAACCAAGTATACTTCGTCTCGAACCACCAGTCGCCATCGAGTCAACATCTTGATCGCTTCTTTGCTAGCCCACATCGTTGCTAAGCTAAGCCCCACAGCAGGGAAACTAAAACGCCAGATCATATTGCGCGTCTGCTCTGTTGCGCCTGCGTACAGTGTACGAGAGGTTGTCCATGCAAGGCTGGAGGGAATAAAGATAGCTACTAGCCAGAGAGCGAGAACGGGAATGACGAAGCAGCGCGTAGCAATGCGGGCGTTAGGGTGAAGGTAACCATCGCGGATTACGGCATTGAAGGCATGAGCAAGTCGAGATTGGCGGTTGGCAAAGATCATAGAAGCTGCTAGCCGGGAATACAGAAAACCGAGTGTCCAGTCTTGAACTATACGTATTACGTGCGGTTCGCTCGGGCCAAGGTAGGCGTGTAGCGGCATGAGGAAGTAAAGTTCGATGAGCACGGCGAACAAAAACGGAATGGCAAAAACCAAGCTTGTCCAGACGTAAGTGAAGCGCAGGGCATGTAGACCGATGCGTGAAGTTGTCGCAGCAACAGTGTGAAGCGTATTGAGTGGTGAAGACACAGGTCGATTGAGGCTGGAAATGAGCTTAAAGGCATTGTAACCCAAGTAGGTGATGCTGCCGAGCGTGTAAACACCAAGAGATAAGGCATGGATATCGTTCATCTCGACTGTCTCGGGTAGTACTAGGGAGAAGAGGTAACGGCCAAACAGTAGCGGTAGGATTGTGACACCAACACCGCTCATACCCATGAAAATCCAGACGGTGACGACGAAGGCGAAGATACGAACACGGAACCAGTTAGGGATGAAGACCACCGTGACTAGGTCGGAATTGTGCACACCGCCTTCTGTGTTACCATCCTTGCGTACGTTTTCTTTGTCAACTTCAATAAACACAGGGTGTCCTTTGGGAACGCGAGCTTGATCTGATCCAGGGGCGCGGACATATCGACCGTCTGTGCTGTCTTTCTGTTCCACTTCGTCGCCAAAGAGGAAGCTTGAGAGACGGAGAAAACCCGCACACTCCTTGAAGCACCATGTGTACACCGCGTGTATTCCCTCACTGGGTTTGTAGATTTTGATAATAACAGGGGTAAGAAAGTTATACCACAGAAGATCTAGTGGGAACCCAAGGGAGGATGCCTCCGTTGACCAATGGATAGGAAGCACACCAGTTGTGATACGACTGAGGCTCCATACGACGCCACCGAGACAGACAATGACCAGTGCTCCATATACGAGGGCACTGAATGCAATCTTGCGTAGCTGGGTTGTGACGCTGCGCTCGAGTACATCGCGGACTGGGTGAAAGGTGGG
Organism: Phaeosphaeriaceae sp. PMI808; assembly: GCA_021365335.1. Taxonomy (NCBI): domain Eukaryota; kingdom Fungi; phylum Ascomycota; class Dothideomycetes; order Pleosporales; family Phaeosphaeriaceae; species Phaeosphaeriaceae sp. PMI808. Next base: position 543,147 of record JAJTIZ010000019.1, on the reverse strand, counting down.
ATCATCTGGATCCCGGATGAAGTAGAGCACGCCCTTACGCATGATCTTGCGGCACATAGAGACAAATAATGCAAAGTGGAACATATAGCATGTGCCAACGAACCAGTGCACGAAACCAGACGTCCACGGACTCTCACAAGCGAACTGCCAGCGGGTGTAGACTGTCGCATTTTTGAAGAGCGGAAGCATAGCGAGATCAAGGAGCAAGCCACAGTAGAGCGGAAAAGTCAGCATCTCAATGCTAATGATTAGAATCACCTTGAGTACGCCGCCTGCCTGTTGAAGAATATCTGAAATAATACGCTCGATCTTCTGGCCCTGTTGTGAGGTGCTTATGGGAGATCCACGCTTGAGGTACACAGCGCCAGCCATTGCGAAGAAGGCGTAGCCAGCAAAGATAGCAATCAAGCGATCCGTAGCTGTCCAGCGCTCTATTAGCGTGTAGCTAGTAGTAGCGTTGTAGCCTAGGTCGAGATCAAAAGTAATCTTGTAGGATTTCGACGTCCAGACCCATGACAGCAGAGCATTACAATGGCTATAGAGCCACAATGCGCCGAGTTGGAGGATATGAGGTAAGCCAGCGAAGGCTTTCCATAGGAATGTAAATGGGGAATCTGCTGATGTTTTTTCGATGAATGTGTTTACAATGTTGCCTGTCTTGTACATCGCAAACGATGTTGAGTTTTGTAGGCTTCGCAGGGCCACGTGCGAATTTACAGACAATCGAAAGTAGTCTGGTCGAGGCAATAACGGAGAATCTTCTCGTAGGGTCGCAATGCGGGTTACGGCCCCACCGCAAGCGATCGCATGGTGGCGGACATGGCAGCGAGCCGGTTATCTACAGCTTGTGGGAAATCACCCGTGGAACAAAGATGAACAAGCGAAGACACGAGCTGTGAACCCCAATAAGTCAACCCCGCAATGACCATGAGGGCAAGATCAACAATTAGATCTGTTAAAGTAGCGACGATTTGTAGAGGGAGTTTAATGAGTAGCGAGACCGGGCTACCCATCAGAAGAATGACTACCTTGCCCCACAGGTAGGGAAGCCACACAGCGCATGCCAGAGTGGCCGATATCAACACCGCACTGAATAGAACATTTTGTAACAACCCAATGATAGGCCCCTGCATACCGATGAGCTCAAGGATTCCCTCTAAATCTTCGGCATCTTCAATTGCGTCCTGATCATTGACATCAATCCCGGCCTGTGCGGCGGCGGCAGCAACCTCGGGATCTTGGGCTGGACGGTTGGCGTGGTCTTGAGGCTCGTTGCCTACAAATGGTACGAAAGGAGGCTCTTCAGCAAGATTGCGAACTATGTGTTCATCATTTCCAGGCTCCTCGGCTGGCGGCAAGCCAGGTGCAACGTCTTCAAACATCCACTCCACCATTCGATCTATAACATTTATTTGAGGCTGAAGAAGCGCTGCGTGCACAGCTTGTGGCTGTTGGGCCTCGGTTGTTCCACCACTGGTGACATCAATACCTTGACGCTGTTGGCCGGTTTCCTCAGACTGGGAAGACTCGGTAGAAAACTCGTTCGCATGCTCGGATGCTGTTGAAGAGATGTTGACTTCACTATGGGTTGCTTCGGTGAGCGTATCATGAGCTCGGCCTTCCACAGCGCCCTCTCCCGAATCCGTATCAGCATTTATATCTACAATTTTGGCTTTTCCTTTGTCCTGCGCACGTTCCCCTTCCAGCACTTGGTCGGAGTCGTATTCCGCAATAACATCAGTAACCTGTTGCCAGCTTTCGCTGCTGTGTTCGCTGTCTTGTTCCTGGTCTGAAATTGTGTCAAGATCCGGGTTAGCATGAGTGTTTTCAGTTTTTTCATCGTCCCAGGACTCGGGAATATCCCGGCTTTGAGAACTCGTAGGTTGTATGGCCTGCGGTACATTCTCAAATGACCAATCATTGGTTTCTTCTAGATTGCGCCTGATGCCCGTTGCGATGAACGATTGATCTCTTGACGGCATAAGTGGTCGCACAGAGCCTTGCAATTCTGGGTCTGGCGCAATAGTTGAGGAGTTCGTTGGTCGAGACAGACTACTAGAACGTGGGGGAAACGTTGCGTCAATCGATCTAGGAGGTTTAGCTTCATACGTGGATGATGATTCGGCCTTTGAGCTGTTATATTCTGAAACTCTAGAATCTCCGGATGGCGCTTGGATACGTTGCTCTCGTTTTATGGTCTCAACATCCAAATTAGCGATCGACTCAGTAACCTCCTTTGATGGAATTGGGTCTGGAGTTCTTCTCTCCCTTTGTGCATAAAGGTCGTCGATGTCGTTGGGACCATGGAAAGGATTTCTATCACTATCCACTGTCTCCATTTCATCCGGCTGAAGATCCTGAGCAACTTCGTCGTCTGTGTCATCAGCGACAGCATCATGTTGGACCTCCATTTCATGATCCACGGCTCTGTGAGCAGCTGCATTTTCCCCAAGTGCAACCATGTTGATGACTGGTTGTTGCTGCACAACCCACTCTCGGATAAGGAAGATCAAAATAAAAGCCACGACAACTAGCAAGGTGATGATCTGGCCCTCCAGCACATCGATGATGAATCGATTTGCAGTATGCGAATCAAACCAGTTGAAGAAGGGAACATCAGAGAGCAAAGAAGGGCTTCGAAGACTAAGTGGATCGGAAGTGATATTGGTCATTGTTTGATTCGTGTCCAGTGATAGTGACGCGAGAGGTAGCGGGAAGCCGAAGAGTAGTCGCTTTGCAAAGGTCCAGGCAGCGGGTTCCATAGTTGACACGTTGGTGGAGGCGAATGGAAGAGTAATTAAGTAGGACCAAAGGGTGGCGTTGTATGTGAGATTTGTCGCCATGGGGTTACTCAGAATAGGGCGGAGTACGGTTCTATTAGAAGGGGACAGTCTGGACGCTTCAGCCAACTCTACTGGCTCTAAGAAGATTTCGTATGACCATCCGCCATCGCCGACCCAGAACAGGCTGCGCCAGGCTACACGCATGCACCAGGGAAGCAGAAGCAGCCAGACGCAGGCAACGAGCACAGCTCGACACCAGGTCAAGAAGACGTTGACGACATGCATCGCGGCCCGGCGTATGAAGACGGTGGTGGGTATACGATGTGGCATACCAGGGTGGTAGAGCTTGGTGAAGCGAAAGGAAGTCTTGCATAGCTCACAGTGTTTCTTTTGCGTATGCGACAACCATTCCATGAGGCACTCTTGGTGGACGTACTTGATGCTACCGCTACATTTGCATGGGAAGAACAAAGGTTCATCGGCAGTACCCTCTCCGCGACATATACGGCATGTATCAGGCTCATCCTTTTCTAGTGGTGCTGGGGTGGCATCATGTGTGTCGTGTGCCTCATCAAGAAGCCCCGCGGTGGGAGAAGAAGCATCGGTTGCCATGGTCGGTCGGGGCTGAAGCTGGGGTGCAGTATGCAAAGTGAATAGAATAGTCCGGAGGAATTAGTGGTAGGCGTTGGGGCGGGAGACCGCAGATGGGGTAGATCAAACAATCATGGAGAGCGAGACCGAGCAAGTGCTCCCAGAGTGCTTTGTTGGATAAAGCACAGAAGAAGCGTTAGGTGAGGCGGTGGTGAGGCGGTGGTGAAGGAAAGTAGGTAGGTAGATCAAGAAGTAGAGGTACATGAATGGAGGTGGAAAGAGCAGGAAGCCGAAAGTTGATGATGGGAGGCAAGCTCTTGGCACGGTTCTCCTCCCACTTGGACGTATTACGTGTTACCTATGTTAGATGGACTCGAATGGAAATAACCACGGTACTTGTGATTAGACGGACCGCAAGATAACACTGTAACAACTGATAGGTACCTTACTTTGATTGTACAGAATAAATACAGTGTTTATCTACATACTGGAACTGGCCTGGCCCAAACGGGCTACAGGCTATACCGTAGACTGCACGCGATGGCCCAGGAGCAACCGAACCGGCAGGGCAGGCATCTGAATCTGAAGCAAGTCGCGACGCAGCCGTCTGGAGTCAGGGCCACCCACCCTCCCGGCCACTACAAAGCCAGTACAACTGCTCAACAACTTTTTTTTGGCCTGGTTGCCGTGAGTTGCTCACATCCTATCAACACAACGTGCTAGTGACGCGCATTTTCTGTCCTTGCCTTGCCTTTGCCTTGATCTTGTCTTCCCGCGTTCGCACGTGCAATTACATCACCGACGTGCTGCTCGGTTGCGCAATAAACCCCAGGCAGGCCACTGTAAGCAAACATCAAGCATTTAGTCTTGACCATAGATACCATCCATCACGAGCCAGTATTTGTACGTGGCGATACCCACACGTTCCTTACTTGTTTGCCAACTGCTCGCTAACCACGCAAAAAAGCTGTACTGCGCGTCCGCGCACGTCACCATTACATACAGTCGAAGACACGAGCACCTGCTGACAGTCAGCACCTTCCACAACAATGGCTCCCCAGGCCAACGGTCGGGCAAAGAAACCCAAGAAGACTGCCTCCAACGGTGCTCTCAATGGAAATGTAAACGGAAGTCCTATCGGCCACGGCCACTTGAACGGCCAGGCCGATAAGTCACAATTATCAAAACCAAAATCCACCACACGGCCAACACGGCCAACACGGCCAAGGAAGCCGAGAAGAAGCATGGCAGGAGCGATAGCAAGTATAGTCGGAAGGTACGTGATAGCCTCCCCTAGACAAAAATCACTTTGGCATTGTTACTTATTGGCGAAACAGATTGCTGACATGGTACTTCATCGCGACCGTCTTCTTCCGGTGCCCATCTTCTCTGACCAGCCTCGACGGCTCATCTCCACGCGTGTGCGCTACCTACCTACAAACTCGTGCCTTGGTAGCTCCTTACTTGGACCCTTACTATGAGACCTATTTGGCCCCACAAGTCGAGAAAGTCACGCCATATGTTCGTCGCTTCAACAAGGAGATTTACACACCTACTGCCAAGTTCACCGCCGATAAATACGCGACCTATGGCGCACACCAGGTCGAGCAAGCAAGACAATACGCAAACGCACAATGGGATAGGTCGGTTCGTCCTCAAGTGCAAATTGCCCAGGACAAGGTCAAAGGACAGTATGACTTGTATCTCAGGCCTCATGTCGCCACTGCCGCTAAAGCTGCTTCGCCTTATTACGACCAGACAAAAGATAGCCTAGGAGAGATCTACCACCTCTCAGTGCTTCCAGCTTATAAGGCTTCGCTGCCTTACCTGCGCAAGGCTCATGCTCACGGTCACCATGTGGTTGTTAACATGGTTTTTCCCCATGTGCGCTCAGGAAAAGACGCAACCTTGGCCTTTTTGATGAGGACAGTGTGGCCCCAGGTTCGCGTGCTGTATGGCGATAACGTCGAGCCGCAGTTAGTTCGGATATCAGAGCGACTGGGCCGCCACCGCGATCAGCAGAAAGTTGAGTCCGTTGCTGACGCTATTGAATCTCAACCGTAAGTAACCAGGTATAGCAAGTAGAACTTAGGCTAATTACACATAGAACTGTTGTTTCCGTACCTACGAAAATTGACCCTACCATCGCTAGCTCGTTTGCATCCACTGCATCACCCAGCTCCACCACCAAGGCCGGCTGGGGTGTGTTTGATGATTTCTTTGGCGGTGATGCTGCTAGCACACCCTCTGCTGAAATTGAGACTATAAAGCGTGTGGCCACCGCGAAGCGTGCTCAACCTACTGGTGAAGAGCTCAAGGAGGCGCTTAACGAGGATTTGCGGAAGTGGCAGTCCAAGTTCGCCACCGCAGCGGATAGGGGCGCTGAAGATTTGGAGCAACGTGTAGACGAGATCACCAAGCGACAAATTGACAACGCCGTCATGGGTCATGGCCGAGCGTTAGTTGTCAAATTGGAGGAGACAGCGGACTCGACAATTGCGAGCCTAAGGAATTACATCAAACGCACCGTCGAGGCTAATTCCCAAGATGCCACAGAAAGAGATTTGGAGTCAGCTTATGAGGAGTGCAATGCAAAAACTCGTGAATTCGGGTTAGCAGTGAAGGACAGGGCTCAGGACGTCCGAGCTTGGAAAGCTGCATACGACCAGGAGACTGATGCTCTAGTACATGCGGCCGTGAGGAGCACCGTAGAAGTACTTGAAAAGATTCACGGCCTAGGTCTCCAGGAAGTGGGTATGCGCTGGGCTTGGCTCGATGGTGTTACCTACAAGGATTGGCAAAGGTATCACAAACTAAAAAACACGCTCACTGAGTGGAAAGCCGAGGTCGAAGCAGTCGGTTCTCAGCATGATGGCCTCCGTCAGGCTCACGAAGAAGCCAAGGCAGTCGAGGATCAGGCAATGGATATTGCTGCTAGAATGGTCAACGAACTTGTCCGCCTTAAGGATGTTGCCAAATGGAAGCTATGGGCTAATGATGCCACCGATGACTTTACGAACAAAGCCGTACCAGCTCGCGCTTTCAAAGCCGCCCAGCAAGCCTCTTCTCAGGTATCCGAAGCTGTACATGGCTCTTCGACGCCAGTCAGTGAGAGTATCGCTTCTTCCATACAAGCCGCCTCATCACAGGGTTCCGAAGTTGTTGATAGTGCATTATCTCAGGTTTCTGAGGCTATCCATACTTCCTCGACACCCTTGAGCGAGGTTATTGCTTCCTCTGCCCAGGTTTTTTCATCTGAGGCTTCTGAGGCTGTTTTAGGGAGTGAGGCACCAATCGCTGAAAATGTCATGTCGTCCGTTTCATCAAAGCTATCGCATGCTAAGGCCAAGGCATCAAGTGCGGCAGCTGAGGGCTCATCTGGAGTCTCTGCAGCTTACGAATCACCTAAGAAGGTCTTTGCTGGCGCCAATGCACAGGTAATTGCGGAGGCCAAACAGATTGTTTTTGATGAGCCGCTTGATGACGGTGACGATGACAACGTCTCTAGCAAGCCCCGAAACGTAGTAGCCGACGCCGGAGATCGTGCGGCTCAGTTGAGCCGAGCAGTGAGTGAAGCTCTTCTCGGAGCCTCGAAGACTCAAGGAACAGTCGAGGCCGCTGCCTCCGTGGCAAGTGAACAGTATCAGCGTGCTCTAACGGCTGCCTCTAGCGTGCTATATGGCGCTCAACAACCTGCTGTTGAAAGCGCAACAAGTATTGCATCGGAACGGTTCGCGCAAGCGGTCACTGCTGCTTCATACGCTATCTACGGTACACCAACACCCACAGCCATAATCCAAACAGTCCAGCACCAGGCAAGCTCTCGCTATAGCGCTGCGGTCCGACTAGCAAGTGAACAGTTCGACAATGCCAAATCACAAGTCTCGATTCTCGCAGCCGGAACTCCAAAGCCTGCGCATGAATCAATCTTGTCAATGGTCGAGAAAGCATACTCTGATTCTGTGGATGCTGCATATGATAAATTACAAGCTGCTCTCCATTACACCAATTCGGTAAAGAGCTATGCCGCTGGCCCCACACAGGGCTACTTTGAGTCAGTTTCTTCTATCGCTTCATCTCGACTATCGGCTGGCCTTAGCCAGGCTTCCGCTCAGTTCTCTCAACCCACTGGCGCATCTCGACAGTACTACGAGGCTGTCGGCTTGGCCCATGCCCGTTACTCTGAATTCGTAGGTGCTGCATCGAGCGCCGTCTATGGTCCTCAGCAAGGCGCTGTAGAATCTTTAGCATCCGTTGCCTCTGTATCAGCAGCCGCTCTTGCCTCACAAGTATCCGGTTCCATCGAATCCGCCGCATCCAATGCCCAGTCCGTTGCTGGGTCTGTTGCATCCCAAGTCGGTTCTGGTGTTATCGGCTCTGAAACCCCATGGACTGATTCGGTTGCGTCGCAAGCCAGTGTCAATTGGGATGCTGTTATCGCCAAGGCTAGCAATCAAGTTTATGGTACGTTTTTTTGCTTCAAAACACTTAAAATGAACTGCTTAGAAATACCCTAGAGTACAACATCGCTTACTATAATTCTAGGACAACCTACCCCGTGGGCTGAATCAGTTTACTCACAGGCCGGTGTTTATGGTGCTCAGGCCACAGCCGCAGCCGCACAACAATATAATGACATACAGGCGCTGATATCTGAACTTGTCATCGGCAAAGAACCTGTCTTTACCGAGAGTATTATGATGCGTTTCTCTTCTGCATATTACACTGGTGTTCCAGCTGCTGCTGCATCGGCCCAATCCTACGCTGGCGATAGCTACGAGGCAGCAAGTTCATATGCTGGTGAAAACTACGAGGCTGCGAGTTCTTACGCGGCAGACGCATACACATCTGCCTCATCAGTTGTCAGCTCAATCTTCACACCGCCAGCCGCCATCGAGACGATTTTGAGCCAGGTTAGCGCACAGATTGATGCTGCAGTTGAAAGCGCATCAATTGCTGTCTACGGAACTCCAAAGGGAGCTGCTGAGCAGGGTAGCGAGTCGGTTGTCAGTGCTTACGCATCTATTCAGTCACAAATCAGCGAGAAGATCTACGGAACTCAGCAGGTTCAAGATAGTTTCACCGCAGCAGCGGCCAACGCCCAGCAAGCTATCAGCCAGGCCATCTTCGGAACACCGACTGCTGCAGACTATGTTGCCTCAGTCACAAGTGGGGCTGGTGATGCCTACTCTTCGATTTCGTCAGCTGCTAGTGAAAATGCGGATTATGCCTATTCGGTCGCTAGTGAACAAGCATCAAAGGTCGCTTCGGCTGCCAGCTCAGCCATCTACGGCCCTGAGCAGGGTGCGATGGAGTCTGCCAACAACAGAATTGCTGCTGCGGTAGAAGCTGCCAATTCACGAATCAGTGAGATATATGCCCAAGCCTCAATGGGCGTAGGGGATGCCGCAAGCAGCATCAGCAGTGCTGCTGCCCAGGCAACGCAGCATGCCAAAGACGAACTGTAGAGCACTCTCACCGCCTACAATCCAGTCCCAGACAGTAACACAACGAAACTAAGTCCGCTTGACACACCATGTTCCGTCATATTCATCTTGAGGTGGGCACATATGTTCGCGGCCAGTCTGCACTACCATCGACCTAACAAATATCTTTGGACACTTAGTTTCACACCCAAGGCACACCATTACACTCACCATCAACAACGCATAATCATAATTAGCGCTACATTTATCACCTCATCTTTACCCAAAATGTACACATATCACCCCCACCGTCAACCACAGCCCCTCCACGAGACGAGATAATGTCTGCGTATGTAGATACGATTGAGATAGCACGTTTTCCCTATTTTATTTTCTTTCAACTTTTCTCCTTTCCTTGCTATGGGGCATTTGTCTATGGGTTAGCGGGATTTCTGTACTTTTCTGTACGGTAATCTGGTCTAGGCTTGGCTTTGTGATGGATTAGTGTAAAAAATATACCCTTTTCGCTTCCTAATATGTGTGGTAAAAGGGTGTTTATGTGTGTGATGTCGTGTCGAAGGTGTACAGGAGGATTAAAAGTCGAAGTTATCAAAGTGGGAAAGCATACAGGTAGGAATGTATAACACCACAGCACAGGATATTCAAGAAAAGTTCGTATAGTGATTCACTTTCGATTTGATATTTCTACATAATGCTCATAACTAACTGAGCTATCTGTCCATCTATGCTATCGTGGTATCCTTCATTCCTTCGCTGTACATTGTACACTGTCCTATCCATGCGATTATCATCAAAAGTCAGTCGCTTTGCTAATCCGATTCAAAAAATATCAGAGACCCCGTGGTATGCAATTTCCATCAACAATAACCTTCACACTTCTCATCTAGTCGCTGTCGCTCAACGAGTCTCGTCGGCCCACAGCGCGGACACCGCCACGACGGTATCCGTCCATGACGTCCCTTCCTCCTCTCCTCGATGACGGTGCACCAACTTGGCTCACGCTCTCGCTTACGCCAACGCTGCCAGCCGATGACAAACCGGGAATGTGACAAGGGTAGCTCATGTGTCCATGGGCATCTCCGTTTGTTTCGGTGAAGATATCGCTAGGGGCTGGAGCATACTGAGAGCGGCTGGGGCGTGCAGACTGCGATGAACGAATTTGCTTCTGGGGAGACTGGGACTGGGTGCGGGAGGTGGGACGGGGGCGTGCACCTTGAGGACGCTCGCCTTGGGGACGCTCACCGCGAGGACGCGTCGAGGATCGAGAAGTGCGCTCCTTCTTGTTGGTGGCCGAGCGGGAGGTGTAGACAGAGGGGTCAGCGTTAGGGCGGTAATCTGAGTAGTACGATGACTCAACATCGTTGCTCTGGGCGACTGATGGGGCGACGCGAGATTGAGTATGGCTGGTAGGGGTAACATCCGTGTAGGCACTTGAGTAGACAGTATTGGTGTCGTCACCGGTTGTGAAAGAGTAGGCTGCGGAGGGAGGACCACGATGGCTCTTGGGCTGCTTCTCTGGGGTACCAGCTTCGGATGGCGCGGTGTACTCGGTGTAGGCGCGTGTGTATTCCGACGGGGCAGTGTGTTCAGTGAGAGGACGGGTGACTTCAGCCATTTCAGGTACTTCGGAGGGGGCAATTTCAGACTTTGTTTTCTTGTTCTTCTTGTATGCCTCCCTCTCACGCTTTGCTTCGGCCTTCTGTTGTTCCTTGCGTTGCTTGGCCTCTGTGGCAGCAGCCCGAGCAGTTTCCTTTTCGGCAGCTTTGGCTTTCTTCATACGTTCTTTGGCACGCATTTCCTTTGCCTTGGCTTCCTTCTTAGGGTCTTTCTTTTCCTTCTTGACGAGTGGTGCACTAGAAACGTTGGAGCCGAGTTCGGAGGGTTGTGAGCCAGAGTAGTCGGTGTACATGCCATCGGCCTGACGATTGAGACCGCCGACGCGAGCCGCCTTCTCTTCACGGTAATCACGGAGCTCAGGGTCGTTGTAGTCGTTGGTGTTCTCGCGGCGGCCCTTCTTCTCTTTGTGGGTGCGACCGTCACCACCACGTAGGCCGGCTTCGCCCTTTTCGGCATCGCGATACTCGTTCATGTCTGCGCTGGTAGCTGTCTCGTCGGTGAAGCCAATGCTGCTTTGGGCGCCAAAGCTACCGCCATGGACGACACTGCCGCCACCTAGTCGGGTACTCTTTGTGGCATTGGACAGTGTCTTGCCGTCTGGTCCCTTGCGACGCATAACGGTAGATTTGTAGTCCTCCCAATCATTTTCCCGCCACTTGAAGCCGCCATTCTTGGCCCAGAAGAAGAACCAGATTGCGGTGAGGGTCATGCCCACACCAATGAGGGCAAACAGGGCTTGGAAGCCTGCACCAGAATATTTGGAAGCAGGTGCTGCACCAGCGCTGGCCAGTTGCTTGTAGGCATTGTTGGCACGCTTGATGATGGTTTTGGCTACTGAGAGGTCGCGGATAGCCATGGGCGAGAGAGCTGCCTCTTCGGCAGTGAGCTCGGGATGGGGTGCCATGATGGGCGGTTGACGATAGCGAGTGCAACTAGCAATATAGTCAGGCTTCTGTTCACTAACAATGGTAGAGTAGTAGTTTGGGTTGGATGTAAAGGTGATGGGAGTGGTGACTCCCGATACTTTTGTCTGTTGTGGTGTGTTTGGGAGTGTGGGCGGCTGGTGATAATTGGGGTGGCTGACAGAAGAAGAGGTTGGGAAGCGACGTCACCCAAACAAACCGCTGCCACGGGCAACGCGCATCCTGCACATGACCACCACACCACTGCCAACGTGTTCCATTACCAGTCTATCTCTAAAAGCCTGCGAGGACCAGTTCCTGGTCTTTGCTATGCATATTATGAGACATCCTACACATTTTTACTTTCTTCCAAGTTAACCAATCACGAATGAGACTAGTAGTTGACATGCCTAGACCTTGTAGGGCGCACTACTAACCATTTCCTCAACGTTTTCAGTCGTCATTGTACTTCGCATGTTTCGAACCCACTAGAAATCAAATATTTTTCTACTAGTTCTATATAAAGTTTGAACTATATGCATATTGTAGCATTGATCTATCAGCACCGCCAACTTCTCTATCTGTCGAGAGCTTTGTGAGGACGAAATTGCCTCACTATCCAGAAACCTCCAAGTCGACAAACTAACTCGCACATACTTTATCCTCACCCAACTTGCAGCGAATCTACTAATAAAGTAAGAACACAAAATGAGCACAACAATAGAAACCGTGGTAGCGATAGAGCTAGTCGAAATGCAAACCCCCTCCAAAGATTCCATTCACACATCCTCGCAACAAGCCAGGCCGTCTATCGAATCACCAAGCGACGTCAACAGTAGCCCAGACACTGAATTATCCTCCCCCCAACTACTCCCAAAAACATCCAATCTCCAAACCTTCCTTACAATATTTACCCCATCCTTCGTAGGCTTTATGGCCTCCTTTACCAATGGCATCATCACCGTCGGTCTCCCCACCATCGCCCGTGCCATCTCCCTGGAGCGCTCCTTGTATCTCTGGCCATCATCTGTCTACGGCCTTACATCTGGTGCAGCACTTTTGATTGCAGGTTCAATTGCCGATATTGTTGGTGCCAGACCAGTTGAACTAGCTGGAATCACGCTTCTCGGTATCTTCTCTCTCGCATGTGGATTTGCGCAAACGGGCGCCCAACTCGTTGCATTTCGTGCACTTCAGGGCATTGCGCTCGCTATGCATTTACCGGCTTCTGTAGCCATCATTACCAGTGCTGTGCCCAAGGGTCGAGCGAGGAATCTGGGTTTTGCGTGTTTGGGATTTAGTCAGCCCCTAGGATTTGCTGTTGGACTTGTGTTGAGCGGAGTAATGGTTGAGAGGACGGGATGGCGCTCGGGATTTTATCTATCAGGGGCTACTACATTGGCTCTCGGTATAGCTGCGATGTGGACGTTGCCAAAGTTGAAGACACGACAAGAGGGCGGTGCGATGATCGTGCTTAAAAAAATTGCGAAGGAGATTGATTGGGTAGGCGGTATGATTTCGAGTGGTGGTCTGGCTATTCTTGCCTATGTTCTTGCGTAAGTGCCCCTATTTAGAGATCTATATAACCGTAACTAAACGTGGTCAGAATTCTCAGCGCTGATCTTTCGAGCATCCGCTCGCCGGAAACAGCAACTCTTCTCACCATCAGCGTTGTCCTTCTCCTTGCTTTCCCAGCATGGATGTACTACCGCGAGCGCGCTGGCAAATCCGCTCTCGTACCCAACAAGCTCTGGAGCAACCTTCCCTTCACGAGCACCTGCATCATGGTTGCTCTCTCATACGGCGTTATGAACTCCATCGAATTATTCTCGTCTCTATATTTTCAAGAAATCCAAAATGCCTCCATGATCACCACATCTCTCTATCTTCTACCAAACATGGCCACTGGCGTACTTGTCAACGTTGTCGTTGGCTTCTTCGTTGACCGCGTTCCAGTGCGCTGGCTGGTCGCAGGGAGTGCACTTATATGCGCTATGAGCCCCATGCTCATGGCTCTGATGAATCCAAATTGGAGTTATTGGTACCTCGCCTTCTGGGCCCAAATCTTTGCGCCATTTTCAGCAGACGTCTTGTTCACCGTTGGGTTGATTATTGTAAGCGATAGTTTTCCAGAACACACCCAAGCACTGGCTGGCGCGGTCTTCAATACTGTTGCACAGTTTGGTATGAGTCTGGGCATGGGGTCGTGTCAGGTTGTCGCTTTAAGTGTTCAAGATAAGGAGGGTCCGAGTGGAAAGAATAGTGGACATGGGGGGGTTGGTGATGGTGATGGAGCATTTGGGGACACGAATACAACGGCGCTTCTTAAAGGATATCGGGCTAGCTATTGGCTTATGCTGGCGTACATGCTGGTTTGTATCTTCATTGCCATGGTGGGATTGAGGAAAGTTGGCAAGGTCGGGTTGAAGCGAGACTAGTATAGTAAACAGTATTTCAAGCATAGACTTCACTTTTGGCACAATAGCTGGATTTTATTTGAGAAAATGTCATGACTTCCCACTTATGTATAATAATGGCTTCAGTCCCAATGTAAGGACGCTGAGCAAAAACATACCGAGGGTCACTTGTGATAGACCCCCAACGGCAAAAATACATGTTGACTCAGCGGAGGCTCGAACTCCGGACCTTCAGTGCGCTAACTTGATGTTAGACTGACGTGATAACCAACTACACCACCGAGCCAGTTTTGTCTATGTCGATTTGGGTACTTAGGAAAATCATATTTACACTTTTTTTTTTAAAAAAAAAAAAAAAAGGTTCAAACCACTTCCCAAGACGTACGCATACCAAGGTACACGGAAAAAGAATTCAATAGGGTCCAGAATTAGTGGCGGGTAACGACATTGTGGGTGATTGTGTGATTGGTGGGGTCAGGGGTTACTAATGTGGAACCGAAGCCTAGGAGCCGAGTGGGACAAGCGACTAAAACTCAAATGGAGAGGAGTATTTGGGGCTAGAGAAATTGATAGCAGCTAGGTGCGTTATCTTCAGAGAGAGAAACCCAATCGTCACCACATACACGCAACACTGCAGTGACACTACGAAACCTTGGACATGGCAAGCTCGGACGAATTGACCAAGCTACCGACGCCGGCAGCATGCATTGCGGACTTTTGCATTATCCCACTAGGAACGCCAACAGCGTCTGTGTCCAAGGAAGTTGCTGAAGTGCAACGGCTGCTCAAGAGGAGTGGATTGGACTACTCGATGCATTCTGCAGGGACGACAGTGGGTAGGATAGCTGATATGGATGGGGTGATGAAAAGGTGGCTAATTTGTGAATAGAAGGGTCATGGGACGAGGTGATGAGAGTGATTGGTCAATGCCATGCGATGCTTCATGGGAATGGAGTTGTGAGGATTCAGAGTGATATCAGAGTGGGATCTCGGACGGACAAGAAGCAGGGGTTCAAGGACAAGGTTGAGGCAGTGGAGAGGCTGTTGAAGAATGACGAATGACGAATGACGAATGATGATTGAGTCACTGTTGGTGGGGTCATTGCTGCAAGGAGAGAGTGATTTGCTGTTTCACGTGTTGCAAGTATTGAATTTGAAGCTGGATGGAGTACCGTACCTAGGTAAGTAGGTAGGCGCAAGGCTGTTAGGTATCAGAGGGAAAGCGCATCTCCTTTCTGCCATTGGTTCCCACGGACTGCCAGGACTGGACTGTGATGCTAGAAACTGGGGTAGGTAGCCGGCCGTGGGCGGTACCCCTCCATTGAAAACGCGTCAGTGGGCGACAGCGTGGTGGCTTGGGCGTGTTGGCAAAAATTTCAGCGGTGTGTGCGAACTAGGATACCTATGTGGGCTATTGGAAAACGAAGAAAAAAGGCAATTGTGGGGGAAACAAGGCTGGCAACAACAACAAGTGGTTTCTTGAGTGTGTTGCAGTCGCACAGGATTATGCAGTTTGCGAGTCTCGAGTCAGGAATCAATTGAGCATACACGGTAATGTTGGAGGTGACTAGGTAGAACGGAGAGGAGGTTGGCTGCATGTACTCAAGTGGGTACTCAGGTGCCTGGCAGGAAGCGGTGAGTGCACGGCCGTGTTGTACTTTACTGTGGCACTGGTACACTCCATCATAGGAAGTTAACAAATTAGCGAAAGCCTGCTCTTCCCGATTGTCCGGAAAATCCTCTCTCACACAACCTTGGTATTGTTTAGTTACCATCAATCAGTCACTCCACATTCACATTCACATCACTCCCGTCGTCATCTCATTTCATTATCTTGACTTGCTCGACTAACTCTTTCCTAATTCGCATCGCGTTTGGGATTATTTAACTTCCACCTGACACAATTATTGGCTGCGTCGCATGGGAAATCCACGAGGCAACGGAAGGCATGCACGCGACTGCCCCGGCACACACACAACCCAACAACTGCTGCCACTGCTGCCGTCGCTGACCATCCATCCTCCATCACCATGGCTTTCAACTTCAACTGGTCGCCGCTGATCGCCGACACTTCGCGCGCCCGCGAAATGCTCACCACTGCCCTAAATAAATCCCCAAAGCCGCCCATCATCGTCGACGACATCATCGTAACCGAGCTCAACCTTGGCTCAACACCACCTGAGCTGGAGATATTGGAGATCGGCGATCTGGCAGAGGACAGGTTCAGGGGCATATTCAAAATGTCCTATGCAGGCGATGCTTTTCTGACCCTCAAAACAAAAGTCCAGGCGAATCCACTCAAAACTTACTTGTCCAATAAACCGGATTTTGCTTCACCCCAACCCCTGGCTGCTTCCTCGGGCTTGACAATACCCTTGCAGATCACTCTCTCCGATATACGCCTATCCGGCTTCGTCATTCTCGTCTTCTCCAAACAAAAAGGCTTGACCCTCGTGTTCCGGAACGATCCGCTCGAGTCATTGAAGGTCTCTTCCACCTTTGACTCGATACCCTTTGTGCGCGACTATCTGCAGAAGGAGATTGAGGGCCAGCTGCGCGTGCTGTTTATGGAAGATCTACCTGCCATCATACATCGATTATCATTGCGCCTATGGTCACCCGAATTTCAAGAGTTGGAAACCGAGGAAAGATTAGAGGGCAACAACGATGACACCGTGCCGATTGATCCCTTCGCCACACCGCCACAGGATGCTGTCGATGCCTTTGGAAACCCTCTGAACGAATCGCAAATATCTGCTCTATCCCTCGATACCAGCGGCGAGGTCCATGCCTCATTTTCCCAAAAGAACATCCTCCGATTAGCAGCACTCTCGGAATCCCAACACACTCTATCGCTATTCACACCAGGTATTAGTGATGCTGTCTTCCGTGCGTGGGCAAGTAACCCAGATCGCATAGAATCTGGGGCTTCCACTCCAGGTCTTACTCAAGGTAGTCTGTCTAGGATACAGTCGACGTTTGGAAGCATGAAGTCGGGCGCATCATCGGTAGCCTCTGGAAGCACCGGTAATGACTCTCTTGCCTCGCGCCCTTCCCTTACCACATCACATTCCATGTCGGCAGGCCTGAGTCTAGGCGCCAGTCGGTCACGAACTGGCCAGGTTCGAAAGCGCAAGAAGCGCGTGGTCGACCTCAGAAAACACAGGGACGGTACCGAGTCTTCAGGCCTATCCACTGAAGCCAACACCCCTCTTCCTAGCCGATACGCCTCGGATACATCAAGCGTCATTCCCGAGGAACCGGAGCTGGAACTGGAACCCGCCACTCCACCAAGGACACCTGTTAGACCAGGACTCCACTTTGAAGGCAAGCATGGCAGTCTCGATGCCGGCTCGCCGAGTAGAATCTCAGAAAGCTCTGACACGCTGTTGCCTGCTGCACCTATCCTATTCAAGGCATCAAAGAAACGTGAAGACTCTCACCCGCCACCATCAATCCAAGAAAAAGACTTTGCACAAACACCAACAAAGTCACACACTACACCGAAACGCCCTCCGCTCTCTCGTAACTCGCTTCGTTCAGCCCAACAATCCACCTCCCCACTATTACGCTCCTTGTCTTTTGACAAGATATCAGCACTCTCCTCTCCACCCTCGGAGGAGGCATCGGGCTCTAGTGGTATTCTGGAACAAGCATGGATGACGAAGATGGCACAGGAGATTGCTCGGAAGGTGCAAGAAGAGAAGGACAAGGCAGATCGTGTAAGAAGACGCAGTTTGAAAGGGGGAGCAGCGACAGGAGGAATTTGGGCCGGTGAAGATCTTGTCGACGCGCCACCTGCATATGTTGCCTAATGGAAAGTTTTATTTATGAGATCATGATATATGTTTTACGATGGAGGATGGGGGGCGGGGGGCGTCTATGGTATGGCTTAGGCCCAGTCAAAAGGTGGAATGGTATGGGTTGTAATGTAGGAATACCGACCTGGAGCATATTTGGATGGATGGATGGATGGATTGCATTGGGAAAACGCCGGTGCGTTGGTACAGGCAGCGGTGGCAGGCCGTAGGAAAACTTGGTGCTTTTGGCGCAATACCCTATTACTATTATTATTATTACTATTATTATGTTATTTCCTGCAATCACAGCGATATAAACGAAACCATGTCCCTATTCGGACCGCAAGTGTGGCGTCGGTATCTTGTGATCCGCGAGGTTGCCGAGTCTCATTACAGAGACACGGCTGATCATCGACTCTCGTGACGTTACTATACGTATGTCAGAGAGCATCCACCAATGACAGAATTTCATTCCTGCTCGTACCTGAGCTCCGATCAAAACAGCATTATTGAGCCCAACAAAAGGCTTAGGCGAACAATGCGGCGCTGCAGCTGAGCAATTGCCGACCAAGTGCCAACCGGCTTTTCCCCCGCAACCATGCGCCATTGTCGAAAGAAATGGAAACCGACACCCCACAATCGCCGATTGAAGGCAATTTAAACCAGGATGACGACGCGTCGAGGAGTAAGAGAACGCAGATAGCGTGTTTAAATTGCCGCAAGCGGAAATCGCGGTGTTTACTGTGAGTTTCTGACGACTTTTGCGAGGCTTCCTTGGGCGCCGGTCGGCAACCTCAACCACTACATCGGCAAATCCAGCGCATTGCCTCCATTCATTCATATTCCATCCCATAGCACCAAGAGCTCAATATATATACCCATGGGCTAATCAATCATGTTAGCGATGAAGGCGGCTCCATCCCATGCTTACGATGTAAACGCGATAATCTCGACTGTGTCCTTGGGGGCAGCAATCGAGGCGGTCGACGAGTTCGCAAGAAGCATCGCATAGACGATACCCCAACTACAACAACTATCCCCCCTCCTCTCACGGCATCTCGAGCCGATGGTGAGAGCTTTCACGCGCTTGGCAATCTTGGAACCTGGTCTCAAGAGCCCAGCGCAATTCAGCCCCAGTATGAGGGCGAGGACGATCATGCAATGCAGTCTAGCTCCTCTAACGTAGATGATCTGCAGTTCTCCAACTTGCAGAATCCATCAGATGCGCTAGGTATACTTGCAAGAGTTGCTGGGGAGACAAGTTCGAATGAAGAAGCTTCAAACAATAATGGCAACGGACCTATGCAAGCCGGTCGACATTCGATATCAATCATGCCTGCCCTGTCGCTATCTTTCTCATACCCATTGCTTGATCGAGGCGTCCTTACGGTGCATTCATTGTGTCAGCTTCTAGTTCGATATCAACAACAGTATCACCCGTACTATCCTGTGGCGCCTGCTCATATCTTTGACACTTCGCGGCTAGCAGAAGTAGTCAAAAAGGAGCAGCATCTTCTTACAGCCCTACTTTTGATAGCCTCAAAAGATTTGGCTGATGAGCCTCACATTTATGAGGCTTGCATGGAGCACATGAAGAGCCTAGTGTCAGAGCTTGCAGCCGGCGGTGATGCTGATATTGAAGCAGTAGAAGCACTACTAATACTCGCTGAGTGGGCTCCATATACTCAAAGAGGATCAGGGAAGATAGGAAAAGGCGAAGAAGATAAAGAAAGCTGGATGCATGTGGGCCTGGCTTTGCGAATAGCCTATTTCCTTGCTCTGGATCGCTATTCCTTTCGCTTCGTTGACCAGGGCAAAGATCCAAATCATGATCGCAAACGGCTTATCTGGACTTCCGCATATGTCTCTGACCGACACATTAGTATTAGGATTGGGAAAGCCTTTTGGTCACGAGGCCCAGGGCCCCTTACGACGCTGAGACGCGAAGACTACCCATCGTTGATGCCCAAGAGCCCGAATGAGGAAGACTATGCTTCTATTTTCCAGGCAAATCTGGAACTCACACAATTGTTTAGTAATGTGCATGACACGCTGTACTCCAATCCATCGTCTAGCTTCCGATCGCATATGAGTGGAAGCTACATCAAGTTTATTGATGACTTTCGATCTGCAATATACGGCTGGAAGAGCGTCTGGGGAACTCTGACCTGCTCACCGCATCTCAAAGCATGTCTTCTCATGTCTTATGACTACCTTCGTCTCTACACGAACGCATTCGCCTTCCAAGCCACGGTTCTACGAGCGCTACCGGCTTCTCAAAATTCGACTAACCCTTCAAATAGTACACCATCCGGTCCCTCGTTTAGCATGCAAGCACCACAACGCGTATTTGCTACAAACAATGTCGGAGCAGTGGGCGACGCGCGCTTCATATACGAAGGCCTCGACGCTGCCAAAGCTATCCTCACTACTGTGAACAATTTCGTGGATCCGGAGCGCTCTCTACGCTTTATGCCATTACGGTACTACTTATATCTCGTGTATGCCGGCGTATTCCTCTATCGCGCACGCTGCACTGGCGTAATCAGCAGCGATGAAGATCGCGCCATTCGAGCCATGATCAACGAAACAGTTGTACGCCTTGAACGCAGCAACTCTGGTTCAGGAATTGGCATTCATCACCCCGGTAGCCGCTACTCACAGCTCCTCAAACTTCTCTGGGCGAAAGTCCCGCGCAAAGACAAATCTTCGCGGTCGTCGTTCAGACACCCTGGTACGCACATTGCTAGCAACCCCGTGGATGGCAATGGGCTATCACATCCTCCCATTATTAATTCCGCTACGCAACATTCTCCGCCCCATAGTGCGGGTACAGGCGAGAGCCCAGCGATGACGGAGATGATGGGCGATTTTGGGTGGACGGATCTGAATGCTGTTAGTGATTTCGCAATTGGGCAGGGACAGGCAGGGAATGGTCAACAGGCGGATGAGGCAGCGCTATGGAATGGGTTTTTGCCTTTAGATATGGGATGGAGTGCACACGGATTTGGGTTTGAGAGTTCAGGAGGGGGGTTTGAGCAAGGTGAGCTGGGCATGTTATTTTGAGGTAATAATCATTTGATGCTACTTTGATAACTGGGCATTGCATTATGGCAGGATATAATAATGTAAGTAATCAAGTACTTAGTCTTCTAGTTGAACTTCTAGAAGCAGGTTTTGCCAATAAGTTCGGTGGGTGGTAGACAACGATACTAGGTTTCCCCCATGTATCAACACAAGCACACAAGCATTATCAAGCAACATCAAAACATTGAGCTATATTGTACACTAGATGCTAAAAACCTTCCTTCCCTTGTTATGGAAGATATTTGGTACTCTCGAAGTATTGACTAGGTGCTTACCACGTGCAGTTTTAGACGTGTATGCTCTCGGCCCGCACTGACAAAAGGGGAAGGCCGGTTGATCGCCCCAGATCTTCGTCATCCATCAATCAGAACCCCAGCTTTCGCATAAACAATTCCATCCGAAACAATCCACTCATCAACGCCTGACCATTCGTTAGCCGCCATGGTCGATATCTCTTGGATTCATGCGCGCCTGCCTATTGGGGAAGCTCACTGGCTATGCAACCCTGAGCTTCCCTTGTCGATCAACGCGTAGCTGCATGGGAGCTTGCCTGTATTCAGGCTTATCTTGAATCTCGATATTAAGTGGCCTGTGGAGCTCCAAGCCCGTGAGTGGCAGCTTCCTGGAGGCGACATTGCCCCGCGAGAAGTTAAGTCGCGTATGGCAGGTGAGTGTGGTATGCTGCACCATGCTATTGTGTTTGTATTCGGGGCGCCTTTTCTGGGCAATTACCTATAAAGGTAGACGTCAGTCAATGTCTCCATTTATTGTCCACACCTGCGATCTTCGTGGTCTTATCGTTATTGTTCAATCATCATGAAGTTTCTCGGTGTCACTCTCGCCTCTCTGGGCCTTGTATCTGCTGTCTCAGTCACGAAAAAAATCAACTACGATGACTGGAAGGTCTACCGTGTTAATGTTGGATCCAACGCCGCAAAGCTCAATGACGTTGTGAGCAAGCTGCAATTGGAGATATGGAAAGGCAGCCCATCGTCCAGCAGCGTCGTCGATGTCATGGTTGGTCCCACACAGGTCCAGGACTTTGAGGCGTCTACCGAAGGCATCGAGACAAGAATAATGCACCAGAACCTTGGCCTCTCTATCGCTGACGAGGAGACGTTTAGTGTTTATGCTGGTAGCTTACCCCAGGTTTCGGAGTAATCTATGCAACACGCTAACGAGAGACACCAGCCGGTCTCGCACCGAACAGCACTTGGTTCAACTCTTATCACTCGCTTGCTGACCATCATACATGGATCGCTGATCTTGCTGCGGCATTTCCTCAGAATTCAGAGGTCATCTCAGCAGGAAAATCTCTTGAGGGCCGTGATATTAAGGGTATTCATATCTGGGGTAGCGGCGCCAAAGGATCACAGAAGGGTGTAGTTTGGCACGGCACAGTGCACGCCCGCGAATGGATTACCACCATGTAAATTTTGGTCCAGCCCCACAACTACAACGCTTTTACTGACCTAGCCAGGGTTGCCGAGTATGCAGCATACCAGCTACTCACCGACTCCGCAAGCGCCGGCTTCAAGGACAAATACGACTTCTACATCTTTCCCATTGTTAACCCTGATGGCTTCGCTTTCTCCCAGACCAGCGACCGCATGTGGCGCAAGAACCGTCAGACTACACCATCAGCTAGCTGCGTTGGCCGCGATATTAACCGCAACTGGCCTAACCACTGGGACCAGCGCGCTGGAGCCAGCACCTCGCCCTGTGCACAAGACTATAAGGGTCCTTCAGCAGGTGATGGTGTAGAGACCAAGGCTCTCAAGGCACAACTCGACAGCATTTCAGCTGGCAAGGGCCTCCAATTGTACATGGACATCCACTCCTACTCTCAGCTTTGGATGTACCCATACGGTTATACCTGCACCGGTGCTGTACCTGAAGCGGCCAAGAACAAGGCTCTTACCGATGGTGCTATCGCGGCCGTGAAGGCCGTACATGGAACCGAATTCACCGGCGGCCCAATCTGCAGCACCATCTACCAGGTCAGTGGTGCTTCAGTCGATTATGCCTATGAGAACGCCAAGGCGACGTTCAGCATGACTGTTGAGTTGAGAGATACTGGTAACTTTGGATTCATCTTACCCGCGGCGCAGATCAAGCCCACTGGCGAGGAGATGTGGGCTGGTTTGAGCTACTTGCTGAAGAACATGTAAGGTTCTGTGGTCCCTAATTGCTATGAAGAAGTAAATGAATTTAAATGAATGCATATTATTTGCTAAGTGTTGTGTTTGTGCGTGAATAATGCAAAGGTCACACTCAATCACATCAGGATCGTATCAATTTCATATACACACATTTATTGACAGACTTGCCATTAAACAAGCCTCTCACGATACCATACTAACTATTCGTTAGTTAGGCTATAGCCCTCGTCATTTTCATTATGGTCCAAGACAATAGCTTGCTCGTAAATCCCTAGCTCTGCTCTTTGACCACAATTTTTTTTATTCTGAGGTATGTCAATGTATATGTCTTCCATGAAGTATTTTAGAGTTAAAAACGAGTAGAAACTAAATACAGCCTGCAGTAGCTTGCAGTCGAAACAGGGCTCTAGTAGTTTATCGGCGCTTGTTTAAGATGGCGACGACTGCTCGATGGCTGAGATAATTGGGTGAAAGCGCCAATTTTACCTATGAACGCTACTCACTAAACCTCTACTTTCCCTCGTGTGCGCCAAGGGGCAGTATGCAACTCCACGTGCCGGAGACTAGCCCTCCGTGTCGTCGTTGTACCCATTCCGTATCTCGCCTCCGATATATCATGAACTCCTTCTCCTAGTCTCCGAACATCTGCAGGCCCACGATTCCAAGTACTTGGCTTGTTAGCATCATCTGGTGAACAATCCGGGTTTGTAATGTTCTGGAAAATAATATCCATGTCACGGAAACTGTTGTTGTTTATTTGCGCCAATTACCTTCCACCTTTCAGATTGCGGCTCTGGCGACTTCAATCTATAATGTCAAAGTGCACACTATGGTAAGGCAGTCTCGTAATTTTGGCCTCCGTCTCAGAAATGGAATGGCGTGGACTAAATGTAGAGACTAAGGACTACATATCTAGAGATATCTGGACGTGAATTTGATGTCATTGTAACATCTCTTAGCTACCAAGTGTATCAAAGATGCGCTACAACGTTGCTCCGCTTCTCTTGCTCGGCACTGGTGCTTCAGCCGCAGCAATAAATAAGGCACCCAAGGGATTTGTCACAAGGGAAGGCGAGGTCTTCAAGTTAGATGGAAATAAGTTTTATTTTGCTGGTAGTAATGCGTACTACTTCCCCTTCAATGATGTAGGCCACCTTGCAACAATTTTTCTTGGATAAGGTTAACAGTCTTTAGCAAGCTGCAGATGTCGAGAAGGGCCTTGCAGCAGCAAAGAAGGCAGGCTTGAATGTCATACGTACCTGGGGCTTTAATGACCGCAATCTCACCACTGTGACCGGTGGTCTTCCCCAGTATGGCGGCGAAGGCGCTGGACCCAGCCCAAATACTATGCAGGTGTGGGACAATGGCAAAGTTACCGTCAATCTTTCGCCTTTTGACAAAGTAGTTACAGCGGCCCAAAAGACAAATATGAAGCTTCTTGTGGCTCTGACCAACAACTGGGCCGATTATGGTGGAATGGATGTGTACACTGTCAATCTCGGCGGAAAGTATCACGACGATGTAAGTGTGGATATGGGAAGTACATTGAGAAAGACCAGAAGTTGACCATGCCAAGTTCTACCGCGACTCGAAGATCAAATCAGCCTACAAAACCTATGTCGGCCAAATGGTCAAGCGCTACGCCAACTCCTCTAGCATCTTCGCTTGGGAACTTGCCAATGAGCCTCGCTGCGGTGCAGATGCAAAGCGCAACCTTCCCCGCAGCACAAACTGTACCCCTGACACAATCACCGCCTGGATCGACGAAATGAGCACTTTTATCAAATCAATCGACCCACACCACTTGGTCACTTGGGGTGGCGAGGGTGGTTTCAATATCAAATCTGACGATGGCTTCTATAACGGTTACGATGGGGGTGACTTTGACAAGGAGCTGGCGCTCAAGAACATTGACTTTGGCACCTTTCATTCTTATCCTGACTGGTGGTCCAAGACAGTGGAATGGACGACGCAGTGGATCAAAGACCACGGTGCATCGGGCCGCAAGGCGCGGAAACCTGTTGTACACGAGGAATACGGCTGGCTTACTGATGATAAAAGACTGGAGTACACTGGAAAAACTAGCAACCGAACGAGATCCGAGGTTCTGGGCATTTGGCAGGAGACAAGCCTGAGCGAAAAGATGTCAGACATGTATTGGCAATTTGGTTATTCGGGGTACTCGTATGGTAAGAATCATAACGATGGCTTCACAATCTACTTGGAGGATGCCGAGGCACAGAAGTTGGTGTTCGCTCATAGTAAGAAGGTGAATGATTTGAACAAGAGAACGTAGGCATGCTATTCGATGCACTTAAACGTTCTGGTGGTTTAAATATGTAGTTTTATTTCAACGTACCATAGTATCAACTCGAAAGAATATAAGAATGCCCCGTGTCACGTCATCGTGCCCAATACCCCTTTAATGCTGATGTCTATAACGGAAGAAAATGCAGCTTATCCCGCAACGTCCCCAATTCTCAGCCATCTCTCTTCCAGCCCCAAAACAACCAACTCCTTCACGCTTCCTAGACTCTCCTCTCTCCCCAGCCGAACTGGGCATAGTAACTCGCTCACTCTCTTCAATATAGCATATAGCTTCAAGGCCTTCTTTTTGACTTTCAGCGGTTCGCTTTCATTGTCAATTTGTATATTCGCCATGATTTGTGCTGGTGAGAGGCGGTTTGGCATGGTGCCAGTCTCTTCGAGCTGTGCAAGAAGTTTGTGTAGGAGGAAATGTGCCCATACGAGGTTTGTTTTAGGGTGAAATTGTTTCCAAACATTGTTTGGGCTTGGAGTGGTGGTGAGGACAGACCGACAAGGCGAGTCGTTTTCGTCGAACCGTATGTGTGTATTTTTGCGTGGTGAACGATTTGGTGTAGTTGGCATCTCAAGGCTAGTGTTTTGCAAAGGGCTGTTAAAAAGTGCGGCGCCGCGCATGTACCGGTATATTTCATACTGGTATTCTTCTGCAGCATCACCTTCGAAAATAGCAGGGTCCTTATTGAGATCAAGATATGCTACATCTACCTCATCTGAACGTAGGTTTGATGAGGATGAAATGGCGGTGCAGGTAGATGAGGAGGAGGAGCGGCGAGATGGTGAAGGTAAGATGTCTGCGCGTGAAAGTGTGTAATCGATCACGGTAGTCTCAAGGCCAGTGAATCGGAACTTACGTCGAAGAGGGTCTTGGACTGTAATGTCTGTAATGTTGCCGCCAATTCTTGATGATCGGACGCATATGTTGCCCATGTGTAGATCGCGGTGTTCAAATCTACACGTCTCTTCTGCTTTGGCGAGGCTTAAACAAACGCCCCAGAAAATGTCCCACACCTCCCATATTGAATTGAGACCACCATTTTCCATAATCCTCTCACAGTCAGTGCCTGCATCCTGCATCTCGACTACAGCCCAAAGCTGTGTATCGTCGTAGCTCCCCTTCCTGCTCGGGTCAGGGAATTCGCTCTTCTTGCCACGTGGCCTTGATTTGTTCCAGGTCTTCCAAGCCTCGGCGAGGGCAGTTGATGGTCGACCTTGTAATACCGTGAGGTCGCGAAAGTTGGTGAAACCGGGGATATCATTCAAGTTGTGAAGCAGCCTGACCTCCGATAGCACGTCGGCGACGTCAGACTTCCATTTATCTTTTCCATCCCGCTCAGCCATCTCTTTCGCCACTTGGCCTTCGTAGTCCCTGATTATCCGGCTCTGTGACTGACACGGTAATGGCACATCTGGTGGAGTCTTCAAGGCGACAACCTTTAGTACTGACTCTTGTTTCGAAGTGCCGGTAGGACTGAGAGCGGACAGCCGATATACTTCTGAGAAAGAGGCTTCTGCAATTTTGGTGATATTGAAGTGTGGCTCCAGCTCTGATGACCATTGTGCAAAGGGCACAATTTTCTTGCCATAGCTATGCGAAAGAAGGGGTGATGCATATATAGAATATACGTTGTTTGAATCTAATGTGGATTCAGGCTGAGGTGGTGATAGCTGTTGAACCGGTGAAGGTTTTGAGTTTGTTCTTGCTCTAGGTTGCGATTTCGTTCTTGGAGACAAGGATAGAACATCTCGCGTCACTTTCCTTGGTCGACCTCTCTTCTTCTTCTCTACCACCACCTCTTCTACACTTTGGGTCCGCTCTAATGTCAACTGTTCTAACTCTTTTTCCAAGGCTTCCACCTCATTCTGCCTTGGTCGCTGTTTTTGTGCATCTTCTTCAATATGTTGCTGCCGGCTGCCCTTCACCCCCATAGCCACACACTTTTCCCGTACTACGACCCCATCTTTTTCTGGTGATACAAATTTTGCAAAGCTCGTCGTCGTCTCTGTTTTCCCAGTTTTCTTTTTACCGTAAACAATCTTTGGGGGCATTTTGCACAGTTCAACGAGCGGGCGCTGGCGTTGAGGTTACAAGGTCGTTGAAATTTTGGAAGGGCCCTGCTTGCGAATTCCCACTTTCGGCTGCGTTGGCGGGGCGACCACAAAACAGCTCTACCCGCACAACGCACATCATACGAAGAGTGAATTAGCTGGAAGGACCAAAACAATGATGGAATTCTCCGGTATCCATCGCAACAGATTTCAGGTCATATTATCACACTACATCTGCTTTAATACAGTCCCCATTACATGGAAGTCGTCAAAACGTCCTCCCTATGTCTCCATATCCTTTCCTTGATTCAAAACACTCAGCCAAATATTGTACAATAGCCTTTAACGAGGCCGAAATAAAGTGAGCAACTTGCCACCCTTGTCTGGCACTTTCCTACATAGCCCGCGGCACGGCGCGGTGCGTCTAAGACCCTAATTTGACATCTCGACTTGGTAGCTTCGAGTATAGTAGGGGAAGGTGGATTGATAAAGTACGTCTCATGCCTCCATGGAGGGAGGTGGCCAGACTGTCGTCAGTTTAGGTTTTGTGAGGCAACTGATGACCGCCTAACATGGTCGACGTTTGTCAAAATAGCGCCTTGAATTAGCGCTTTTATTACGAACGGTGTTGGTCCAACGATTGTTTCCCTTGTGCTGATTGCCAGAAGTCAAGGCTAGCAATGACATCATTACCCAGTTCGTCCTCATATGCGTACAAGATCTAAAACCATTAACAAACGTACACAAATATTGTGTAAATGCAACCTGAACGTACCTCTCTCGTCGACGTGTGCAACCACCTAATGTTCTTCGCTGTAACAATGTGCACCAAGCCGCCACTATCCATATGCCGTATCTCAATGAAGCTAGGCTCGAAAGCAAGTATATAAGGATTGAAAATGGCGAACGCTTGCGGTGTACCTTCCCATGTAATCTTCCAGTCAGGTCGGGCCCGCCAACCATTTCTGTTGACAAAGAAGGAATAGTCAGTGTAGCAGAGCAGGAATTCGCTTGCCATACGTTCAATGTGTATTGGCTTAATGTTCTCCTTTCGCACAACAAAGTCAAGCGATGTATCGGCTTGATCGAGCAGCGATTGTGTTTCGAGGGTCTCAAGACTAACAACCTCGAAGCCACGCGCACAGCCAACGCAAAGCTTCGAGCGCAAGAAATGTATCGATGTTGACTCGGTAGGAATATAAAATTCCTTGTAGGGTTTGAGTTGGTCCTGGCCTTGGGACAGCATCTTGGCAAAACCAGATTTTCTGGCTTTGCCTGCCATGTGGTCTTTTGGCTCGTACACTTTGATTGTAGTCGAAAGTGCAGATGTTTTGACTGTTGCCACAAGATTGTTCCCAAGGCAAATGCCCGCTTTGAAGAAGTTGGCATGGCATATCTTTCGCGGCCGCTTGACGATCGCCTGGCTATCATCGGGGTCCAGGGCTTCTGTGGAGTAGGAGTATAGGGTCTTATCGGCTAGAACAAGGACGATTTGGTGTTGCTCAAGGACATCGATTTGTGTTACACCCTTACAGTCTAGGACACGGCGAGGCTTCATTGAAGCATCCTTGGTCTTCCTCTCGACAATGTAAACACCAGCGTCTGTGCCTAATGCCATTTTGCGGCCTCCGTCCATTGGCACTGCACAAGTAACCCGTATGGATGGATTGAAGAAACCTTCATTTAGTATAGTCTTTGTGAAGATATTGCTGCGCTCTCTCAAGCTGCGTTGTTGGGACTCGATGTGTTCCATCCACTTCTGTTGTGAAATAGGGGTGCTTGCGAAAAGTGTCAATTCATAGCCACCCTTCCCGAGGTGCTTGAAAGTGAT
Source organism: Phaeosphaeriaceae sp. PMI808 (assembly GCA_021365335.1). Lineage (NCBI taxonomy): Eukaryota > Fungi > Ascomycota > Dothideomycetes > Pleosporales > Phaeosphaeriaceae > Phaeosphaeriaceae sp. PMI808. The sequence goes on along the minus strand of JAJTIZ010000019.1, from coordinate 514,139 downwards.
CGGGTAGCCCTGTTGTTTCGCAGCATCGTTCTTCGGATTGGCGGCGGCAATTGCTCGCGCGCCCATAAGGTTTGCAGATGGCCTCTTCGTGATGCCTAGCTTGGGGATGATTTCGTCCATTTGTGTTATAACAAGAAGTTCGAGTGGGATAGGTTTCTTGTACACCTTTTGTTCTTCGCGTTTGTTCACCGTCTTAGCACGCACCAGGAGGATGGCGTGATCGAAAAGATAACATGTAATATCGCCTGTCACTTCGGTGGGTGTTTTCTTGAGATTGCCTTTGAACACTAACTGACGGTTTTCGTCGGTCAACTTAAGATCAACGTACTCGCCGGGCCTAAACTTGAGATCCTTGTTGAGTTGCATCAAATTAAAATGATTTTCCGCTTTGCCAGACTCCATATTAACTTTGGACAGAGTGTCCTTGATAATTTTGATGACCTTTGGAATATCTTCTTTGTCGGGGTTATCATCTGCTGTATATTTGGCAATATTCTCCAGAAGCAATGGGTATCTCGCCAGTCTTGTAGTAGGTTTGGTGAGATATCCGTTGAGTTCCAGTTTCCGTGATTCCTTTAATCGCTCTACTTCGTCGACGAATCGCCCGAAATGATTGTTCGTACGCTTCTCGTGCTCAAACTCGTACTTACCGAAGAGCTGATTCGCGCCATACTTAATGAAGGGAGCAAAGTGAGGAACATACTCCATGAAGATATCTCCAACGTTTCGGACTACAGGATCTTTTTGTTGACGTCGGGTCAGTGCCTCGGCGAGTCGGGAATTCACCATATACACCTCCTGGCAGTTGGAAAAGACAGTCCGCACGAATTTCTCGCGCCGATGCTCTGGGATTGGCGAGGTTTGAGGATTGCGGAGGGGTTTCATCCAGAAGTCGCGAAGATACTCTAGGTCCTTTACAAAATCGCGTTCAGTATACATCAATTCAGAAATGACTTCTTGGCGTTTTCTCTCCTTCTCGGTGATGCTATCTGAGACCTCCTTTGGAACCGAATTGATCCACAGCTTTTGTTCCTCATCGTCAAGATCTTCATGCAAGCTAGCTCGAGATTCTTCGCGCTTGAGACCAGGTTGTATTCTCATGTTTAGGCGGGCCTGTTGTTCCAATCGGCGAGGGCAAGCAATCGAGTAGCACAAACGATCGCGAGTACAGGTTGGGGAGTAACACTCGGTGAGCAGCGTAAACACGCCATTGATCTCTACCTTGTCTTCCGTCATGGTCTCGCGGAACTGGTAAATCTCGTTGGTTGAGTCTCGTAACCGATGAGCGTAGGTGACATCGTGGAAGAACCTTTGCGCGTCCAAGGACCTGCCGAGGAGCAGCGCAAGATTACGATCTGTAGTCTTAATGATGTACGATATCAAATCGACTGCCTCTGCGCCGGTGAATGCACTCTTATATACTAGTCCATCCTTTTCTCTTTCTGTGATCTGAACTCTGTCCTGAAAGGTTTCCGCGACACGTGATAATAGAGCGGGATAAACCAAGGGTGCTCGCCGGGCTTGTGGAGGAGCAATAGCCTGCCCATTCTGCTGAGATTGACTCGAGGCTCGGTTGCTGCTCGAGACCGTAGACACTGTCTGAGTGGAACTGGGCCGTGTCATATTAGAAGACATTGTTTCGGTGCGTTCAGAGGGAGCAACGACGGTCGATGCCATGGACATGGTCCGCATTGAGATACTGCTCTGACTTGTATTCCTACTTTTAGCTCCTGCAGCGTTGTTCATCGGCAGCTGAGAGCCGCCAACGGACATTTGTTCCCCTGGCGACAGCTCCGTTCCACCAGACTCGCGCCTACGACCCGGTATGACCCTTCCACTCATTGTCTGGGTATGGTCGACATCTCTTGTGTAAGAAGTCATAGACATTGTCCGCTCATCCGGCCGTTCTGGCACGACACGCCCCTGTGCCGTTGTCCTTGCGTTGTGATTCATATAAGGCTGCTGTCGGAATGCATTTGCCTGCGATGGGTGGCTAGGGCCGGCAGGCGTGAATTGAGGGCGGGGCCCGAGGGCCAAAGACTGAGAACGATAGGGATCGTTGTTCATACCGGGACCAGGAGGGCCAGGAAAGCGGTTTGGAATTGGCCTGTTGAAGGGAGGCTGGCCAGGTGGAGAGGTTCTTGGGTCGAATCGTTGTGGTTGGCCGTATGGCTGGCGCTCGGGGCGAAGTGGTTGTGGAAGGTACTGGGGCTGTGGCTGGCGCTGTTGTTGTTGTTGGTGTGGGCCTTCTGAGTATCGTGGATTGCCAGGATAGCCGTTGGGGGGTGGGCGATTGTATTGGGCATGGGGGTCCATTGGGCGCTGATCTCGCGGATCGTAAGGTGCTTGGGGTCGCCGATCATAACCATTCACCGGCGGCCGCATGGGTGGAGCGCGCTGCATCATGTCGGCAGTCTGGCTAGACATTGTCGCAGCTCGGTCTGGGATCCTCATCTGTGACTGGGAAGTCATGGTTTGCGAGCGGCCGGCCATGGCAGGACTGGCACCGAATATGTTTGCGAATGCCGCGTCCCTTGCTCCCGTGGGCTGGCCATTGGGTGGCCGTGCAAACTCTCTCCCCTGCTGATTGCTGTAGTCGGCCATGGAGGGTCTTCAATCCTCGGTATCTTGGAGGCTTCCTCGCGCATTCGCAGCTGTCGAGTGCTTGTAAGAAGACTTTTTGGTCCCTGGTTGCTGGGTAATCCGGGGTAGCAAAGCACAAGACCGTGGGGGGAGGGGGGAAGGGAAAGGGTTCAAGGGAAAAAATGATGACTAAAGCAGCAATGAAAGAGATGACCCAACAGCCTAGAGATCTGTAAGAGCTGTTAAAGGCAGATTGAGTGCGGGGTGGTGGCAGGTAGGTCAAGCGACAAGAAGCAGCGGGTGACGGCCGGCCAGCCCGACGAGGGGCTGCGCTATCTTGCTGAAGGTGAGGCGATAGAGATGGGAGGGTATGCGGCACGAGTATGGGGTTGAGGTTGGAGAGAGTAGGTGCTGGAGCCGTGGCCGAGGGCAGCCGCCGTTTATTTTCAAGCGAAACGGTGCTTGCGGCGTGGTGGAGATGGCAGGCGATGGTGTTGGTGGTTTCCAGTGCCTTAGTCATGCGTCTCCACTGGGGCCACTAGAACGAGACGAGACCTATCAAGCACAAGCATCAGCTAGGTAGACAGACCTACCGGTACCGTGTGCCTACCTATCTCCAAACCTCATCCACGCCATCTCTCTCATTCACTTCATTACCTCAACACTCCCCAAGCCACCCAATATAGCACACCATGTCTGCAGCCGGGAACCCTCTCACCCCTCCCTTTGCGCCTTTCTTTGGCATGGTAAGTTGTCTGCGACATTGCCATGGATGACTTCATAACTAACCAACCAACCAACAACAGAGCGGTATTGCATTTGCTGTGAGTTCTCCCTCACCTACTAGCCTTGAAACTAAAGAACGAACCTCGAGCAGATGATATTCGGATGTACGCGCCTCCTGACAGCTTCACCACTAGGTACACAGAAGCTAACTACAGACCAGGCATGGGCGCCGCCTTTGGCACAGCAAAAGCAGGTATCGGCATCGCCGGTATTGGTACATACAGACCAGACTTGATCATGAAGGTTAGGCTGGAAGACTTGTTCTGTTGTTCTGGAGTACATCAGCTGATGCAAGTAGTCTCTCATTCCCATTGTCATGTCCGGTATCTTAGCAGTCTATGCCCTCGTAATATCCGTCCTCATTGCCAGCGACATCAAGCCGCCGCCTACTAAAAACTACTCGTTATACGCTGGGTTCTGTCACATGGCTGCTGGCCTTTCAGTGGGGTTATCAGGTCTAGCTGCAGGCTATGCGATTGGCATTGTTGGAGATGCCGTATGTTGCACGACTGTTGCTGCCAAGCATATGCTAATGGGAACAGGGCGTGCGCTCGTTCATGAGTCAATCGAGAATCTTTGTTGGCATGGTCTTGATTCTGATTTTCGCTGAAGTTTTGGGTCTTTATGGGTAAGTGCTGTTCCCCGACTGCCATGACAGTAAACTGACACGTTGTAGACTGATTGTCGCACTCATCTTGAACACAAGGGCCAGTGGCTGAGGGGGATACGAAACACGGGATCATGTACGAGTATATTGTGTAAACATTGGGCGCGAGCATGCAAACATATGGAAGTTGGGCGCCCAGATTTGGACCAGCTCTTAACCGGGCCGAGTACCTGATTAATGACGGGTAGACGGTAGACGGCAATCGGCAGTGAGTACTGGGTAGTGGGTAGTATGTAGGGCTGCATGGGGCCTACACGAATGTACAGAAGAGTAGAAATCCTATCAATGACCATGACAGATGCAGTTGCTTGCCACGCGGAATGCGCACTAAGCAAGAAAAGGCTCACACCGGCAGTCGGAGGATGAAGCGCAAGAGGTGTGGGCGTGATTAAGGGTTAATTGCCAATGGTTGCTGCACCACGGTCCGAAACAGAAGCTTAGTCGAGTAATTGGCGGCGGCAAGGCGCACGTTCGCATTGCTTTGTGCAGGCTCGGGTTTCCCCACGCCGCTGCGTCATCTCGCGAGAATGCGCCTCACCCAAGTATGTAACCCCCGCCCCCAGTGCCAGTGCCAGTGCCAGCGTCAGACAGACTAGGCGTTCCATTCACTCACCCCTACACACCTGTTCCATGGTCCAACCTACGACGACAAAGACGAAGACGAAGACGACTGACGACTGACGACTGACGACAGCCAGCACGGCCTCTCCGCTCACCTACCTACCCACTACCTATCTGCCTCCTAAAACACCAAATAGGTGTGTACTTGGCGACATAGTGTTTGACGAGGTTGATCGGGTTTGGTTGAATCGTGTCGCTCTAACTACTTAGTACCTAGGTACCTATCTACCTACCTGCCTGCCTACCTATCCACCTATCAATCTGTCAGTCATCATTCGTCTGCCGCCCGGCCATGCTCTGAGATAGCCGCCCTCGCGTGAGAAAGACAAAAACATGGCGACTACCATGCATCATCTGCTGCACCCCATGCAGCACCACCGGGAGAAGAAGGAGGGTTCACAACCACACGCAGGGCCTCTCCACGACCGGAATGACTCGGCCATGGATCGCCCGCGCGAGGAAGAGAAGCAGACGCTGGCGCAGTGGGAGGAGCAGAAGCGCACCCTTAGCCCGGACGAGATCGACGAGGACCCGGAGAAGAAGGTAGTGGGGCACTCATCCAAGGTACTGCGCCAGGAGGACTTTGAGCTCATCAAGACCCTCGGCACTGGCACTTTTGCGCGCGTCTGGCTGGTGCGCCTCAAAGGCGCAAAAGGCGCAGATGCAGACAAGGTTTTTGCCCTTAAGATCTTGCGCAAGGTCGACGGTAACTAGACCTACCATGGAGCCCGCAAGTGCAACACTGCTAATCGCCATGTCCAGTCATTCGTCTTAAGCAGGTCGAACATGTGCGCAACGAGCGCAATGTCCTCGCCAAGGTCGCCGGTCATCCCTTCATCACCACCATGGTTGCAAGCTTCCAGTCGCTAGATTCTCTGTACATGGTGGTAAATTGTCCTGCTCCTGGTATGCATTGGATATGACTGACCTTGCCCAGCTCGACTACTGTCCCGGCGGTGAAGTCTTCAGCTACTTACGGAGAGCTCGGCGTTTTAACGAGCCTACGTCACAATTCTACGCCGCCGAAATTGTGCTGATCTTCGAGTTCCTCCATGAGAGGGAGGGTGTCGCATATCGAGACCTCAAGCCCGAAAACATTCTTATAGACGCCCAAGGTCATCTGAAGCTGGTCGACTTCGGTTTCGCAAAGAAGGTTGAAAATCGTGCGTATTAGCTTCTCCACGTAATTTCGCCATATACTAATCTAAGTAGGGGAAACGTATACCCTTTGTGGCACTCCCGAGTATCTGGCACCCGAGGTCATACGAAATACAGGTCGGTTGCTATCGTACTCAAACACTGACTCCCGCTGACACGCTCAGGCCACGGAACCGCTGTCGATTGGTGGGCCTTTGGTATTCTAGTCTACGAGTTCCTAGTAGGCCAACCACCCTTCTGGGACCAAAATCCCATGAAAATCTACGAGCAGTGCGAACCCCTTGACCACTATAAATAACCAAACTAATCTGCCTTAGAATTGTAGAAGGCAAAGTCCGCTTCCCAAGCGCCATGTCGGCTGACGCACGCGACCTTATCTCGGGACTTTGCACTGTCGACACCTCCAAACGACTCGGCAATATTAGCGGTGGCGCAGGCCGCGTCAAGTCACATCCATGGTTCAAGAACATCGACTGGGACCGTCTGTACAATCGCGAAGTCAATGGACCCATTGTTCCTCACCTCAGAGGCCCAGCCGACACGCGCAATTTCGATGACTATGAGCCTGAGAGTGAGCATCGTGACCCCTATACGAAGGAACTTAGCGACAGGTGGGACGAATTTTTCAAGGACTTCTAAACAGCATAGTGAAACGGAGCGCCTATAGGCGTAAGCGAAGATAGCATATGAAGCTGGCGCACTTTAGCGTTACAAGCGGAAGCAGGACCAAGCGTAGAGTAGAGGGAAGCAGAGCTACTGCACCCTCATTATGACCGCGAAGCAAGCATTTCAAGCTTCGGCAACGGAGAAAATACAAACAGGCTACCACCTTGTATATGGTTGGTATCAGCCAGAATCAATCCTCGGACAGGATATGGATGAACACATAAACGAGTTGCGGACTTGTACATTAACATTACTACTACGACATGGTCTTTTATAGCGTCCCTTTGTGGCGCTATGGTCAATTAACCTTTTCTGAGCTAGGTGTGCGTGCGTGAGCATTGTTGCGAGAGAGAAAATCCTGCTATATTGACTTTATAGTTGCCCTGCTCGACTTTTTTAGTCCAATTGTTTCACTACTCTTCCTTCTGCTAACATATTTGATCTTCCCTTGGTTCTTTTCTTTCTTTCCTACTCCCAGAACAACATCTATGACTCTCTTCCAACATCCATTTTCTTCCTCCCCCTCTTCTGGTTGTTCCCTTCTTCGTTGTCGGACTCTTGCATGTGGCTCCAACAAACACGGAAAACTAGTTAATCGATCTCGTTCCCGTTCTGCCGTTTCGCGCCTTTGGAATCGCTGCATGCACTTTCTACACACGGGGGTCGATTGCTCGACACTCGGAGATAATGTTTTGAGCGTGTAGCAGCGGAGGCAGGTGAAGAGGACGGATTGGACTTGGGATTGTTGTGGTGCGGATGGCGTGTGTAGAGCTAGAGAGGCAAGAGGCTGGTAGGCTACTAGTTCTAAAGCGGATTTTATTATGGACTTAGACGGCGGAGACGTTGGCGCTGATGACGCCGGTTGAGTAAGGAGAGAGAGACATGTTGTTGGTGCGGCTTTTGCGAGGGGTGTGATGTAGGCATTGGTGTGTATCATCATGGGGCTCTACCTGGGCAAGTAGATGCGCGGTTAATGGCTTACGGTGGGGGAGGGGATAAGGTGAGAAGATAATGATGGCGTGTGATTAAATGGATAGGGCTAGAAACTGAATTGCTACATGGTTGCTCAATTGAAAGATGGAGACATGACAAGGAGTGAAGTGGTTGACAGAGTTGATTATTGTGAAGCAAAGAGAGTGAAGTGAGAGTCATGTACTGGCATTGATTTAGAATGTGACGCTGTGGAAAGAGAAGTGTGGATGACACTTGGCACAAGCATTGTCTTTGATAATGAGTCAATTGAGAAGTTGATGGAAGCTGGTGAATAACGAGTTGCGTCGGGCATGCATGGATTGCCATGTTGTAATGGTGTTTGCGTCAGTGTAGAGACAAGTTGAGGTTGGCTACCTACGTGCACCAAAAGCAATGCATGACTAGGTTGGCCATGTATGTCTATCAGGGTCAAGGCCGTGCGTCAAGATAGTGCGAGACATAAACGCGCCCAGTGTATCGTCCGTAAGATGAAGCGTATGGAATTGAGGCGAAATGGATATCCGGTTTGGGAAGAATAGACATGGGAGCAAGGTGGAAGGTAGACTAAGTCGCTTCACTCTCAACCAAGACCAGAGCAAAGAAAGACTGAGAACGACTCAGCCGCGAATCAGCAGAGATGACATGGGGATACCATTTCCAGGCTTGTACAATGCAGGCAAGACACGAAGTTGGGTGCAATAAACCGGATATCAGGCTGCATTTGTGTGGCGAAGAAGAGTGTGGCGAAAAGAGCTTACGCGTGCAGCATACACGGTAGGTGGGCAGGTGGCGAGATGCAGTTGAGGAGTACAGTAAGTACCTAGCACTACCTAAGTAAGGTAATTAGGATTGGTGGAGGGAGTAGATACCTACACGACAGTGGAGTTGAGTAGGTACCTATGCATGGTGACAGAAGCTAACAAGGCCCAAACCTTGCAAACTAGCAAACCTGACAGGCAATCCTATGCCACGAACAAGACAAACACCACCACGCTGTCTTGTCCCCTTTCCTCCCCCCCTCGTCTGCTACTTAGCTGCTTTGAACCCCATACACTCTTTTTTTTTCTGTCTTGATTGTAACATGGTAGCTTTTTTACATGGATTCCATATTCCATATACCTAATAAAACTAAGAATTGTTGTAATCAGATCACATAGCCGTTGCACACCCTTGCACGCCGTCATAATTTCAGCATTTCTCCTGTGCACCACTCCAACAGACTCAAGTGCTTAAGTGCAATAACAGCATGAGCAGCATCAAGACGCGACTGAACAATGCTCGGGCAAAGTTCTTGCGTCGTAGCAGTGGAACCTCAACAGCGACGCGTTCAGTAACATCGTCGACAGGCAGCGACTTGCACGTGAAGCCAGGCACAGGCACAGGCACAGGCACAGGTCACCACACGCTACGCAAGAGCACCAGTCTATCCAAACTGCCTGAGGCCGTTAATACCAGTACTCACCAGAATCACCACGTCCGCAACGGCAAACAAAACGCTGAGGCGCGGTTGGTCAAGTCGGAATTACTGCCAGCCGCGACCGACGCGGACAGGGCCGAGGGAAGCTTGTCTCCAGCAACCACCCTGACCTCTGCCTCTTCTCAGCAAAACGACCGGCGATCCTATCAATCGCATTCACAACCACAAACACCACAAATACCACAACCACTACCATCATCACCAGGCCCCAACGCCGCCGTCGCCGTCGCTTGCCCCCAGCTCACTCTCCAGGAACCCACACCCATCCACCCTGGTGTGGTCTCGGCCGCCAGCATTGTTGCAGACCTTGCTCCCTCCACCTCCACTTCCAAATCCACATCCACATCGCCAGAAGCCATCCGCCGCCAGTCTGTCGTGGCCAACACCGATGCAACCATCATCAAGTCGCTGCTGCTAGCTTCGGACCTCCCCCAGTCTGCCACATCAGCTTCAGCATCAGCTTCAGCATCATCACCACCACCAACAGCCTCAGGTCCAACCTTCAGCGCCGCCATGCTGCACCGTAAGATCTGGGTCAAGCGACCCAATGCCTCGGCCACCCTGGTGCAGATCCGTGAGGACGACCTCGTCGACGATGTGCGTGACATGATCCTGAAAAAGTATACCAACTCCATAGGCAGGAATTTCGACGCCCCAGACGTGACCCTGCGCATCGTCCCCCGAGATGCCGCAAAGGGCCACGACCGCGCCCTAGGCCCCGAAGAGGAAATGTGCAGGACTCTCGACGCCTACTTCCCTGGCGGCCAGCATGTCAATGAGGCCCTGGTCATCGACGTACCCCAGCGGAGGACTCCCAAGCCCTCGCCCCGTGTGCCTGCGTATTATGCCTACCACGACGATGCCAACCACAACCAGACCGAGTACTTTCCCCCCATGCCCATCATCAATCCCTCCCCAGCCATCATCGGTCCCGACGCTCGCATCACTGTGCCCCATGCTCCACACTCGATAGCCGTGCTCAACACCGGTCAGCTGCCTGCCTTGCCCTCCCCTGGTGGTACGAGGAGAGCATTGCACCACAGCAGTCGCCCAAAGTACCCAAGACACAACACTGCTTCGCCCACAACCTTGGCTGGTGGCATTCCCTCTTCAGTCACCACTATTCGTCCTCCGAACCGACCGCGTCACGACTCCTCTGCCTCGGATACAAAACACTCTGCTACCTCGAACAACCCAATACCCACGCCTCCAGTTGCCATTGATCCCAATGCTCGCCAAACATCCAACCCATCCACTCCTCGTGTTGCCTCCCCACAACCAGCAACTACAACCAAAAAACGGAGAAGGAAGCCTCCAATGGAGCCACCCAGTTTACCAGCAGGTCTTCTAGATGGCTCCGTACCGCCAATCAACGTGCTGATTGTCGAGGACAACATCATTAATTTGCGCGTTCTTGGTGCCTTCATGCAGCGTCTCAAGGTCCGATGGCAACGGGCTATGAATGGTAAAGAAGCGGTAACCAAGTGGAAGGCTGGTGGATTTCATCTGGTGCTCATGGACATCCAACTACCTGTCATGAACGGTCTGGAAGCCACAAAGGAGATCAGACGGCTAGAGAGAGTCAACAGCATTGGTGTCTTCAGCAGCGGAAGCAACGAGGCACCAAACAACAGGTTAGGTGAAGATGGCAGTCGCCTAGAGGAGCCGCAAGAAAACGACAAACTAGGTGACAAGGGGTTATTCAAGAGCCCTGTCATTATCGTTGCACTCACGGCCAGCTCGCTACAAAGCGACAGACACGAAGCACTAGCAGCCGGTTGCAACGATTTCTTGACAAAGGTAAGACGACACTTGTTCCTTCCTGTGAGAACGTTACTAAATTCTCACTTAGCCTGTTAATTTTGTCTGGCTCGAGCGCAAAGTCAAAGAATGGGGCTGTATGCAAGCCCTGATCGACTTTGATGGTTGGCGCAAGTGGAAAGACTTTGCTGACAAGAACGAAATGATGGACTCCAAAACTAAGATGTCTGCCTCCTTCTCTAGCATCGCACCCCCAAAAAAGAAGGAGATAATCGTGGCGCCTAGCCAAACCGATGGCGTCAATGGAGTCAGAAAAGAAGAGGAAAAGGAGAAGAAGATCAAGAGGAAGAGTCTGGGTGTTGTGCCTCCGCCAGCGCTCATAGAAGAGAATGAGACGGGGGCGTCAGAGACGGATAGCAATCATCTCTAAGTACCATCTCTCTTGCATCCGTGCATCGCCTGTTCGGACACACCCATGTCAACGCGACTGCTCGCCTCCCATCCTCTATTCACCTTTTCCGCACCTACCAAAAGTTACTTTATTCTAAATCTGCTTACTGACCAGGTCCTATATCTCTTCTAAGTCACATTCTGCATTGATGGTACGGATTCCATCTATTGGCGTTGTCTAGCGATTTCATCTTCTACAATACGCATTTTCTCACTGCTGGTTCTGTGAGTACACCGCTATCTTGGGTTTTAGAAGGTCAACCTTCCTTACACGTACACGATTTACATGTCAACTTGTTTTTTTTTGGGTTGAAACTTGGTGTGCATTTACACTAAGAATGGAGCACGGGGGTGGAAGATAGTGTAACTTACTGGTGTAATGATAATGTTGGAAGTCGCCGTCAAATTGTCGTTCAATTCCATATGGAGTGTTCTTTTGTGTCTCAAAATTTATCCCTTGACTAGTACATTTGTGAAGACTCTCTAATCAACATGCTAATCCTCGGGTCTACATTTCAAAACAAATCCCCGCTGTCCGGAACTAACGAGGTAAGTTTTATAGGGATCTATTCATGATCACTTCTAGTATTATAGACGCTGTGATGGATTGGTGTGAAGCATCTCAATTTTTTCTCTGCGATCAAGACGCTTGCTTCAATTGTTGAATGTTGGTCGTTGACCCAGTCTTGGATTCCCCCAGTCCCACCCTGTTCGATTTGTGACGAGGGACTCGGAGCATCTGATATTGCGGCATTAGCACCAGATCCGCCAATAATAGGTGTAGCACGCGCTGCATCGCCCATAAGTACAATACCACCTTGCGCCAGGGTGGAAAATTCTTCTTTCTTCACAAGAACGGTACGCATCAACCGGTGCAAAATCCCATCCTGACGTAGTTCCGCCTCCTCAAATATCTTAATGAGTAATTGCGGCATATCTGTTTGACACAGCATGGCCATTTCCCGGAAGAATTGCTCCGGAATATCTGTAGCAGCGGAGAGAGCTCGATTGGGAGCATACAACGCATCTGACGGTCTACGTGAACGACGGAGTAAGTCCAGCTCATGCCAACTTTGTCGGGCATGTACGCATCGACACTGGCCTGCACCCGAATGCCTTCAATCCTGAGGTTGCACACATTTGAATTTTGCATGTGTGGTGCAATCTTCTCCTTAAAAAGCTCACGATCAATCCTTCTCTTAACCACTATTCAAGCTTTCCCCGATTGGCACGGAAGCAACCTCTTCCTTTCACACACCCGACGCCGACCTTGCCAGAACCTCCAATGGCAGCATCGACTGCGACACCACTTCTAAATGCTTTCTCATTGACATTGAAAATCTTTAGTAGTGGTGCATATGCTGAAGGTTGCACTGTGATGCCGTAGTTATGCTGGGCTGGCGAGGGCGTGCGTTCATACAGAATGGTTGGTATTCCGCGCTGTTGTAAACAGCGGCTGAGAGTTAGGCCACCGAGGCCTGCGCCTACTATGCTAACGGTTTGTTTGACCATATTTGGGTGGGTGTGTGTATCATGTAGCTGGAGAATTGTTGTCGTTGACCTGATTTTGCCAATCTAGGCTACATGGATTTGATTCTAACACGTATTTTAGTTCAGTATGTATGTAGTGTACTGATGTATTGTGTACTTCATTTTCTGTGTGGTAACTGGGCGCACTTTTTGTTAGTATGCAGGATTGATGTAATTCGAAAGATTAAGCCCTCTCACAGATGTAACGGTGCAGTCTGAATAACGAGATGAGCGAGCATTGAGGTAATGCCTTCAAAGGCGACACGATAGGAGGAGGATTTACTGAATGAGTATGATCAAAAAGTTGGCGGTAATGCACTCGATAGGTCGCACACACTCAAAACCAGCTTGATAAAGTCTCTGGTCAAGGCCGTGGATGTCTACTAGTTTACCAGCTTATTCCTCCAGGTTCAAACTGTCCAGCCAGCTCCCTTTTTTTACTACTCTGATAGCTTCCTCGACATTCCCACTTCCAAGATTTGCGTTATACAAGTGGGGGAAGCAACCACGGCCTACATCTTCCCACTTAAGCTCTCCCTCTTGGTCCGGCTTAACCTTGCCATTTCCATCAGTGCCTGCGGCCAGCACTTCGTAGTTGAACTTGAGCAGCCATAGCTCTGAGAATTCACCGAAATATTTATCGGCAGTACTAGCCACTTGTTCCGACGTCGAGAGATGGATGTAGCCATCTTTGCGATCAAGGTCTGACAGCGGAAGACATGATGGCAGCGGTGATGGGGGAGCAGAAGGCAGGATTTTGTATAGGAAGACGGGAAGTGGTGATGGGGCGGGCATGATGGCAATGTATCAAACAAAAGATTGGTATAATTGCTGGGAGTCATTGGTTCTGACACGGGATGCCTGAGACATTCGGGAATCTTGTATCACGTTGTGATTGGTCAAGTCCGTCTTACGTAAGATGCGCCACTACACGAGCGAAAGCCCTTTTCGAGTCACCCTGCGCCACAAACCCTCGACGACCCATAAGCCATGGACGAGACATTCCTTCACATGTCACATCAGTGCAGAGAATCCAATCACCATCTTGCGCTTACAGCGTCTTTGGGTTCTGTAAACTGACTGCCTTCCTTTCCTATTGGCAGCGTTTTAGCTTTAGAGTGCAAGAGACAGTCACCAGGGGGAGGCGTTCGAAAAGGAGGAACGTTGACAGTACCCGCAGGTAATCAGCTGCACCCAAGATAAATCTTTGTCAGGTCGCACCTCATCTTGGAAACTTGTTCTGTTGTTGCGATTGTGGCGCAATCGTAGAAATGCTGGTGCAATCCTCCATCCATAACGGACTCCCTTTTAACATCGTCGGTTGATCTCTTGCCCGCCTGTTCTATTTGAATCCTTCACCACCCAGCCTCATTTCAATTCGAATCGCTTCTATGGCGAAGTCCTCGAGTATTCATGGGCCACAAATACCTACACGGACCGAGGTTCACGACTGCCGCGTGTCAATCACTAAGCATATTTCACCAGTATCGCCTGATATTTCACTCGTACCCGAACCAATATTGCTGTCCGTCAAAGATAGATCGGCTTTTGTCAGAATCGATAGTGCTGAAGCGCGTTGCTGTCTCAGCAAATCGGATCCTACAAATCACCAGGATGCACCTGTTCCCGACGAAGCTCTTATATGTTTCGAATATCTCAATCAGGGTGGTGCGAATGTCATCTTTAAGATACTCCAACCAGATTCCAACTGGGACCCTGCAAACGCATTCTACTTCGTCGACGCCAAGATTAACAGTGCCAAAGCAATACCCATCCATCACCAAGAGGTCACCAACAAGGTTCTTCGTGTCAACAAAGGTTTAAGCAAAACTCTCCAATCAGACGAAGTTATTTCTGGTTTTTATAACCACGTGCAGCCATTGTTCTTACCAGGAGAGATCAAAGTCATTCTCTGCCTACCTTTTCTCTCCACATCTACGGTTGGGCTGCCCGATCGAGATTTGACAGCATACCTGATGGACCATGAAGGTGTTCTGCTATATCCAAGTGTCATGGTCAACCTCACCTCCAAGGCCAATACGATTGCTTTGGAGAGAAACAGAGGATCCAAGTTTCAACCCTCAGAACGATGGGGCATCCTCCTCCCTGATATGTCACCTATCGCCGGATCCTCGATCACACTAGAGGTGAAGCCTAAGTGGCTGACCCAGTCACCGACGGCACCTCCAGGCGCTGTACGTTGCCGGACTTGTGCGTTGCAAGTAGCTAAACCGAAAAATACTGAAAAGTATATCTGCCCGTTGCGTTTGGTAAATAGCAGCTGGGCCCCAATATTGCCATGGATTCTCGCAAGGGTAACCGAACAAATTGTAGGCGATAAGCAGGTACCAACTCAAGGACAAAAAGACCAGATTTTACAAATTGGGAAGTACGTTGCAGCTTTTCTAACGAAAGGCGACGGGAAAGTTCTCCTTCAGCACCTTAGATTCTTACAATCGAATCTCGATCCTCACGGCATCCTCTTCCGCCCCAAATTGAACAACGATCACACAAGAGCTCTCTTTGAAAGCAACTTGCGTCTAGCTATGACGCTACGCGACTGTTCACTCTATATCAAAGTCAAATACAGTTCTTCCGGAGTCGAAAATTTCAAACTCGACTGCAAATTGGGTGATCTAGACTTCAAATCGGCGGACAAACTGGATGATTGGGCTGACAAAGAGAGTCAATTGTTGGCCGATGAGGCGTACACACGGAAAATTGATGCGGACTTTGGTTGTATCATCACAGAGTTACGCACGGCTTGAAACCCAACGAAGTACTTAGCAGCGGCATTTCTGCACACCGTTAATTGGAGTTTTTTTTGGGAGGGACTGTATGCTTGAACGTGTATAGGTATACCCAAATTTCAAGAAGGATTAGGACGCCTTCATTGGCCTACATGTATATTGAGTCATTATTTATTTCGTTGAATGGTAAAGAGTTGATTTTTATCACAAATGTGTGCATAGGAGTGCTCTATATGGTGGCTATACATAGTCTTTTGCTCCAAGTTCAATGGTTTTTGTTTTGAGTGCTGCTTTACTCTTTTGCGCCATGCACAAAGAACCTCGTTCCGATTGTTGGCTTGTGTTGCTTCTCGCTTGGCTCACCCGAACCAGCAATGCGGCCACCGAAGACTAACTGGCTCCTCAACTTCCAGCCGAGGGGAACATTCCAATGTTGGGCAGCCTTTGCGTCGATGACAGGGTTGTAATGTTGGATATTGGCGCCAAAACCCTCGGCTTCAAGCGCAACCCACAGAGCAAACTGGTGCATGGCATTGGTTTGCTCTGACCAGTCACCAAAGTGATGCGCATAGGGGGGCCAATCTTTGCGCAATTGTTCAACAGGCTCAGGATCTTCGTAAAAGAGAATCTAGATACAGTGTCAGTTGTTGTGAAAATGGTCACCGGGTTGCTAATAAGACGATTAGGAAGACGCGAAGTGGGGTGTGCATCAAACATGAAGGTGGATGCATGGTGGGGCACAATTCGGACCATTGTTAATCCCACAAATGACATTCAGTTTGTATGGAAAAAATATGCGTGATGGGTCTAACACTTACGGTTCCATATGCGCCTCTGAAGCCATCAATCCTTCCCTTTGTCTCTGGGAACTTGGCTTCAGGTACGAGGGGCTTCAACACCTCGAGAACATAATCCCAAAAGGTATCATGTTCCTTGTTCAGCAGGACAACTAGACGGGTCGACTGCGAGTTGAAGCTGGAAGGGACGTGTAAGACAGCCTTCTCGACGAGCTCGGTAATCCTTTTGTCGGAGATGGGAGCCTCCTTGTTGAGTGCGTAGTATGTGCGGCGGTCTTGGACAGCATCGAGGAAGGACTTTTGCGAGGACATCTTGGGCGTCGTGGTAGAGAAAGCAGAATACCTAGGTATCAAGGAAGGAATAAATGAGGTTGTATGATGTGATATCGAGGGGTAAGGTGCAGCCAGGAGGCTTTTATATCCACCAACTCCACGTTTAGCGATATCTCTTAGTACTTGCGCCATCGAGTCGGACCTGGAAAGCAGTGGGTAGGACCCTAGTCGTGTGACTTCTTCTTGTAGCGGCAATTTCGACAGTGAAACGAGCTGCGGTACCAACCAGGCAAGAAATAGGCCCGTTAGTAGGCCAACTAGAAGAGGTTTTGCTGTCACGGTCATCACGTGACGCTTGGACCAATGGTACAGCAGTACTACAGCGAGCACCTAAGTGGATGGATAAAGAATTATGGCCTCAATCTGCTTCGCATACATGACCGGGCAACAGTGATTGATAATAAGTGTTGGTACCAATTGATGCAACACGATTCCTGCGGCCTTGGAAACGCCCATGAGGTCGGTCTTCGGTAAATTCGGACACCGGTTGCTTTGGCATCAAAGTGTAAGCGAATGGTCTTCAATTCCGCGTCTAAACCCACGCTTAGTAAATCTGGATTCCGCACTGAATTATCATCTCTGTTTGAACCTAAACCCAAGACATCGAAGTTTTTCCAACAAATGGTACATAGGCTACCAGTAGCCCCGTACAAGTGGTTTCGGAGCACAATCTAGCGAAAGCGTCAGGCAAGTACCTACATATACTGTACTAGGTCAAAAGTTTCGCCGGGCCAAGACCCCAACATGTGCACCTCCAAAAGTAGCCACTACTCCAAGCTACCATAACTATGGCTACACAGCGCCAATTTGGACGAGAGATAACTGGAAATGCTCGCCGTAAGAATAATACTACGATAGAAGATCGTGAGAAAATGGTTGGGATGGTAATGGCAGGTGCGCGCAACCAGGAAGTAGCTGATAAGTTTGATCGTTCACTCTCTATAGTCGAGCGTGTACTCAAAAAGTAGCGCGAAACAGGCAGCGTAAAGGATAAGGCTCGTAGTAGCTGACCTCCTACACTCTCAACCTACTACGTACTGCGCACGCTCATCCAAAGCTTAAGTACTCAAAGCTCGCTAAAGCTAGTATATTTACACGCCTAGATAGGACGTTAATAAAGCCTCCTAGCCACTCAACATTATATAGGCTGCTTCAAGGTAGAGGTCTCCTCAATTATCGCTGTAAAAGGCGACTAAAACTTAATCGACGCTATGCTTAAAAACGTCTCTAGTTCTGCTAGTAGTACCGTAACTTTCGGTAGCATAATCGCACGCTCAAGTTCTCTAACAAGTGCTGAGTTTAGAAGGGCGCTAGGTATAATACTAAGTAGTGCCTTTAGCTACCTCATGAGAAATAGAAGAAGGAGATAATTACTAAGGTTGACTACTATCAGTGACTAGTGTAGATAGTGTGGGCGTGTATATAGCTAGATCAGAGAGGTAGACCTCGCCGCAGCCCTCTCATCATTATGGAGAGGGATAGTAATGCTAAAAGAGGTGGCTACTCTAGCCAAAGTTATATCAACGCTCCAGCTTTTCATGCAGGATAACGCGCCTATACACACCTCTAGCGCATCTATGGGATAGGTAGCAGAGCATCATATTACATATTACACCAATTATCTAGCCAGCATACTCACTAGATCTCAACCCTATTAAGAACCTCTGGTAGCACCTTAAAAAGATAATGCATGAAAATTAACCTTAATATAACAACTATACGCGTAGCCAGGATGAGTGGGATGGGTTCTATTCAGCGTTGAAAGAGTGCTAGCGTAGTATACCAGGAAAGCTCATAAGGGCGCTCATCTTGAGCATGCCACGCCGGATTAATGCCTGCAGGTGTGCGTCTAGGTGTCAAACCAAGTATTGATTTATATAACAAATATTTCATCAAAAAAAACCTGCTCTATACACAAATTTGGGTGGGTGGGCAGCTATGAGAGATGATGGGTGAGTCTTTGTTGGGGCATGGCTCGTGCGTTGGCCCGCGAAACTTTTGACGAGAAATTGTAGTAGTACGCGTTCGAATGTTTGAATCTCAGGACAAAAGGCTGTGATTCAGATCCATTTTGATTAGCCTGAAAAGCATATATATACGGATCGAGTTACGTCTGGTGTGACACTGCCTCCACTCCATGTTATGAAGCTGTACGTATTCGCATTCGATGCGAGATATGATGCTGGCTACCTAAGCTGAGCCTCAGCGATTCAGCCTTACGGCAGCCTGACTTCGCATTCTCAAAGAACACGATGCTAATACACACACACGCACACGCGTTCACCGGTATCAACGATGATTCAAACAAAGTATAAATACTATCACATTGGGCGAAGAGTCTGAGTTGAGTCCGCACAAACAATCATCAAATCACATTTCAGCACTCTGTGTAAGAGCTAAAGAACAATGAGCACCACCGCCCTCGATCACAAGTTTACCTCATATCAAGAAAAGATAGAACTCATCACCGCCGACACACCCTCAATACATAGCAGCACGACACTTTATACTCCAGGGTTATCCTTTACACCAGCCAAATCTTTGCACATCAATACCAAGGGTGTTGCAGCATTACGCTTACCTCTACCACCCTCGGAGCTTGAAATCACGGTCCTCAACTTGGATGGCAGCCTCGCATACACTTCAACGCGCACCAAGCGAAGCTCAGGCAACTGCGTGCTAATAGATGCGAGCGGTAAATCGCTCATCAGCACTGCGTACTATTTTGGGCCCTCCAGAGATCCTGTTCTGAGTAAACTCGATGTAATTGAGGGAGCATCACAAGAAATCAAAACCATGTCAAAGTGGACCTCGCGCAACCACTCCTATCTCCTTCCTGATGGTCGTATGTGCACTTGGAAGTACAAGAAGGAGCCGGGTTTTGGCGCAAGGGGCGCCAAAGGCACAGGACTCGTGCTGAGTTTGGAAGGGAAGAAAATTGCTGCACTTGTAAGAAATGAAGCGACTCGGACACCAGGCAGCAAGTCGTGCAGTGCTGGCAATGGTGGCGAGCTAGTATTGAGCGATGATATTAACGGGCCAAATGGGATTAGCGAAGAGTTGGTCGTAGCGACTGCTCTGTTGATGCTGAAAAAGGAAATTGATCGCAGGCGAACAGTGCAGTTCATGACGATCACCGCTGCGGTATGAGTATCATGATCACCACATTTTATAATCCCATTTTGGTTGAAGTAACATCCTGTTTACCACCTGGTATCTGTATGAAAACTAGTCCTGGCACCATTTTTTCGGTGTAATATATTCAGCGCAGCGTAGCTACCCATAAGAGATCTAAATTGGATGAGTTATATAAATATATTCTTTCTTTAAAGTGTTTCATGAGTGAACTCGCGCCCTCTAGTTGTCTTTGCATTGTTGGCCACAGATGACTGGTTCTGTTGCTTGCAGGACTATTGAGGAACAAAGATCAAAACGTCAAATTCAGCCTCGAACAGCATCCGCCAGACAGATAACTCTATCCTCGCGATAGATGAATTAGCTATTGATTCATTCGAGTAATCAAGAAATTCTTCCACCTCTTTAGCCGGCGATCAACTATAGCTTAAAAGCGGGTAGCCATAGAAAGCATCAACATTTGCAACGACTGCAAAGCCTAATAGCATAAACTATTTGTAAGTAGGGGCTTAATAACCATCTAGACTTCATCGTCGTTCTCGACGGGCCCACGTATCACGACTGGCGCAGCCCCAACGGACAGTGTTTCAGCGGCAGATCGCCCATGCGGCTTGCCGCTGGATCCCGCCGGCCAGGTCAGCCCCACAACGCTGTTCTTGCCGCAAACGGCTCAATCCTGCAACGCTTCTTCCAAATCACAGAACGCTATACAGCCTTTAACTCATGCACTGCACGCTTCTCATATGCTGTACCAAGCCGCAAGCGACCCACACAAGGCTTCACGTTTATTCTCCGCGTTAGTGCTGTCTTCGACGGAGCGTTTGAATACATTACCTGCTTGGGAAAGGCGGAACAGCTGTAACAAGGTTTTAAGGCATAAACACCGCACGGGGACTGATATAGTATCTTTGTGGAGTCGAAGAAAATTATGTGGGTAGTCGAGCAAGATCCTGTCAGGCTGGAGAGCAGACGAACAAAGCGTGTTGGTTCTCTACGGGCGAATACTTTACCGAAATAGAAGCGTGTATTTTACACTTCGACTTTTTTGGGCAGTTGAAGCATTGAGGTCATTATTGAATTCTTTTCTCCACGCATAGGTGACGATGCAGTGGCCTGACGTCCACTACTGTCTCTAGAAGCTACACTGGTTGTTAACCTCGATTTCGATGGCCGCTTCAAGAATACATGTGGAGGACGGTAAGCTAGTTTAGTCACAATAAGCTTTGTCGTCATTTATTCTTAGTGGCAATTTTATTACCACAATATGTGGACTCAAATCTGTCACTCCTGTACGTGGCAGAGTGCTACTGGAGCACGTGACACAATGCTTGGACACGAGCAACTATGCTCCATGATCAAGGAAACTTTGTAGAAGAGATGTTTTCTTCTGTAATATAGGGTCTAGCGAAAGATCCATCGACTGAGTAGCATCACGACTTTTACAAGCTGTCATTTGGTCATTGTTCAAATTAGCACGGCTCAGTGATATAGCAAATGTATACCTACAAATGCGTAATCCATACACAGTACTTGCAAGGTTAGAATGAACGTGATGTGGTCACGATATATTTATTTAGCTAAAACTATTGCAGAAGTATAAATAATCAGGCGACACCTCATAGCAACGCTACCAAATTTGTTGCTCTCATAACGATTCTGACAGACCTCTATTTCATATTGTGTAGCTATATATGCCCCTTTGGTATGAAACCTGGTTATAACTCAATCCTTTTCGTGTATTTCTCTGCCATAGTCGTAATGATGGTAACAACAATAAAAAATTACGGAGACGGATTCATTACGTAGGTAGTAAACCTAACGGTCATAGATATAGCAAATCACTCAAGAAATAATAGCACACGACCAATTTAAATAGCTATTGAATAGTTCATGCTAATAAGCCCCCTTCTAGGTCCCTAATTAATTGTAGAGGTACTTACCGCTCTACCATATTGGACCGTTGGCGTTTGTAGTTTAATGTTGTACCAAGCTGGAGATTAGGTAGCGCGAAACCGGTGCCAAAACTATATATTAAAGGAAGTGAATGCAGAATTTGGTGCACTTGCAAGGTGTTATGGGATATCGATGAATATGTTTACTCCTCTACTTTATTAGTTGATCATTCTTTACACTATTCGAGCAGTTCGGTAATTCCAAATAAATATTTCTATCGTGCTGGAGGCAACTTGTTCCAAGTGACAAGATTGGGTTGTAATATAATTATCGATGACTTATAGATCACCATACCAACTAATAGTATCTAAGTTTTCAGAGTCTTTGAAACCACAGTTATCAACTTGACTCAAATAATCTGAAAAACGCGTTCAGTAGCGCACAAGCGACCGTGACTATTTGACGCACACGAATGTTGCCATAATTTAGGAATGAAAGGATCTCTAGAAGAAAGGCAGCGAAACTTCAAAAAGTATCTTGGCGATCATAGCGCTACAACAATATGGTGCGAACGTTTTTTTAAATATTGACAGCTCTTATTCTACAATCATTGAGATCTTGTCGTGTATCATTTAAAATCTGTAAGCCTATAATATAAAAGGTTCAAAGGTTCAAGGGTTTCGGTGCTTCCTAAGTGTGAAGTAGAACGTTGAATGACAGTTAGGCGTATGGTCAGCTGACTGAATAGCTTTGATTATACTGCTATATCAGGTGAACGTTTAGAAGCAGGATAACGGCACCTCGTATGTGTTCGGTTCATCTCAAGCTGTCCTGTCTCGAGCAACGCCTTGATGGTTAGATATAGACAAAAAGGAATGTGGCTTTCAATACTGTGCTTTCCCGACACATCCCCTAAATATATACAGTTTTCGCTTTGTGTAGCGCCTTCGGAGGGGATCGGAAGGCGATGGGATACCTTTTTTGTTTTTAGATGCACTAGGTACTGAATATACCGTTAGAAGTGAGACACTGAGAATATGTTCCTTTTGATGCAAGATATGGGGTTGCGCACAGTCAGTAACAGAATGGAGCACTGTTGTACGCTGCACGAATTTATTGGGGCACATACACTCGCTACAATCTTCATAACATGTACCTGACGGTTCTACGGCTGATTCGATATGATGAGACTTGGAATGCTTCTGCATTAGCTTACCTGATCATGATGAGCATTCGCATGCGTAAATAATGAGTTCTGTTGCTGTGCTTTTGGCATCTTTGGCAGCTCAGATAACTCCAGTGTCGGGTAGCATTTCTTCAGCAAGCCGGACGCAGGCCGTTCTTGCAATTACAAGCGGTCAAGGACCAAGGTACACACAACAGGACGGGATCGTGGATTGGCCGATGTAAGACCTAGTTCTCATCCACTAGAGTCAGTAGGTAGGGATGATCATGGCGGTTGATGTAAGGGCAGTATTGTAGGCTCAGCAGCCGTAAAGCGGTGTCGCTAGGGCCCAGATACGGGGCTAGGGCGCAAGGATGTCTTGCAACCGCCGCGTCCGTGTTTTGGCGAGCACTAATACTATGTAGATAATTTAATGCAAGTGCCAGCCACAAACGAAATTATGAACTCCTTGCGGTTTGCCGCCTGGGGAGATCGACTGCGTGCACAGAGAACTACAAGGTATTACATGATGTCTTTGTGGGGAGCTGATCATTGCTTGATGCAAGCTGACAGCAGACAAAATAGATTCTCATTCGCGCACCAGTGAAATGTACAATCTGCGAGTAACTTATGCCGAGCTTATGGATTTGCAGGTAACGACTTGTGCATTCGGAGGGAGCCACGCAACTGTGCGGCTGAATACAAGTGCTTCAAGGAGCACTTCTCCTGAACTTTGACACTATTGATGGCTGAGCACGGAAGCGCGGTAGGTCTAGATCTGGAAGCAGTAGACGAAATCGGTTTAAGCTAGTGGGCCGTTGGTTGGTGTTCTGATGAATTCGGGGGCATGATCCACACTACACCACTTTGGGGACGCCACGCAACACTGTACACGAGCCAATCTAAGGACCAAGCGATTGGTTCTATGTGCATGTGGAGAAATGCACACCTATGTCAACATCATGGTATGCAAAGCCTGCGAAGGTATGGATGTAAGGAGAGGCAGCTATCTAGCCATCAAGAGATATTGGCACGATCATTTCACTACTACCAGGCAACCATTCAATCATGCCCAGTTCACAGAATCCCCCAGAAGGATAGGTGAACCCCTAGTTGGGCTACATTTCGGATGCGAGATCTGAACGTGGCGTAGAGCACAGATCCTCAAATGTGCTGCCTAGTAATGCCAGTCCAGTCTCATGGCCTACCAGCTTCATGGCTTAGCAAACTCTCCGTTGAACAGTAGCTGCAGGTGGAACGTGCTAGCACAGCGGGATGCCGTAGTAGCTGGCGAATGGAACAGAACTTCTACGCACTCAGGGGCAGGCAGATTCATCTCCGGGAAAGCATATATGGACCATGTTGCCCTTCTCTGAAGTCCTCATCCTCAGTCATCACTTCGACCGGAACATCTACTTTCGCACTCTCGCAGTGACGACCACACTCTTTTATCTCTTTAATTTAATATCTCACCCAAGTCAATCGTTGTCAACGACATCCAATAATTAATCCAAAACCCAAAAACCTTTTCGACAAAATGAAGTACTCTATCTTTTTCGCTGCCACGGCTGCTGCCTATGACGCCTACAATGTTGCCCCCTCGAGCTCTGCTCCAGCCAAGGTAACTTCCGTTCCATCTTATGGTGGCTACGGCGATGTGAAGTCTTCCGCTCCAGCAGCAAAGACCACTCCTTGCTCCACTACCATCGGAAGCAACGGCTACACCACTGTTGTTCCTGGTTACGGAAAGACCCCCGTCACCGTCACTTCTCAGCACCAGGCTTACCCGACCTGCGTCGCTAAGGGTTACGACGGTAAGAGCTGTGACAAGTGGGGCGAAGACAAGTATGTCTCTACTGTCATCAATGACTACAACAAGAAGCCCGTCACCGTCACCAAGGTCGATGAGTGCATCACCGTTTACCATGAGAAGAAGACCATCACCCACTCTGCCACCCCCACAGCCGGTGGATACGGTGCTGTGTCGACTCCTGTTGGTTCCAAAAACCAGACTGGTGTGTGGTACGAGCTCTACGAGAAGGTCGTTGTTGTTGAGTACCAGAACATCGGCAAAAACATCTTGGTTGGCTGGACTGGTCCAGGTCTTTGCCAGAAGTGCGACAATGACCAGCCGATCACCGTCAAGGAGTACAAGGGCGGAAAGTGGACTGAGGAGAAGAAGTCAACCTCCTACGGTCAACCCAAGGAGGAGGTAAAGGTCTACGAGAAGCCAGGTGTCTACACCGTCCCAGCCAAGACCATCACTGTCTACGGATCAGCTGCTACCGGCAAGGCCGGAGAGCCCTGCGTTTACACTTACCCCCCAAAGACGGTCACCATCACCAAGACCAACCAGGCCTATACCTGCACCTACACCGCTCCTAGTGTCCCTTCCAAGACACCAACCAAGGGCGACAGCTACCCTCCAGTTGTGACGAAGACCCCCACCTATGAGAACGACTATGGCTACAAGGCCAGCGCCACCCCAAAGAAGCCTGAGTACGAGTACCCATCATACCCCAGCAAGTCCAACAGCACCTCTACCCCTGCTGCTCCCGTTTATGGCGACAACACCAAGCCTACCGCAACTCCCATTTACAACGGCAACACCAACAACTATGTTGACAACTACAAGCCGTCCGCCTCCGTCCCATCCAAGCCCACCTCCACCCCTTGCGATGATGACAAGAAGGCCACCCCTACACCTGCTGTCCCCGTTTACAACAACGGCAACAACGCATACGGCGACAACACCAAGCCCACTTCTACTCCTGCCGCTCCCGTCTACAACAACGGTAACAACGCATACGGCGACAACACCAAGGCTACTCCTACACCCGCTGCTCCCGTTTACAACAACGGCAACAACGCCTACGGTGACAACACTAAGGCCACTCCTACTCCTGTCGCTCCCGTTTACAACAACGGCAACAACGCCTACGGTGACAACACCAAGGCTACCCCTACTCCCGTCAAGTCGTACGGTAAGCGTGAGAGCCTGAGCGAGCGCCGCGCCCGTGTTTAGAAAATATTAGCATAATGTTTTGTTTCCTGTGTCCGTTTTATATGTCGCGAAGTATTGAGGGGAGATGGGGAGAGAACTAGGGTGTGATGAAATAAGCATGGGATGGCCTAGTTGTACGGTAGATGACAATATAACCTCCCCTGTTGAAACTTTTGTCCTTTTATTCATATTAACTGTGATTGTTATCTACGTGACTGTCTTGTCCCTAGACTAATTTAGGTACCAACCTTTTTGGACTAATGTCTGGTTGATGGAAACGTAACGTTCAATTTCATGCTGGCATCATTCGCAACACCTAGCCTGTTAGTCGTCATCCATACTAAATTTGAGTATTGCATGCATCCAGGCTTGTACCTCCATGCCTACCATTTTATTCTACATATGTGAGGAATTGCCTATACTAGCTTGTTATTCCGATTTTGTTTAGTTGTATTGATTTCAGCCAGATTAGTGATGCCTACTGCAAATAATGTCTTTGCCACGCAAGATATGCTGTTCATGCTGCTACACGGAGGCTTTGTCACTATCTATATTATTTAGTTTATCTTCATAGAGCAAATAATCACCAAGTGCTGCCACCAATTGAAGGAGGCTGTATTGCGTCATCAAGATTCAGAATTGGAGTCTGTTAGATTCATGACCATAGCCTTATCTTTGTACCAAAATCAAGAAACCAGCTTACTCGTCTGCCTTCGCTTGGCGTAACTTCCCACACTCCATGCAGAAGAACGGTTAGAGCAGGAGTGCAAATACGTCCTATCATCATGGATATCCCAAAAAAAAGTCAAGGACTCCTCCAAGAATTCTGCTGTTGTCAATGAATTGCCCTGACTTCATGATTTGACGTCGAGATTTTATGTTACAAGGCGTCATCACGGTGTACTGATATATTTTTCAATCATCCGAATCGCATCATAACCCTGTTTTTAGCACCACAAACAACTGAAAATACGTTGGCGTATCTGAACTTGCTGATTGCATTTACCCCAAGGTTTTGCCACTCGACAGGATGTGATAAGACACTACTCTTCATCAAGAAATGTCATATTGCATCATAACCCTTCTACAAACCTTTACAGATTTAGTCATCCTCGGTCAAGTCGCCGTATTCCCACTGGCCTCTCCTCTCCTCTTTGGCCACATCCTGCTTCTTTTTGAGTGCTGCTAACACGTCGCCCGCGCTGCGTTCCCAGGACTTTAGCTTCTTGGGGACCATAGCAAGACCCTCGTCAATGACATCTGCGTTGATACTATCGGATCCAGATTTGCTTGACTTGGGGTCAAATAGAGTGACCCAGAGTATTCCATCTTTGTCTGCTTGATCAACGTTGGCGACGAGCTGACGATCAGCGGTTTCTTGTGAGATGAAGTTGACGGCGTCGGCTAGGTACTCTGGGTTTTGAGGTAGCTGAATGAAGGATAACTGGGCATCTTGAGCCTGTGGCTTCAATTTAGAGGGTAGAAACTCTGTTTGTGACAATGGACGTAGTCGCGACCACGGAATGGTCTCAGAATTTCCGAAATCGACATAGACGACCTCAGCCTTCTTCGCCTCGCGATCGTTACGTCGAATGCGAGCGCGGTACCATTGATCATCGGCGGTGAATTTAGCGGCTACAAACTCTCCGGCCTTTGGATTAGGTACACCTCCCGAGTTGGCGGGGTTGAGATGGAACTTGCTGAAGGCATTCATAAGTGATGTGAGGGCGGCAGTACCTGTGCCAATCTCCTGGAACTTGAGCTTGCCAGACTCCTCAACATGAGTGATGATGACATCGCGGTAGTCCTTACGTCTTGGCGCTGCCGCGTCCCCATTGGATGTCTCAGTGGGAACAGCCGTGGGCTCCTCTGCATCCTCGTCCTGTGATGGATCGTAGTCGTGCCATAACCCTTTCCTTGCATCTTTGGCCCTTTGCTCTGCGGCAAAAAGCTCATTTGCATTGCCTGCTTTCTCCGCTGAGTAAGCATGGACTGAGGCGAGGCCCTCTTCGACTAAAGTTTTGGCAAAGTTTTCGCGGTTGATGTAGAGAGTGCCAATGAAGCCACCAACTTTGTCGCAGTCTTCCACATCAATCTCGACATCACGCTGCTGACATCGCTTGTTCGCAAACTCATGGGCTTCCTTGCCGAAGGGTTCCCCCTTGTCCGTGTCATTTCTTGCTGAGCGAGGTGCACGGATGCCGGAGAGGACGAAGGTGAGTTTGGAGTTCTCGCGTGGCACCAGAACAGTGAAGCGCGAGGCAGACTTGACGAAATCGACGACTGCAGGGATCTTGCGCTGGCGAGAGAGTAGGGAAAGTTGACGCTTGGCCTTCTCTAGTGACTCCGAGTAGTCAACATATTGCTTTGTAGAGGGTGCTTTCGGTGACCATAGGCCCTTCTGCTCATCTTGAGCGAGTTGTTCCGCGAGCAACAAGTCATCGTAAATGGGGCTTCGGTCCGTGTCATCTTGGCGATGACGAATGACTGTGGCCATGCCGTTCTCGACCAGGAGAAGACCGACGTTCTTGTTCTGGAGGGTGACTGTAGCCATCTCGCGTTCGTCATACCCTTCGGTTGCAGGACGCTTGCCATCAACGTGGAACTTGACGTGCTTGCCGATGAGTTTCTTGCGGAGAAACTCCTTTGCCTCTGGGACCCAGGGGGCCTGTTTCGGGTCTGTTGGCTTGGGCTGGCGGACACTGCTCAGGTTGATGCGCTTCTCTGCGCCTGTCTTGCTGCGCAGGAAAAGGGTGTCTGCGCTCTGGACTCTGCTGACGACGGCCTCGGCCTCGCCTGCAGCGTTTGGTTTGGGGGTGACATGGCCCTGGAAGAGGCCCTGCTTGCTGTCCCTGGCCGCCTTTTCAGCCATTCTCAGCACGCCCATCTGCTGGCCGAGCAGGGTGGTATGGTGGTCGGTGCATTTTGCGAGGCCGGCCTTGAGAAGGAAGGGGGCAATGCTGCCCTGGGTGGGGTGCTTGACGTCGGCAACGAGCTGGCCGTTGGGTGTGGTACCTAGGACGCTGACGGTGGCGCCGCGCTGAAGCAGGCGCGTCTCGACAAATTGGTGAGCTTCATCACCATAGGGTTCGGCGGGCTGTTCCTTCCCATCTGACGGATTCGTTCGCTTGGTGGCAGGCGCGCGGATACCGGCAAGCAGGACCATGGTCTGCACATGCTCTGTGGATGAGAGGAGGAAGCGCACAATCAGACGATCTCCCGAGAGGACCTTTTCTACGATTGCATCCAGATCCTGACCCTTGTGCTCGTCCACCCATTTCTGTGCATCCGCCAGTTCTGATATCGTGTGAATCCTGCCGCCTGACTCGGCCCACACGCCCTTGGACTCGGCTCTTGCGCGTGCCTCGACCGCCTGTAGCCTTTCCAGCAGCTGTCCAGCCTCTTCTGAATCCTCCTTGCGGCCTGCATCGTCGCGTAGTTTGAGCCAGCCCTCGGCCACGGCAGTTTCCGGGAGCAGCACGCGGTTGGGCAGCACAATGAGTCCGTATTCGCGATTGGCCCCTGTTGGGATCTTGTACAGTACCTGGAATCGCACCACTTTGCCTACTAGTAGCCGGCGGAGGTAGTCGCGTGACTCGAATGCGAACTGCTCGTCGCCCTCACGTCTCAGACGCGGGGCAGTGACAAAGGCCAAGCTTAGCGTGCGCTCTTGCTTGGGATTGTTGATGTTGTGCAGTATAACTGTGTCACCCGAGAGCACGCTCTTGACCTTTGCTTCTAGGGTAGCCATGATGATGTTGATGTTTGATGTTTGATGTGTGTGTGTGTCCACAAAACCTTCAAGCCTTGTCAAAATGGGGGTGATGCCAAATAAAAAGAATACAAAATATGCAATTGATGTGCCAGGCTAGAAGGAAGAAGGAAAATAGAAAAAGCTATGTGTTAGGTGGTGAGAGAGGCAACGTGGAGCTTGATGATGTGAAATCTCGCCCAAGCTCCAGCAACTGTGGGGTCACTTTACTCTCTCATTAGGCGAAACTTCACTTCATCCCTGTCGTCCTAAATAAGCCTAGTTTGTGATTACCGGACTCGCTCCATCCCACTCGTCACTCTCTGCTGCTTGAACCAAGAACCATGCGACACTCCTCCTACTAATCGCTGCCATCAGCGGCACCCCTTTGCCATCATTGGCCCACTCTTTTATTTCCTTGCATTTACCCTCCTCCAGCCGTGATGGCCGTACCAGAACAAATCTCTCTCCGCTAGCCTTGGTCTCTTGAGCAACGAGATCATGGTCAGCATACTGATAGCTCATGTTGCTCTTCGCCATCAGGAGCCGTAGCACGCAGTGCAAATTTCCCCGTGACTCGCCCACCCCAAAGGCTTGCATTATCACAATCTTGCCCGTCTCACACTCCTTCATCGCTGCCACAATGTTGGCCGTTGAGTCGGCCATCAGACGTGGAGGGGCTGTGACGGCTGCGAAAGGGCTATCACTTGCCCGAGGAGCGCTGAGTGTGACCACGACCACCTCTGGTTGACTTTGTGTGAATGCCTTGCGGACATCGTGCTGGTTCGTAGGTGTACCAGTGACTGTCTGGAGGCCATTGTCTATCTCCTTCCTCATTAATTCTACGTTACGCACAAGGGCTGTCACTTGGTGACCACGCTGGAGGAGCTCTTCAACCACGAGCTTGCCTGTACGTCCACTGCCGCCGACCACAAGAATCCGTTTCCTGGTTCTTATTTCCATGCCCATCCCTACGGTTGTATTTACTCGTGTGGACTTGGTCGCAATCGATATTATAATTTGCCGACTGGATATTGCTTTCGTTTGACCTAGGAAAGAAACAAGGTACTTTATGAATTGTCGTTTTGTATATTAATGTGAGACTTATGATGTTGGCTTCAGAGATCCTATCGATAGGAATATCTAGCATATATACATACTGATACGGACTTTGCATGTAGGATGGGACTGAAAAAGGCTTCGACCGTCGGATCCGCACTTCGGATCCGGCCTCGGATTTATCTGGACATCAAGCTTCTCCCATACTGTGTCACAATGCAGTCATACTACCCTTCGAGTCTGGCTCAGCATTTCTAGATATGAGACTTTTTGTCCGATTGTTAAAATATAAAGGTAAAAACTACCCGTACTTAAGCACATGCGACCAACTTGACACCTAGGTTACCTCTTGTCGGGGGTATAGGTACGGTTACAAAGCTTTGCCCATCTATTGCCATACACTGCTCACTGAACTACACCTGCGGCCAAGACGCTCGAAATACCTGTGATATATGCATGGTGCCAAATTTGACCACCTTATCTCAGAAGATCAGAATGTTATTTTCGTCGGCTTCACCAATAAAACCGATGCTTCTTCCGATATTCTTGTTGGAGCAGATATCCACTCTGCTGTCCGCAAGTGCGTTAGATAGTCCTGACGTTGTTCCCAAATACTCTGGGATGGTCGCAATAACATGCACCCTATAGCGGAGAAGCTAGAGTATCCATCAAGCATTTCTGCCAACGATTACCCCATTCCTCTCAACATCCATAGCAAAAACGGCACCCTCGTAATGGCACTACAAGATGTTGATGATTCAGATATTTTGGCTAGAACGCAAAGTGCAAGGTTGGAACAAGATTGTGCATGCTGGGATACCCTACCTAGCTATTTAGCTATTTAATGTCGTTCCAAGCCTGCGAGCTAGTCAATGGCACAAAAGTGTATCGAAGGTGACGCTGCACATGTCATTCCGCCCACTGCCGGGCATGGTACCACGCAAGCGATCGAAGGTTTTTTTACGCTCGCTGTACTGCTGCCGACTGTTACGCCCAAATGCCCATTGGATGAAATTCTCACCACGTGGAAGGACATGCACTAACATCGCATGGACAAAGATATCAAGCTCATAATACAGCTCAACAACGCCCGTCTTCCACAAATTGAGCGTGAAGCCTTAATTGCTGCTAATGTATTCGCCTGGCAGAGCGGTGATAACAATCAGCTCGGCTGATTGTACAATGCCAATGTTGAGGAAAATATTTTAGCTTGCGTCGGGGTGGATTTGGGAACAGAGATGTGCAAGATTTTTAAAGTGGTTAAGGAAATTTTATAAGAAGATACGTAAGGTACAATGTGGAGCGTGCGCATATGTATATTGGGTGTTTTCTTGCTTGGTGGCCTTACCTACTGAGTTACATAGCACACTGGTGAAAAAAACGCCGCACACCAAAAATGCCACTAGCAGTGTGATTTAGGTTCCTCACCAAACCCTGAGAAAGATCACTCCAACTTAGGTATGTACATAGCGCCTAAACTACGAAGACTTTTTATTTTTTTAATATTAAAATAAAGTCAAAGTTCTTCTCTATAAGTAAGGATAAGGAAAATAAATTTCAATTGAAGGTCGTGTTATTATTGAGCTTGTGCTGAGGTGAGTTTTTGGCGTGCGGGGAATTATTGCACCCGCGTGCCTAGGTACGTAGGGTGTTTCGAGGTCGGCTTTGTCGGACGCGGTGTTCGGTTTTCCTGAAGTCCATTTCTCATTTGAAGAAAGGTGTTCGAATTCGAATCGCCTAGAGTTTTTCCGTATGCATGCTTACTCTTTCGATTTCAGTACGGAGATCATTTCAAAAGCTGAGTTCAGCCTGCAGTACGCCTAGAGGTTAGCCTTACACTGTGAGCTTGGTGTATTTAGGCTAGCGTCACGGACCCCAAACTGTGCCTCATGTGGGTGCCGACTACTTTACTACCTACTCGTGCTAGCGACTCCTCTCATTTCTGTTACATTTTTCTACGGTCTTCGTTTCCATCAATTTCCTGCAGTAATACTAGTTACTCTCTAAGCAGAAAATCGTATGTTTCGACCTCGATGAGTGATCCCAAATCTCGGAAGAGGCCGAGACCTATTGTTTCTTGCCTGAGATGCCGATCCAAGAAACTCAAGTGTGATAGGCAATATCCTTGCGAAAATTGTGTCAAGGCCTTTACCGACGATACGTGTGCGTACGGTTGCGAGGGTCACATGCCTCCGAGTAATGTCACCCCCACTTCCACAACAGCTATGGCAAAATCTGTAGTGAATCTACAGTCCAGAATAGAAAAGGTCGAGGAACTCTTAGGTATCGAATCGAAAGTGGCCGACGGCGAGATGGAGAAGTCAATGTCCCCGCCAATGCTCGGTATAGTGGTTGTGAAAGGAAACCGGAGCATCTACTATGGACAGAATGATCGCAATACTTTGCTCAACCAGGTGTGTTTATTCCATAACTTAACCCAGCTGATGCCATTGCTCTCCAAGTGTATGGACAGTTCAAATCATTCTTGTAAAGGCTATGAGAGAGTGTTTCTTCACATTACTTCTTACTTACATTTTTAGTTTTTGGACGTCAAGGACTTCATCAACAGTATGTCTCACGATGACTGCATCCAGGCCGCGGCCAAACAGGTAAAATTTCTTCAGAACAAGTGCATTATAAAGACTGTATCTCCGATCAGTGTCAATGAGCCTGGGTTCACGACTCTTCTCAAGCTGCAAGAACTTCTGCCACCAAAGCCGTACTGCGATCGTCTTGTAGCAAAATACTTCAATTTTTTTGAACGTACCCTACGGGTGTTACACGTTCCTACATTTATGCGTCACTACGATCAGCTTTGGACAACTAGAAACCCCGAAGCAGCCTACAACCTTGCTAGCATATTACCACAACTCACAACTATAATGATAATATCATGTCAAATTGACCACAATAATCACCTTGACGAGGATCGGGCCTCTAGGATGTATCTAAAAGGCCCTGCAATCGACGTTGTTCAAGCCTGGCTTGATGGACTTGGCCGCAGACAGCGAACTGAGTTATGTACACTTCAGGTGGAGATACTGTTACTCCTTGCTAGAAAATTTTGTGGAATACATCCAGAGAAGCTTTGGATTTCGACTGGTTCCCTGGTTCGCTCGGCCATGGTCATGGGTCTCAACATCAACCCCTCTATGGTTACAGAATTTTCTCCATATCAAGGCGAGATGCGACGCAGGATATGGGTTACTATCCTCGAAATTGATTTACAGGCTTCGATGACAACCGGCATGCCAGTCGTGCTCCCTGAGCTTGACTCGGCCTCTCTGGCATTGTCAAACCTTAACGACTTGGATTTTAACGAATCATCAGCGAGCCTGCCTTTGCCACACTCACAGGATATCTATACAGACAGTACATACCAAGCCATACTTGCCTCTTCTTTACCGCAACGGCTCCGAGCTTTATCGCTGCTCCAATGCTCGACTCCAGACATTCAAGCGGCTATCCAACTAGGTAGGAAAGTCGATGAATGCATAAGGCGCATACCGAAAGCAGTCAGTCTACACAATAGTGATACGGCGCCTCTAAATGCAGGTTCACTCTTGCATAGAGTGCTTCTGGACCTCCATCTACGGCGGCCGGTGCTTTGCCTATACATACCCCTTCATCTCGGACAGCAGCAGGATTCACCGTTTTATGCCGAGATTCAGAAGCGTTGTCTGGATTATTCTTTGACTATTCTGTCTTATCAAGACCTTTATACAATAACCGCGCTTGCCAAGGTCACTGATGCCCCCATAATTCAACAAAATTTCTTTTACGCGTGTTGTAAAATGGACTTACTATGGGCAGCTCTTACTTGTTGTCAGTATATAAAAGTGACTCGCCAAACATTGGTTTATATGCCCTCAATGCAGCAAACCGGGAACAATAAGTCGTCTATTGTCATAATTATCAAGACGACGATAGATTCCCTGATTGAGAGAATAGCAGAGAGAGGTAGCGACATGAAAGATATCGTATTCCTGGCCCTCGCTCTACAATCTGTACAGTTCTTTGACGAGGACTCTGATTGTTCACAGGCGCTTCAAGCCACAGAAAGGTCGCATACTCTAAAACAGGTGGTGGTGAAGACGATAGCAGCATGCCGTAAGAGATTACTCCAACCCCTGGTTCCTGAGCCGACCCATTTCACTTACTCAACCAACCGTTTACAATCTTCGCCAAATATAACGATGGTAGCAGCAACAACACCGCCCATAAACAATGCTGGACTTATGTCGGCCCCACTGTCTGACATATCGTTTCCTATGGAGCCTGCAGAGCAATGGTTCGAAAATCTACCAGAACTTGCCGTGGAATATACAAACTTTCAAGCTGATACCTTCGATTCGAACGGTGTCCCAAGTTTTGGCATCACAGAGGGTTGGAATTGGGAGCACATGTGGCAGTAATCTGTCTATTGTCATGCACGATAATAGAAACATATATTTTCAAGAAGATGGTTAGAGGCTTGAAGTGAGTACACGCCATCTTACTTCGCATCACTGGTATTTTGTAATGTTGCATCACTTCTGAGATATTGTAAAGTATGTAATCAGCGTATGCTACCGCTACTCATTGAATTTTACACTACGCATTCCTTAACACGAGGAGTGCTTCTTACGCGTATCTAGGCCTTGTAACCTGGAGGGTACAAAGTTTACAGCAGAAAAGTAGTAAGCTTCGATAACCTAAAGTTTTAGCATAGCTCCCTATATATCTGATCTGAATCTCTGATTGCCTACCAAAATGTTTGGCGAATAATATATTGATGTAAATGTCTTTGCACGGTTCACAATTTTGAGCAGTAAGAATATTGAAGGACTGCATTATACACAATAGGAACTGACATTATAGCACACTAGCTATGTACAAAAATGATTATGCCCAGTGTTGTAGAACGCTACAAAATGGGTCTGGACGTTGTTATGTGGACCTCGGCCCAGGTTACATAGCTGACTCGTTGACTAGGTTACCCTACCATCAGCTCTTATATTGCCCAGGTGCCGACGCATCTCTCCACCCTTAGTTTCAACACCACCTTCACAACTAACAGGGTATTTCTTACCGTGACCGCCATATCACATTCTAATCACTTCGGTGAAACTCTCACTACTTCACCCCCACGCACCATTCATTGACTTCCCACTTTTTCTCTTATAAAGGTTATTTTATTTGCCTAAAAGCATGGCCGACACGTTTGTCGAGACTGCAGAGGAGGGGAAAGCAGAGTTCCACACGCGGACTCAATAACCGGCAACAAAGGGTATGACATCAGGGGGAGCTGTTCAGAAGATCACCAAATTGATATTATTGCTCAAGACACGGCAAATAAATCGAACACCGCTGTTGTTTTACTGGTCGCAGTACTTTGAGCGCCGCTAGTCGTACTGTGCCTAATGAAGTC
Organism: Phaeosphaeriaceae sp. PMI808; assembly: GCA_021365335.1. Lineage (NCBI taxonomy): Eukaryota > Fungi > Ascomycota > Dothideomycetes > Pleosporales > Phaeosphaeriaceae > Phaeosphaeriaceae sp. PMI808. The sequence continues at coordinate 478,171 of JAJTIZ010000019.1, read as the reverse complement.
CAAATTTGTAGTTTTCGTCGTCAAATTACGTAGGGAGGTTGTCATAAACCCTTCGACTGATACAGACTCGGAGCAAGACAGGAGTGTGGCTTAGAAGGAATTACATACTTTGGGTATTCGTAGTCTGATCTGTTACACTACATTCCTTATATATAACTATGCAGCACGTTTTTGGGAAGGAAAGGGCATATTTCTTTCTTTTCAAAGCTCGTCGAGCAGTTGTAAATTGCCGAAGGTTTTTACCTTTTATAGTAACTCCTTTTGCCCTCTACTGCCAAGTATGATGTCATCGTCTACCAACCCTTCGTGTCACTATTGGTAGACCCGCGAGGCCAAACCAAGAGCTACTTCAGCCCGTTGAACTAGATAAAATTAGGGTTCGAGTGCAATTAAGGACTGGCAAGTCACTGATTGTTACGTTGCCTACCTGGATAGGTGTGGTTCCAGTAGCATACATTGTCCTGCTATTGGCTGTAAAGTACACTCCTCCAACTAATTGATGAGCGCTACCCCTCAATCCGTAAATGGCAAGCCGAATGCCACATCGATACAACCTGCACGCGTGGAGACCTCGGGAGTTTGGGTATCTAAAAGTCAGAAAGTAGTATAGCTATAAATGCTGGGTCTGAAATCAAATATTTAACTCACCAGGTAAATGTGTTGCAATCATCTCGACACTTTCCAGGAGTGCACATGAAAAGAAATACAATGGCAGATGGGCAACCCACTTACCAAGGCGAGACTGCAAAGCCGCACCCGTATAGCGTCATTGGGAAGGCAGCGATTATAACAGGGGCTGGATCAGGTATGCACCTATACTATTTCTTTACCTCTTCCTAACTTCTCGTCCTCGATTAGTCCTACTTCACAACAGTCCCATTGACAAAATTCCCAGGCATAAACTTCTCCTTTGCGTCCCTTCTCTTGTCTCATGGCTGCTCCGTACTCATTGCCGACCTCTCGCTCCGCCAAGAAGCTCAAAATTTAGTGGAACAATACTCCATCAGAAAGCCTGGAAAACCCATGGCTATCTTTCTTCAGACTGATGTAACCAGTTGGCCCCAACTTGAGCGCATGTTCACTACGGCGACCCAAGAATTCGGCTCCATTGACATCGTCTGTCCTGGGGCCGGAATCTACGATCCGCATTGGAGTAACTTCTGGCATCCGCCTGGCGTACCAGGTGGTGCTAGCCAAGATGCCATAGATGGAGGACGGTATGCAAGTTTGGACATTAATATCACACATCCAATCCGCACAACGCAACTTGCCATCAGTCATTTCTTGAATCCACCTGAGGGTATCGCCAAAGTTTCAGTAGAGAACCCTAAACGTGTGTTGATTATATCTAGCATAGCGGGGCAGAATGCAAACCTCAGTACACCCATTTATGTTGCTGCAAAACACGCCATGAATGGCTTTATACGCTCTCTGGGAGAGTTAGATGAGAAGTTAGGCATCAGAGTTAATGGTGAGTACCGAAAGTAGTAGGGTTTATTACATGCTAACTTGGGATCTAGGCGTGGCACCTGGTGTGATCAAAACTCCGCTATGGACTGAGCATCCAGAGAAGATGACGTATATTGATGAAGAGAAGGATCAGTGGGCAAGCCCAGAGGAAGTGGCGGAGGCAATGTTGAGGTGTCTTGAAGAAGCCGAGCTTGGTGGAGGTAGGATAGTAGAAGTGGGAGCAAAGCAGACGAGACTTGTGGAGGCGTTGAATGACCCGGGACCAAGTGGGCCGGGACACACGGCGAGCAACTTGAAACAGCAGTATGGGGAAATCTATGGGTGGTTAGGGCATGAGGGGTGGGGCGTTGGCAGGGCGAAGCCGTAGATTGTGTTCTGCGACTGCTAGGCAATGTGGGTGTCAACGAGTTGGTTTTTAAGAAAATTGAATATGCTGCTACAATATTGCATGCTATGCCAAGCCAACAGAAAGCACATGGTCTGTGGCACTCGTCGACCTAGTTTCTCTTCCTCAATTCCCTTGTTGCATCGTCCACGCCGCTCGCACTTGGTAACGGCATGGCATTTCCGGCCTCAGCTGTGACGTGGGAAAGGCGGATCAGTTCATCCAGCATGACATTCCTCGTCTTCTCGACCAGTGCATCAACATGCTCGGCGGTGCAGCCCTTCGTACTGATTGGTGGTAGGATGGTAACATCAACTACGCCTGGGCGAAATCTCCTCTTTTTCACATTGAGGACGTTATCGTAATTTGCGCATACTACGGGCACAATAGGGACTTGTGCTTGGACGGCGAGATGGAAGGCGCCTTTTTTGAAGGGTAGGAGCATGGGAGTATCGGCATACGAGCGTGTTCCCTCCGGGAAGATGAAGACATTTTGGCGGGTTGTGGTCATGGTTTGGGCGGCCGTGTCGAAGGTTGCGCGCGAGAGGGCACGGTTAGCGCGGTCAATGAAGACTGTTTTGGAAAGAGCCATGAACCAGCCCAAGAAGGGTGTCCATTTGAGACTGCTCTTGGCCGTGACGCTGGTATATTTGGGGAACATGCAGCCCAACATCAACACGTCCAGCTCGGTTTGGTGGTTGCCCACAAACACCGCCGGCCTTGTTGCCAGCGCGTCCTCTCCCGTCAACCCCGCCTCTCTCTTCATGCTGCCCGTGATGCGGAAAGTGACGCCGGTGGTGATCCACATGCTCCACTTGAATGCGCGTCCAACCGTCCACTGGCCGAGTCCGCCATAGCCCACAAGGCGAAGAAGAACGCTGGCAACCACGCCGTACGAGGCGCAGGCCATGAGCAGGATGAAGGAGGTGAGGGTGAAGGCAGCGAAGGAGACCACTTGGGCGGGGCCAGAAGGTAGGACGAGGGCCAGAAGCCGGAGGGCCATGATGATGGCGGTTGGGATGGCGGCGAAGTAGAATAGGAAGTCCATGATGAGAATTAGTATTGGTTCGCTAGTTATATTGCCTCAAGACCATGGTGTGGAGGTGACGACGACGGAGGCAGAGGGGAAGGAAGGATGGAAGGAATGAAGGAAGGGTGAGTGAATTGCAGTGGGGTCAACTTTTTCGCTGGGAAACTCAACCTCGGCGCCTTCCTCGCTAAGCTTTTAGGGCCCGTGAGCTTAATAACTAATAGGCAGGTGTGGTGGTAGGTAGTTCTGGACTGGTAGGCACAACCAACCAAGATACATGTGACTCGTGACTCGTGACCCGTGACCTGAACACACCAGAATAGGTAGGTGCTGTCAGTCAGCCCATCTTCGTCTCGTCCTCTCTTCACTTCTCCTCTCTTCTCCTCACTTCCCAAGATTCCCTCCGTTGTCCCACCCAAGCCTGCATAGTCACACCAAACGCGATAATATCGGCAATCAAAATAGGAACCAGCATCCACCGCCAAGCAACCATATTCGTCACCTTGGTTTCAATCTCCTCGCGTTGCGCCGCTTCCGCTAGTGGCAGTTCTAACACAGCCTTAAACCATGTCTCTGGCGTCCATTTCTCCTCTGCGTAGTTGGCCCCCTGGTTATTGGCTGCAATGGGTTCGCGAATGCGCTGGCCTGCTGTCTGGTGCGTTACCACAAACACAAATATCAACGCGCTCAGAGTAAAGAGGACGGCGACAAATTGGAGAATCATCAGCCCAGTCACCGACTTGAGAGCCCGCTGCCGTCATGTTAGCTCCGTGATCCAAAAACACAAACCTACAAACAGTTTTGACCTACTTTGCTCTTCCTGATCCGCCATGCTGTGAGCATGCCGAAGAGCCCCAAAAAAAATCCATATCCTGCCACGCCATTGCTTTCATGCCCTTGATCCACCCACAGATTGGCTGGTTCCACGTTCAGGTCAAATGCTGTCGCCGGCCAGTTGATTCTGTAGCTGTGAACCTTGTGTTTTTGGTCGAGTAGCCAGCTCACCATAGAACTAATGAGACCCAAGTTGGCAATTGACAATACTGAAAGGACAAAATTAGAGGCGAAGAGTGCCCAAATTTTTACGGCCATTTTGAATTTGCCCTAGTGGAAGATATCAAAATTTAGGTACGAGGAGGATGAATGTGAAGCTCAAAACACGTCTAACGTGGATGAAGCTCGCATCATATAGAAACCCCAACCTTCTCCACCCACCTGAGCCATTCTTCTGTTGTGCTACGTGGGTCGGGCTGAATGATGAGCTCAGCCCTAATGTAGCTAGCTTCCACAGCCCCAGGTGCCATCACCAACCTGTCGAAATCGGAAATAGACTGACACCGACAGGGGTTTGACTAAGAGCCTGACAAATGGACATCCCTCAGTAAGTAAATCGAGGTGGCAACGTTAGGTGAAGGGAGTTGCGGACCAAATCCAGGCACTGCCACGTCCAACTCTGATGATAATTTTTGCTGGAATAGAAAAACAGTTTTGTCGTGCGCGCCTAGATTTTGTCGAGTATGACGAGTGTTTCGAAACATCATATACCTTCTTGGCCTGAGAAACATGACATCTTTTTTCCTGCGAGGCTTGTGGACAAAATGTTGCCTGCTTGAATGCAAAACCACTAGAGTTTGATCGATTCAGCGCAACTACGCTACAGCCATCAGTGTGAAATCAAATCCATAGTGTCCCCCAATGTTAGGTGGTGGAAAAAGAAACCGAGCGAGAATGCCAAGATGATCTGGTTTGTTACTAAGCAAGGCTGTGAAGCGCTAAACCTTCAGCTCAGGGGCATTTCGCACCCTTAACCAACTCCTGGTCGTGTTCTTGCGATACAAACTTGATCTACACTTGCATCCTTAACTCCAGCAATGTCTAGTAAGGGATCCGACCTCGGGAAGCAGTAGGTAGCGAGACCGATGTTGGATGGTCGCTGACAGTCAGTGCTCGTCTAATACATGCCACACAAGCCGTATTAGCCAACCCTGCCATGCTTGATAGCGCGAAATCTTACAGTAACAGACATCGTCCTACTCGCCGCACTGGCCAAGATGCGGAGCATCTTGGCCGTAGCCACCTCAACGCTGTTTTTGATCAACTTTCCATCTTACACACGCGTTTTTTTTTTGCAGCGCCGCCATGTTATCGCGATTTGGGAGCTACAAAGATGTCGAGCAGCGTATCGAGCATTGTTTGGCGTCTTTAGGCGCATCAAAAAAGCCGAATTTCGCGCAGTTATCGCGTGATTACAATGTGCCAGTTGACCGACTGCGGCGCAGAGCCAGAGGTGTAAACTCAAAAATTTCTCGCCCTGGTGCAGGCCATCGTCTCAACGACGCGCAGGAGGAGACTGTGAGACAGTATATTGCTCGCTGTGATAGATTGGGCATGCCAGCACTAGTACCGCAGCTGAAAAGTACTATCCAGAGTATCTTGGATGACGATGATCCGTCCGGCAAAGCTCCTCCACTCGGCGAGCACTATATCTCTCGCTGGCTTGCGCGCAATCCTGACTGCCGTAGAGTCCGCCAAAAGCCTCAAGAGTTGATGAGGCTTATGAGCTCGCGTATTGACGTCTATACTGAGCATTTTATGGAGTTGAAGGAGCTGCTTACAAAGTATGGCATCCAACCATCTGACTGCTACAATATGGATGAGACTGGCTTTCGGATTGGAGTTGGAGGCGCGCAGTGGATCGTAACCTTCGACTTTGAGCGTCAACAAAGCAGCGCTAGTGATACAAATCGCGACTATGTTACTGCGATTGAAGCGATCAACGCTGCTGGTGAGGTGCTGCCGCCTATGCTTATCGCTAAAGGCACCGTACATCTCGAAAAATGGTATACTCAGACGTCTATACCGAGCAATTATTGTATAGGTTTAAGTAGTAGTGGCTATGCCAACGATACGCTCATGCTAGAGTGGCTAAAGCACTTTCACCTTCACTCGTCACGGCGTCAAACTGGCGCGTATAGACTACTCATCTCAGATGGGTTTGGTGCCCACTCAACTCTAGAGTTTCTCAAATACTGCGACGATCAAAAGATAATCCCGTTTACGCTGCCTCCTCATACCTCTCAAGATTTACAACCGCTTGATGTAGTCTGTTTTCAACCTCTCAAACACTACCATAAACGCACGGTTGAAGCAGCTACGCGCACTGGCTGCACTGACTTTAATAAAGTCGAGTTTTTTGGCGCAATCCATAGTATTAGAGCAGAAGCTTTTAAGCGATCTACGATTAAAAAGGCGTGGGAGAAAGTAGGCATTTGGCCGTGGAATCCACAGATTGTATACCAGAAGCTGCAGCGCGAGCCAGCGCGCGAGCCAGCAGTGCGCGAGCCAGAGTCAACACCACGCCTAGCGCGAGATCTCTCTAACTATAGTGAGTTTATAGATGGTGTTGGAGATCTACTCGCAGAGGAGGATCGTCAGGACTGCCCTAATATAGAGTTACTAGCTATATTGGAGTGGGCAGAAGTGCACGCCAGGTCTGCTCGCACCAACGAGCGCGAGCTACACCAAGTTACTGCGATCCAACGAGCACGACAACAACGCCAAAAAGCTAGCCAGAGGCAAGTAAAAGGTGATAAAAACTCTGGCATCCTCACTGTAGCTTCAGCTCGAGCAGCAGTAGACGCGCGCATTGAAAAAGATGCTGAAAAGGTCGCGAGAGCAGCAGTAAGGCAGTACAAAGCTAACCAACAACGCATTGCAGATGAGCGACTTGGCGCGCGATAGTCTCCCGATCTCTACTCTATATACTATATATACTATACTCAAATTTGATGGTTTTAGATCTTCAAATTTTATCTGTGTGGTGGAGTTATTAACGTTGCAAGACAGATTTGTATACAAAAACAGCGTTGAGGTGGCTACGGCCAAGATGCTCCGCATCTTGGCCTTCCGATCACCTATCGGCAACGTTGCAGCAGCACAATACAGCAACCCTATTAGCCAGTTTAAGCGAGGCCATATTGCAACAGACGAAGGGATGCTGTTTAGCATGAACTGAAACCAGGCATCAACGATTCACAACTAATCATGAGGTGAGTAGGGCAACAGCCACAATACTCACATAATAATCTTAGTTTGAGCCAAAAAAAAACATGTTCCTAGAACTCTAGCAAAGACTTCTCCCATCAAGTGCCAGCTAAAATCAGGTTACAGGTCGCTAAGTTAGTTATTGCTCCCATTCGAACGTTACTTAGATAGCATCCTAAAACCACGATATAAACTATGTAAAGCCCTAAAATCAATTCTAGTACATGGTAGTGAGTTGATTTTCGAGCGTTGTTGACTGAAGGTCAATCTTGCATATAGACCACTCACGCGACCGCAATCACGGCGGCTAGCAATCACACCAACCGGTACACTTAAACTAGAATGCCTCACAACAACTGCATCAACAATGAGAATGCAGTTTTAGATAATCAAAATACAGTGACCTTTTGACTGAGCGTGTTTCTATTGCTGAGTGTGCCCACCATCCACTGTAAATATAGCCTCCTAGTTTCTAGTTGGGCCGTCGGATTCATTACTTATTTAGGTAGACAGGTTATGTATCACTGTTCACCACTTGGATACTCTATTCTCCCCAATCTTTTTTTTGGGAGTCTCTAAGCTCTATGTTTCTGAGGGTATGTGTATTGTCCATGCTCATACTACTCCCTTGTCTGTGCATCCCACGGGAGGTCGTTTCGGATCGGCATTTACTAGACCTGGAACGATAGGTCCTCAAGGTTTGCTTTTCATCACACTCGACTACTGCTGCATATGCCCCTCTGTGCCCTAAATTGTTTCGACAAAGGGAGCAAAATCTGTAGACCTAGCTACGGACCAGCATGATTGATGGGGTTGAGCGGCTATGCGCACGGGTCGCATGCGCAGAATGGCAACCCTACAGCCAATGCTTCACATTAGCTTTAGCCTTTGCTTTAAAATCGGTGCCCGAAGAGGAAATCATATCAGTTAGTGTGATTTGATGCCCCGTGGACTTCCTATTGTCGATGTTCTCGGCAACAGTACTGCAGGCATTAGCTCCCTTTCTCCCTTTCCTGTGACACAACGGACTGGACGAAAATCATCAGTATGAATGCGGCGCAGCGAAGACGCCATCACCCACAAACACTAGGCCACGGCCTTGTTTGGAGGGTAGTTCTGCATAGAATCATAAATTCGAATCACCCCTAAGTCCACCCATACCATGCGCTGGTTGCTGTTTTCGTCCTCTCTCATTCTTTTCTATCCCATCTCTGGTGTTATCGGAATCTGGCTGGTCCGGAACTCGCCTTTGTTTCCCATTAATAGTATCACCTCTTATAATAGCCTTCCATGCCTCTAGTTACCAGGTCGCTCAAAAACATCCAGCCAGTACCCAGCATTTACACCACATTTCCAACCAACGACTCCAACAGCCATTCAAAAGAACATGCCACCAGGTGCTTGATAAGAAATATTGAGGATGGAATTGAGCTGGTGCCTCTTGAGAGAAGCAACACTCTTTCGGCTCCTATACTCAGTCCAGATAAATCTGAAAAAGAGGTTTTTATACCGTCGCAAAGAGGACCAGATCCTCCGAACAAACCACTTCCGCAGATTCCCAAGTCACCTTGGACAAGACTTTCGATAAAACAACGCATGCTAGCTTTACTAGGTGTGCAGTTTGCAATGTTATTGACTATCGGTCTCATACTGAAGGGAGTGAGGCATGACTCTCCATCGAAGTGAGTTCATAATAATGAGAATTGTACGGGATTCTCTGACATAATTTCTCAGAGAAGAATTAAATGTTAGAAAACAGACAGTTGAAGACTATGTGTCACTTGAGCAGTTTATGGCCCGGATGCGACGAGGCCCTTTTGCGATACCCATTCAGTCGGCGCAACAGCAGAACCAAGCTTGTCTTGTTAAAATGAATGAGTCTATAACATGGCAGTGTGCTTCTGACACGACCTTCCAGCTTAGCATCATGCCCTCATACAATACACAAAGTATAGCCACAATCACGCTGAATCCATTTCCAAGTGCAAATAGCACTATATACCACGGTCATCAAGCCCCCAACATACCACCAGCGGAATTGAAACCTTGGCCGGGTGTATCTTCTTCAAGGAATGGAAGTGATGTATATCATTTTCGTACCACATACGACCGCGTTGTATTGTTGAAGGAGAACGACCTCACGCCCGCAGAGACGCCAAGGCCCCAACCGGTCATGCGACATCCTACTTTCCAGTCAGGAGAGTCCCTATGGCGCTGTATTTTCAATGAGACAGTAATTGAAGGATACATAGACACTAGGTTGAATACAATCGCTACCGTCATACCCAACAATACGTTGGCAGCAGCAGGAAACCTTCGGAAGGTACCGTTTGGGTTTAAGCTTGTCGAACAGCGCATGCCCAACGGCAAAGGCCCTTACTGTGAGAGGGTGATTATAAAACATAATGAGATGTCTTCGGTTTCACAGGATAGAGTGTGGCTAGCCATGGCCGAGCCGGCGGCCGAGACAGCGTCAAAGGTTGAGCTTACCAAAAGCGCAAGGTTTCAGGCAAGACAACAGCCGCAAGCAAGCAGCTTCTGCCGATGCCAGTGGGTGATACAATAATGTAAATTTTATTTAAAATCTAGTCGCTATCATGGGTATCGAGGCTAAACCAACGTATTGGGACCTAGTTTGTGCCCTAGTGAAAGCCATTTTTGTTCACACTTGTATATCTTCAGTAAACTTTAGACTTGTGAATCCAAGCCGAGTTCAGTCCGGTATTGGTTATATAATGAGCCAAGATCCGCTTCCTTTCACTTATCGATGCCGATAATTTACGTTCACTTTGTCCCTTTCTCATACTCCCGCAACATAATCAATGAGATAACCTATCATAAACAATGAGAATATAATGTGGGCAAGCGGGCGCGACTGAGATAAGAAAGCAGATAGAAGGTCTAGAATGTGGCGTGCCCAGGTGGTGGCTTGATACTGATACAACTGAGCTATACTACGAAAGAAATGGAGCACTAGGAGCTTGAAAACTTGAGAACTATCTCAACTTTTGGAGACGACTAGTGGCCTTAGCTACCAACCTGTTATGAACCCTTAGGATTTTACACTATAAAGACTATAATTAACTTTATCTTAGTTGGTACTGTTCCTCCTTCGATAACGTTGATATTGGATAAAACAAACTTGCCATTGAACCTGGTAACACCAGTAGTGACTTTATCTAGCCAGCATCATGTGTACAAATTTTAATGATCTGGAATAGTGTCTACAGGTGCTTTGATATCGGATGACTTCAGTTCCTAGAAATCTTTACTAGGACAGGCTAAAGAGCTTCTATGGGTAAATGGGCACTCCAAGATGTCTACAAAATAGCTGAGATGCCAATAACGAGAACATTTGAGTTGAAGGCTGAGCCGGTGGGTAATGATGCCCACTGTATATGATATTAAAAACAATTGACTGAAAAGAAATGGTCCTCATTGCTAATCCCTCTATTCATCTAAAACCAGCTGTGGAAAATCGTGCGTCCCGAATACATGAGGTTTGTTTTATCTTCGACATTTAAAATGAAAGGCTCTACCAGGTCATTCCAAGGTTAGAACCACTGTATCGTTGCGAATAATAATTGAACAAAGCCCAAGTTTCAAGTTTCAGGAATATTTCCGCTTCTCAGCTCTAACTGAAGATAAGGAATGGGAACAATTGTAAAAACGAATCAACATAGATCATGGTAGTGGGTGCATCATCGCTAATTAGCGAAAAGCACGAGCGGGCCATTGGTTGAAGTATTGGTCACGACGTACTTGACACAAATTGTATTTACAATAAATGAGATCTATTGGGAAAGGGAAAGTTAAATTGAAGAAACATGATGAGCACATGAATGATTGCAAGAGTATGTGTAACTAGATTCTGTCTATTTAAATTGTTGACTCTAGTGTTTATCATCTTATTTCTATTTTGCGTCGAGGAGTCCCTTTTCAGTGGTGGGAAAAAGTTGATGACGCATTTCCAACGCGAACGCCAATTAAGTATATACAATAACCAGGATTTTACCGCGAACACATAGCCCATGAACACCTCCATTCTACGTGTAGGCTACTCTGGTCACTTAAAAAGCAAGTACGACAGCACCAACAATCGCACCGGCAAGCAGACCGGCCTTATTATGGCTCGCAGCACCAGTAAACTGCGCGGGTGGCGCGCTGACAGTAGCGTTACGCGATGGCGTTGGAAGAATTGCACCCGGCGCGGTTGGGTTGGGGACGACCGGCGGTGGCCTGGTTTCAGTGCGAAGGCCACCCGTGGGGAAAGGTGGAGAAGGTTGAACAGGTGCCGCAGAGCTGAGGATAGGTGTCTTCATAGAAGATATCACGCTAGCAGGAGGAAGCGCAGGGTATTGGGTTGTGAAAGAAGCAGGAGGAGCGCCGGTGACGGTGACGTATGTGGTACCACACTCACATGGCTTGCCGTCCTTGGGCGAGCTGCCAACTGCACCGCCGGAAGGCTTGGATGTACCGATGGGAGCAGTTAGATTACTGGCGACGCCGCTGGGCGCATTGATACCCGATGCAATTGGCTTGTTTGAGGCAGTAGCAGAAGGCTGGATGGGAACGGAGTTCTGAGGGGCACCATCCTTATTGCCAGCACCAATAACCTGGATAGACTCCTTAGAACCGGTCTTGTCGCCCCACTTGTACTCCATTCCTGGGCTATAATTGATAACTTTGATGCTATCGACTGTCATGGTGAACGGTGCCTTGGAGTAGTCTACTTCACCACCTGCCCACTGGCGGGTACCCTCATTTTCAGAGTCACCACCAGGCCAGTTGCCGAGACGGACATTGCAAGGAGTCTGAGGGTAGGTCTTACCACCATTAGCATCGGCGTACTTCAGAGTGCGGATAGGTTTGTTATCGATAATCCAGGTGAGAGACTCTGCGGTCCAATTCAAAGCATAGGTGTGGGTTTCAGTCTGCGTTGTGGCAACGGGAGCCTCGATCATCCTATCATAGGTTGTTGTGTTTCCCTTGCCGAAGTAATTCATCTGAACCTTACCCTCTTGACCTCCAATCCACTCCCAATCGACCTCATCCAAATTTTGGGACTGGAGAACGATCGAAGAGATGATACCCTGACCCTTGGCAGCGGTCATTTTGACTTCAACATAGCCGAAGTGTAAAAAGCCTTCAGATTGGATAGTAGGAGCATCACCCTTCTTTGCAACAGTGAACTCGGCACCACCAGCTCCATAAGTCAAACTGCCAGCGGTTTGCTTCCAGCCCTTGATGGCATCCTTGCCGGCCTTGAAATCTGTTGTCCAAGTCTGAGGCATGGCGGGGTCGTTGGGGCAATCCTTCTCCATTGGGTTACAATCCGTGAAGGTCTGCGCGGTGGCTAAAGCAGCCAATGCGCTCGCAATGGAATATGACGTGAGGCGCATGACGATGAACGAATGTATTTGTGTTCGCTTGAAGGTGAAAAGCGGTTTATCGAAAATAAACTTCACAGAAGTTTTTCAAAGTATGATTCCACTGGAATGAGATCGATTGCAAGATGCAAGTGGCTGTAAACAGCGCAGCGATGTGTAAAGAATGGAATGCTCGTGGAGAGCTTGACGAGACGAGATGTAAAGAGTGAGGTCGTCCTGCGTCCAAAAAGCAAGCGAGGAGAGGGTGTGGTATAAAAAGGGACGCAACAGTACAAAAGTAGAAGTTTGGGGAAGAATGGAATCTGCAAGTCAGCGGAGGATGACTGACTATTAAAACCCGACGTAGACAGACTTTGCAATTTCCGTTAGCCAGCATACGAATTCAGCGGACAAAGCTATGCGTCGTGCGCGCCGAATGTCTCCTGTCGCATGGCAGGTCTGAGTGGTCAACAGATGTCATCCTGTGGTGTTTCAAGAAGGCTCGGTGGAGACTAGGGTGTGTCAGAATCGCCTGCCGCCCTGGCCGTGATGGTGGGACCACCAGGTCAGCCTATCCGGGCGCTCATGTCCCTGGTGTTTGTTTCTTATACCAAGCCAATCGAGCCCTGCATATCGCCGTACGTGCTACCCCTGAGACCTGGCCAGTTTGTGAGGCAGTGTGGCGGAGACATGTGCCATTTCAAAGCTGCACCCCCGCCCATCAGCAATGCATACGTGCATGCATTTCGCAATCATGGATTGCGTTCCTCTCGACTTTATTTTAGCAAGGACTAATATCGGTATATTGCCATCAAAATAGAAATTGTCCCTGCTGTCACCTGTGGCGTTGTTGCGGCGTCGAAAGCTGTCGGGGTTAGCCCAGTTGACGACGCTGGTCTGATGATTGCGATCTGCAGTGAGACGCATTGTATGCTTGTTTTTGAATACGATCGTCTTGAACATGATATCATACGGTTGCAGGTGATGTTCAAGCATAATGAGATTGATCTGCCGCCCTGACGATCATTCTAGCTTGTGTTGAGCCTCACAGAGGCTGGTTGCAGGTACCGGTATTTGGCGCTACAAAGTACAAAGTATGTTGCTGCGGTCGGGGCCGCGCGCTCTGTCAGCCTTGGCAAAAAAGGTCCACCCAATCAGGCGGACGATGGGTACGTGCTTGAAACAAGATATCATTTGGGTGCAAGGCGAATGGAGACTTGCTCGAGAGGAGTGTTTGTGCGATGTAAAGTAACTCTGGTCTGGGGCCTGGAGACTACTGCTGGTATGTGCTTGGCGATCGAGAGGAGGGGGAGGGATATGGCATGAAAACGCGTCTACGATTATGACTGGAGGGCTTGGTGAAACAGTGATGCTGACATATGGTGAAGGATAACTAGCTTATATAGTGAGCGTGGATGATTGGGGGAGGCTACCGCTTGATTCCTATTTAATTAGAGAGGCGCGAATAACAATGCAACGCATGACCACTCAGAGCCAGACCTCTTACCAGCGCCCAATCTACACGAAATCTTGACATCGGAAATATAGTTTCGCAGCAGAATAATGCTTGTAACAATTATTGTTGTATTATGGTTACCTATCGTAAGCAGCATACCTACCTACTGCCTAGGTAGGTACCTAGACATGAGCCTGAGTGCCTGACTACCTACGTGTCGAGCTTTGCCCTGCCCCACTACCCCGCGATTCTGCCACCGCCTTTCAAGGTTCTGGTGGTCGTTTTGAACTTTTTACTCTACAAACAACCTTGGAACATACTTGTCTGCTCCCCTACTCATATCAACCCGACTATTTTTCAAAAGAAATGGCGAGCGCAGTGCCAGGGCAGTTTGAAAAGGCGATCCAACAAGATGCTAGCGTTGAGGATCATGACGACGACATCGAGGATTTGTTCCACGAATCCGACCAAGAGGATGAGATTGTGCCCGAGTTGATTTCAGGAGACGGAAACAACTACACTAAAGCGTACAACCGGCAGCGTAAAATCAACGACAACTCGATATCAGCCGATCATAAGCCCAAGTCAAATCCACAAAAGCCATCGGCAAACACAAGTGCAGCAATTGACGATCAGGTTGCTTCCCTTGCCAAGCATGCAGGCAAAATTCGGCTCAGCGATAAATTTTCTGGGGCAACGGGCGGTGCAGCGAGGGATAAGGATAAATCAGATCGAGCTACAACGGAGCAGGTGCTGGATAGGAGGACTCAGATGATATTGCTGCAGCTCATCAACCGCAACACCATATCCGAAATCCACGGCGTCATCTCAACCGGCAAAGAAGCAAACGTTTACCACGCGATGAGCGAATCCGAATTCGACGACTCCGACCCGATACATCGCGCCATCAAGGTGTACAAGACATCGATACTGGTTTTCAAGGATAGGGCAAAGTATGTCCAGGGCGAATTCCGCTTCAGACAGGGGTATAACAAAAGCAACAACCGCGCAATGGTAAAGCTTTGGGCCGATAAGGAACGTCGGAACTTGGCACGCATTCATGATGCTGGAATACCGTCACCATTGCCTGTTGCTCTCCGTAATCATGTTCTTGTCATGGGTTTTGTGGGTGATCGAAAGGGAAAACCTGCACCCCGCCTCAAGGACGTACGATTCGAAGGCCTCTCAGTGGAAGAAGAGGATGCGAAATGGAGAGACCTATACACCCAAATGCTGATGTACATGCGGGTTCTATATCAGACATGCAGACTCGTTCATGCAGACCTGAGCGAGTACAATGTTCTTTACCACGAAGGCAAACAGTGGATAATAGATGTTTCCCAAGCAGTCGAGCATGACCACCCACGATCACTCGAATTTCTGCGCATGGACGTTAAGAATATATCAGACTTCTTCAGGTCACGAAACGTCGAGACACTCAGCGAGAGAAGGGCCTTTTCGTTCGTTACTAATGAGATGGGTGCAAAGGAGATCAAAGATCAGGCATTGATCCAAGAATTGGTTTGCACAATGCTTTCAAGTTTACCTTTGACAGAAGTTGAAAAGCGGAAAGAAGAGGAAGATGATGATGTTTTTCGTAACCAATTTATCCCACAAACACTCGAACAGGTTTACGACATTGAGCGCGACGCTGCACTTGTTAATGCTGGCGAAGGGTCTAACCTTCCATACCAATCACTCCTTGCCGATAAGGTCATACAGCCCAACGAGTCGGATGTCTCAGATGCGGACGCTGACTCAGAGGATGGCAACTCGGACTCATCAGAAGTAGATCAATCCATTTTCGAGAAGGGGCCAGGAAGAGGCAAGAAAAACATGGATAAAGATGAAAAGTCGGCACACAAAAAGTCCATCAAGGAGGAGAAGCGTGAGAAAAGGAAGGATAAGATGCCAAAGCATATGAAGAAGAAGCTTGTAAGCCAATCGAGTCGGCGAAAGTAACCTTTTTTCATGCTATTGTCTTTGCGCTACTCGCTGGCTTGCGTTTAAAGCATGTTTTTTCTCCAAGCCCTGTTCCCCAATTTCTCAATTTCTGGAACCTCGACTGGGCCCCTGACCTCGTTGTCCTCTAAGGCTTCCACTACCGCCTCGCCCACTAGGTCCGCCTTGAGAGGCTTGATCCCCCCGGCACCCATCAACCACGTCAACCTCCCACCTATCGCACTGTTTATTAGGCTGGCTACTCCACCAGCTGCAGCAATGGGTAGTGTGAAGGTTCGTGAGGCATCGTACATGAAGGGTGCCCGTATGAAAATAGTCCGCATGGTGGGGAATGTTGAGCTGATTATAGATTCTGCTTCTCGTTTTGTGGTTATATAGCGCGTGGGCAATATGGGAGTACCGGCTGCGGCAGAAATGTAGAGGAAGGCTGGGACGTTGCGGATGGAGGACTCATGGGCTATCGATACCGCTGGAAGAGGTTAGTCGGGACACCGAACAGTGTTGGGGGGGCAGTTGGTTGAGGGAGGTGCAAGCGTGCCTGTATCACGATTCATGACTTCGTATGTCAATTGACCGTCACTCTCCATTGGTTTCAATGTCTCTCCATCTTTCCTGGCAAGTGGATTCTGCGTGCCTGCTTTGCTTGCACTGAATGCTCTTTGCAGCCCTTTGATTGGCGACTCACGACCGGATATGACGCTCTTGTAGTCTGCTTCGAGCAGTATGCCCATGCTGTGAATGACGGCATCGGCGCCATCAATGTGTTGGGTGTATGATGCAGGGTCGAGCACGTCGCCTTTCTGCCATGACACGTCCGTAGACCAGTCTGGAGGGTTGGGCGACGATGAGACGAATGGCCAGTTTGGCGTGCCCGATCGCGATATCGATGTTACCGACCACCCGCGATGCGCTGCCGCCTTGCATATCCGGCTTCCTGTTGGCCAATTCAGCCATGTCAGTCATGTCAGTCATGGCAGTCATGGCAGCCAGCCACTCGCGGCAAGAAAAAGAGCCTATCTATCCATCATCCGTCTATCCATCATACCTAGTATAATACTTACCAAGGAATCCATTGCCGCCGCATACTACCAGCTTCTTTTTTGCTGCCGAGGCCATTCTTGTGGTGTGTAGGGTTGCAATTACCGTGTGGTTGGTGAATTGGGAAGCTTGGCAATGGTGTCAAGCTTGAAGTGTTGACATCACTCTACCTAACTACTTCGACCTATTAGGTACCCGTGCACGCCGTGGTACCATCCATAGCCGCGCGTAGGGCTGAGCCAGGATCTGCACATGTGCACCCACCCATTTTGCCCACTGGATTCTTAACCTCCTAGGTAGGTCACATGCAATGTACTTATTTACACTGTTTTCCACGGTATACAAATGTCCCATCTGAATTCTGACACCCGCACGTCCCATCCTTTGGGCTCTTGACACATCCTGTACCCTCTCCACTACTCTCACCCTTCACATCTGCCTTGTCTCAAAAGAACGCCCAATAATCACTACCCCTAACCGTTGAAGCTCCCGAAGCGAAATTGTATGCCTCGCATGTTCCATATGGGAACCTATGATTACCATCGTATTGATGATCTTGCCTGAAGACTGCGAAGGTTTGACCAGACGCCCGTGTGTTGTGGCTGCATTCTGCTACTTGGATTACCTTGCTGACTTTTACGGCTATGATCAGTGTCAGTTGACTAGTATCCGGCCACAATGAATCAAGATGGGCATACGAGAACATGCGGGAGATGACGGTCGTTGGCCCTTTGTGTTGATGTTGCTGGGTCGAGCGTCACAGCGATAGTTATTACCAAAGTGCACAGAGTAAGGTTTTCAAGTCAGCAAAATATCCAAGAGGTGGCGAGCACCCTTCTACCCTTGGCTCACTAGATTTTAAAAAAAAAAATTTCATATCTGCACTGGTGTAAATACTACAGCACTGCTCATTTACTCTAGCTATCACCATTTTTCGCAGATACTGTTTTGAGTCATTGATGAAACGGGCGAGCATGGATGACAGGTAGAGTTCGGGGAATATATCTCGGATCATCCCATACTCTGGGAATTTATTAAGCCGTCAATTGGGTCTAGGACCTAGGGACTGGGACAAGTCGCAATCAGATTTTCATTTCTGCAATGATAACAAAGCACAGCATTACACATTATCAACTTAAATACAAGACGACGTCTTACTCGTTGACGCAAAAGTAACTGGAAATCTTGTCTTCGAAATTGCGGGTCGCTCCAGGTGGTCCATTGACAGGTGTCTTGGACAAGTCTGCAACCCCCGGATAGCCTACATGGAAGAAGTCGGCCGCGGTACTGCAATTGGGATCCCTAATTTGAAAATTAGCAAGATATTTCTGTTTGTATTTGTTTCCATTCAGCTCCTTACACAAAGAAATAACAAAAACTGCCACGATCTGGCCCGGCGCTGGAAACTTGATCATTAAGATCCCCGGCCAAGGGAACACACTCGCTTGGTTGAGAAGAAATGTGGACACAGTATCCGTTCCAGTTGCGGTCGTTGCAAAGATATACCCAGGTGGCTGCGCGCTTATCGGCAACAACTTCAGCTACAGGCGCAGCGAAGACGGTGGATGCGGACAGGGCAAAAATAGTCGTGGCAAACTTCATGTTGGTGGTATGAGGAGGAACTGTAAGTGAGGCTAAAGCAGTAGAGACGAATTTACTGTCGAGGTTGGAGTGCTAATTGTCAAGATTCTTATGCTTGCCTTTATACTCCCAAATATCGCAACGGCATTCGTACTCTTGACGGAACAGGTACCGACTTTGATCAACTACCGCTTTTTTCGTGATCATAATTCGAAGTATCCTAATCGATTACCCTACAGCAATGTTACATTGCAGATTAATAAGAACCTAATTGAGTAACAGGTCTTCGGAAAGCTCGGTACGGGTACGAGGCAATAATGCTGACGCTGAAATAATCTCAAGCTGCATACAATGACGACATAACTGAGGAAATGGGACGACCGGATTGGAAGCTAACAGGATTATGCTTGGAATGTGTATGAGGCTTCACAATTTTCCTGGACGTCAAGTGATCAATCGACGTGGTGGCGGTGAGACGAGTTGCTTATGCATCACAGGAAACCCCGATAAACTATTGATTTCTTGACACGAGGTGCAGATTGAGGAATTCGACAGGCCTGTGTATGTTATTGGTGAATAACAATACAGGCACATGGTCGAGATACGACTTAGAGTAATGAACGTATCTGGTATCAATAGCTCCTTATGGATTTATCTTATATATCTTATTATTCGAACCTATGTTAGGGATAGAACCCGCGCAAGGCCCCCGGACCTCGATTCTATCAACCCAAACAGCGAGCCAGAAGAAGAGGACCTTGGCGCATACCAGGATGAATACTTGGACGATGGCCTGTACGATGATGCGGACTATAACCTGGACACGTGATCGGATTAGTGGATTAGCGATGCTTGGCCATCACTAACCCACTAACCCGCCAAGATACCAAGTATATAGAAACCTCGTAGTCAAGCTCCGCTTCTCAAGCCTAGTACCTACTCGCATACTTAGCCACTCACCATAGTGAAGTCTATTGCGAGTACGCTTGCCTACCATCCCACCTAACCCAGTGCCTGCATTGCCGACCTCTAGCCCGAACGGCAGTTCCCCTTGGTAAGTTCCAGAGAGCGCTAACCAAGGCCCTGTTACAACCTATCTTAACTCCTACTAATAGCTCCTTATAGTATCTTATCTAATAATTATAAGCTTAGAGGATAAGCTATAGCCTACCTTTATATTGATATAATAATGCGTTATTAGGTTAAGATATAATATATTAATAGGGTAGGTAGTAGTCTTAGTATATTCTTGTTGGATTTCAGATGGGTTTTGGATGGGTGCACAGTATGGGAACAAGGTGTGTGATAAAAGACTGTGATAAATGATGCAGCAAATGATTGATTGATTGTCTGCAAACGCTCTCAATTGTTAACCCCTGATGTTCTGCTCGTCCTATCTACTGCGCTTTCTACCAGTTTATATATCCATCTCTGCTGAGCTTGTTGAGGTCTCTCGGTTCGGAGGGTGGAGATCCTCTATCTCTGTTGTGTGGTTGAGCCAGCTCAACGCAGTTTATTTGATGGTACCGGTTCTGCGCAGCTCATCTATGACTCTATGAGCCATCGGATATTGGCTTCACTGGTCATGTTGGCCATGTTGGCCATACCGGCTGTGCTGGCCATGCCGGCTGTGATCTCGGACATGGCCTCGGATAGTCTTGTGATGACGCTCTCTTCTGGCAGTAGATGACTGAGTTCGACCTCAGATCACCTGCAAATCTGACAATTCTATCGCTCTTGGTAGTTTATCGCTCTCGGTAGTACTTTGCGTTACTATATTTAGTATTTATAATATTTTATAATCCAATAAGTACTCTAACCTACTAGGTATATACGTTATGTCGTCTATAGTCCTCTTGCTTTTTGGTATACAAGTAATTAGTGATGCGAATAATCATCCAACTTTAGAAGCCCCTAAGAACTTTATTGGTATAGGCGTCCTTCCTATAGATAAATATATAGGAGGAAGTATTGGTACTAATGGGTTAGATTAATAGTACCCCGTTAATACTACTAACTTTTATTATCAATATAACGTAGATACGTACTATATAGAAGGTTGTATGTGTGAGGGGTTATGAGACGAATCCTCAAGGAGCCATCGGCTCCTTAGGGGAGGATATATATATATATGGAGGCACATGATCTGCCCATTATAGGCCCCCGGTGGGTCGCCGAAGGGTGTCCTTCAGGGAAACACCCGTAACATAAAATACTTATTCTGATATTCAAAGTTTTATTAACTCTTTTTCTTAGTGGCAGAGGCTTAATTAGCTTAAACTATAATTTTGGTTATTAATTCTTTATTTTAAATTTGGTGAAAATCGCTTGATATCAAAACTTTTGACGGGAAATAGTACAACTGCAAACTTCTCACGCCACAGCCACACCACCAACTTTGCCCTTCCCCTTCCGCAACGTCCAAGCCCAAATCCCATCCACAATCACAATATCAAAGAAGCTAAACACCAAACTGCCACCAAATACCAGACTATGATACGTCCACGCATCTTCGGGCTTTAACTCCACAACCTGACATACAACCGCCCAAGGCAACACATACATCAAGTTCGACACCAAGCTCTGATACAGATACCACAACGGTCTTGTCGCCAGCAAAATAGTAGCTAGCTGTGTGGACACAGCGTAGAAGATGTAGCACCAGTCAATCGTGCGCCACATATGTGCCGCTATATCCGCTACAGTGTCCGAATTGGAGAGGTAGAGTGCGAAAGGCCTCGCACCGAGGAAGGACATTAGAAGGCAGAGTGGAACTTCGATGGCCAGGGCGATGAGCACGGAGTAGATGGCCCAGCGGGTGATAAGGAAGAGTTGGCGCCATGTCGCGTGCGGTTTTGCGGTCCCCATGTCTGCGAAGTTAAAGAGGCGTTTCCAGGATTGGTTACGGGGCTCGGGGATATTAAGGCTCTTCCGAAAGGCACCCCAAGAATGACCGATGAAGGCTGAGGTCGTGGCTTCGAGAGCTTGAACGGGAACCATGATCAACCCCCAGCGGATGGTGGAGAAGACGCCCCAGGCTGTTGCGTAGTCGCTGCCTAGGCCCACGATGCCGTGGATGAGCCAGAGATACAGCGCGTTGCGAATAGCGGATTCGAGGAAGAAGAGAGATCCGGGTTTGAAGAGGATAAGGAGGGCGGATAGGGAGGGAGTAGTCTTGGTGTTGGAGTTGTCGCTGTGGATCAGAGAGCTAGAGCGCCAGCTCGTGGTGTAGATGAAGTACATAAGGCCAGCAAATGCGGATGTGAGATTGCAGGCGAGCGATATGCCGGCTTGCATGTTAACTGTTGGAGTAACGCCGTTGACATGGAACTTGGATATGAGTATAAGGTCCAGGATGATATTGACCGCGAACTTGGTCGAGCTGACGATCAGAGGCACATCTGGTTTATCCAAAGCACGAGTGGATGCGTTGACTGAGTACTCAATCGCTGAGCTCAAGCACGAAAAAGCAGAAATGCGGACATAAGTCACACTCGCAGCCCTAACCTCCACCGGAACAAAACCTTGCGCGAATGTCGAAGCGCCAGCAACGAACGCAATGCTCATGATCAAGCCAAGGATCGACTGGAATAGTATCAACGTATGAGTAAGCTGTAAGCGCGACCGAAACGAGCGTGAAGCTTTATCACCGATGATGAGCCAGGATGCGCGAGGGAGGCCTTCGTTGAGCACTTCCGCAACTACGCCTATATATGTGTATGCGTCTGTGGTCACTACCATGGATGAGTCGATGTTGGCAACCCAGAGCTTGGAGAGAGTGGAGTAGAGAGCTGGAAGGATGAAGGCGCATATGTTGAAGAGGAGGGCCCCAGTGTAGCTAATGGCGAATTAGTTGATGAGTACTTTCCATTTGTAACCAGTATCAGAGACAAAGACGAGATTTTGGGCTTCATCGTATGCAGCAGAAGAAAACCAAAATTCGAGATATAAAGCACATAACAAATAATTAACGCAATAATAGTACTGTGTACTTACGAATCGCGCCTCAAGCTCAGCTTTAAATCCGAGCTAGCCTGCTTCGTCCAAGACACCCCTGGTCTATCTCCCTCTCCACCTTCTTCGTGCCTTGCCCCATAATCTGTAGACTGGTCCAGAACATCAGGAACGCGCACAGTGTCGTCGTCTTTCGAGGGAACCATTTGATAAAGGTAGCGGTTGTGAGATCGCGAATGTAGTGAGCTCGCCATTGCCTTCTTATGTGATGGTCAAACTTCGCAGCAAGCGAGCGGAGGGGTGGACGTTGCTTGAGAGGCTTACCATGGAGTGTGGTAGGATACCGATCATCGCGAACGCGTGAGAGGTGGGATAGGTCAGGTAAAGCCAATAAGATGCGAAGGGTATGCGAGAGCCCCATGTACAAGGGGGCGACCTGAGCGGGCGAGTGCTCGTCCAGTGGCAAAACGTACTGTTTTTCCTCTTCGAATCTGGTGCAGCGCTCCCGCATATGCCGATACGCCTATTGTGACGGCATCAGATCTGATTTTATTGGCTGTCAAACCGCTCAGACCACGCCTACTAATCATTGTTGGTTCGCTGCCCACCGCTGCCACCTGAATAACAACCATCTCTCCAGCGACGCTAGAGTTAGGAGACCCCGTGCCTCGTTCAAAGGAGTACTTGCAGCCTGGGTGGGAATAGTACAATAGTGCAATACCTCGAACAGTCTCTGAGTGTTTGGCATGTCGATGGCGTTCAAGGTCCTTCTTGTACTGGAATGCTCGGTCGCATTGGTTGTCTGTGCATTTGAATGGTCGATCGTGTCTCTTGCGGTGCGTGCTGCCGAATTTATATTAGTATTGCTATCAATTTTGAGCACTTTGGGAGTTTCATACTCGACAAGGTGCCGCTTTGGGAATGTCAGTCCGCATTTGTTGTATCGTAAGGAATCATCGGCGGTCTCCATTAGAGTATGGAGTCCCGACGCCTCCGCCTGTGAAGCTGGTTATTGGAGAATGCCATCATTGATTTCTGCTTGTGGTAAAGGCTGGACGAGGATGTTGTCTCCTTCAAATAGTTGAAAAGCATTCGGTATAATCTCCCCCTGCGCAGACGACAAAGGCCACAGAATGCATATTTCTTCTTCCGGGATTGTATGTTTGAGGCTATCATGCCTCTCAGACTCAGCCTTAGGCTCAAAATCTAATCCGCATGAGAATGGCTGCTTCATTTTTCGTTCTTTTCCTGAATACTCACCGCTTGGCCCAGGTTTCGGATTCTGTGAATCAATGATCTCGGATCTCCTTCTCTTATAGTCGGCATTTGCTTGTCGGAACTGGGGTCAAAGGTCGGATGCTGGCTTGTTGTTGGTCACTATTTTAGTATCCTTGTCGATCATTGAGCGGTTCAGCAAGTTTAACTCATTTTGGGCTTCTTTACTCAGTTCTTTTTCTTTTCCCTGGTTATTTGATAGCATACTATAATAGGTTGGCTGATATAGAACGGTAACGTTGATAACTAGTAGGGTGAGCTGGCAATAAGTAAACACGAAAGATTTTCGGCGAAGGCTTCTTAGGCTTTTAGCGTAGCTACGTAATTTACTTAATTTATATATGGTATAATAATACTATACTATCTTTTTAGTATAGTATATATTAAATATATATAGATTATGTTTTTAGTATAGGAGGTATTAAATATATTATATAGAGAAGTTTTGAAAAATAATAATACCTTATTATTTCAAAAGTATAAGAGAGTAGTCATAGATATTACTTAGTTCTCTCCCTTCTTTCCCTCTTTCTTCTTTGGGCCTACTATTTTATGCGTCATATGTGTGATATAGTGTCTTGATACGATAGTAGATAATTCAACAAAGCTCAAAAATTGCCAGTTTATATATCATTGCCTCAATAGAGAAAAGATTGCACTGATACGGTTAATGAATCGAGGGGCCGCTAAGTTCACAAATACCGAACTTAGAGTATTAACGTGGCATACCGGTGTCCTTGATACCCACTAAGTCGAGTCAAGAGGAGAAGACCGTTGTACATATTCTATAAATTTCCGAACCTGTTGAATTATCTACTATCGTATCAAGACACTATATCACACATATGACGTACTAAACTTCGCCTGCAAGTGCACTCCCACTGCCAACACTACCCCCCAAATCCCAGTAATTCCTTGTAGAATCTCTGCTCCGTTTACTCTTTTTCGTACTCTGACTTGCACAAGACGAATTACTCCTCAAGCCACGCGATGCCTGGGGATGATAATATGTGCGATACGTAACATCTTTGCGCTTCTCCCTGGTCTGCGAAGGGGACGACGTCGGGAGACGCTCCGCCGTCCTACTGACCAAAGGGTGGTGCTGGCGAATAATGGCTGCGCGGCGGGCAGAGGAGATATTCTCGTCGGTGCTGCTAAACGAGGGCGCGCTAGAGGGCTTGCGAGGTGGCGAGGATGTACTAGAGCGGCGGGATGTAAAGCGTTTGACGAGGAAGTTGAAGATCATTTTTACGTCCAAGTCCCGCTCCCAATATTCGCGTTCACGGATGAGATCTTCGGCTATGGTGGTAGCGGGGGTGGGAGGTAGAGTATTGACACCTGCGGGCTCCTCTTCAATGCCCCATAATGATGCTTCGTTGTGTGCATACGTTGTCTGATGGGTGGGGAATGTGGGTGCGAAATGAGCAGAAGGAGAAGATTCTGCGGTCGGCTGGGAGTTCTTGGATAGGGACGAGGCAGGGTCGATTGTGGGGGTTGGGTATGAGTCAATTGATGTCAAGCCTGCATATTCTGGGGTTGATTGTGTGCGCTGATAGGTAGAGAAGGCCCCGGGATGCTCAGACAGTTGATGTACGAGAGTACCTAGTTCCTGTGCTACTCGCTTAAGTAATCGTGTTTGCCAGCCATTGTCAGGGAGAGCCGATGTATCGATTCCTGCATCCTGAAGAGCCTTGTCTGCGGAGAAGTGGAAGGGAAGTCCAGGGTCCGCTGGGCTTGGTTCCTCTGGTAGTGCCCCCCCAAAGATGATACTGAGGGTGTCCTCGTCTAGTCCAATTAGGTCTCGTATTACCCTCCTTGTTATTCGCTGCCAGAACGACAAGCCCTCTGTGCTGTCATCGGAGGACTCACTCTGCGTGTCTGTGATAGAGGGTAAGGCTTGTGGTGGCGTAGTTGCAAGTAGTGGCGTACTGTCTACTTGACTTTGTGCGGCGTTGACTATACTAATACGCCGCCGACGTCTTGTTTCTTTCTCGATTTCTTCGAGGAGCACTTTGCTCTGGTCCAACCGCCACTTTTCGATGCGGTGCCGCCGTTCCAGCTCTTGGTTCCCCTCCTCTGTGTCATCGAGTACAGTAAAATGCCGTTGGACGCTAGAACGCCGGCGTACAATGCGCCGACGTGGCCGCTCAAACTGCCACATGTGTTCCTGCATTGCTGCGTCGGGCTCGAAGGCGCCGAGTCCGTCGTGGGTCGGTAAAACCGTCTCGCCGCTTTGGAGCAGCCTGCTCGCAGATGGGCCATATTCAGAGGGTTCATGGAAGGCGTGTAGACCCTCGTCCAGGCTGTCCAGTTCCTCCTCTGTGCCCAAGACTGACCCACCCTCGCCATCTTGCTCTGACTGAGCTGCCGTTTCGAGCGAGCCAAATTCACTAAACCGCGACAGGCCAGCAGTTCGCGCGGTTCGGTCGGTCGAGGTGGTATGTGTGCGAGCGGCCGCTGAGGGCGCTACTGGGGAGAAGAGAACCCATTCCTCGGACTGGTCTAGTGGCCGCTTGAGTAATTGTGAAGTGCTTCCGACGGGGATAATAGGGACAACAGGATCTGGTGCATGGTACGACTTCTGCTGCCGCGAGCTTTGAGGGCGTTGTTGCTGTCGAAAGGCCATGATATGCCAAGGTAGTGTAGGTAGTGCAGGTAGGGAGTAGGGAAGGGGCGCGTCCAGCAGCTGCACGTGTGGTGGTGTGGTGGTGTGGTGGTGTGGTGCTGTAGTGTTGTAGTGCTGTAATGCTGTAATGCTGTAATGCTGTAATGCTGTGGCGATCTCGGAGACACGTCGTCCCACCCTCCTAAGAGCAAGCAAGGCACGAGGCCTTCGGACAGATACGGGATCTTGTCCAGGGAATGATGATAATAATACTAACAATAAGTAGTGGTTAGGGAAAGTACAGTAAATCGGTATGTAAGCGCCGTATCAAAGTAGAAGACACCGTGAATGTTACTGTTATTGTTGTTGTTATCGTCAACAAGGCCTCGTGCCCTGTCATGTCACGACGTTGACAGCCTGCTCTCTACGGGAGTCTAGCGGTGTAATAGGTGGGTTGGGATGGATGGACCAACGATGTCACCACCTGGCAAACCCGCGCTAAAACGGATTCAACTACCCGTTTCAAGTTTGGCGGATGATCAAGCGCAAATCCCGGGGAAACAAAGATTCTATGGAATTAATATAATTTACCACTCAGCATAAGTCTAGGACACGAAAGCACAATTCAAGGGAAAGCTCGAGGACACGGATACGAAGCACAGGTGTGTTGAGGAACTGAATGATAAGTCAATCAAGACCAAGCACCCAAGATAATGAGCGATAGGGAGCTCGGGCACCGACTAATCACCCCACCTTTGCACCAACGTGATTTCTGCGAGTGATGATGAGATGAGCCGATGATCGCAGCATGCAAAGTCCCCGTACCCATTCTATTTCCTCTCCATATCCGACCGAGTAGCCAAATAAACCATGCTTGGTTACTGGGGGTCGGTCGGACCGGCGTGCCCACATGTACTCGGCGTCAGAAACAACAAGCCATTACACCACTATGACAACCAGCAACCACCATTTGGCCGGCAAACCTGCCGCAGAACCACCATGGTTTTGTTTACGCTTGCTTCGAAGAAACTGTGATGGTAGCCTCGAAAACGGCCGAAGCAAGCATCAAATTGTTGAAAGTTGCAATCTTCCCATCACGGTGGCCGCACTATTTTGATTCAAAGCTCGCAAAACCTGATGAGCTCAAAGCTGGCTTTGTCTATATAGGCAACAGCCCCCAAAAATGATGGTGGTCATCTTTTGAGTAAGTTACATTCTCGCAACAGTAGCATTCTGTTGTTATGGTATATGCGGATCGCTCAAATAAAAAACGAGCTTCATGCTTGGATTTAAGCCAAATAGAACGCCACGTAAACCCATGTACTCCCGTAATTAGGTCATAATGCCACACGGCTGCTGGTACATGTAAAAGGTTGCTTTCTGTGCGGTCATTTCCCCTTGTGTCTCCATCACGACGCAGAATCATATTCAGCACCAAAAAAAATCTTTGCGCCTTCCTCCCTCATCTCATCACCTTGACCGATATCAGGGTATGTCTTGACCAGGGTCTCAGGCTTGCCAATCCACTTCTTCAGTACACACTCATCGTTACCCTGGCAGATCGCCTGACGGCCCAAGTTTTTGAATCGCGGACCAAGTGGGCCATTGACGTAATGATATTGGTCTAGAAAGCGGTACTGTCGTGGATCGCTCAACGGATAGAGCTTGTCACCCCAATGGCCTGCAAAGTAAAACCAGCTTGTAGGTACCGTTGGTGTAAGATTGGAAGGTAACAGCGCGTCGCTTGTGTAGTTATACGTGAAAGAATACAAATTCTTAACAGGATCCCACAAGGGTCCACGGTCAGTTACATCGTGCAGAATGCCGCCAGGCAGAACGTATGGGTGTACTCCAGGTGTGCCATACATGGCGTGAGAACCCGTAGCAGAATACCCGATGGGCTATAACAATTAGACAATGGTTCATGTAATCGATGACAACAGACTCACTCGCTTCCCTGCCTTCTCCACGGCCTGGTAAGTATAAGCCGCCCCAAAATTGTGCTCACTAAAGAATACGGCCTTCGGCTCGCCATTATGGAACCGAACAACCGTATGCTCCCAATCGCCAACGTGATTACCAAACCTGACATTGAACACTGCATTTCCAAGGTTGTAGGAATAAAAAAAAAACCAAAATGCGTCTACAACGCCGTCATCTTTGGGCACAACGATAAGCACTGCAGGCGCACCGCTCCTACCGCCAATGACCTTTTTGCCCATTAAACGGCGAGGATGGCTTCGTAGCCCTGGCTGCCGTACTTCTTCGTTTCTAGAGTGCTCTTCACTTCCGGGCTTTCTAGTAGGGTGAGGAGGGCTAAGAGACGTAGGAGGCAATGCCCGTATACCGCCTTTATCTTCAGTGTCGCCTACACCAGAACGAAACCAAGGAGAATGTTCGCTGTTCTTATCTTCCTCGTAGCAACCTTCTGTATGGCCATGATCCTCCCTCTCATAATCTTCTTTGTCTCCGTCTGGTATAGCTGGTATATTAGTCTCCCCTGCAAGCCAATCCGGCCGATCCTCAACATTGTCATCGCTCTGCAGGTAGACAGACCAACCCCACTTGTTCAGGTCGCCCAAATTTTTCAGATGTGGATGATCATCAGTCGCTTGGAGGGGTGTGTAGTTGAGGTGTGGTGTGGTATGATACAGGTGTTCTCCCATGTCACCTGGCCAATATTCCTCTCCAGAAAAGAGATGAATGAGGGGCGCATAGTCAAGAACATATTGTGGTATCTCCCGCTCCTGTGAAGGCCAATCATCCGGGGGTGCTGGAGCATCATGTAAGAACGCGGTCAAATTTATCATGTATTCCTTGAACCTGCCAGCCCATCTCGCCTCATCCAAGTGAGCTGGCTCGCAAAGCCCAGACCAACTGCAGAACTTATGTTCCAACCAAGAATATGATGATCTAACCTGAATTGGTTGTTCTGTAGTTACCGACCAAGGTGTGATGCGACTGAATATAACATTTTGATAGAGTTGAGAGAAAGAGAACAGGCCAAGAAAACGCTCTGTCACAGTTATCACAGATTTTCTTCCCCTCACCTGTATGTTTGAAATGACCGACGATCGAGCAACCCCAGCGGGAGATTCTTGGGCTTTCTCGGCTGTATGAACATGCGAGGAGGGGTCTAGAGAGATATCAACGGTAGGTACAACGCGCTCATAAGAAACATCCGGCGCAAATTCTGATGTACTAATGGCAGCCGGAGAGGTATATGTCGCTACCGGGGGGTATTCAGGAATGTCGACCTGGGATACAGAGGCCGCCAAAGGTGATGACGCGAGAAGCTTCTGCAGTGGGACCTGCCCACCGCCATTCTGAAAATAGGGGATGATAGGCACTAAACGATTAGCAGGTGGCTACTGACTTGATAAACATCATAGAGAAGTGTATAGAGTGAAGCGAGGAATTAGTCCGACGCTTCCGAAGCCGACAAAACTCATTTTGGCGGCCATTGAGAAGCAGCATTAAGAAATGCACGGATAGGCAGGCGTTTTCGTAGAAAGGTTGGGCATATCATGCAGAAGAACATGTGTACAATTGAGTGACGTGAGTGCGAGCAAATTGCGGGAGAGCCGGATAGGCTGGTGGTGACGTCCATAATCTGGGTAGGCCGAACAAGAATGAAATTTCACTTACTGATAAACCTAGCCTATCCTATTAGCAATTCCTAAAGATAACTAGGATGGTTCCGTGTCGCTCATTGTAATAGTGCTTCAATGCGACGGCAGTGAAGATGTGGATGTAGCTGACATCAAACATTACGCGTGGAAGACGCCCATGGCGCATGGCGCTAAGCGGGCGGGTACTTATCTACGGGCCGGGATTACGATATGGCGATTGTCCCCGTAAATTAGCGATGCATGGAAAGGTCAACCTTGTGCTAGTCTACCCTTTATTAGACAATCAAGGCCGGGCTATACTATATAGTGGCATTCTTCGTGCTAATTGCAGAGAATACCTGTACCCACCTAAGTTGTCGTACTGAAGCACAAAATGATTGGCAAGTAGGTAATTAGTTACGAGACATCTCAGGTTTTGTACATTACAACTTCTGAACCTCTGGTCGCCTTTAACAGGCTACCATTAGTCAGTATTATATAAAATATCATGGCCACCCATCCTGTGATATATATCCTCGTATCCAAATTCAAAGCATAGGTATGGTGATTGAAATTTACAAACGAAAGGCAAAAATTATCTCCGCTCCCAGAATCGAACTAGGGACCTTTCGATTACAACGAATATTACAGTCGAACGTGATAAACCAACTACACCAAGCGGAGGAATGCGACGACTGAGCCGTGCTTGGGATCTTGTTGGAAGATGGTGACAAGGCGTTTTACATCGTAGATAACCTCTTTTGAACTAGGGGAAATCTACCAAACATACCAAATACGGCGCTAGTTCTCTTTTTGACTCGCCAGCCACTGTACAAGTCCTCAAAACTCTCTTCCCCAACAAACACATTTGAGACCCGCCATAATTTCTCTTCATGACCGACAAGGACGATGTCGAATGGGAGTTCGAGTACGAGTCAACAGAGACTGAAGACTTTTACATCCCACTCGACTTATCCAATGTCCCTAGCTCCCAGGTACCAACGAATCCAGAGCGAAGACCAGGGCACCCGACACTGCTAAAGAGCAGGCTGCGAGCGCTCAACGCAACGCGAGGCCAAGGGCTTGACACCACCATCGAAACTCCCAATGCACGCGAGGCAGCGACCATAGGCGAAATCCAGATCTCCGGATTGCACACAAAAAACCCACTCATCATGTATAATGACCAGCTCCTAAGTTGTCATTGGACTTCAGCAATTGGGACCGATATGTTATTCAGCAAACCTAGGGATAGAAGTGACTCACCTCAGCCTTTGCGTTCGCTGCCCTCGGTGGATCTGATGGCATTGGGCACAGCAAAACTGATTGCAAAAGTTGGACGGCTCCGGCCTCATGATGAAACTATTGTTGTCGAAAGAGCCGCACAGCCTACAAGTGTTGGGGTAGGACAGGATGCAAGTGCGCCTGCCATTGAGAACCAACAATCCACCACACGACTACCGCAAACGAATTTTCTCACAAAATTGAATGAGGCAAAGTCTAGGAGAGGAGAGATGTCCCGCGCAGCTATCGCTCGAATTTCCGCAGAACATCGTCTTGTTTCTGAGCCAATTACTCATTCTGGAGAGGATGGCCCATCGCGATTGACGGGCCATACTCCCATGTCCAGCACATGATGACTTATCGCTAGATTCATAAAGTGAATTGGAAATGCAATAAAAGTCGTCTGATTAAAACTCTGTCCATGCCGCTATGGGCTACGTGAAGGACCAAGTGGATATCTAATATTATATCAATATTAACACAGCGAAGACTGTGAGGGTAGGATACATGTCGCTAATGTCCGATAACATGAAACTTCGCAGGATTTTATTATGGTTTGGGTATGGGTAGATCATACTTTAGTAACAGCAGAGATTGAAGTATAAACCCTTGAACATGAGCAAGGAGAATAGACGATAAGATATGGCAAGAAAGGAGGTGATATAATTTGAGCGCATCCAACGGATGCAAACATCAGCAGATAAAGTGCATCCTCATCAAACCCACCCAGCCTCTCATATCTGGCCGCCCCGACCGCGATGCCCTTGATCATGCGTTCGCCCCTTGCACGCCAAACATCCAAACATCTCCTAATTAACCACTCTTAGGGAACTCTTGAGAACCATATGTGGTCATCATTTGAGGAACCTTTCCTCGTCCACCAACAAGGTGGCCCATCACATCTCACATCTCACATCTCATAACACACAGTTTAGACACACAAATCCTAGATAGCAGCCTTCTTCGTCTTGGGCGCTGCGCGCTTCGTCATCGAGTCCGTACCAGGGGCTTTTCTCGTCCCAGCAGCCTAATTTGAAGCCTATTAGCAAATTGATACTTGTATTCCATACACAACAACTCAAAAACTGCTGATGTTGGCTAACATACCTTCTTCCCTGGTTTGCCTTCTACATCACCTACAACTTGCTCGCCTGTGCCCACGATCTTGCCAATGACCTTCTCCGTCTTGGTACGCGGCTTTTTGACTGCCTTGACATTTGCGCCAGCGCCTGTGGTTTTTTTGGTCGTGGTAGTCTTTGGCTTCGCGACGCGACCTGTTGTCACCTTGCTGGAGCGCGGTTTGCTCGAGTTTGCTTTGGGTGCGACGACATTTTCGATAACTTGCACGACGCGCGGTTTGGAGTTACCTGTTCTTGCCCGTGTAGCAGCAGCCATTACCAGAGCGTGTGCCGAAAATGCGACAGGTTGGGGGAATAAATCTTATTGTTTGAAAGTCGAAGTAGGAAATGGGAAGCGCGGGGATGCCCACCTACTTGCCAACACTTTATAGGAATCCTGGAAGCGAGACACGTCTCGCAATCATAACAAACCCAATAGCCAATAAGCGGCCAGATGATGAATGGTATAAATGGGTTAAGCGGAGCTGCATCTAGTGGTACGGTACCTTGTCAAGGGCTAGCTTTGTTTCTCGCGTAATAATAGGTAGAAATGTATGAACTTTGGTTTCATATGAACACTTTGCCCACCCACGTGCCAGGACATGGTAAGTTAAGAACGAGGTGACAACACATACATCACAGCCAATATTATAACACAATGATGATACCAAACAGCAATAGTCTAGTCAGGTGCGAACCATAGTATTAATCTAGAACGGTATACGAAAAATAGCCGCTGACATCTTAGCGCCGTCCCATGACCGTCATGTAATTCGATTAAACTTTTCTCATCCACCCAGCCCATTCAACCAAAATACGCCATCCATGTGTTTTGTTTTGAGCCTTTATCCTTGAGATATCTAGTGCGTCACAGCAGAAGAGCCAGGCATCTTCGCCATGCGTTTACTCATAAAGTCAAAGAAGGCAAATTGACTCGCCGACACACCATACTGGTAAACAAAGCGACTTGCGAGGTAGCTTCCGAAAATAGCGCGGAGATAATTTTCTGGGACCTAGTATTCATTAGCTTTGCTCTGATAACTTGCACCGTGATCATTTTGAGTTGATATTGTATGGCATTGGAAAACTTACTCTCTCCATAATTTTATCCAAACCAATTTGCTCAAGCAACAAATTCGGCAACGCCTCGCTAAGTACAGCCTTCTTGAACTCAACTTGGTTCCAAAGATCAGTGTTTTGTAGCTCCTCATCCAGCTTAGTGATGGCGTTGCTAAGCGTGTCGGACAGGATGCTGCGAGGCTGTTTAGTGACTTGGTGTTCGCGCCAGATGGCCTCAAATTCAAGACGCGCGTTGTTCTGAATCGTCTTTTGCACTTGACGGACGTAGTTGTTGTAGAATTCGGGGACTGTACCGTCTTCGCCGACACACATGTGCTTGAGGAAGCTCTCATCGTCAAAGGAGAGCGAGGCAAGGACCTCAAGGGATGAAGATGTCACTCCTCCCTTGTTGGCTGAGGCGTCCTTATATAGTATACATCCAGCCTTCTCAAGACGGAGCTTCGCGTCTTGGGTAATAAAAAGGTTTGCACCTTCTACGATATAGGGGATCACCGATTTGCCGTCCACAATGAGCTTGTTAGCCGAAGTGAGATCGATAGACTCGGGTCGGCCACCGCAGGGTACAAAAGTATCATACTGAATGTCGCTGCGAAGATGGAAGGTGTTGCGGAAGGTGGTACCGTTGTAGACAAGGTCTCCGTTTGGTAGTCGGATATTGGTATCATCGACAAGAACACGATATCCTTCAGATGATAGCTTCGAGATATCAAAGTTGACAATCATCTTGCGTTCCTTAGCTAGTCGAAGCAATTCTTCATGATTAATACCCTTGGGGTCAACCAATACACCAGATCCATCGACAATGGAAATGTACTTCTCATTGCTGAGGAGGATTTCGTTTGATCCTAGGTCACCGTCTGGACCTCCAGTTTGTAGCTTCTTGACCTTGCTAGGATCAAGATTTAGCTTGCGATAGATACCCAAAACGTACTCTCGGACAGAGAGCGTAGTCATGCCATAGCGGTCATGTGGAATGCCCCCAAGCTTCGGGCTCTTACCAGTGAAGAACGACTTCCACCAAGGTGCACCGCGAGATCGGGCATGCTCTGTTGCCCAATCGACCAAATCAGCCGTGTTCTCGTCAGGGCCCATAAAAAGGATCTCCTCTTTGCCATGTAGATCGACAATTGGATCCTTAATTCCAGGGCTGGTTGGGGGCAGGAGAAGATCCAAGATACTATCAATATACTTCTCAAAAGCACCAGCTGCTTTGTCTTGGTGGGCAAAGTCCAGTAGGACAACGCCCTTTGAACCTCCTTCAGGAATATCCTTATTCTTACGCTGTTGGGTGTTGGCTAAGTTGTAGTTTTCGTCGAATAGCGAGCGCGCATTTATGGAATATGCTTCTTGACTCCGAGACTTGACGATACGAATACCACCACGAGCAATGTCGCGGAAACGAAGATGGAAACCACGGAACTCAGAGCCAATCACAAGGAACATACCGAACAGCGGCTGAGGATACTCGGACGGTGGTAGGAAGATTGGGTTCAACCGGAAGCTGATGGCGACCTTGGTTGGTGTAAAAAAGTTGGTTTTCAACACGCAGTTGTTGAAAATGCGGAAGGAGTCCATCACCATTGCATGATGCTCATTGATAGCGGCCTTGTTGATCGTGTCTGTAAGTTCTTCGTCGGATTGAACCTTGTCGATTGTCAGACGAAGGTAACTCAGAGTCGGAAGGAAGTCATCTTGTTCGCCACGTGTCTGGACATAGTGTGTTTTGGCGAATGAAAGATAGAGCGTGTGAACCAGCTCGGGGTATGTGTTAATGATCTCAAGGATGTAGTCGGCGGTAAAAGTCTCGGCACGTAGCCGTCGCTTTAATTTGGAGAGTAGCTCTGCGTGAGCACTGTTCTCAATATTTAGAATAGAAGCGAGGGCAGTGTACTCATTGCCTAGACGATTGAGGAAATGGGTTACAAATACCCATACGCAGTGTGCGTATACCGTCTCCTGTAGGCTCAGCCTGCTGGTGGCGAACAAGGTCTGAAACTTGGTCTGAGGAATACAATACAGAAGGGACACTTCCTTGATGATTTGGTGGATGCTGGCCTCGATAGGTGGGTGCTTCGCACCTGCACCTCCTGGTAGCTGACGAATGTACAATGACATGACCGTATATCCATTCGAGAACTGTTCCACATACTTTCGTGAGGTAGTCAAACCATAGTAATGATATAGATCGCTCAGGGCGCTGAAAAGTCCCAGAGCCGAGCCCTGCTTGTAGGCCACGACAAGTCGCTTATCCCTCGAGTTCTCAATGTCGAAGCTTTCAATGACCGGGCCGGTTCGCGAGCTAGCAATCTGCAGGATCTCCTGGTAGATGGCCCGGGTGTTGGCTGTAGCTTTCTGCAAAAAACGCTTGTCGCCCACGATGTCGATATTCGTCTCGGTGGGCTTAGGGTTGGGGTGGTCGAATTCGCATTGATAGATGAAGTAGCATCGCAGCTGTTGATCCTCACTGCCTGGTAGCGGTGTTTCCGAGCGGAAACTCTCAACCCGATACAAAGTGTTGCCCTTTGGGTTGAGGTATTTCTTATCAATGCGCTGCTCGTAGCCTGCGCCACCAATGACGGAAATGCCAGGCTTGCTGGTATCAATGTACACGGCATGATCTGAGGCTTCTTTATCAAGTCTGATATCTGGAATTTTATCGTCTCGAGCGTAGGCAGCGACTTTTGCGGCATAGAGCGAGTGGATGTGGTTGATGATTCTGGAGAAGAGGGAAAGAGTGTTAGACGGGTGTGCTTGCAGGTGGGATGGAGTTATGCTTACACATCAACTGTCTCGGTAGCAAAGTACATGTCATCAATGCCGAGCTGGTCGTAGAACCAACGTGTCTCGTCTTCAACCAGTTCTGGCGGAATGAAGCCCTTGGCTTCTACGCCATCCATAACCTCCTCCATCTGCTTTTCCTTGCCTTCGAAAGTAGGAGCCACATATCCCGAGCCGCCTGCACCTTCTTGGGGGATGATTCGGGTGTGCTGTGGCCCGAGCCGGAGATATTTAGATGGGTGGGATTGGGTGACGGCCGGCGATCTGGTGTTTGCAGATTCTGGCCAAGTAGCTTGTGTGCAGCCACCTGGGCCCCGGTGGCTCCATTTATGGGTGTGGAAGACATTGTTGGTGGGCGATGGAGGAAGAAGGAGCAGTCCAGACAGTGGTAGTAGTAGTAGTAGTAGTAGTAGTAGTAGTAGTAGTAGTAGTAGTAGTAGTAGTTACTAAAGTTTGGGCGTGGCGGGGCGGCTGAGAGGGGCAGTGGAACTAAACCTCAAAGCGGGGGTTGGATACTAGATATTCGATACTCGATACTCGATACTAGATAGCTAGCAAGAGCATGGGGTTAGTATCTGAAGCTGAGAGAGAGAGAGAGAGAGAGAGAGAAAGCACATGACGCAACAGCAAACTCACTGTAACAAGGGAGATACAGATATATATATTTATATCTAACCCACGATAAGAAAGCCTTCAGTCAAAGATAAGGCAGGTGGAATTGGGAATGCATGAGCTGCTGCAGTGCACAGATAGATATGGCAGGGCGAATAGACGCCATATTTATACTTTTTCCCCAATGCCATACTGTGTGTACTGCAGCTCGCGTTGAGAACTAGTCAGTTGGTACCTGATGTGACAATGGCCCAGAAAGTGGAGCCGTTGGAAGCCGAGTTGGTACAGTTCCCCAGAAATCAATCAGGCACTAACTTAGCGCCATGCAATTCCAATCAACCTTGCTGACCTTCACGTAATAATGCCAGCTGTGGACCGGCAGAGTTTTCGCATCGCCTGCAGACGCCATTACAACCCTACCAATCGCGACTTAATCGCGCATTTGCTTTTCGTTTTCGTGAAACTCATCTCCCCGTCTCCGCGCGTCGGTGCCTAGGTGCACTTCACGATCCTTGGCAGCGTCCCAGGGGCCGTTTGGTGACGGTGCGTGGCTCCTTGGTAGTGGTTGTGACATTGCACGTGGCCTAATGGTGGATGACAAGTACCTCTCTGTTTTGGCTCGACGGACCCAATGCACCATCGTGACCTTCTCCGGCTACGGCACTGCCTCCGCGCTTCCGGGCAATGGGCCTTTGACTGGCGGCGACACACCGCTTGCAAGTCACGATGCCTGGGAAAGGGGCCTGGAAGAAACGTCTACTGTCACGTACAAGCTGAGTGGCTTACAATTCGCGAGCACAACATGATTGCGAGATTGGTACATGCTAAATTCTTATTCCTGGTCACAACAATCATGACTACTTGCCTAGGTACCTGGGTAGCTATCATTCTTGACCAGCCCTCCTCTACTCATCCCCTTCATATTCCTTCCCATTCACCGTCACCAATATTCTATATCCATGACCGCCCATCCAGTTCCTCTTCTTCCCCGCCTTCCCAACTTTCCTCAGTGCTGCCACAAGACCTTCATCAAGCTCATCTGGCTCCGTCACGAACCCAAAATCAATACAGAGTTTCTCGTTATCCTTCTTCGTCAACACCCACTTCGCATTGATGCTAACCCTTTCGCTGCGAACCACACCTGCGGGATACACACCTGCAAGCACCGTAGCTACGCGACCAAGAAACATGCACCACCAATTTACCTCCGGGGGGAGAAGTTGTTGCGTACGCCGGTAGAAGTCTTGTTCCGTTGGACTGATAGAATTGTAGCCGCCGTAACGCTCACAAAGGAGAATAGCCAGCAGTGCTCGTTGCTCGTGACTTATACCATGAGCGGCGGAAAAGATGCCAGTTGTCATGCTTCTCAAGGCAGATCCGCTTCGAAGGTCCTTAACATTGGCCATGTGGGCAAACATGCCTTGAGCAAACGCCGTGAGTAAATTGTCGTCAAAAACTGCGGCATGATTGGCCGATGGAAGAAAACGCATAGCATTACGTAGATTGTCCACTAGTTGTTTTGTTGATTCTGGTGCATATGTTTTTGTTACAGTAATCAGGGGACATTCTCCTCTATACTTAGCTGACATGTCGGCAAAGTGCATGCCTTCTCGAACGCCGCCCTGGCAGAAAAATACATCTCGAATGCTGGGTAGGGCTTGTCCAAGACAAGTGACAAGGAAGGCTACAGCAGGAACCTGGCCGGCTCGGCGCTCTGATACACGAAAAATATCTGGCGTATCTTCTTTAGATACAGCTGTTTGTACAGCCTGGGTATCTTGGAATATGTCCTTGGTCGTGCGAAAACCGTTGATGATCGGGATAGGATATGGTCGTATTGTGTGCTCAGACATCAGCACGAAGCCCCAGCCACGGAAACCACCTCCTGAGAGATACAGTCGCAGTCCTTCGGGAGATGTAGACAAGTCAATCAGTTCTTCTGGTATCTCAATCTCCTTGACTGCTGCCCTCAGATTTGCAATAACTTCTTGCTCAAACACCCCATAGCCTTTGCTACCAACGGCACCCTCGGCCTCTAGTCTTTTTGAAAGTGCCGCAGCACCAAAGGGCAGGCTTACACTGCCCTTCTTGCTCATTTGAACCTCGCCATTTTCTGTCACAATCCACGTAAGTTGCGTACTGCCTCCTCCCAGATCCATCATCAGTCCTTTCACATTGTCGTACGAGCTAGCTACACCTAATGCGCCGATTCTGCCTTCCATCTCTTTTGGCAGTAGTTCAACAGTCCATCCCGTAGCATTTTCTATTTGTTGCTTGAAGTCTACCAGGTTTTCTGCTTTGCGTGTGGCCTCCGTAGCTACTATGCGAATTTGGTCCTCAGGTACCCTGAAGTCTGCACATATTGACTTGAAACGTAAGAAAGATCTTATGACTTGCTTGATTGTAGTAGCGGGTAAAGGCACGTTTCTATCGCCCTCATACTGCGCATCATATAACGAAATGGCAGCACGGTCGAGATACACTGTTGGTAAAATACGTTGCGTTACTGGAGCAAGGTCGGTTATTGAAAATCGTATACCATTGCTTCCCATGTCCACCAGTCCATGGTAATTCCTCGACCTCTCCACGTCTGTCATGGCGTTCTCTAGATCTGCGATACAAAGGGCTGGGGTGCCAAGTGTAAGTTCGGTACGAGCCGCCACAAGAAATGGCGCGAGTATGCAGGTTTGGGAGATCCTGGGCGCCCCAGCTTTGCCAAGATTTGACGATGTTTCTCTTACCCCCAGATAACTCAAAATAGTTTCTATTACCCCCAAATAACTCGATCCGATCAATATCGATTACCCCCAGGTTTCGCAATTTTCATTCTCTTACCCCTCGATAACGCACGGTCAGCAGCTCGTGATGCGCGAATTTGCTGATGATGAGAAATGCGTGCTCCAAATGACGTTTTGTGGTCTGGCGCCTGCAAGTTGGAAAATTCTGACGCTAGTAGGAGTATGGCCAATTAGCCGGAAAAGGCCTCGTTCGTGCAAGTAGGAATAATTCAAATGCACATTTCTTTGAACGTTATGATTGCAACGAGGCGGTATTGCCATTCTCTCGAGGGTAAACAAGTCGGACAGCTAGGGACGTAGCATTCGGTAGCACTCGAGCAGGAAACGTCGCTCAAAGAAAAGGACATGCAAGACGTACAATCCCCCAACCGCACCCATGCTAGCAAGCTCTCCAAACACACCAAATTTTGAAAGGTAGCTGAAACCAGGACGCATCTTCATCAGTGTAGGTACAATGATAAGAGGCGCAAGGGAAAGAATCGAAGGCAGCGCCTCCGACAGTGAAAATCTCGAGCCTCTCTGCCCAAAGAACCCCTTAATAAACCAAACATTCCAAATGATGCGTAAGCCCATGTTGACAGTATTTGCGAGTACCACACCACTGCCCCCCATTTCTAGATACCCAATGAAGAACCATGCGCTTCCTGCGAAAACAGTGAAGAAGCCTCCCATTGCTACTGATTGTGTATAGAGTTCTTTGTTCGTGGCTACAGCCGCTACAAATGCTTCAGTCACTCCATTGATAGCCAGGAAAGGTATGTAATAGCAGTATATAGAGAGAACTTCAGTGGCGGAGGTTGCTGACCATTTCTTACCTGCTACAACCCCGAGGAGTACAGGGGCAATAGTTGGTCCTAGAGTGATCGCAAATGAGGAGATGATCGCGTAGAGGTGGAGAATAGTAGTAAGGACTCTAGAAGCTTGAGCAAGGTTCATGTTCTTTTTGGTGTCTTGCGTTGTCTCGGTGTCTGCACAGAACTTCGCGAACATGTTACGGCTACTCTCTTCAATTGGTTGGAAAAGCATTCGTGCAACGAGACCCCCGTAGTTGGATGCAAGAGCATAGGCGCCTTGATCTGTCAGCGAGGCTAGTGATGTAATTAAAAGAGAATCTCCTTGGGTTAAGATATACTTCAATGTTGATTGAAGGGTTAAAGATGCTGTAAGTCGTAGAAGTGGAGCTGAAAAATAGTCCAGCAAAAAAGGAGTCCCTTTTTTAGAAAGCTTCTCCGGAAATAAAGAGAATCCGTTGGCCTTCGAAATAGGCCATGTTTTATACGAGTATACCACAAGCAGTGATAGTGCGTATGCTAGCTGGCCAATGGCGAATGGTAGGACACCAATATCAAGGCTAGCTCGACTGGCAAGAATAGCTGAGCTGCAAGTTCCGAAGCAACGAAGGATAGTCGCCGCACTTTCGGCGGACGCCCGAATCTTGTAAAGCAATTTCTGCTGCACAGCTGAAAATGCGGGCTCAGACAAAAGCTCGATGAAGGTAGCAAGGCAATAGAGGATCAACGCTTCAACAAAATAGGGTACGGCAGGTGTTTCCGAGCGGAGCCAGAAGACAGCCAGAAAATATGCCAAAGGCGTACCAAGGACAACAGCTAGGTACGACAGATTGATAATGGCCTGTGTTCCGTGTGTCTGACGCTGCAACGCAACACGAAGACTCTCTCGCGCAAAGTACAAGACCGATATCGAAAAGAGTTCTAGTTGCGCTGAAACTCCCAAGAGCTCCGGGGATAGAAACCTCAGCAATACTTGGTTGACAGCGAATGTGAGGGCCCGGGATGCGACTTGTAAGAGGATGAGGAAAGTGGCCCCCTTCGCGGAAGCGGAAAGAATTCTGTTAGACATGGCTGAACTAGCTTGTGCAAGAGGATGAGAAACAAAGGCGAGAGTTTGAAGATAGTGAGGCACCGGTTTAAGGAACCATGGTGATTGGATTGCAGGTGGGTAGACGCATTGAGTCGGCGTCATGGTTGGGGGTTCGAATAAGTTCAATGTCGAGAGTGGTTAGCGTATCTTGCAACAACGCCCAAGCTCAGCAGGAGCTGACAAGCCATGCGACGTGGATTTCATACCTGGTCTACACCGCAACATGGCTCTACTCTCATCTTTCCCCGTGGATGCCGTTGATGATGGTTATTGTAGACCCAAAGTATGCAACTAGCACCCAGCGATTGGTGCTCCGGCCATTGAGGATTGAAGATGCCAAAGATGTAGTATTGATGCGCAAGAACCCAGAGGTCATGAAACACACGTAGGCCAGCCTTGTATATCAAGTGATCCCTTCTAATATTTTTATAGGCCACTTTTACCCTCTGATGATCTTCAGACGACAAAGGAATGGATTCGTGGGTGGTACGTCATGCTTGCACTCACGGTGCCCATGAGGCGTTATTGACTCTTTCTCAGCCACGAACGAGATAACAATTGGAACTTCGCCGTCGAACTAAAATCCCCGTCACCCACCCCGCCGCGCGTAATTGGCCTCATAGGCGCAGTTCGTGTGCCCGAAGTTGGTTATATGTTCAATTCCTCCTACTGGGGCCAAGGCTATGCAACCGAAGCCCTGAGCGCCTTCATGCCCCTGTTCTTTGCACACTACTTTGGTGAGGAGCACGAGCGTCACGACTATGCAGTTGCACTCACAGACACAGAGTTGTTGAGCAGTCAAAACGTGTTGTCAAAGGTGGGATTTAGGCTTCATGAGAAGAGAGAGAAGGACTTTGAGAACCCGGTGTTGGGAGTGCGGGACACCCTCGTGTATAGAATGGCTAGGCCTGATGATATAGGACGGGATGCGGGCGAAGTGGCTAGCGAAAGGGTGTGATGGAATACTCGTATAGTGTCAACGAAAAGGGTTGGGTCAAGCCTGGGATTCTACCAAATGGCTACTCCGTATTTACTCGAAGTCTTGTCACGAGTCCGAGTCTGCTAGTCCTTACTGCGTGCCTTGTCATCTTATGTCCGTGGCTTCAAAACGTTGGAAAAATTGCGGTAGCTAGCACATCAACTCATGCATCACAAAATACAAACACAAGTCTTCAATGCACAGGAAACATTGTTTGAACCTTGCTGCTTTCGCAGACTCTAATCGATTCAATTCTTCTTGGTTATGACGCTTCCACTCGGTACACATTAACGTGTATCACGCCAGCCCCAATGTGCGAGTTGATGTACGCACTCGGGCCTCATGTTGAAGCTTCCACTTCTCCTTATTTCTCTCCCGGTCTCCCTTTACTCTCTTGAAACGCCATGCAAACCCATCACTGGGCTCGCACCTTTATCTATATATGAAATGCATGAAATAAAACTTTTTCGAGGAAAGAAAAGGAGGGCTGGTATCAAAAGGGTATAATTGCCCGAAGACGCCGAAGATAACTTGTTGAAAAGCTGAGGTTTAGCCCGCCTCCCCAAAGGATATGCACTTCATGTGTGAAAATAGTCGTTAATCTTTACCTTGTGAGACGAAGTTGATTCAGACCCACTCATGCAAAATGTAAATGTGTTTGTACAATTATAGCTTCAGCTGCTTAGGCTGTTCCCAAGTGAAGCTCTGGTTGGTGAAGTGACCGTTCTTGGCTGTCTGGTTGTAGATGGGGTTGGTCAGGTTGAGCTCCTTGACAATGACACCAGGGCGGAGGTCGAAGTTGTTGAGGATGATCTTGACAAGCTCTTCCGAGGACTTATCTGAAGTACCATAGGTCTCAACGAAGAGGGAGAGGGGTTCTGCTACACCAATAGCGTAGGAGAGCTGAACGAGGGCACGGCGTGCAAGCTTAGCGTGCACGAGAGACTTGGCGATCCAGCGCGCAAGATAGGCAGCAGAGCGGTCGACCTTGGAGTAGTCCTTGCCGGAGAAAGCGCCACCACCGTGAGCTCCCCAGCCACCATAGGTATCGACAATGATCTTACGGCCAGTGAGACCAGCATCACCCTGAGGTCCACCAATGATGAAGAGACCGGAGGGCTGGATATGGTAGACAGTCTTGTCATCGAGGAGGTTGGCAGGGATGACCTTTTGGATGATCTTCTCCTTGATCTCCTTGCGGAGCTGCTCAGTGGTAATAGCCTCACTGTGCTGGGCAGAGACGACGACGGTGTCGACACGTTTGGGGACGACAGCACCGCCGTCATGCTCGTACTCGACGGTGACCTGAGTCTTAGTGTCGGGTCGCAGCCAAGGAAGGGAACCGTCATTGCGAGCGTCCTTCATGGCCTTGTTCAGCTTATGTGAGAGGAGAAGGGTCAAAGGTAGCAACTCGGGGGTCTCATCGGTGGCATAGCCGAACATGATGCCTTGGTCACCGGCGCCGAGCTTCTCGAGAGCCTCCTCGTAGTGGAGACCCTGGGCAATGTCGGGTGACTGTTGCTCAATGGCGACAAGGACATTGCAAGTCTTGTAGTCGAAACCCTTGTCAGACGAATCGTAGCCAATGTCCTTGATGGCCTGGCGGATGACCTTTTGGTAGTCGAGGTGGGCCTTTGTGGTGATCTCACCGAAGACCATGATCATGCCAGTCTTGGCAGCGGTCTCGCAGGCGACCTTGGAGAGGGGATCCTCCCTGAGGCAGGCATCGAGAATGGCGTCCGAGACTTGATCGCTGTGTGCGTGGGGGGCTACGGTCAGCGAAGGCTCGGAGAAGGATGACCGGCAACGGAGGCCCGGTGCTTATCGGGACGAGCTAACACCGGGCAGGGAGAGAGGGAGCACAAACCAGATCTTATCGGGGTGACCTTCACCGACCGACTCGGAGGTGAAGAGAAAGGTGTTCTGGGGCATGGTGAGCAGGGAGCAAGATGGAAGAAGAGCATGAAGGGGTAGGTACCTTGTTGGCTTTGAGGCCATTGCCGTTGGAGGTGGTGCCGTTCATGGTGGGCAGGGTAGTATTAGGAGAATACTAGTGTAGGACTTGCGACCGCGTGAATAAGAGAAGGGACAAAAGTAGAAGAGGAAATGGAGGGGAGGATGAGGGTTAAGGAGGGTAGAGGGCGAGGAGGGCAGGCTTCTTATTCTTCGTTTGTCGGAGAGGGTGGGTGCTGGGAATGCCGAAAAAAAAACGTGCACTTCATGAACAACCAGCAAACGCTAGAGCAACAATGGCGTGCTAGTGTACCAACTAACCAATGGCTATTCCATCTCACCAGAGCCTGACCGCCTTTTGCTTGGGCAGAAACCTTCTTCCCCCTTGCGGCGTCCATGTCTAACCGTCGGCGGTCGATCCAATACTCCCCAAGCACAGGCACGCCAGCACCAGGTACAGTAGACGGACGCACCTAATGTTACCTACCTAGGTGCCTCCATACACAGAACCTACATGCCTACCTAGCCCGACCAACGCGTTCGGTCTCCGTTATCCGTTATCCGTCATCATCCCACCTCTTTTCTCCGACTTTTTTTTTTCTAGACTCTTCCACTCTCTATTTATTCTCTATTCTTTATTCCGCCATGAGCAAATTCGGCACGCTGGTCATGGTGCGTCGTGCATACTCCGAC
This sequence comes from Phaeosphaeriaceae sp. PMI808, assembly GCA_021365335.1. NCBI lineage: Eukaryota > Fungi > Ascomycota > Dothideomycetes > Pleosporales > Phaeosphaeriaceae > Phaeosphaeriaceae sp. PMI808. The sequence continues at coordinate 433,215 of JAJTIZ010000019.1, read as the reverse complement.
TCAACATGATATGACATGACATGACACCTCCCCATCTATCCATGCTGACACGCCGTCTGTCGTAGGGCCCGGCGGGGGCAGGCAAGTCGACTTTCTGCACCGCTCTCATCCAACACCTCCAGAATAACAAGCGCTCGTGCTTCTACGTCAACCTCGACCCCGCCGCCGAGGACTTTGCTTTTGAGCCCGACCTCGACATCAAAGACCTCATCAGCCTCGAAGATGTCATGGACGAGATGAGCCTCGGCCCCAATGGTGGCCTCATTTACTGCTTCGAGTTCCTCATGGACAACCTCGACTTTCTCACCGACCCGCTCGAGGAAGTCACCGACGACTATCTCATCGTCTTTGACATGCCCGGCCAGATTGAGCTTTACACACATGTCCCCATCCTGCCGGGCCTGGTGAAGACTCTCATGCACGGCTCCCTGAACATTCGCATGTGTGCCGCATATCTGCTTGAAGCCACCTTTGTCATCGACCGCCCCAAGTTCTTCTCCGGCACCCTGTCCGCTATGAGTGCCATGATGATGCTCGAGATGCCACACATCAACATACTAAGCAAGATGGATCTAGTCAAGGGTCAGGTGGCAAAGCGCGACTTGAAACGTTTCGTCGACGTTGATGCCGACCTGATCGATGACGATCCATTGCGCAAAGCCGTTGCTGACGAGACCCAGACCAAGTACATCGACCCCGCCTCAACCCACAGTTTGATGAACGGTGCTTCGTTTCACAAGCTGAACAAAGCCGTGGCCGAGCTCATCGATGGTTTCAGCATGGTCTCTTTTCTCAAGCTAGACGTCCAGGATGAGCACAGTCTTGGCGCTGTATTAAGCTACATTGACGACGCTATCCAGTTTCACGAAGCCCAGGAGCCACGCGAGCCCAAAGAATTCGATGTTGACATTGATCATGATTGAGCCTCTTCAATTTACCGCTTTGTCTTTACGTTTGGAATAGTGCACAGTCGCACCTCACACGTTGTCACATTTCCATCCACTACTGTGTAGTAGGAATAATACCGCATGACAACTAGAGAACAACGATACCCATATTCCCTCCATTCAGTCACTTCCCTCCATACCCCAACTGACACCTCGTCCCATCCATTGTACAATATGGCATTTGAATCGGCTCCGCCCCAATTCCTTTGGCCACAAGCCTCTCTCTCATTTCACTCAGTCGTGGACTTACGTCAATTTGACTCCTGTTCTTGCCTCCTGCATCCTTTGCTCCACTCCATAGCACCTCTGCAACAGCCGACCCACGCGGCCATATCATGCGGTCCACGTTGATCGGGTCAGTTTGCTCGGCCCACATGTGTGCCTCACCCCCGATGACAAGGTGCTGTTTATCCGTAGGTACGCCAGCGAGTGGGTCGTAAGAGTATAGGAGACGCCAGTTATGAAAGGGAGCGCAGTAGTCGTTGTATGGATAAAAAGACTCGGACACCGAGGGATCGAAATCTAGCCACTGGCCTTTCCCACAGTCAAGGTACTATTGAATCGTCAGCCCTCGATGTCGATAGTACATCGCTATGACCTTTGAGCTGAGAAGTTGAAAGAAATAATTAGATATAGCACGTACCCAATAATTATAGTTGCCCACGAGAACATTATGTCCTTTTTCCACAATCCTTGCAACAGCCTCGTCGCTCCGCCAACTCTGCACCACGACATCATCTCCTAACTTCAAGTTCCATTCTAGCAGCATCTCTTCCCACACTATCGGTTTTAATCCCGCCTTCCTGACACGCTCATGATTCGCATCAACAAATCTCTGCATAAGTGGTTGCAGCACTTTAAAATCACTACTCCGTACACTATCATCTAGTTTATAAGCATTCGTATTAACTTCGTCGCCTCCTGTGTGAAAATAGCTTGAATAGGGTTTAATTCGTGGCATCAGGTCTGCAAATAACACATCCAAAAAGTCGGCTACTTGACTAGAATTGAGTTTCAAAGTTCCAGACGGCGGTTCCGCGGCGTACACATCCCAATCCGGTTGTCTATCAAACGCCGCAATAAGCTCGGGGAAAGAATGGTGTATACTACTCGTATGTCCCGGCATATCAATCTCGGTGATTACTTGCACACCCTGAAGAGCCGCATGCCGTTGGATAGCGTCAAATTCTGCTGGCGTGTAAATCAAATCCGGACGATAAGCCCCCTTGGCTGCGAGATTGGGTAAGGATGGGATAACGAGCGGCCAGGACTGCGAATCGGTTACATGTAAATGCAATCGATTCATTTTGTTGTACGCAGCAGCGTCGATTTGCCGTTCGATGTCAGCAACAGGGAACCAAGCGCGCGCGACGTCGAGGTTGATCCCACGGTGCGCAAATCTAGGAACGTCATATATTTTGACCGGTGCGAGGGGCGTGTATATATGGCGCTTGTCTGAGTGTAGGTAGAATAGTTGGGTAAAGGTTGTTAGGCCGTGTGCAATGCCTATGCTGGTGTTTGCGGAGATAGTAGCCTTGCCCTGTTTACTCAAAACAAGGGAGTATGATTCATCGATTTCGCCTGCGAGGGTTTTTCCAGCTTTTACTGGATCCGTATCAAGAACTCTAAGATTCACTTCTGTGACTCGGGCAGTGTGCGTTTGTGGAGAAGGTTCGGACCAATTCCGAGGATGGAATTTCCAAGGGTAGAAATTCTGCCTAAAGATTGTATTCCAGCTCCGTTTTATGGCGTGGTCAATTATTTGGTCTCCTGTTACCTCTTCTTCATAGTCCCCCTCAATTTCATCATTTTCAAATAAGGGTGATGCATAGCGGCGACGAAGATGCCAGGCCTGTTCAAAGAAGCCAAGGTCGGGGTCTGAAGCGAACACAACTGGCAGTCGGTCTGTCTCTTGGTCTAGAATTGAGCCTATATTCCTTGGGCCCGATTCGTACCAGTAGAAAGGCACATCTTCTTGAATGAATAAAACAGTGTCGCTGTGCTCGTAACTAGTGGGAATGGGCCATAACGCTGAGGCTAGTGATAGGAAGAAAGGTATGTAAATAGTGGAGCGCATCTCTAATGTCTTTACAATGAGAAGAGAAGGAGATACTCAAATAACAACAAGATGAAGAGCGTTGTGCTATAGATGAAATGGCACGCAACTTAACAATACTTGTTTTAGATGGAGCCGAATAGACGATGGCAGTAGTAGATTGAAAAAAGGGTCAAAAAAGGGCTATATCGCATGCATAGCAACACTTCAAGGCTATTTGACAATATGGTATGCAATCGCTTGTTCACGATAGCAGTTTGCGAGGGAGGCTTTTTGAATGATACATTGATATAGATATAGATAGATATTGTCAGATTACAGGTGTGAGGACGTTGGAGCTTACCTAAGTAGGATGGAGGGGTAACCGATTCCATTTAACCAGCTCTCGGTTAATCGCGAAAGTGGGAATTTCGCGGAGCTTGGTGACGCCTCACCAAAAACAAGCCCTCTTTATAGTATTATTCCCCTACAACCTTCTAATCTATTAAGTTAAAATTTTATTAATATCTTCTAAATTACTTAAGCTTTCCCCCAAATTAATTTTAGAGAGTAAAGAATTGCTACTAAAGAGTAGGCTTTAATAGAAGAGAGACCTAGGTCAAATTTAAGGGAATTTGTATGAGAACGTCAATTTTTTTCAGAAATTTAAGAGGTGTATTTCGTTCTAAGAGCTATTATATACTCTATAAAGCTCCTTACTTCTTGAAATTAAATAATTATATAGATATAGTAATACTTTATACATCTCTAAATTCTAAGATATATTTCTATTATCGTTGTTGAGTAATAATACTGCAAAGAGGGCTCATTTTTAGTGAGGCGTCACTAAAGTAGCGTCAAATTCCCACTTTCGCAATTAACCGAGAGACCAGCTAGCAACGGTAGACTAAATCCAGCTTATGATTATGAAGTCGTAAGAATCTTTCATATTCGAGTAAAAGATAATGAGTAGCAATATTTTCGTTGCGGCAGAGTTCAGCTTACCTAGGTACCTAGGCAGGAGGTTATTTACTCATAAGCATGCCTTAGGCCACGTAACAACACGTATACCGCTGGTGCTGCAAAGTTTCGCCTTATGTCACATTGCTTCTCTTTACACAAGTAGTAACGACTACTATATTATTATATCAAGCAAACCAATCATCAAGCGCAAGTCTCAACTTCGGACATTCGGCTGCCAAGACGTCCACAACCAACATCACCTGTCCTTTGTCCGCACGCTTTCGCACGTTGTCGCATTCTAGCTTCCCCGCTTTTCCGAACATTTAAGGCATGGTGGCCCACTATGCCTCATGTGGCCTACCGAGGCGCAATGCGGCACATGCAGCACCAACATTGCATGCCAGACAAGAGCAGGGTTGATATCAACCCTATGAGATTGGATACGGGGGCAGTGCCCACACTGTCTATGTCATCTAGCGTGCTGGACGACTTGGTAAGCCGAGGAATTTTGATTAAACTTTGTAGCCCTGTGCTTGTGACATGAAGAGACACTCAAATATGGACTGCTCTGTCAACGTTGAGCAACACTTTCATCATCTTGCATTATGGTTCAACTCGCAAACATGGATGTTTCCACACCCTACCTCCTCCTCGGTGCTGTTGTACTCATCACCACCTACAATATCGCCGCAAAGCTCTACGTCAATGCCCAAATCCACAAACTTGGCGGTCGAGCGCCCATTCGGAGGACATACCTCCCTTTCGGTCTTGATTTCGGATACACTATAGTCAGACACTCAATGAAGGACGAATTTTACGAAATGTGGGTGAAAACCTTTGCAAAATACTGCCATCCTGGCCGATACACTGTTGAAGCAGGAGTGGGCGAAAGAGTCATCATAACAGCTGAGCCTGAAAACATCAAAACTATCCTTGCGACCCAGTTTAAGAATTTTGGCAAGGGAACCCAGTTCGGGAAGGATTGGCATGACTTTCTGGGCAACGGCATTTTTGCCACTGACGGTTACTTATGGCATAATTCACGCCAGTTGCTTCGACCTCAGTTTATCAAAGATCGCCTCAGCGATATTGAGATCTTCGAAGAACATGTTCAGGTCATGCTTTCCAAGCTTCAGGGAGGTCAAGAAATTGACACAATGGATATGATGTTCAGATACACTCTGGATGCCGCAACGCATTTCCTGCTTGGCCAGAGTGTGGACAGTCTACAAAATCCGCAGACAGCATTTGCAGATGCATTTACTAATGTGCAGCATATCCAAAGTACAATTGCAAAAGTTGGGTAGGTTTTATCAATGCCCAGCCCTGTGATATCCCATGTTGTTGTGGAGATGGTATCCCCATGCCACATGACGTATTGCACGGCTTTGGTATACCCTATTTTAACAAGCGATTTTCGGCTGACTTTCACTTAGCCCGCTTAACTGGATGGTACCTCGTACATACTTGGGCTTCTACAAATCTTTGGATATTCTCAATGATTTCGTCTCCCGCTTTATCGAACAAGCTCTGGCATTATCCACCAAAGAACTGGAGGAGAAATCAAACCACGACAAGGACTATAATTTCCTCCACGCAATTGCAGGCTACACACGCGACCGAAAGACGTTGCGTGACCAGCTTGTCTCAGTTCTTCTAGCGGGCCGTGACACGACGGCCTGTACGCTTACATGGGCAATCTACCATCTCTCAATGGATCCAAAGATCACCGCCAAACTACGACAGGAGATCATTAACGCTATTGGCCTCGAACGGACTCCAACTTACCAGGATCTGAAGGACATGAAGTACCTGCAACACATTTTGAACGAAACTCTACGCCTCTATCCCGTCGTTCCCTTTAACGTTCGCGTCGCCTTAAATGACACAACCCTTCCCGTTGGTGGCGGTAAAGACGGCTCACAGCCCATTGGCATACCCAAAGGCACCCCGATCGGTTACTCGGCCCTTGTCATGCAACGCCGTCCTGACCTCTACCCACCGCCTTCTACCGGCTTTCCTGCCGTCGATAAATTCGTTCCCGAGCGCTGGGACAACTGGACACCCAAGTCCTGGACCTATATCCCCTTCAATGGTGGCCCAAGAATATGTATTGGGCAGCAATTTGCGTTGACGGAGATGGGATACACGCTTGCCAGGCTATTTCAGAGGTTCGAAACGGTGGAGAATAGGATGGATGGTGTTTTACCAGGTTTGCATGCGGATATTGTGTTACAGCCTGCAAAGGAGGTCAAGGTGATTTTCCGTTAAATATTTACTAGGGCCGCGGCGTAGGAAAGGAGTAAAACAGAGTCAAATTATTCGCATTCTTAGATTTCATTTTAAATATATTAAATTGAATGTTCGGCACAAAACATGGCGTTTTCTTTTGTCCATATCACTGTCTAAGGTTAATGACTTTACGGTTTTGGGTCCTAGTGGCTACAGTCAATGCTACAAAGTTTCCACTTGAATGCTTAGTGTATCAACACAGGGCCTTAAACGTACAATGGAAAGATGGACTCAAAAGAATCAGGCACCTGGAACAAAACGGAAGATCATTGGTCAACTGTTACTCCCTATGACGGTGTGGCTTGGGGCCTACACAACGAAGTCAACAAGTCCTACCACCTCACCCCATATCTATATATCACATAATCTCGCTTTGAATCCAACTTGACACGCTAATACAATTCTCCTGTGCCAAAAGTAAGACAAGCCAAACTTCCAGTCGCATCACAAGGAAAATAGACAAATACAAGATAATGTTGTTGAGGGAGCATGGTATCACATTTCTGCTCTGATGCTGTAATCACTCATCTTTCCGGTATAGAAGGGGGCAGCTTATTCGGCTATAGGTAGCAGTACCAAAACTTTAGCCATCTTACATATAACTAAATTACCTATTCACAATTGAAAGGCGTTAACTCATAATGTGCACAATGTTTTTTGCACAGGAAAGAAGTACCATACGCATATAGTATCGTCACTATACGTTGCAGTTGTGATGACTACCAGTATTGACTGCTGGTAACCTTTTTATATACATAGATGAGACTATATGTATATATATATTAACGAGCTGCGTCTCTTTATTCTATATATAGCCCTTGTAGTTGAGTATTTACTACTAGAGAGAAGATCTAAGATGTACTAAAACTTTTCCTTGAATCCACTTAATACTACCTTCATACTACCCACCTCTTAATATTACCATAATAGCGTAATAAGTTAATAGTATAGCCAGTTAATATTGGGGTCTCTTAATAGTGTCTTAGTGTCTTGATACTATCTCTTCGTTATTACTATATCTATATTTAAAACTATAATATGTGAAAATAATTCGGAGATAAAGTTAATATTGATATTATCTCATCACTCAATCATTGATCCCCACCTGCGCGTCTAAATTAGTCAAATCGGAACACCCGCCACCCGAAGGCAAAATGACTAACAATGACAAAGCGCCATGGGGGAGTCTAATAGGTGACTATGATGGTAAAACGATTAGCTATAGCCTTTTTTAAATGTGTGAGAATTCTTCTTAGCGCTAAACAGGGCGTTTTTTATGGTAAGGGGATGTTTATTGTCAGTAGCGGTGGCCTTGAGAGTAATACGGATGGCCTTCAGGCCACTTCACTTCAACAAGCTTGGGTATCCTATGAAAGCCTTCCCTGTCTTAGCACATAAACTGAGTAATATAGAAAATACAAAGCTATAGTATGACGGGGTAGCAACAGAGAAAGAGGGTAAAGGCGAGGAAAACCTTGTTTGTGGCTGCAAAGCAAGCTGAACAAGAAACGGGTTTGATTTGCTAATACCAATTCAAATATTATGCCAGGTAAAAAGATTGGTTGGGCGTAATAGGGAAAATTGAAAGACATGGAGCAATAGAAATGGAGTAAGGACGCATTTCATAGCCCATGTATAGATAATTGGCAGCACGGAGTGGACGTAGGGTACACCAACCCTTTCGTCAGTCAAACCATCTTCAACGTTCTTCCACAAAGCTCCCCAGGTTTAGATCAACTCCTCATTAGTTGTCCGCGGTGCCAAATGCAGGATAGTTTGCAGTCATAGTGTGCGCATATGTTATTGTGGACGTGAACTCAAGAGCGTTCGTAGTGTGATGGTGTGCTGCGCTCGTCGATATAGTCATTGACCTAAGAAAAAATTAAATGCAGCCTAGGGATAACTCTTTTAAGGTAGCATGCACTTTGGGGATGCCCTAAAACTGCTGTTTAGAACCTGGCTATAGTAGGACTCAAACTCGCACACTCTATATAGTTGCCCTAGCAACCCAGGCAACCTACCTGTTTAGGTGACTCAGAACCTAAACAGTGGATGTACGCGCTCGCGATCCGAGCGCTCAACACTATATAGAGCTCTCTCCGCTGTAGATATCTAATCCATGCTTTTCCTCTACACGTAACCAACTGCAGTTGTTTGAAGCTTCACCTATACGCCAAGTCGTATCAACAACTGCCGTTGTTCATTAGTGCTTCCACTTCCACTAGCAAATTACATGTAGAGAAGTATTTTATGATGGTTCGTCTCAACGTTGCTAGTGAAAAATGGCCGTAAATAAATACCCAAACGCCATTCTATGTGTATCACAGTGACGAGTGACATGATGCAATTTCCCGAGAATAATGATCCGAAAAACAGTCCAGCACACCCATAACTTCATGTCCTTGGCCCAAGCAATAACTTGCCGGTCGGCCCTGTCTTCTCCGTGAACCCGTCGTCCCGTGAGAAAATGCGTTGCCCACGAAGCCAAGTCTCGCGGACAACGCCCCTGAGCGTCTTATTCTGGTAAGGAGAGACCTTGTTACGAAAGAGCATCGTGCTCGGCTCGACCTATTTTCAATATTAGCCTGTGATCTGGGCTCCACTAATATCCAGACAAAGAACTTACCAAAAACTCTGCCGCATCGTCAAAAATCACGATATCAGCGTCAAATCCAACGCCAAGATCTCCCTTGGATTTTCCGAGACCAACTTGCTTGGCCGTGTTCTTGCAGCACCACCGCACGATTTCCTCGACGCTGAAGTCGACATTGCGTTTTGTGCCTTCGCTCCAAAGGATGGGAAGACCAAGTCCAACGCTTGAAATCCCCCCCCAAGCACCAAAAAAGTCACCCTTCTCTTCCGGTCCCTCCATCTCACCCTCAGAGCTTTCGAAAGAATCGCAATCTTTATCGTGTCCTGCTCGACGAGGCAGCTGCTTTTTCGGTGCAAGGTGAGCCGGGAGGAGTTTGATCTCTGGTGTGCATGGTGAGTGGTCTGAGACTACTGTTTGAATGACGCCGTCTGCTTGATCTTGGACAAGTTCGGCCCACAGAGCGTCTTGATTGGACTGCGAGCGGATGGGTGGACAGCACTTGTGTCGCGTGTCGCCTTCTTGGATGTCTTCGGCAGCGAGGGCGAGATAGTGGAAGCATGTCTCGGCTGTGATCTTGATACCTTCAGCACGTGCTTTACGCAGCATTGGAATTGCCTCCATCGTGGAAAGATGCACGATATGTAGCTGAAGTTCGGGCGCAAGATGAGCGAGGGAGAGAATTTCGGCGATGGCACAGGTTTCGAAAGCTGGAGGACGAGACTGGAGAAAGGTATTGTAAGTAGTTAGAGGGCCTTTGGGTGCTATGGGTGGGTTGGAGCGTTGGATGTCGTCGCCCACAGAGTCGCTAATAGGCGGAATCATCTCAGCATGGAACATGAGTGTTGTCCTTGAGTGTTGAAGTTCTAGGAGGGCCTTTTCAATGTCAATTGAAGAAATACAAGGAAACTCTTCGACCTAAGTCCAAATAAGTCACGTGTTAGGGTATCGTTTCAAGGGTGATACTGACTCCGCTATCACATAAAAATCCTTTGAATCCTCGAACCCCTTCTTTGACCAAAGCTTTCAACTCACTAGCATTACCAGGAATGACGCCTCCGTAGAAGCCAACATCAACCCAACACTTGCCCTTAGCAGCATCAAGCTTGATCTTCAAATTTTCCACAGTGGTGGTGGGAGGGATAGCATTTAATGGCATATCAACCACTGTAGTGACCCCACCAAATGCAGCAGCTCTGGTACCGGTCCAAAACCCTTCCCATTCCGTGCGGCCAGGCTCGTTGAGATGTACATGAGCATCCACAAGACCAGGAAGAAGGATATGAGGCGAGTAATCCGTGTAAGACGTGCTTTGGGGAAAGTCTGTAGGAGGGAGAACGGAGTGAAAGATGGACGTGATCTTGCCAGTAGTGTTTGATACGACTATGGTGGCCTCCGTGAGCTTGCCACCCACCACTGCTCTCGAAGAAGCAAGTACTGTGATAGGATGTAGTGGTGTACTTTGGGGCTGCGATAGAGGCGTTGTTGAGTGAGGAGCCATGTTTTTAAATGACAATAAAGCCAAGACAAGGAATGACTTGAAAAAGGATAGGGCGTAGAATTTTGGGATGAGACCTGGTCCGGGATACTGGAAACTATAATTATACGGACAGTCGGTCTCGGCAACGCGGGGAAGATGGTGTGGTCGATTGTGGGCGTCGTCGGACGAGATAAGGATAAGCCCAGATAAGACGGATATGGTGTTGCGTGCCGCGAGATCTCAAAGAACGGACACGTTCCTGTGAGGTAGATATTGACTGTACGACTTGAAAGGGTTGACTTAGATACGAAATCTAAATGTCGTTTTTGATCTAAGGTAACGCCCAAACCTGGGGTACGGCATGTCCTTATCTACCCACTAATAGATTTTCTTGGACAGCCTCGGATAGCTTACATGTAGCGCCAGGGGCGATGGTACATCGGCCGGCAGACCGCCGTTTTCAGTATTACTCGATACGATCAAGTAGGGCGACTAGTTGTCTGAAGCAATCGAGACTGCCCTAGTCCTGCATCTCAAACTACCCTCCCGTTGGTTGACTCTGGCGTCAATACGGTGGCGCATCTTAGATGTGCATATCTGACTTTTCGTGGACCACACAACCTGAACTGATAAAACAAATCATCTCTTCTGATCAGATCAGCGAAAGACGTAAATCTAGCCCTACCAGTCTTGTTAGGGTCGAAGGGGCATATCAAGCGGCGGTGGTCGTTCATTGTTGGGGTCATACTCATGCACTGATAAGCGTTGTGGTGGCTCCAGCTTGTCGTATCGCAAAAGACCCTGTTAGATCAGATCCATGCGAACTAGCCACCTAGTGTAGATTCAACTATTCAAGTCATGCCTTGATTTAAAAGCCACCGAGTACCCTGGAACTTCAAATCATTGCAGGAATACCTGTACAGTCCTCTATTATTTCGATCCTTTGTTGTTGAGGCATTGTTCATGGGTGTTAGGCAGGTCGGTTTGCCGGAGGCTATGCCGACAATACCTTATTGGCTGATGGCTAATGAAACGTCAGCCAGCGTACATCTCAACACGCCTAAACTATTACTCGAGAGTTTTGATTGTTATCGAGTAAGAAAAATTGGAGGTTTGTCTGCCAGGCAACTAGCTTTATGGCGGAGATGACCGGAGAAACAATTTCAACTGAGGCACACCTCAATACATACACTGCTATTTTGGTCATTTGCAGGAGGCACTCCGTCATAGCAATGTGACGCTTTCACATACACTTTGGCTATTGATGGCTATTGATGAATCGCGCATTTGTAAGTAGTAAAAAGAGGTGGGGTTCAAGATGCCTTTCGGTCCTCGCCGGTACCGAGGGACACTTCACGACGGCTGACAAAAACGCATTGGCGCCAGCGGCGGGTTTGTGATGGTGCAGACCTTGCTATTATCGAGTAATGGAAACTGTAGTAGCGCCAGAAGATCCACAACCATACCATGACTGCTTCGTTCCGCTGCCAGCGTGGTGAGGAACCCGTGAAGTGCCGATGGACATTTGCATTGGTCAGCTGCACTGAAAACACAGACTCAGAGCGTTTACAGTGCATTGGGCCCACGTTTGACTTTGGAAAAAAAGTTCCTATTACGTTAGAGTAAGCAACCATGGTATCATTCTACTGTGTAGCGTGTTCTGGAGAAGCTAGCCGCTATTTTTTGGGAGTCTTAGTCGTTACCAAACGTTTATATTGGGTAGTGAATGATGGTTATAGCCCTTGCGCGATGGTCAGCGAGCATCGTAGGGTGTAATCACCGGTCCCGCAATCTTACACGTATATACCACAACAAATATCAAATCTAGGCTGTTTACTTTGGCGTGATCAATCCCGTGTATGCGATTTTAAGGTTACCCACTTTGCACTTGCAAATTTTATGCAAACAAAATGATCATAAAGATAAGAGCACTTATCATCCTCGTTCTTCAGACATTTCCACCCATGGATAGGCAAACTTGAAACTTGAATTTATTGAATAATGCTGGGCCGCTCTGTTTCATAGAACCATGTACCAAGGGTACCGAAGTTAGGTTCAAACGGCCAGTAACCCTCTCGTAGTTTAACATGACATGGCATAGGATGTGACACGCCGCCGTATATGAGATTACTGATGATTGAGGATCAAAAATAGCTGTTGAGGGATATTTGCTTCTTTTGTGGTAACGATGTCTTTTGTGACAACTTGGCCGTAGCCATCATTTTCGCACTGGTGTATAAGCTTGCTTGCAGTCCGTACTCTGAACTTGTTTGGTTATACAGGTCCAGATAAGTGAAGGCGTCTGATTTGTAGTAGATTGATCGTCCAGAGGTAAGCAGGCCCATTGTGTCGAGCTCAGAGAGGACACGGCGTACGTCATCTTCGTCCCTAAGATCCTTTGTCACCATTAGAATGCAGTATCAATGTGGCTTGGAGAAAGTATCCATACTCTTGTATAAATGCAAATGAGTCGATCGCCTGATTTGCCTTCATCGGGGGCGACCTTGGCTGTGGGACCAAGACGATTATCGATCACACCTTGGACAACTATTTTCCATACGCGAGTGACGTTCTCTAGTTTGGGAAACAACATCCACTTGGTTCCTATCAGTATATTGCAGGTAAGTGGCTAGGGAACTGAAAAGGCGAAGTCAATCCCATAGCAAGACTTACCTTGCCTGTCAGAACCCCACACTCTACTGCAAGATCAGTAATCCTTTGCTGTAGTGCCTTGCTTTCTTGGCTGAGCGACCGGGTGATATTTGGGCCGTTCAAGCCTTTGGCCTGTAATTGCTTCCGAGTTTGGAGGGATCGGGCCAGTATATCAGCTCCACGACTTCTAAACTCTTCCACTCGTTGTGAAGCCGACTTGTCTCGATGATCGTGGAAAGGATTATGAACCCAGATCCAACTACAGTTGGAGATAGATGTAGTGAGAGGCGGGAGGCGTTTGACAAAGTCGTCGACAGACTCACCCATCTGCCATTCATTAGGGGAGCCTTGGCTAGGGTTGAAAAGGATAGGCTTTTGTGGCGACTCGCGTTTGCGCTTTCCTAGCCTGAATAATTTTTCCTCTTCCGTAGCTCCCCGATTGAGAGCAAAGCTGGGAGGTGCAACATTTGACTGAGGTTGTAATTTTGAAGTTCCTGGGCAAGATAGTATAGTTTCTTGAACTCTTGTTGTTGCCAGGATGACGTTCAGGTCCGCCTTCTGAGCAGATAGAGTAAGTTGTGGATTGGAGCCTATGCCACAAGAGCGCTCGTCATCTTCGTCGCCTGTACAAGTAAACAGTGTGCAGTCACGATCATATTGGACGACGGAACTCACCATAGAAGCTAGACTCATCTGAGATCCAACCCTGTCCGGACACCAGCTCCTTCCCCTCCATTTTTGGATAGATTGATAGGAGAAGTGAACAAGGTCATGCCATGGCCAGATCAAAGACAGTACGAATTAAGTTTGCGAGAGCAATGCTCCTGCAGTTGTCACAATGCATATCCGGAAAGAGCCATGGCCTGATTGGCTAGATGTAGCAGGGGGCACCAAACATAGGTACAATTTACACGAAGGCATCGTCACGCTAGCACGCGTCGCGTTTCCCATTTCCTGGAAATTATTTACTGTTTACCTACTACCTACCTAGGCACCTTGGTAGACAGGTGGTAGGTTGGAAGTTGATATCGAAGCTACCTATACCTACCTAAGTAGTCAGCATCGCCAAATCCATGCAGCACCAGATCGAGTCTACAGATGCTGCAACAGCCATGCCGCATTCTGTCACCACCGACAATGCTAACACAGTCAAGCCTGAGCCAGCAATTCAAGATGTCGCCATGAACGATGCACCCAGTCCAACCCCGGAAGACAAGTCTAAAGTCAAACTCGAGCAGCTTTTTGAGGATGAGGATGAGGATGAGGATGAGGATGAGGATGAAGAGTTTCCTTCTAGTGTCCCGGTTTTCAAGTCGGAAGAGTCGTCACAGCCTATACCACTGTACATTGCACAGGCCTCCTGGCATTTCTCTCCATCTCTTCAGTTTAGCTGATATTGCCTAGCAAAACCTCCTACAAAACCTCCTTCTCCGATCCAGAAATTATGCGTGCCTTCTACCAACGTCTGTTCCCTTTCCGTCCGCTGTTCCAATGGCTCAATCATGCCGCCGTTCCTACCCCAGCCTTTGCACATCGCGAGTTCGCATTCACACTCCCCAACGATGCCTACGTGCGCTACCAGTCTTTTCCAACTGCCGACCTCCTACGGAACCAATGCGTACAAATGTTGCCCTCGCGTTTTGAAATCGGTCCACAATACAGTACAAATCCCCGGGATCGCAAGACGGTGAGGAAAGCGAGTGCATTTCGTCCTATTATGAAAGAGCTGGTGTTCGATATTGACATGACAGACTATGATGATATCAGAACCTGCTGCACAGGTGCAAGTATCTGTCATAAGTGCTGGAGCTTCATTACCATGGCCATCAAGGTCATTGACGTGGCCCTTCGAGAAGACTTCGGCTTCAAACATATCCTATGGGTATATTCCGGTCGTCGTGGAGCCCATGCTTGGGTCTGTGACAAGCGTGCCCGCGAACTAGACGACCAACGAAGAAGAAGTATTGCAGGCTACCTTGAATTATTGAAAGGTGGCGACAAAAGTGGGAAAAGGGTGAACGCGCGAAGGCCGCTGCACCCCCATCTTGAACGGAGCCTCGACATCCTCAAAGAACATTTCCAAACCTCTATTCTTGCAGAACAAGATCCCTGGGCCACCGACGAGAAAGCCGCACATCTCCTCAACCTCCTTCCCGACCCCACACTCAAAGCTGCGCTCCAAAAGAAATGGGACTCGTCGCCCTCGCGGCCTAGCGCTTCTAAATGGGCAGACATTGACGCGCTTGCTAAATCGGGCGCTCTCTCAAAATCCCCGCGTGATCTCGTCGAAGCAAAACAAGATATAGTTCTCGAGTACACATACCCACGTCTCGATGCCGAAGTCTCCAAGAAGCTAAACCACTTGCTCAAATCCCCGTTCGTTGTACATCCTGGTACAGGCCGCGTCTGCGTTCCTATTGATACACGGAAGGTCGAAGAGTTTGACCCTCTAGGCGTACCCACAGTGACACAGCTTCTTGCCGAGATTGACGAGTGGGAGGGCGAGGATGCAGAGAAAAAAGTGCAGGACTGGGAAAAGACGAGCTTAAAGCCCTATGTCAATCATTTTCGGAGGTTTGTTGCGGAGCTACTGGAGGAGGACAGACCGGTGGTGAAAAGAGAGAGGGAGGAGGTTGACGCTATGGAGTTTTGAATGATTTGCTATGTGTATATGAGGATTTTAGGGGTTGACATGTTGAAATCCCATCAATTGACAGACTTGTTTAATGCCCGTATTGGGTATATTGACTTTGGAGAGGCGCTATCAGTCACGTACAATCTGGAGTAGGGCAGGATAGGAGTACATAATCTTATTTGCACATGAGTGGAAAACTACGCCCGCACCTCGCCTTTTTTAACGCTAATTGTACAACCCACAGCTTGATTTTGCTTCTCTTTGAACCTTTCCTACGCCTTGGATCTCTTTTCTTTATCTGACTGCGTTTGCGTGATGTTCAGTCCCAACCCGTTCGAGTCCAAATACACTTTATTAGCTGAGTTCTGTAAAATCTGTGCAATGTTTCTCGCATTCTCAAACTCCCTTAGATCGACATACGACCTGCTCTTCTTGATTGCATCCCCAATCAGTTCGGCAGAGCGAGCCTCACCTTGGGCACGCACAACGGTGGCTTGCTTTTCTTGACGCGCTTTGTCAACGACAAAAGCAGCGCGTTGGGCTTCTTGCTGTGCGACTTGCTTGGCTTCGACTGCAGCGGTGAATTCTGGGGAGAAGGCGAGGTGCTGTGGTATGTAAGTGTGGGTTTGATAGGGCAGGTTGAAGGATAGATAGTGCGTACTGTTAGAGAGACATCATCAAGCATGATATTGAATCTCGCTGCGCGCCTCACCAGATTATCCCGAACCAGCCGGGAGACGTTCTCCCGCTGCGTGATCAACTGACTGGCGTTGAATTGGGCGACGACGCTCTTGAGCACCTCGTTGACTATGGAGGGCAGCACTCTTTCGTCGTAATCGGTCCCCAGCGTCCTGTAGATCTGAGGAAGTGCATCCACCCGTGGTCGTGACAGCACACGACAGGTTATATTGACCATCTGCAAGTCCTTCGTTCCCGTAAGAGAAGCAACGTTTCTTGGTTTGGCGCGGACATCGTAAGTGATCGGTGTTTCGAACCACGGGAGACGGAAATGAGTTCCTTCGCTGTAAATCTCCTTCTGGACGCCACCCAGTCTGGTATACTTGATTGCACGGTGACCGCCATCAACTATGCTTCAGTCAGCTATTGCTCAACTGCGCGTCCCTTGAGATGCATGAGATGCATGTAATGGGTTCTAGTATAAAAACTACGCACCGTTGAACAGTGCATTGTTCGCAACCCAAATACCTCCACCTATCAATACAAGTCCACCAATACCTCCGAGCAAACCCTTAGGTGGGCCTCCTCCCAATCCCCGGGATCGTCGAGCAAGCTCATTCTGAATGCGTGCCCACGCTTCCTTAGGGTCTGGAGCAGACATGACGGCGATGTATGGTCCAAGGGTGACGTGATGCGGAAAGACGTGCAGGCGGCGACAATTGGGGATGTTGGTGATGCGTTCACCACCGAAGAAAAGGTGTCGGCGAATCACAAGCGCCGATGCAAACTAAGTGCCAAGCCATTACGAGCACTGGGTTGCCTTCAATCAAACATTGGACGACAGTTTCGGCATTGCTCATGATTCTTCTCCACTGGTACCAATTTCTCCGACCTGCTTTTGGTAAGTCCGGGGGTTTCTCATGGCTTAAGTCAAACTGGGCGCAAATAAGTGATACATTATGCTTGCGCACGGCCCAGCCAATCAACTTCACACTCAAGTGAGCTCTTAAAGCACAGCTGTCCATAAGCTCGTAGAATACCCGATAAGCCTTGCGAATGCCCATATGGTGGCCTCTCCCTCTCTTCTCTTGCAATCATTTTGAGATACCCCGTTCTTTCTCTTTGAAGGCTAGCAGTCCCTTTGCGACTGTCGTGTGCTGAGTGCGACGCTGGCGAAGCTATCCCACAGAGCTCAAGGTAGATCTTTGTCCACCTATAGACTTCACTTCACATACCGGGGACGTACTAACCAGTGTCAAGACTTAACTACCTCATACTATCATATTAGAAGATATCAAATTAGAGCTATTATCTCTTACAGTGACGAAACAAGCATCGCACTTGCGCCCCGCCGCCATGTACATCACCGTGCAATCACTCCGAATGGCTGCATGGTCGACTCTTGCCTTCTCCGCTACTCGCGCGTCATATGTAATAGACAACCTTAGTTTTGGCCAGAAAGAGGGTGCCTACATTTCTGCCGATCTACGAACCATACCGCACTGGACTACTCAAGGAAATGACGATTATGTTCCTCAGATCTTGTCTGACCGCGTCATTCTAACACCTCCATATCCTGGAAACAAGCGCGGCGCACTATGGCCATCAGACCCCTTGCATCACTCAGGTGACTGGACGGCCGAATTGGACTTTAGGGCCTCAGGCATGGATAGGGGAGCTGGCAATTTGCAGTTGTGGTATGTCAAGGAGTCGCAAGCACGCGAGACACCCACCAGCTTGTATACAGCGCCAAAGTTCGACGGCTTAGTATTGGTGATTGATCAATATGAGGGGCATGGAGGCTCAGTGCGGGGGTTCTTGAACGATGGGTCTATTGACATCAAGTCACACCCTGACCCAGACACGCTTGCGTTTGGCAAGTGTGACAATGCCTACAGAAACCGTGGACTTCTAAGTAAGCTTAAGTTGCATCATGCGGATGGTTATCTCGAGGTTCTTATCGATGGAGAGTCATGTTTCAAGACTGATAAGGTACAATTGGATACTGGTTCTCGATTATCACAGTATTAACACAGTATTGACGATTGCATAGATCAACCTCCCAGAAGGGTACTACTTCGGCATAAGTGCTTCCTCCGCCGAAAACCCAGACTCCTTCGAGATTCACAAATTCGTCGTCAGCACCGTCAACACCTACAACCAAAAGGGAAGCATCGACCACAACAATTTCCAACGCCAGCCCTGGCACCAAGAGCAAGCTGATATGGCCTCCAAAAAGGCCCATGAGGAGCAAACCCACAAGCAATCACAAGCCTTGCGCAATGGCGATCACTCGAACATTCCGCAAATGCTCGAAGACGTTCTAGCTAGTAGCATCCGCAACCAGGCAGATCAATTCGCCGACCTACATAACCGGGTTCAAATAATCAACAACCGTGTCGCCGAGATCCATGAAATGGTCGAGAAAATGGTGCAACAGAATGAGCAGCGCTTCAACGACATGATGAACCGGGTTGTTCCCATCGATGACCGGTCCGCAGCCACAATCCGCAACGTGGAAAAGGTCGAACGCACGACCATGGAGATTCTACGGGATTTAGAGAGCAAGGACTTTAAAGATATGATGAAGCAAATTCATTGGGCACTCGAGAAGAATCATGATGGATTGACGCAGAGTTTGCCGCTGGCCATGGGCGCAGGTAAGCAATTACAACCTTCATCTCCAGAGGAAAATGTAGTCTAATGTGAAGTCAGTATATGGCAAGCATAAGCCGAGTATCTCATTTTTCCTTTTCATAGCGATTGCAGTGCAGATTATGGTCACAGGCGCATATATCGTGTATAAGAAGAGGAGAAATGGTGCGCCTAAGAAGTATCTATGAGCGCGCGAAATCGTCATGAGAGATACGACACATTAGTTTTATATACTAGTGTCGCTGGTAGAGCTGGAGCTGTGTATCATACCATGTTCTTCATGCATATATATGGCGTTGATAAGAGTGGTAAATATGTACTTATGTAGATATGAGGTGAGTCTATATTGGTTTGATTAGGTATATGCTGAGATGCGCTTGCACGCAAGCTTCACTTGACCAGTTATGACAAACATCACGAGTGAAGCACCGGGACAAAGTGAGCATGCGGGTGGTAAGGCTGTAATGAATTGCAGTCATAGCGTATCTATCCCTATGAAAATACTCCTATCCGAGCCATACCACCTGGAATGACGCCGTGACTCGTAACATTCATGTTCCATGCCTAGGTCGAGCAGTTGATTTCAGTACTCTTATTTGGCCTCATCGAAAACATAGGTGAGGTGGCAACGACCGCAATACTGGCGGTTGTGCATAGCAGCCATGAAGACACCGGCACCACACTCGGGCTGTGGGCACTCCCTCCGGAGGCGCTCAATCTTGCCATCGCCATCGACTTTGTAGTACTTGAGTACAGCTAGCTTGGTCTTCTTCCTCTTATGCTTAATCTTCTTGGGGGTGGTGTAAACCTTCTTCTTCCTCTTCTTTGCTCCACCACGTAGGCGGAGGACTAGATGGAGAGTCGACTCCTTCTGGATGTTGTAGTCAGATAAGGTGCGGCCATCCTCGAGCTGCTTGCCGGCGAAGATGAGGCGCTGCTGGTCCGGGGGAATGCCTTCCTTATCTGGGGAGTGTTAAAAAAGGAATGATTATTGGGGGTCAGGTGGTATACCCTGAATCTTGGACTTGACATTGTCAATGGTGTCTGACGACTCAACCTCAAGGGTGATAGTCTTGCCCGTTAGGGTCTTGACGAAGATCTGCATGATGGCCTGGAGAATATCAGCATAAAAATCAAAACAATGCGTAAAGCATATGATGTTACGTACCTAGACAACCAGGTGTTATCTTCCTCAGTCGTCGATGCAGGTGTTGTAGAAAAGAATTCTTGGAGGCACCACTGGCGAATATCTACTAGTGCGTGGGCAGCTTGGTAAGCGAGAAGTGGCGTGGGTGGCGACGTGGGGGGCTCGTGCATTAGGCGTTGCTGGGTAACGGGACGCCGGCGCTTGTGTATCAACACTTAGTTCCGGATACAGACGACCACATCGACGTCTCCACCCATCTCGAATCCATCCCTCGCATCCACATCATCTCTTCCACCTAATACTCCCCTTTGATCTCCCTTACAAAGGAGACACTGCCCACACTCTCACTACTATCCATTCACGTGTTTGCACCGGCTTCGGCCGTAATACTTACTTGAAGCAGGCTTCTGGGAGACTGCATCTGTACTGAGGAGACCATAAGGATACCAACCGCCCGGCGGAGCGCCGCTTGCACTGCGTGAGGTATGTCAGCTCTCCATTGATATGGTGAATGATGGACACCGTCTAATATTTCACCAGTTTCGGACCACCAAGGATCCCAATTCCCACCCCAAGAGACCGATTTCCGGACTCGACCTGCATACGTTATGCTGTCCACAAACATGCCTACAGGCATTCAACGCCGGCGAAACCAGCACCGGAGACAAAACTCTACCCCTGCTGCGTTTGAGGCACCCACAGTACCACCGCTCCCTGCCAACTCACAGCTGCGAAGACACCGGACAGGCATGAGCTTGGATCTTCGAGGCATCAAACTCGAGGCCATGCATGCCCAAAGACAAGCACTCATTCTAGAACACTCTAACCAAACACCAATCGACACACTAACCTCCAGGCAGGAGAACAACAGTACGGTAAGTAATACTAACCTAGGACAACCACCACAGCTTTCTATGCAAGTAGCGCAACCGCACAGCCAGCCCCAGCCGGGCCCCCAGGATACCCTTTTGCGATCCCCAGTACAGACCTCTCTCTCCTCTCCACGGACTCCTCGACGGACACTCCGCGCGCAGTCTCCCCAGCAGCCTCCTCAATCGCCGTCAAAAGCTCCAACAGAGCAGCAATTGAAAGATCTCCAGGAACACATACAGTCAGTGTATGGCTCCTGTGGGCAAGTCTTCATTAATATTCTCCCCACCCCTACAGCAACACCCCAAAAGCCAGCGCAATCAGCTGCTCATGACTCCCTCAACTCAATCCTGCACTCATCAAGTTTCAACCATATGACCGACATCAACTTCCTGCCGACATCGAATGCCATGACCTTCGACTTTGAGAATCCCGACATGGACATGGGCTACGAATCATCGTCCTACTACACATCCGATGCATTATCGCCCTCGCCGGTCTCCTCGCCACACCAAAAAAACGCACAATCCTTTCTCGAACAGATCGATGAGTATCCTACCCAGGAAATGTTGTTCGCACAACCACCCTCTCTTTTGCCGCAAGGCTCTCTATCAATGAACGGCCTGCCACTCGCCGCTGAGTCATTTCAGCCTACACTTTTCAACGAATTAGAAGTTGACGCAAGTCTAGAATACACTGGTATTGCTCCGGAAGAGGTTCAGCGATACATTAGCGAACAAGACGCCATTACGAACAAGTGGACTTGCCTCTACCAAGATTGTGGCAAAGTATTTGGTAGGAGAGAAAACATCCGCTCTCATGTTCAGACACACCTTGGAGACCGACAATTTAGGTGCAACGGCTGTGGCAAGTGCTTTGTCAGGCAGCATGATCTAAAGCGACATGCAAAGATCCATTCGGGAAACAAGCCTTACAAATGCCCTTGTGGCGCGGGTTTCGCACGTCAAGACGCTCTTACTCGCCACAGGCAACGTGGCATGTGTGTAGGTGGCTTCGCAGATGCTATCCGCAAACAAGTCAAGCGCGGACGGCCGAAGAAAAACCATCTCGAAATGGAACAGCGAATGGATAAGGCTAACCGAACGAGGCAAGCTGTTGCATCAGCCGCATCCTCCGTATCGGCAGGCTCACCTTCCTCTGATATGCGTTCACCATCACCACTTGAGGGCTACGAACCCGCCCAATCACCGCAGCTTCTGACTGACTTAACGAGCTTCAATGACCCAATAAGCACAACAGCAGATACATTCAGGTACGCTTGTGCCAGCACTATTCGATTTTTTCCTGCTAATTTTCAACGCTAGTTTTGCAACCACGCCAGGTCCGTTTGTGGAAGATAGTCAAACAACAAACGCAACGTTCACAACATCCACGTCCTACACAAGCGATCTTACGTCCATGAGCATTCTCCAACATTTTACACAGACCTCGCACACACCTCCAATGTCTCCTGCTGATCCACGACCACATTCTGCAGGGTCCATGATTGGCACGAATGCGCCTGTTCAATCAAGTCTATTGAAAGGATCATCAACACCATCGCGATCGTCTATCCAATCGAACCCATTCTCGACGCCGCCAACATCACCAGTGAATCCCAAGGATGACCTTGATGAGTTCTTCAGCACATTACCAGACAACTCATACTCTCATTTTGAACTTGAGATGAAGGCTCTTGGTGAGCCATGTGAATTTACCTCACTTGACTCGTCATCGTATGAGTTCATGAATTTCGATGTGTAAAACTGTGTGTAAATACTCTAGTGTAAGATAACAACGGATATAAGTTAAAAGGGACTCACGAACGTTACGACTGGCGCATAGCTTGGTTTTTGGGGTGCATATTCTCTGGAAGGATCTGGATTTTACGACAATATGATTTTATTTCTTGATGTGCTACCGTAGGGGCCGCGACGTGCATGGGTACACGCTCTTTTCTGGCAAAACGACGGTTGGATCATTTTTGAATTGGCGTACAAGATAGGGTTGTTCACGTTTAGCGTCGTGATAGACGAGCGACGCTTCGCTGAAGCGGAAACTATGCTCCGTACAATCCATGGTTTATCAATGACTTATCACATGTTGCTTGATCTACACGCTATTGTACGATCACTCACTACTCTTTGTTCCTATGACTATACACAACCAAGTGCTATAGTACCAAACTGATCCGCTCAATTGTAAGCCGCCTCGCTATAGACACACTCCAGCATGTTAGCCTAATTATTGCCCGTACTGTCTACGCTGCTACGATGATACGTGTCGGTCAAATTAACATCAATGTTTGTAATGTCGATTTCCTGCGGAAAATCTCTACGCGATTGACGAAACCTACATTACCACCATCGAGATAATGTTGTGGACAAAAATCTAGTATATTGAGACTCTACACAAAATGCTATCAGTAGAATTCACTTCGAGGTTCACTTTTCTTGCACGTATCCATCATCAATGGCTAGATCAAAGATGGTCAGCAAATCTCACATACTTCACTCCACCTGCAACGATGATGAAGATTGCACCTAGAGATCATCCATAAAATATTATCCGCTTCCATGCCATGATCAATAGAAAGGGCCCTAACCCTCCCGTCAAAGGCTCTGTGTTACGAACACTTCGTAAAGTCCTTGATGCTCGGAATATTACACAGCCCGAGTAAGATAAAACGACGATACAGCATGCGGCAGCGAGAGTAACAAAATGCAACAATCAAATGAAAAGTTCAGCTCAATCTACTTGTTGACCGATTCAGACTCCGAATCATAGCTTAAGAATTAGATTCCTCTGCACAGGACTATTATCAATAAATAATACACTTCTACGGCCTGCAAACCAAAGCCAATCACCTCGAGTAAGAGTTGCTCGAAACAACCAACGAGCTAAAGCAGCGCATTTCAACCCTACACCATATCTTAGAATGTTACAATACATCCAAAATATCAACGCATTCTGGCAAAACAAAATCTCAAAATGGAGCGGCGATCATTCGGCATTGTGGTCTTCGAACAGAGTTTCACAAAAGTCACGAAGTCGCGAGCTTATCACTCACCAACTATATTCATTACCCGCTTGAAACACTTCTCATGCGATAAAAAGTGCCATAAGTGCTTTCACACCTTGTATGAGCAAAATATTATGTAGGGTGGAGCGGGCGGTAACGATTTCGTAGTTGATGAATAGGGCGGCGTGTAGAACAAAGATTTTTGGGGGTATAGATAGGTTGAAAGGGGTAATTGCAACGTTAGATGATGCTAGGAGCAGGGCAGTTAGGAGGTCACAGTGTCAATCTTGTTTGTTATGTAGAAGTAAGAAGTTGCGATAGATGTAACTAGAAGAAGATAAAGGAGGAATCGAAGAATGATATGAATGGAGAGGTTAGGTAGGTAAAGTAAGAGGCATACGGAGGTGTTGGCCTTGGAATTAGTGGTAACGAGGCGTGTGGGATAATCGGGACTTTAGTTGAATCTAAACAGCAAATGCTACCTAAAACGCGGTTCAAGTTCCTTGGAAGTTTGAAACCGATCCAGAAAAGCCGCTGTGCCACAATTTTCGTAGAAATATAGCCCTGGAGCGATCACTCAATAAAGGGTGAATGCATATGACGAATGATAACGTTCTTTCATTACTAATCCGGCTCAAACTTTTCCTCCTTTGATACATCCTTGTCAACTTTTGTAACATCGGCTTTGAAGTCTTGTCAACGCTTCGTTCTCTTAAGTGAAAGCCTAACAGCGGAATACCTAGGTACCGCACATCCTGACAGCGCATTTATAACTACTCACCATCTTAATACCATCAATGCCAGCTTGAGTAATAAAAGTAGGGCGCTATTATAGTACCAATTTCTATTAACCACGATTCAAGGACAGAGAAAGTTTATAATCCTTTATAAGGCATACAGTCAAAAAATTGAAAAGGAATAGGTCAAGTCACCATATACAAGTCTTTAGGTCAATCTTTGAAAGTCGAACTCTAATGATGGTTTTCTTAAGTGAACAAATAAAGCATAAACGTCATCTATTACTCCTTCTATTTTGCTGCTGTAGGTCAGACTTATGTTAATTCTTCTCCATTCCTCTCTTCTCTTGTTTCAAACTAAGACGATTCTAATCGTTTACAAGGGGAAATGATATAGTTTTCTCAATCTGCAACTACCTTTGTTAGTATCTTCAAATATTTGGTAACTCAGATTAAGGTTAGCGTTAATAAAGCTCATATCTACCCATGCCTGTTAAGAATGCGGTGTAATGAAATGAAGTCCAGTAAATGGGAGAAATACCTTAGTTTCAATATGTCACCAAAAGCCCTTTTCTATGTTCTACCTCTCTGAGTAGATTTTCATACCCTGCGCAAGGTGTTCAAAATATTATATTTTGGGAGTATTTAAGACTATTACAACAATGGAGCGGAGTGTTAAAGTATAGTGTATGAGTTATAGAAAGTACTAGGGTATTAATTGAAGTAGTATCGATAACTTCTATGTAGGTCTAGATGACCTCAGGAAGTAGTCATTGAAATATATCATGACTGGACTAGAATTCGCTGCACGAAATACTAGAATGAATAGGCGAATTAGCAAGAGTGGTTAGTTCTACTGGGTGTTCTTATGTGCTTTCAGATGATAATATAACAATAAACAATACCACCCTACCTATAAAATTAAAATCCAGATATAAAGTTAAAAGCTAAGTATCTCTAATATTACCATCTACTTAGGAATAGGGCCAGTTCAAAAGTAGAAACTGAAATTACCGTTCAAATTTTAGATAGTTTGAGAGTCTTTATCCCTGCTAAAGATGATTCCCTGAATGCAGTCATCACTACAAAAACACCCAACCGAATAGCTTGATCGATCATGGAACCATTCAAATTATCAAATAAGTTTGCTAAATGAAGAAAACGGAAATAGGTGCGGGGATCAAAGGAATGAATAACATCAAATTATTGATATGGTACAAAAGCTATCTCTGCGAACATACTCTCAACCAACACAAATAAAATCTAAAGTATTGAATTATGAAACAAAGATACCGATTTGATCATCCGTGAAATGGCCATCTCATCCACATCCTTACTTTAACCCATCGCCTTTTAGATCGTATCCCTATGGCTTTTCTCCCTTTTCATCATCTCTGTCCAGCTCAATGAGATAGTTGCTCATGAATTTAGGCGCCAGTTGTACCATGTACTTAGCCCAGTTGTCCAACGCGTCTAGTTCCGTATGTCCCTGATTCTCCCCCATTTCAACCTTGTGAGACCCATTAGCAGTCATTATTTTCAAAACTACCGTGAAGGGTGTTGAAGTAGATTCAGTCGCTTTGGAGAATGTAAGCTCTACACTATCGGAACTTTCTTCCCTTCCCCTTCTCAGGTGTGCCATAACTACACATGACGCGTATCTAGCTATCAACCCACGCATGGACTCTGGGTAATATTGTTTGTGTTTTTTTGCTAAGGCTTCGAACTGCTCTTCGATCTCCTTTGCAAAATCAAGTCCCTGACGGTCACGCAGATTTTTTTCGTACATTGTAATAAATGCCTTGTGTACTGTCGCGAATCTGTCTTCAATGTCGTTTATATTCATTTTATTGAGGTTCGTCAGTTTATATTTCTGCTGGCTTGGTGTTCTGGGGTTGCAGAGTGTAGAATGTGACAGGTATTCCAATTGTTTGTTGCAAGTATAGTAAGACTGTAGGAAAGCAGGCGTCGTTGGTAAAAGCAACACAGCGTTATTCGAGAAAGTATTTAATGCCATTCTAGCAAGAGTCAATACGACGCTACCAGTAGTCATACTGGGAATCAATATGAAGTAGAAAGTCATCAATTGTGGCAAGCACGCCAGTCACTCGATAAATTGATTAATGTCATAACTTTGACTAGTAACAGAGACGTGGCCAACGTAAAGATAGTATATAATACTAACATCTTCGACATAATGAAAACCATTCGTGTCCATGATATTCATCACCCAAGACTAGTAGTACTATTAAATCGACGCAGTTAACACTATGCGAGGCAAGCGAGATTCATCTTGTCGGTCGAAGGACAAGTCATAGAATGCGGAGAATGGTATATAGGTAACCCATTTCGCAAGTTTGAGATCACAATTTTGACAAACGTGTTGTGCCGGTGCTGAGGATGCAACCCGAGTGCATAGACCTCTTTTCCTTAGTTATCGATGCTTTGGGTGGAAGGGGTAATGGCAGGAGTATAAGAAGCACCACTGTGGAGGAAATAGCCCCCGTCATCACCTAATCGGGAATACAATCATCTCTTAAAAATCAGTCTTTCTGAAATCGTTAGTGCAATCATGCAGTTCGCACTCCAAATATCTGGGCCGAGCAACTGTCTCAGCTCACAACAGCACAGTGTAAGTCAACCACGAAGTTGTAGAAGAACCTTCTCCTAGATAGCAAATTAATAGTTTTGTAACGTCGACAGAGGATGAAATGCTTGGCCAGTAGTTGAACAAAGAAACACCAGATAAATCCGACTGGTTGCAAAAAAACCTGAGGATGAATTGATCCCAAATGTATGCAAGTACGGAATATGCTCTACTAAATATGACGTAATATGACATTACATTCCGAGACGACGCTAAATTACTCTATTTGAAACAATTCAAATGGGGATGGTCGACAATCAAAAACCACAATTAGTTGAAATGAATTCGAAGCCTCCTTGTTGGCATTAGTGCCAATTGGAGGAAAGAAATCTGCGCATCTCAGATATGTCATTTGGAGTCGGTTCATTGGAAGTGCAACCTTCAGTCCATTCCTCCTAAGCAAAATTCAAGTCACCCAATACGCTCAAGAATCGACAGTGAGTCCTTCGAGCTATTATATATTCATAAGAGTACCCATCGGTCCGAAGTGGCCCATATAGTGTTGCATTGTTGTATATTTGGTAGG
Source organism: Phaeosphaeriaceae sp. PMI808 (assembly GCA_021365335.1). Classification (NCBI taxonomy): domain Eukaryota; kingdom Fungi; phylum Ascomycota; class Dothideomycetes; order Pleosporales; family Phaeosphaeriaceae; species Phaeosphaeriaceae sp. PMI808. The sequence goes on along the minus strand of JAJTIZ010000019.1, from coordinate 405,339 downwards.
TGATTCCGTTTAACACTGTATTCCGCATGAACCATACGCCTAATAAGTGCCCCTTATATCCCCTATCGAGAGATTGAATAAATCATTTTGTAAAGTGACTTCGGTTGTCAGGGACAAAAATGAATCACTGAAGCATAAAAGGCAAGAGGTTGGTATGCATTCTTCAAGCCACGGTGTAAACGTTCGCCGCATCGCTGTCGAGAGTGCTTAACATAGTACTGGTTGGACATGTCGTGGAATTGGCACCGGTATTTCGCATTGTCTAGCTATGACTGGAAAGTTTTCAAGCCGCTATGGTAGATCACTGAAGCAAAATTCCTAAGCCTCACCCTAAATCAACCACCATCAATTGTTTCCATTTGCCCTGTTTTCATCCTTTGATCCATTCATTACCTTGCCCTATTCCCTCAAATCGATTAAATCACACTCCAAATTGCTCCTCTGATTTGAGCACATAACTCTAGCTACTTCTTTCTCGCCCTCGATAACACCATTCTCTCCGTCCCCGACAGTATTGATTATTTCTTCCTCTGCTTCTCTAACAGTCTTCGTCCCCATCTGATTCAACCCTGAATATCCATCCACATCCCTCAAATATGTGCTGTTAGGACCCGACCACTCCGCAATGGCATTCAAATTAGCTTGCCTTCGCAAAAGACCCTCGCCACTAAAATTCTCAAACCTCCTAGGTGGCATAGGCGACGCACCCAAGATTCCAGATCCATGGCACAGGCCCAGACTTGACGGGGCATGTAGACTACTGGAGAGATATGGTGTAGGCGGTGTTATGCAATTGTTTCTGGTAGGTGATGGGAGGAGAGGTGGAGGCATGACCTGTCGATGGCAATCAGGGCTCTCAAGCTGTGCATGAGGCGGAGACGAGTCAAATCGACTTCTCACCTCGTTCTTCTGAGGAAAGGGCGTTTCTTGGTCGGTCTTATACACGCTCACTCCGGTATCATCCATGCCCCGGTCCCACAACCACTGCTCCCACCACTGCTCCCATCTGCTATCTTCCCACATCCATCGCCCCATCTCATACGCATCCAACATGGCAAACACGCTAAAGGTAAACAAACCTATGGGCACGAAGCCAACAAGGTAGTTTTGAACGTCCAAGGGGCGCAAGAGAAACCCTGGTTGTTCCCATTCTGCGATAGTGGCGAGGAGAACGAGGATTAGGGCGCTGTTGCGGTATGCGGCTGGAGAAGACGCGATGCTATAGTAGATTCGAGAAAGCAGTATACTCCACTCTTGGCGAATGGTGTCTGGAAGAAGGAGGGAGGTGAGGGAGGTGGCCATGTGACGCAGCAGGGCGAGCGAGGCGGATGGTGAGTCTTGGGCGATGATAGGCATGATTTACGCATCGGGGAGTGGATGTTAGTTGAAGTGGAAGGAGCGAATTAATGGAGAGCGTTTGTGGTGTGCGTGGGAGAAATCGAGTTGTTTACAGCTACTGCACCTGGAACAATTCACTTACGTGACCAATTGTCAACATAAGCTCCACCCACAGGCTCGAATTTTCATCCTGCATGCACTAGGTAGGATCTTCTCTTGTGTCTAACTTCTAGTTGTCCTGTAATACTGTCTGTAAGTCTGAGTGGACTTCTACCGCCGATGATTTGTAACAGCGCGGAGGATTTATCCACAGTACATGGGCGCAGAGACTCGTATGTATGATCCCACAAGATGGAGATACCGCTTGGTATGTACTCTAACAACCACTCTAATGTATCGCACTTCTGAGGTGAGGCTCGTATTGACTCGCCTGTTTGCTCAAATTTAGAGCGAAAGCAGATGACGACAGTAGTGAGGTTTGGTAGGAGCGCGAATACATGGCGCATTGGATCTGCGATGCAGGTTATGTGGTGATACCTTCGCGCTATAAAATTTTGCTCAGAGAGCTGTCCCACCTGTATCTCTAGTTGTGTGAAGAGGGAGCGTGTGAGGGGGTTCATCGCAGCCAAGGTCTCATAGTACCTCAGCATGTACTCATTACTCAGGTTTTGACTCACTTTGTCGCGCGCCGCTATCATGAATAAGACGCGCTTCTCGTAGAAGTACCGGAGGACTTCATGGTGCAGCTGACGGTTGGTGAGCATCAAGTCTAGGGTGAGACGACAAGGTTGGTGATGGCGATTTGGTTGATCTAGCATGGCGATGTGGGCTTCACGGGGCAGGGCATATGAGTAGACAAGCAGTCGGAGCTCTGCTGGCAGTTGCAGGAATGGAAATGGCTTGACTTGGATCTGTCAGCAAGAAAGGAGGTTCTTGCGGTCGCACTTGCCTTGGTCCTCGATTATGCAATACGAAGCAGCAAGCTTGGTGCCACAAAGTTCATCTATTCTACCTAGCAATGGCCGGATTTCGGAAAAAGTGGGATCAACGCCCTTTTTAAAGTCAGATACAGAGCGGCGATTGTCTGGAAAGCGGCCGTTTTGAAGTGAAATGTAGGCTTGGACATAAACTTGGGGGATGAGGTCGGCACGTGCGATGTTCTTGACGACAAGGAAGAACTCCTCTGAGCCATTGATGTATATTTCCTCATGGAAAGGCCGCGATTGGCAGGCCTGGTGCAGTGTCTGGGCGTCAACGTTGGGATGGAGCTTGCCGTCCAGGGCTTGAAGCTTGAGCTTGAGCTGGGCAGCGTCTGTTACTTTGAACCTCTCTTGGGTGGGGATGCGATGATATTGGCGTGGAATGGAAGTTGATCTGGGACGGTACAGCTCCATGGGCGGTATTAGTGTTTGCTGATGTACCTGGTTGGGTATTGATTTGAAGAAGATTGTGAAATTTGTATTGAATTGATATGGGATAGGACGGACGGCATAGTAATAATCATAATAACAATAAATCATGTGATCCTCTATATGCCCCCCGCACCTCCCCACGCTAGACACGATAGGTACGCTAGTGCAGTGCTGTGACGTTACCGTTGCTCGGAACGCTCAAGCTCCCATGCATGCTTGGTATGGGGTATGTAAATGCAGTTTGTTGCTTCCAAGAGATGCACGCTGGGGAAAAGGAATATCGATTACCGTAATGTTCCCCATTTCCTCAGAGCGAGTCTGCTCTTGATCGTTGCCCATCACGTCGACTCGACGCTTTTGCCTTTGCCTACCTGGCTTCACCACCTTTTGCCTACACCGATCCATTCCGAGACAGGGCCATCAAGCTTCGCGATACAGCCAAAAGACGTGGCTACACGGCACTCGCAAAACGCCTCGATTCGTAGATAGAATGTCTGCTCCCGATAGCAAACAAGGCTTCCTCGCCAACCTGTCGCCCTGGAGCTCGCGAGCTCCCACCCCCAAACCACCCCCAACGCCGAGGACAACCGAGGGCGACAAGGGGAAAGCAAAGGAAAGGGAGAGGGAAGCAGCAGTCCTGGGCTCGCAAAGGGGAGGAGACCATGTTGTCGACCGACGGCATAGGCTGAGCTTGAAAAAATACCCCCAAGACTGTCCTCCGCTGGCGGTGCGATGGTTCCATGCCGTGGATGTGCCCAAGAGGAAACCGCTTTCTGCACACGGCCTCGCACCTGACACAACCCTGCCTAAGCCAACCAAATGGATTCCATTCAGCACCAATGACTCCACCGCCATTGAGACTGCCTTCCACAAGACCGCCGACGAAGCCGAAGCCGCTGAATCAAAAAAGGGCTCTGCCAGTCCAGGCACCCCAGCCAGGGAAGCTCCTGATTCAGACAAGGCAACCACCACAAAGGTTTCGGTCAACGAAGATTATCTTTTCGATGTCGAGATTGAAACCCGCGAGCTGGCCCCTGCTTATTGGCTAGGCCCTGTCTACGACGTCAAACGAGGAACTTGGTTCAAGCCAGATGGAGAGGCTGTGGATGAAAGCCTGGCCATGCAGCTCGAGGAAGGCTACTTGAAAGTAAAGCCATGGCGATTTGGCAAGCCCGACGAGAAGCTGTCAGCTTCACAACCCCGCCCCCGTCCACTCTCCATGGGCCCAGTGGGTGACGACCACCGTAAGGAGCTAGCTAGACTCAACCGAGACTCCACCTCAAACCCCGTCACTCCGAAAACCTCATTTGACAGTCTGCGAAAGGAGGCGAGTAAACAGCCGAGAAAGGCTCAGCTGGAAGACTCATCGGCAGCCCCAGTTCCTCCTTCAGACATACCGCGCACTCACAGGCTATTCGGTGTACACATGAACTCGACTGTCACCTATCAAGACGATAGCACAGCATGGCTACTCACAGATGACATGTGGTCACGCATGGGTAGCACGCTATACGAACGCTTTGCCGGAGGTGCTCATTTTGCTGGTTACAAGTTCACACGCGGCTACAAAGACCTCAAGGCAAACAAGAAGCAGTCCAGGGCTGGAAAGGATGCGCATGAAGACAGACTGCCTGATCGACCAACAACTCCGTCTTTGGCATATGGTTCAGATCATGGCAAAGAAGGACCAACCACCGATGGCTCAGCAAACACTTCCGATGCCGAAACCGACGCAGAGACTAGGGCTGAATCACCGACCGAAACACGGCGAAGGCATCTCGAGAGACAGGTTTCCTCATTGATGACGTCTTCCAAAACAGAGTATGAACGAGAACAAGAAGAAGAACAGCGAAAGCGAGAGGAGAAGGAGATGCGCGACGATTACAAGAGTCAGGATAGCCGGGATCAAGGGCGCGATATTGAGCATTTACTGCTCATAACCCACGGCATCGGGCAGCGACTTGGGATGCGTATGGAGAGCATCAACTTCATTCATGATGTGAATACGATGCGCAAGTCGTTCAAATCTGTCTACGCTGCTTCAACAGACCTCCAGGCTCTGAACGCCGAAGTAGAATCCGAGACGAAGAACAATCGCGTCCAGGTTATTCCTATCGTGTGGCGGCATCTGCTTGACTTTCCAAAACAGAGTCTCAAACATAATCGTAAAGAGCATGACTTGGGCGAGCTTGACCACGAAGACGAACACTACCCAAATCTTGAGGATATTACTGTCGAAGGTGTACCAGCTGTGCGCAACTTCCTCACTGACCTTGCCCTTGATATATTACTATACCAAAGCCCGGCTTACAAGGGTCATATTTCTCGCATCGTTGTTGAGGAGCTCAATCGAGTCTATCGCTTATACAAGGAACGCAATCCCAATTTTAAAGGCAAGGTGAGCCTTGTCGGTCACTCACTCGGTTCAGCCATTATGTTCGACATTCTATGTATACAAAGGGAAGCACAAGCACAATCGAGCCCAAAATCTAGCAACAAACGTCGCCATACAGAAGAAGGATTGAAGCTCGACTTTGAGGTCGAGGACTTCTATGCATTAGGTAAGTTCACATACATTGAATTTCATATGTCAAAGCCTTACAACAAACAGGTTCACCAATCGGCCTCTTCCAGATGTTGAAAGGCCGTACTATAACAGCTAGGCCTTCCAAACCATTTGTGTCACCAAAGACGCCGGGGGATCCCCTGGATGACCCCTTCTCAGCCACAGCAGCTGAACAAGGGCATGCTTTTGATATCACAACGTCTTCGCCTCTCTGCAAACAAATTTACAATATATTCCACCCCACCGATCCTATTAGCTACCGCATCGAACCTCTCATATCCCCCGCCATGGCCGGACTTAAAGCGCAACCCCTACCCTACACCAAGAAAGGAATTTTCGGTGCGCCGGCCTCTCAGGGCCTAACCGGCATTGGTGCCCGCGTCAACCAAAGCGTAAACGAATTCTGGTCGTCTCTCGGCTCAGGCATTGCCAGCGGTCTTTTGAACCGAAGTCTAGGTATTTCAGGAAATGACGTTGGCACCTCCACCTCCAACCCTCCGCCAGGTGCACGCACATCCCGCCCTCTCTCCTTTAGCCCCGCGGACCTCAACGAACCCACATCCGCTTTCATCAACGAGGAGCGCCGAAAACGGCTCGGGCAGGAAACGATTGTCCCCGGCGAGGACGGAGAGCACCCACCCACGCTCATCGAGTCCGAGGTTGAGACACTGTTTGCAGGCTTTCAAAAGCGGCGCAAGAGCGGAGTGAGTGACGATGGATCACGGAATCTGGAAGCTGATCTGGAGTGGCAGGAGCTCGAGGAGAAGAGTCGGAAGCTTAAGAAAGAGGAGGCAAAGGTGAGGGCACTGAATTCGAATGGGAGGGTGGATTACAGTATTCAGGAAGGCGTAAGTTCTTCCCCTCCCCAGTCGGACATGAATTTGGTGGTTATTTGAGTTGGCAATACTAACTGGTGTGACTTTTAGGCATTTGATATCTCGCTGCTAGCTAGTATTGCTAGTCATCTCGCGTACTGGGCTGATGAAGATGTGAGTCATTTTATGATTTCGCAGTTGCTGGCTAGACATCGGGTTTTTAAGCCGAAGGGGTAGAGCGTTCGAGGTGCACAGGGAGGTGTTGTTGGACAAAAAGGTGAGATGATGAATATACCCTCAAATAGACTTGTAGTTTTGTGTTATGGAGAGTTTACTTAAGGACTGGTGGTAGATACCAAGCATGTAGCAGTTTATTTTGACGATTTCAGTCAGGCTCCATAGTACGCACATGACAGGTCCTCAAGACGATTCTGCCCCGCGTGTTGGTGTGAGGGAAGTCTAGAGGCGCAGTCAGCCGCGCGTGCATCTGATGGATGGGGATTGTGGAAGAATGTGGCCCCTCGATTGGGCAAGCCGCAGTCACAGCCACAGTCACAGCCACACAGTGAGTGCACGCGCGGAAGGAGTGATTGGTGTAAAGGTGGGGAGCAGCTAGGCATCCACGAAATGCACCCCAGCTCGCTATAACCACCCCTTTGCGCCATGACGGCAGCTCTCAAGGCAGTCGCAATCGTTCTACACCATCTACAACATCTTCACTATCTGCACTGCATGTCCACGCACACGCGCACTCTTCCAACGCAGTAATACCATATTCTCCCGCTTTGCGACTGCGCGCATACATACACCATGGAGACGATTAGCAGGCTTACCCAGCTATACTCGGACACCAAGACGTCCTGCGATGCCGTTGTCGAGCAGGATACAAAGGACACGCAGCCCGAGACAAATGACCTCCACCGCAAGTTCAGGATACAAAAGGACCGTCTAATTACCTGGGGCGTTGACTGGAGTGACAACTCCAAGGGCCAGCAAGGAAACATTGGCGAACGTGTCGACCAAGCTGGCTTGACAGAGGCAGTAACGAGCTTGCTTGGCACCGTTAGAGAGATATCCGACGAGGCTGAGAGGCTACGGACTGGGGCCCCAGTTGGCAAGACACTGTCAGGAGAGAAGAGACAGCTTGCATCTGATGCGCCCTCGTGGGCAGCCGCCGACAAGTCACGTTATGAAGACCTGATCAAGGACCTCACTGCCACTATCGACGTACTTTACAACCTATCAAGAACACGACGAACACAGCGAGGCATATCACGGAACCCAAGCCCGAATCCTAAAACTGGCACAGAAACTCCACGACCTACTACCTCCACCCCAGTATATCTAGCAGCAGCCTACAGCGCTTCAGACCTAACACTTGTCAACCCAGCCACCTTTCCACTAAACACACATGCGAGTACTCTCACTCGCCCCCAGTTACCTCCAAAACTAGATCAGACTGATCTGGTACTCCCTGACGAGGAACCACCGCCATACGAGAGTGTTGGCACATCTTCAATTCGTATCATTGGCCGACTGCGCACGCGAAACAGCTCTACCAACCCCTGGAAGACTGATGGTGGTCGCATTACAGAGACTCCAGTCCTAGTTGAATACGCAACCTATGATCCAGCCTACCGCTCAACCGGAGTGTCTCCGCCTTTGGACCGACTAGAGCGCCTCCTGTCAATTCTGACCAAGCTCTCAGGCAATCAAAACTTCCATGGCACTCTTAAGTGCGTAGGTTACTTTGAAGACTCGAGACAACCACGATTTGGCCTTATCTTTGAGCTACCAACTTCTGTCTACTCTGGCCCGGCCGACTCACATAAGTCTGTTGAAGAGCTACGGCCTGTTACCCTACTTAGTGTGCTGCAAACAGGGTCAAAGTCGCTGCACAATTCCAACAGTGCCACACCACCACTTGAAGATCGTTTCCGTCTCGCCTTTACACTAGCACTGACTTTCAGCAAAATCCACAGCGACAATTTTGCCCACCAGGACATTAACAGTAGCAACATTTTAGTGTTTCGAAAGAACAAGAGACACTCGGCGAACAGTAGAGCCCTTCAATACACGCTTCGGTCCCCATGATTTGCTCGTTTGACTTGTTTTCCGAGTACAACGTCGATCCAACTAGCAAGGTGCCAGCACTGAACATATATCGCCACCCGGAAGACCCCAAGTTCACTGGTATCAAGGATACCCCTTATAAATCACATTTTGATATGTACAGCCTTGGCCTAGTCCTACTCGAGATTGGACTGTGGCAACCACTTGGCGATTTGTGGAAGCCAAAGTACACTCTGAACGACTTCAAAAGGCGGATAGAAGATGTCTATATTCGTAAACTGGCGTCCAAATGCGGTACGCCCTACATGCAAGTGGTGCGTGATTGCTTTTGGGCAGCCGATGCTGCGGAGGGTCAGGATTCCTCTCAAGTCTACAATCGTGTCATTCTCAGACTTCAGCGTTGTTGTATGCTTGATGAGTCTGAGCCTGGTTTCGATGTAAATGAGCTGAGGCCCGGTATTATGCCAATCCAAACGCCGTCACCCTTGAAGCGTAAGAGCGTCAGCCAACCCCAGATTGCGTCAGACCTTCCTTCAAGCCCGTCCTACAGAAGCGCGAAACGATGGGCGATCGAAAAAGGCTCTCAAGCTCTTGAGCGCACACTTTCCAAGTCAAACCCATCACCTATGAAATCGCCAGATCTTAACTTAACACGAAATCCATCGCGAAGTTCTCAAACCTCAATTCGCAAAAGTATATCTGAAAGCCTTCGTATCATGAGCCCAAGGCATGAAGCGGTAGAGCCTGAATGGGAGTCCCGCAACCCAATGGAAGAGTCAGGTACGTGCATAGCGCTGCTAGCCAAAATACCCATAAAATATTATCATCGCTGTCCAGAAGCACCTGAACACTTACGCATCATGCTTCAGAGTTATTTAAGGACACTATACTGAGGACTTTCTAATATATCACTAGGTACCCTCATTGACACACCACCGAACTCGCAAGATCGAAGTGACGTAGTATCCGTGTCCAAGGAACGAGTAATTAACGCAGCATCAATTATCCAGCGTGCGTGGAGAGCATCGCGCGCTGAGTCATCGGGACCAGATGTGACATTGAGGGGGTACAAAGAGAAGATTACCCTCATACAGAAGGCTTGGCGAGACAGCAAACAGAAAAGAACAAACACTATAGAAGCACTCTTGACAGACGGCATACGTCACTGGCCACAAGCTATCCTTGGGTACCCTACACCAGAGCCTGAATTAGTCCGCAGCATCGAACCAAACAATTTTGTGACCTCCTCGATCCAGATTCAGACCGATATGGAGCCTCTAGCTCGCCCCAAACTTCGACTCTTTCCCGCTACATTCGCACCTGCTATTGTTGAGGAATGGCACACAGCCATGTTGCCTCGACTTGAGCGCCTCATCGAGCGCGCTCTCAAGGACTCAGATGAGACAATCAGCATCGATCTTGTCGCCATTGGTGAGACGCAAGAAAAGGCTCGACCCACTATTTTCGTAACCTGCAGCAGTGTTGCAAAAGTGAAAGCTATCCTTTCTCGCCGCTTTCGCTATGATGAGAATATATTCGACCTTAAGATTCGCCGCGGCAAGATTCGACGATCGAAGATGAGTCGTTCATCACGAAGGGTTCATCCTCCTCATCGGTCAATGATGAACACCGATAATTACAATGCTGATATGGCCGTTATGAATCCTTTTCATCAGAAACGTCCCCTCTGTGGAGCATCTATTGGTGCTTTCAACGGCACACATCTTCCCCCTGTTTCGTACGGTGGCGTCATCCTTGTTGACGATGAACCCATTGGCATGACAGTGCACCACCTGCTCGATGACCCTTCAGATGATGAGAGCGATACTGGTGATGAATTTTCGAGCCCTCATCCAAACGATGCTATTCTTTCAAGTGCAACAAGCACCAACAATCCATGGTTGATGGGAATGGGCGCTCAACCCGGACTTGAACTCGATTCAGATGACCCTGTGGCAATGTGGGACCTAGAGCTTTCGGATGATGATGAGATCATGGGGAGTGATGATGATGCTGAGTCCTTTGACTTCTCAGACTCCGAATTCGACTCGGACGATGAGTCCACTAACGATCTAATGAGCGACTCAACCTTCTCCCGCGCTACTACAGGCGATATCGATGGTATTCAGCCAGGTACAGGGTTGGATATCAAAATCACACAGCCTGCTATTGATGACGTGGATGAAGATTTTTTTCCAAATGATGATGATCGCGATGAGGAGCATCTACTCTCTCACGAACTAGGCCATGTCCACGCATCTTCCGGCATTCGCCGCTGGAAGCGTGGAGGCATTGTCCATGAAATTGACTGGGCACTACTTAAATTGAACAATAGTCGACTTCAACCCTACAATATTTGTCAGGGTGGCCGACGATTTTGTCTCCGCACCATGGAACCAGACCAAAAACTGATTGCTCAAAGGCTTGAAGAGCCAGTTGATCGCCGCCACTACCGCCCCGAAGAAGATGAATACCCTAATGGCGTTGCTAATGCTGACAATCTCGGTGGAATGAACGTCCACTGCTTTGGTCGTACAACTGGTCTTCAGGGCGGCATGATCAATCCTGCCATGTCATCAGTACGCATCTATCGCCGGAAGACATTCTCCCGTAGCTGGTCTGTTCCTGGAGGCTTCGGTGTGGGCGGCGACTCGGGCGCTTGGATCATCGAAAACCGCACCCACCAAGTCGTTGGCCATGTCCTCGCATGGTGTCAACGAAACCACATCGCCTATCTCTGTCCCATGGAAGTCCTCCTTGAAGATATTAAACGCACTCTAGGCGCAAAACGCATCTATCTCCCCGGGTCCGCTGCCCAAACGCTCCATACCAAATCTAGTGACAAGCAAGCCCCCAAAAACAACTCGGGTACGAGCACAGAGGTAGATGACATAGAGGTTGGTGTTCAGGGTCTCGGTATCGTTGACTCGGCAGTCGACATGCGGTTAGCTTTTAGTACAGCACCGTCCAGTGAGTCTGGTGGTGTGTGGATGCGTAATGGACGCCTCGATTTTCCACCGATGAACGGTGGGGGCGAAAGCGATAAGGAGAATCTTCCGGTGCTAAGAAATCGGATTTTGCAGGTTAAGGAGGGAAGGGACGGGGCTTTGGGGATGGCTGTTGTGCCTTAGGTTAGTGGAGGCTATGGTAGATCGAGGAATCCGGCACGCCGTATTATCAGTCCAAGATTCATGAGGTTGTATCAGTTCGATCATTTAGTGTTCATAATATGAATAGTAATGAGTAGCAGATTACTCTTACCAACATTGAAAGTTTTGTGAACTTTGAGGCACTTTTTCTGTACTTGATGTTGCCTTTTGAAATAGACAAGGCGCGTTGATCATTTTTTATCGGTTTATACTTTGCCAAGCCATCTCCACGGGTAGCCAGACAGCATTATTACCTTGGGTGCCGTTCACAAAAGCAAAATTAATATCCTCTTATAAAGTTTGAATAACGTTGTATAGCAGGTATGTTTTTATAAGGCCATACTATCCTTCATGTTTGATGGTGTTTCGTAGATATTTGCTGCCCAATAAATAGTATTCTACCATCGACAGAGCATTGATTTTTACTAAAGCTATTACGGGATTGTGCTACTTCTATTAATAGTTAAATAACTTGTTTCACACGTCATCTAGGTCTCTCTCGCTCGAAACAGTGGCTGAGACAATGCCGAAGGATGTACAATAGTTTTCATCGTTCCGCCTGTCATTGACGAGTTTTCCACAGTTAACAAGTAGGGTGTTTCAAACGAGAATACTTCTGATTTAAATTTGTGCGACTTTGTTGTTATGATTGAAACTATACATAAAAATTGTCATTCCCTTCATATGATATTGAAAGAATCAATCGAATTTCTTTTTTTTAACGGCTATCCCTTAAGGGTACGTTAATATAACGCGCTTTGCTATAGCTTAACAATGACCCAAGTGATGTCTCCGAAGACTCTTTGAATAACCAACTACCCCAAAACAATATTTTTTAGCGCTCCCACATTGCATATTTTTTAATTCAACAGATGCAAATTTCCTTATGCGTTGACACTTAAAAATTTTTGTAGCAATGTACTCACCCAGATAACGACCTAGGCAAGGTCTTGAGTACAGGTACTAGAACTAATCCGCTTACTTGTAATAGATTGAATGCAAAATTATCCTTCCATGACGAGGGATTATCAATAGCATCACTATCTAGGTGTACTGCAGCAGGTTTTCCGTTATTTGTAACTCTATTTACCTAGATACTTTTCGGCGCAAGGAAATTATATAGGATCATCTATCAATGACCGGAATTGTACTCTAAAACATAATTGAATATAATTTTTATATTTTAGTGGTTTTTAGAGAGTTCCTGTTCACCAATTTCCTGCATAGCTAGAACAGTAGAATTCTTGTGCGAACAAATGGTTTTACGTACATCACTGGTTATAGCAACCTTGATGCTAATATAAAAAATGTAGCCGCCTGAATTCTAGTAGAATACCTAGTGTGCTTGGTATTGAATCGGATCGACTTACATTCGGGCACTAGCGAGTACAACTTGTACTCAGATGCGTAAAGAAGCACGAGGTTTCCTATGTTGCTAGAGTAACGCCTATTCTAAAGTACCCAAAGTAACCAAGTGTAAGGTACCGTTTGAACCTGTTGATCTACTGACGTATATGAGCTATTTGAAATAGTCTCCTAAGCCATCAAGATAGATTTCAGCATAGCTGACTCATTAATTTTGGGGAGGTTTGGGTCTCTTGGGCAACCTCCTACCAGGTTACGCAAATCCAATGTCCAATACGTCTATCTCCCCCGTGGCCTTGCAAGTAACCCAACTATAAATGGCCCTACCTCACCCCTTACTCTCAATATCGAATGAATTCTCTTTGCGAGGAACATTGCTATGCTAATTCATCGCATAATTAGAGTATCCTCTTTTCTCACCATATGAATGATGAAGGCTATTCCTGTTGTAACTATACGTTACTATGCTACCAAGTTTTCATTATATAGAGCGAAGACCCACCGTTTTTCACCTCGATTTTTTTACCTACTATATATACTTTAACTTTCTTTGCTACATTAGTCTATAGTGTTTGTACCACTGACGTCAATGATGCGCTCGCCCCATCTGGGTATAGCAGCAATGTTGGCTGCATTAGGAATATTGAATACTTTGTATGCTGTGAAGAATAAGAACTTGAGAAACTTAGAAGAAATGATGCAGATATTACTAGGCGAAGAAGAGGTGGCTGTTTGAGGTGAAATATGAAGCGAGTCACGCCGGCTGCAAGCAGTGTTGTATAGAGCTGAAAAGAGTTGGAAAGATGAAGCTGGAAATCTGGTTGAAGTTGAACTGGCCCTGAAATCAGAGGAGATCTTTATAGATGAGGTATGACTGCGGAATGGATAAATATAATTGGCTTTGTTAGCTGTTTTACTCAAGGAAATGATGACTCTATCGCATTTTCCTCCATGGTCAGTCGCATGCTCAGAAACCAAAACTAATACGCTGACTGCAGTGATAGATTTAAAAGGCATTCACCTTGATCAGGGACACTGGAACTTAACACGAGGACTAGAAATGATAATGTAGTCTGTAGTTATGATTGTACAGTGAAGTGAGACTATCCTGTACGTGTCAGCTTCCATTTGCACTAAATTACCTAATAATGGGGTATGGCCCCTAGAATTATTACCTCAGAATATTACCATATGAGCGTATTACGCCACAGTGAATTATGACTTCGGAATGTTGTATTACGTTAGAATAAATTCATCTAATAGAACGATCCAAATAGTTTAGCCTACTCAGGGGTAAAGGCGAGGTTGTTGCAAATTCTGCACAGACTATGTCTCGGTAGAGATATGAGATTTACATTTGCGCCTCTGGGTCAAGTGGGGCCGCGCATAATGCTTGGTCTTCTACTAGTAAGGTGAACTGTGAAATGCTAATAGAGCGGCTATAGCCGTCCCTAGGGCCTACCGAAGACCCGCCTTGGAGATAGAGCCAAGGGATCCAGAACATTCATAAACCTGTACATTACGGGATAAATGCTGCGGGAGTCTCACCACACCAGCCGTCCTACGCTAAATCAGCCATTAGCCATGACATCACATCAACTCATGATTCTAAGCAAACCTTGCCCCTCTCGTTCCCGTTGTGCGAATTTGTAGCCCTATCGTCCGTGGGCCGGACAACGAATGCCCAACCCAACCCCATCGTGGCCTCGCTTAGATTGAATGCCAAGCCCACATCGTTCGCATAGCATACCGAAATAGCGAAAATGGAAAATTAGTGTAAACAGGCAAGACCCACCTGTACAGAGTGCGTACAAGGTAGCCTGAAACTTTGCCTCTCGGAATAAAGAATGCCTAAACAAACACGTCACGACGCGTCTGTTTAGGCCCGAAACCAGGCATCCAAAGCTACGACCAGATATAGCGTACGAGCCTTGCGAAGAGGCCACATAATCATGATTCCCAGAATTTGTCCTCACTTTCTGCAAGTGACAGCCGCATCACATTTAACGTGGCGTTGAGGCTCTCTTCTCGCATGCCCAGAAATAGCCGCCGAAGTGGGACCCGCATTGGGCAGTGCTTCCATATGTATCGGAAAGCAATTCGCGGCGCACCAACGCCAAAAAGTGGATCCGCTGGGCAGCTATGAGCCGCAAAACTACGCATTCCATGTCTTTGGAACCCAATCAGGAGGCTGTTTGGGCAGCGATGAGAGTCACGGTGCTGAGTGACTCATACATGTTGATAGGAGCGGAGGCTGCGCTGCGGTTAGAGAGGGAATTGCGCAACAAGGTTAAAACGGGATAGTCTACATGAAATGAAATTTATGAGTAAAAGGAGGATAGTGTCAAAGGGATGATGAAGGCATGGAAATAGGGCTGATGAATAGGCCCACATGTTCTTGCTGACCGCTAACCGAATGGGGGGAGTAGTGAGATAACTTTTTTTTTGGAGTGCAAGAGTGAAGGCAAGGTTGCAGAGAAACATATTGATTTGATAGAGAACTAGAACTCATATAATATGAAGGCGTAAATCGTAGCGTACCTTGACTATTCAATTTGCGTGGGACATGAACGAGCGCTCATTGACCCTGTGATCCAAGTAGTTGCAGTAGTAGGGCGACCACACGGAAGAAGCCGGAAACCGAAATTGATGTATCTGCATGATGAGGTAGGTAGATGTGTTGGAGTGGGAGGTTACTATTTTTCTCAAGGAAGAATTTGCACTGAATTCAAAGATCACGAACAAAGCTTTTGTGCGTTCTACTCAATCGAAACCATTTACAAGGTATTTGTCTGGCGGAGGCAACATCGTTAGTCAGTACTGGAGAAGTCGCGGAGCAAGCCTCCAATACTGACCACAACTGTCTGCAAGAATTTTCGTGTCACCGAAACTATATGCGCTCGTTGTACAGTGCTGCCGATATCGCATTCCCGCAAAAAGGGCACACGGCGACGACGCCAGGCTACAAGCCTCGCAATTGCCAGCCTAAGTTGATGTTAGTGGATGTAGTGAGCTTATGTCAAATGTGTTGTCTATAGCATCAGTCTGGATCGTCGCAGGTCGTTACACGGTCTGTTTTTTTGAAGCGTTGTCCGGCTCATAACTTTAGCGGAGTCAAGCGTGAGTAACTTGAGGCATTCAACGTGTGCAACGACTACGCTAGCGACCTGGTATCTGGTACAAATTCATGTAAAGGAAGCGAGTCTGACTCATGTGGTACCCACGTAGTGAACGACTCAGGCTGCATTTTGCATTCCACACCTGCCAAGCCGATTACAGCCACCGTGACACCGAATGATCGGCAATCGGTTGGTGGTGTAGGAGGATTGGATGTCAGTCCGTCATGGTGGCAATTAGACCACTGCCCTGCCTTGCTCCAAATTGTCCGGTATATCTTGATTGTCGCTGGCTTACCCAGTCACCTACTTGAATGCTTGCAACCTGATTAGGATGAAAGAAGAGAGTGGTACGTTGAGTGTGAGTGCAGGAAGCAAGGTTTGGAAATCGATGAAACCGCTTCAGCCCAGGGATACGATCATCGTCCTGGTTGGTATGGCGACTCAAAAATGCGAGTGAGGAAAAGGTTGCTATAACATGCAAGCCCGTAGTTTAATTTCGCTGTGAGGTGGATGGCTGTTGTGGGCTAATGCTGTGTCTCTTCACCGGTGCAGGGTGGGGTGGTAGCAATTCAACGAGTAAGCATGGCTGTCGGCCCGCGTGACAGAAGGGGTTGGAGGCGAGATGGATGGGTTGCGCCGGATACAGCTGTCTGCGTGCTGTTGGATGTCGTGCTGCGAGTGGGGCTGCATCGTTCTGGAAGTTTGTGATTTGTAGTGTCCAAGCAGGTGTTTGCCAGTCAGACACCAGCGAACGGGTCTCAGTGGCAACGAACAGACATTTTCGCGTCTTTCGGGACGTTAATGAATGTCGCGGGCGGGCGAAGGTGCTTTGCTGTTCCTGCAGCGCCGACGTGGCAGCTGCACGCAATCAGAACACTAAGCAGGCCAGCACATCATGTGAGTGAGGCTCAGGAGTGACGTCGACTAGGTTGGTGATGAAGGGAGGGAAATAAAGTGAAGCTAGGGCGCTAAGACACTAGGTAAACAATGGCACTGCAACGGTTTACCGGGTGGACCGTGTAAAGCGGATGATAGAGTGATAGGGTGATAGGGTGATAGAGTAAGGCAGTAAGGTAGAGTAAGGTAAGAGTCGTCTATCTGCCTAGTGCCATGATCTGAAGATGGCGCCAAGAACGGACCCAAAAGGGAAGGAGGCAGTGGCACCAGGATCAGGCAGGTATAGCTCGATGCGAGGAGTGTATTGTTTGGTTTGCATGGTGACAGAGAATCTGTATGAAGCATAGGAAGCGGTGAGGAGGCGGGCGCGGAGTAGAATGGGGAGGTTGAATAGGGGATAGTATGCAGGATAAGGGAGGGGTGGACGATCCCGGTTCATACCGTTTCACTCATTCTTTTGCAGCACCAGCTTGGCCAGTGAGGTGCCAACGGCTCTACAAGTGTCTGACGAATATGAGAGCCAATCGCACACACCAGTGCCGGTTGAGGGCTAAAATTGGCGAGGGTGGTCGCGTTAAGGCGGATCACCAGCAGGGAGAGGCATTGCAAGAATTGATCATGGTTTATCAGTGAGATGAAAGCGCACTTTGGAAGGGCCGGCTAATGTCTAAACTGCCTACCCAATGTCTAACTGGTGGTGAAGTGAAGTGCAGTGCAGTCAAGTGCAGGCTAGGGGAATGTGGTTTGCAGATTTACAGGTTTAAAATAACTGGGCATATGCATACTGTGAGATTTCGAGGTAGTGGATTCGAGAGGCGTGTGGAAGTGTGTGTGTGGTGTGTGTGTGGATGGGCTAGGTGCGTCACCAAACACACACCAATGGTGGAAGGAGCCACGGGCAAAATGGAAGGCACCACTAGATACCGGCACAGTAAGTAGGTACGGGCTGAAGGGAAGACACAGGATGAGTACCTACGGACACTTACGGGTCGCTGCTGTCAGGCCCAACGAGACGTTTAGACGCAGTGCATGAGTGTGCTGTGACCTAGCTGACCTATATTAGAGTAGACGAGCAAGCAGCGCGTTTTGAAAAAAAGTCTCCCGCCCCGCCGCGGCCGCAGCCCAAAAACGCCCAGGGCCTGCATGCCACACACACACACAGTGCCCGGTCACACCCAGTCCCAGTCGTCCTCTCGTTTCGTCAGACTCTCCTTCACTTTCACTCTTCCCTGACCTACTTACACCTCAACATCCCACCTTCCTGCTATCATCACATCCACAATATGAGACGTAGCATGCACATTCTTCAGATGATCTTCGTATGATTGATTGTTCGAGCAAGTGTTATCGATAGCACGCCTACACACATACACGCACCTACGCCAACCAGCCAGCCGGCTAGTTAACCAGACGCGCCCATAAACCCCCTCCCCCCTCCTACCTTACCATGGCGAACGGAGATCCCGACTACCAGGCCAAAGTCGAGGACTATTATTCTGACGACGACGACCATCACCACAGCGGTGGAGGTGTTGAGGCCAATCTCCCTCCTCGCCAGTCACCCAGCGCAGCCAATTCCAAGACTAAACGGTCCAACGAAGCGAATTCCGACCAGCCGCCTGCACAGGAGACGATGCCTGCCAACATCGACCTCCGCAGCGACTCAGGGTATTCAAGCTACACGGCCGCCTCCAAGAGCAGCGCTGATTCGGCCCCAAGCATGACGTCGCGAATTCCACCTATCCTTCACGCCCCAGCGCCCCCGGTCCCCTCCCAGAGCCCTGCACCTAAGCCTAGAAGGCCGACGAATGGGGAGCAGCCGTCGTCACGACACCACAGCAACGAAAGTAGCCCTCGACAAAGGCCCGCACGCACCGCTTCCGTCTCCACCAAGCAGCGGCCGCCTATGGGCTCGCGTCGCAACACGGTTACCCAGGAATGCAGAGACCCCAACTGCAAAGACTGTGGCCTCAACCTTCCACCACCACCACCACCATCATCATCACGTCGTCGACCTGACATGCAGCCCTCCATGCCTGCCCGAAACATCCCAGGCTATCCCTCTGATCAAGTCCTGCAACGCTCGGACCCTAATCCCTACTACTCACCGCCCTCACCGATATACACCCGCCAGCCTGCCCCCTATTCCCAAGGACCAACTTATTCTCAGGGAGCCGCAATCATTCAAACCAACCGGGCACGCCGTTCGTCTTCCATTACACAACGACCCCAGACCATTGCTGGGGAGCCTAGTGCTGGCTTCTGGGTCCCGGGCATGGCTCCCGGCTATCCAAGTCCGCCTCAAGAACGCGGCCCTCCCCCTTCCAACTCGGCATACCAAAGTATGCAAAACATGCAATACCCAGGCTATGCCCCTCCTTATGGCTCGTCTGGTATGCCGCAATCTGGCTATTATCCCCCTGCAAACCAAACCTCACCGCCCTACGAGATGGGCCAGAGACCTCCTCTGTCTGCCCGCGGCTCAGGCTATGGACGCAGCAATTACCCCGCACCCATCATCACCCAAGACTCTAACAAATACCCCTCGGCAAGATATGGGCAGCCTCCAACTCCCAACGAACATCAGCTGAGAGCTCCCAACCAGCCCAGGCTTCTACAATATGGGAATGAGGAAGAGGATGAGGATTCCACGTCAGAATCTTCTGATGAGGATCCAGAGTACGGGGAGCGCATGGCCCATGAAGCCCGTCAACGCGAGGCCCGTGAAGCTCGCGCTCTCATGCCGCCTCCAAAGATGAAGACTAAACGAGACCAGAGCCTGCGACGTCCCCCACTTCCCCATGCAAATACAACCCAAGTTGTAGACCGTATGGAAAACAACCGCCGTCGACAGTCTATCGTTGTACCCGATCGCTCTTTGCCTCGGGAATCCCGAGAGCCTCGGGAACAGCGACGAGAACGCGATCGGGACCCTATTGTGTCACGACGAGCCTCAATTAGTCGACCTCCCCCTCCCCAACAAACACAGTCCGCTTATGATACTCGCGGTGGGCGTATGGTTGTAAACAACAGCATGAGGGCTAGCCGCCGTCAGTCTTATCAAGCGTACGAGCAGCGGGCTTATCAAGAGAAAGCATATTTCGACAATTGGAACAGCGCTAGAGCCGAAGAAGAGCAGTTGAAAGCAGAACAGCTGAGGGCAGAGCAACTGAGAGCCGAGCAGCAGCGAATCGAACGGTTGAGAGTAGAAAGGTTGAGAGCAGAGAAGCAAGAAAAGCGGGCCTCGAGAGTACTCGTCGAACAGGACCGTCGTATGCTCGCTGAGCAAATGCGTCGTATGCCTGGACAATTTGACGATGAGGAGGAAGAGGACGAGCAGCCTGTTCGCGCCTTGAGCCGTCCTCGTAGAAAAACGGATGCCGATGCACGCAAAGGAAAGGAACGCATTCCCGAGTCAAAACCCAAGAGGGCCGAGAATGCTGCTGAGGAATATATCAACAAGACTCGCGGTGCCCGTGATCCGCATGCTGATATGATCAACAAGGCTGCAAAGGCCCCCCGATACCCTTCTTTGCCTTCTGATGATTCAGGGTCCTCCCGCAGCCATGGAAGCGGCAAAGCGAGCCAGTCCAACCAGACCACAATGACAAGCAACACAAACAACGAAATCCGAATTCGTGTTGATGAAGGATCTCGTCTTCAACTGACCGGCGATATGGACGGTCGCACTTTGCAATTGGTTCCCACAGAGAATGGCATGACCGAGCTTGTCATCGGCAACTCACGTGGCAATGAAATCGCTTACCACCAAAGCGAAAGGGGCAGTGTTATGGGCAGCAACAATAGGAGATCGATTATTGCAGGCCAAGTGAGACGAGACGCTGAAGATGTTTCAGAAAGAAGCTCTCGCAGCGGGCGTAGCAGGCGCGACCGTGATGAGATTCGAGAGGCTCGAGACGACAGAGATGTGCGAGGCCATGTTTTGCGACGCAGCCGGACCACAAACTATCATTGAGAGCCTTGCAATATCTGAACACCAGTACCGCTTGCCAGCCATGTGGCTTGCAGCCCATCCTTGATTTGTCGACGACGTTTGGTATTCCTGGTTACTTTACGCTTTTTGATTTTCTCTGCACTTTTATCTTCCATTTCCTTCCGCCTTGAGCATTTTCTATCACCGAAAGTTTCACATGAGTATCACTTGGCTCTGCGGCCTGTCCGCTCACCAAAAAGTTTTGGTTTGATTTTGTTCTTCTTGGGATAAGGGTTTCGATTTTCCCCTATTTACGTTTTGTTTGCTGCGTTCCTCGCGACAGTGCAGGCCACATTGTTATTGTTTGCTAGACATAGAACGCTCACGCACCACAACACTACATGTGTGGAAGTTGGAACTTCTATGGGACCAGATTGTACACTTTCTTCTTGATTGCGGAACATTTTCAGCGACGCACCATCTTGTATCCTTTTCTTGCACTATACCTACTTTCGGCTCAACACCGCAAGGATTTTTATTTTCTCTTCGCATGTTTGGTGGATATAATACCCATTTGGCTTGGTGGATTTATTCCTATTTTATCTGGGTTTTTTGAAGCGAGCAAGCGAGGCTTTCATTAGAGCGTTGGCACGATTTGATATGACGGCATGTTTGGACACGATGAATGACGCAGCGTTGTTGTTTTCTACCTCATTGTTGGAGCGCAAAGACTTAGATCATAGTACTCAGTTCTTCAAGAGCGATACGGCACAGCTAGTCTGGACTGTATTCTCTTTTCTTGACTGGCGAACAATCCCAAGCTACTTTTCTTCGGCGAAACGTTTTGCTTCCCTGATTGCATATTGTGACACGTACCTATCAGCGCCACCGTCTATGTTTTGCTTTTTCTGACTGCATACGGCGAGCACACCTTTCCCACACTTTCCTCCTTCCAGCCCGGTCTCAACCATTCCGACAGCCCTCGCTCATCATAGGCCCCTTCCTACCGAAATAAAGCCCTATTACAAGCATTGCGAACCCCGCAAGCCGTAGCGTCGATCCATCCGCGCATGTCCGCTCCACTCGGTTTCTGGAACATAAATGCCGCAGTTGTCGTATTCCAAAACATCTCCGATTTAGGTTTGGCCAATGAATGCAATTATTTTTGCTCAGGCTGTGGTCTTGCTACGGTTTGAGACTAGAAGTGAGTTGCGGAGTGCAAAGGCATAGAGTAGTGCTGAGTGTAGTGAGGTAAGCGATGGTGTCCGGATCCCGGCTGGCGAGCAGTTTGAGGTGGGAGTTGGGTTATTGGCTCCATGGAATGGATCAGACAATGTAGTGTATAAGCCTACCTGAAGTTAATGGGAATGAGGGCGAAAGGTTGCATTGGGGTGGTCAGGTGGATCCTGGAGGGACCAACTTCCAGGAGGCTAGGAATTGTTCTTCCAATCTAAGGAGCTAGTCCTTTAGGATCATGATACCAAATCCTAGGTTCTCGTGAGTTGATGATGCAACATTTAGTGTCCTACGGGACTCAGGCAAGCCTCGCACATGGTCAGGTTGTTCAGCCAAGATTGCATAGTAATTGAATCACTACATTCCTATTTGCAACTGTAATGTCAAGGGAGTCCCTCTTGTAAAATCAGAATCGAATGATGTTAGAACAAGTCGTTGAGGCGTTGGATGATTAAAACTAAAATCTCTAGTTGAGTGATATTCTGAACCCAGATCCTGTCTCTTCGCATCCAGTGTCAAGTTTCAATATATCCTTGTCATATCGTGTGAGTTTTTTGAACTCCGGCTAGAATCTTTTTGAAAGCTGATATCTATTTGTAATCCAGGTGTCCGTACGTCGCAGCTCTGGCTGTCACGTGCTATGAGAAGCACGTACGGAGTACAGCAGAGCTACTAGTAAAGGGGTAGCCAGATGCACAGGCCTACAAACCTGTGCGTCTGGGTCCCCTATATAGATCTTACATCGATCGTACGTAGAACAATGACGATTATATACCTTTTGAAAACAGACCCCAACCCCGTACAATATTGTACCAAGCTTACCTCATGCTTTCGCGCTGCGGAAGAAGCCCGCCAACACCAGGCAAGTTATCTCACCAAAATTGCTGCATGTCATACATAGGTTTATCTTCATTTCTACACCAAATTTACGTTTGAGCTACCATTCAAATCGAGATAGACTTTTAGTATCTCATGCCAGGTGAATATAGGCCATTCATTCTTGAAACCACGTCCTCTTGCAAATTGTATTTTTTGTCAAGTAAAAACTCTTTTTGGTAGTCCTTCTCGAATCACAAGTCTAAAAACAAGGGTGAGCTAGGGATCTTCAAGCGTATTTTCAGAATTGCAAGAAAGGAGCACCAGACATGTGAACGAGGACGAGTAAAGATGGCAGAAAGTAGCCTTTCCTTCTTTAGTTTAGCGTCGCCTTCAACCAGGTCAACAACAATCGAAGTACTTTCAGCTAAGGATTATCCACTCCACCATCTCACAACACCAAAAAACTTAGCTCAATCCACCTTAGTGACATTCCCAAACAATATAAAGCCTAAACAGTACGCACTCCTAATATACGAGCACTAACTGCTGCAGCTCAGACTGAATATGCGCTGACGTCGAGTTCAAGCTTCTCCGATGTTGCTGAATGAATTGCCAACTGAAGTTCTCTCGCAAATCATATCATCTCTTGATATACATAGAGATGAGAGGATAATAGGCCACATTCCAGATGATCCACCGCCCAGCGAGCCTGATTCGTTTCTAATTCAGGATTTTCTCTCTAGTTGTACCGCACTCTGCAACCTTTCATTAACCAATAGGCGATTTAGAGACATTGCTCAGAAATATATGTTTTTTGCGCCCGTAGTTGCAAGCGTCACTATCCAAAACCCCACCGACATAGTACATGCACGGATAGCCTACTTCTTGCGCACAATTATTGCTCGTCCTGACCTAATTAACAATGTCCGACGGATCAGGCTTTACTTTCCAGGCGACGACCCGCATGAGGAAAGGATAGATGAGAAGCTGGAGTCTAACACGAAGGCAGAAGCAGTCGATTTCGCCATGGTTATGCACCAGTTCCGCAACATACTCGCATCATTGCAGGTACCGGAGGACTTCAAATCAACCTGGAACTCACATTTAATCCAAGAGCTTTGTTTCACTATGCTTGGATTCATCATTGCGCTATTACCACGTCTTGAAGTCCTGACAATTTCCATAGGGCGTCGACAGCTTCTTGACAACTTCACCTTTTTGCCCAACTTGATCGGTATTCAATCTCCGTACGGGTCCGGGCATATCGGTCTTCCAGTTATGCTCTGCCTGCCTGCAGTAGATTCAATTCGGCAGGTGAAGACTTGCAGCCTCGGTCCATTCGGACTAGATGGCCTTGACAAATTTCCAAATCTGGAGACGTTAGACATTAGCATGAGGCTACCAGATCCGAAACTTGTCATGGTCAAAAAGCTTAAATTAATGTACAGCAAATTTGCAGCCAGCAACTCTTTTTCTCGAATCCGCCATCTTCGCCTCGACTGCCAAGTAAAGTCCGTTGGAATCTGGGATTGCGCAGCTCGTGTTAGCATGACGCATATACTACAAGCCTTCTCAAAGTTATCTAATCTTGAATTTTATGGCGAGCCCTCTTGCGAAAAGAATCCTTTTCGTAGCGTGCGCGCATTTCCACAGTACCAGACCAATATTCAGACGCATCCTGATTTGCCTAGTCCTACAGACATGGATGCCGCATTGCAAAGTCAAAATTGGGACGAGCGAGTCTATGATGCCCGAACTCAATGGACAGACTACCAGCATTTAGTTGATTCGTTGGTTCATCTCAGACCGCACTTGGAGACGTTGAAACTCCCAGGCGGCTTCTGGACACTCCCAGGCGCCATGCGTAAACCGCTTCCTCGGTTTGATCTGTTCCTACAGTTACGCAGTCTGATTCTTCCCCAAGCAGCAATAATCTCGATCAAGCTCGATAATATGCGTTTTTCAGATACAGTGCATGAAGACTTCGAACTACTTCCTACATCAGTCTTGCCGTCAAACTTGCAGCATCTCAGGATCTTTGATGTTGATGTCGGGTTGCTGGGATCTTCGTGGCTGGAGGAGCTGTTTCATGAACAAGCAGCCTATTGTCGATGGCTAAAGTTGCTGCGATTGGAAATCATGTTCGGACCTGCGTTCAAGGACGAAGACCTGAAATCTTTCCTGGAAAAGAAAGACTACACTAAGCTTTGGGGATTCGTTGATACGGCAGCATTCCATGTGCGCTTTTGCCGAGATGATGAAGTGCCTCTAATTGGCATGTAGCTCAAATTAAAATTTTCTGCAATATACTTCAGAGCTGGATAATAATACATGACATGACTTTTTTCGCATTGATGCAAATAGCCCACCACGTATGAAAGTAAAATTGAGCAATGACTGGAAAGTCGAATGAAGCTCTTCGAGATCTCATTTGTCACAGCTTTTTCGCGACGCCCAATTTCAGGAGCCTCGTCAACTGCATCAACCATAATGCAAATATCCTTGAGGCGGCTCGATTGTACCCCGATCAATTGGGCAAGTATCTCCTAGCAACGCTTGTGCGATCAAGGACGTATTGAACAATTCTAAGCACTCATCTCATACAAATGGAGAGAAGGCCAGGTCTGACGTTAGTAGTTATCAAAGGGTCAGTCAGAAGAGTATTAAGGCTGTCTCGCTTCCTGGATGCTTGAAATGATAGAATAGATACATGAATTTCACAGATTGTTGACTGGAAACGAATACGCGACTATCTTACAGGGCCCTCGTTGCCCTTCACAGTCCAGTATAGATGTTGAATCACCTTTTTTCTATTGTAAAATCTTGTATTTTATAGAAGCCAGAATCCTATTCCTGGCTCATGGTCTCCATAATCTTATGTTTCTGTTTGTAGTTTAGAATAGGGCAATAGTAGCAAATCAAATATTTCATGCTCTTCATGGTAGCTTTCGATGATTCTGCCACGTGTGGATGTCTTTTTTATGACCTGTTCAAACCAGCGAGATGATTCAAATTAGTGAATAATAAAAAAAGGTAAATATAAAACACTAACTTGTAGTAGTTTATTTTGAACTGTCTATCATGTCTCTGATGCTACGGTGTTATTTTCAAGGTCCTTCGGAATTTTTCTTTTTGCAAACTTCGTGTCCTCCAAGTTTCTACATTAGTAATAGATATATGGTATCTGCTTGCCATCGAAGGGCTTATAGCATACTATATTCAGTATGAATACCAAAATCTATGGGGTGGCGGCAATCTTAAAACATCTTAAAAGTGGCCCTACTTATAAAAGTGTTCAATGTTGAGTATACAAGGTGGTGCAGACATCACTTAGCTTCTCTATAAATGTGTAAGAAAAGAGTAACAGTTTCGTAAATCTAAGAATGACGCAAGATTCACAGAAAGGCATCGATGTGTAGACCTAACAACTTTACGAGTGCGAGTTAATTTCATAAGAGGCTTCATTTGGGTCATGGCGCCTTTGATACCCACATGCGGATCTTTACAAAATCATTCAGTAAGCTTATATCAAGAACCTAGAAGAGAAAAAGTCGAAGGATCTATCTTTGGTGTCATTTCATAGAGTTTTTGAGATTTAAGACCTTCTATCAATGTCGCCAAAATGACACCCGGGGTCATGTAAAAGGCACTGGCTCATTTGGAACCTTACTGTTGAGCCCTCTCCACTATTTTGGACAAAACGAAATGCGTCAATATCAACGCAGGTCTCTCAAATACTTCGCGTAAAATCGGCCTCATGCTGAATTTGGCAAGGACTTCTTTGAAAGTGGTAGGTTTAGTGAGATGATAGCCTAGAGATCAGCGAAATTGGCGCCTCAAGTCTTAAATTATGCTGGTGGAGCCGTTACATGATGAGTCTAAAGGATATATATTCTTTCTTTGAACGTCTGAT
The DNA here is from genome assembly GCA_021365335.1 of Phaeosphaeriaceae sp. PMI808. Classification (NCBI taxonomy): domain Eukaryota; kingdom Fungi; phylum Ascomycota; class Dothideomycetes; order Pleosporales; family Phaeosphaeriaceae; species Phaeosphaeriaceae sp. PMI808. The sequence goes on along the minus strand of JAJTIZ010000019.1, from coordinate 378,703 downwards.
CATTCATGCATAGTTTATACGTCCCAAAAGAAAGCAAATTAATAGCGCAATGTCGGCCTAAAAATGGCAATACAAAGATTTGGGGACTCAAAAAATAACAGCCATTCCAATGTCTCGACTATAGTAAGTACTTCATGGAGATGGCTCCAGGGCGTATTAATTTAGATACGTAAGCAGCCTTTTCCCCCCATTACCCTAGTGCTGATCTGCAGAAGCAAGAAGCAAGCAACTTTTGGGCAGATCTAACAGCAACGTAGACCATGCACGCTATCTTACCAATCAATCATGTTGCTTTCCAAGGATGAGCTAGTCAAGAGATGACGGGACTAAGGTGAACGCAAAAAGGCCGAGAGTATGTTTGTATCCTGACTATCCGCATCCGCGACATTCCGAGTATCACGGACAGCAGCGCCTGTAGCTCAGCGGTTTTTCCGGAGCATATTAAACGTCGGAACGCGAACCACAAATGGAACTTGGCATGCAACTCGTTTTGATTCACACCTTTCTACGCGTCACCCACTGCCTGCGTTGGCGCATATGCAGCGCTGTCTTGGATGTCGATCTTGCTGTTCTTCAATCTCTTTCTCGTCGAAAGTTGCACCCAGGCCCATTCTTCCGCGTGCTAATAGTCACAGTTTATTACTCAATCTAATATCGTTTCAAATGTGGGTACCTTTTTGTCTCGGGTCTGTGGTTTGTAACCTCATCACCAACGGAGAGGGCGGATCTTACACAGATATGAATGAAGGTCACACAGTTCACTGCCAAGGTGATCAGCGAGCTTGGCGTAGCACTCCCGCGCAGTGGTGGGATTTGCACAAGGGAGTTGGGACGGCAGTGAAAGGTGAATGTGTCACGGCCCTATTATGTGGAACTAGATCTTGATAGCATTAAGCAAGTCTTGTCGTCGAGAGAAGCTTCGTGGCTCACGGCAATATCATTTGCCATTGACGCTGATGAACATGGTATAAGCCGTCTCGAAAATGCTTGAGTAAGGTGTGATGTTGGGACGCTGCATGGCTACGCCGAGCTATACAGCTGACCCAAAGCTTACAGCTGAGTTCACCTAGCTTGGCAGAGTCCTTTGTGATGGATACTAGTTTTGTGGGTATGTACGTGTACGCAATGTGCTGTCCATTGCCAAGCGGTGGGTGTTTCGTCCGCCGCGACATGATGTGCGAACTTGGCGTTGGTGATCGCAAATTGGGCTTGGGTGACTATACCTAACTACCGGTATCACTAATTAATGCGTGCTTGATTGCTATCCCACTATGCAGACGCAAGTCATAGATGCCAAGCGCGGAGGGTCGCACTAAGCCCCGCCCAGAATTCCTCTGCAGCGCCAAGGGTAGTGCAAAGGGGGAGTTGGTCGTCATGGATATTGCAGCGTTCCCATATCAAGTTGACGAATTGATTGCTGTGGAACGCGCTGCATAGTAAGAGGATTGAGCAACATGGAACAGGATCGGCAGGCGAGAGAAGTGATTTTGCACACACGTCGAGTACGCAAGCGAATTATTGATGACGGTTGAAGAATACCTAGGCTGTGCATGTGGTTTAAGCCTGAAGCAAGATCAGGAGATGGAACTCATTTTATGGCACACGATGAGTAGGTAGGTAGCCAGGTGCCCAGGTACTCAGGTAGGTATGAATGTTGAGAAGATCTTGGCTCCTCGCCGTTTGCAGCAGGAGCCAGAGCCAGAGCCAGAGCCAGAACCAGAACAAAAGGTGGGTCTCACAACAGAAACGTCCCACTGCAAACGTGTGCGATGCTGAACGGGTGACGAAGAAGCATTTGGCTACTGCAGGTGCACGGTATGTGATTGCGGGGGGAAGACGGGAGTGGAGGCGAGTCGCTTGACAGCAATGTCTGAGCTGGGCTGTCAGACTCACCGCCGTGGCCCGTACCTATCTTGGGCGTTTGCCGAGTGGTACTGCGAGAGGCGTCCTTTCACAGTACACGGAGAATGAGGCGAACGGTCTTTGGGCAGGCTGAGCTGAGGGATTTTCTTGTAGGACCGATGGGCTCTGCAACCGCAACAGCAACAGCAAACAACAGACGTGGACAGACGTGGCGATGACTGGCCTTCAAAGCGTCGACTGGCATCTAGGAGCAATGACCTACCGGTATTCGTGAGTGACTTCTCCGCATCGCCATGATCCATCCAAGGGTTGAGTGCAGGTGTGCATGGTGCGCACAGTGACCCGAACCCCGCAATACGCTGGAGGGTGCATGCAGGTATCCCATCATGGGTGCGGGAGTGGTGGACATTTTTTTGGATTTTGGATTTTGATAGGAAGGCGTACCGGTGACGACAACGAAGACCGGAACGACGGTTGGATGTGTGAGTAGACTACGACAACTACGACAACTACGACGACTACCGTAACCTAAGTACCCAATAGACTTGGGTATAGCTAGTTATTGTACGTGACTATCGCTAGGTAGTTTACCTTATTATTTCGGGGCTGTTCAGTCTCGGTGATGGGAAAGGAGGACCCCCACGCTGAAGGCGCAAGCAGCGGTAAATGAGTAGCCAAGCTTTGGATAAGAACGCCAGAGGCAGGGGGAGGGTCCGCGGTCTCGTGTTACAAGAAACGGTTGCGGTATTTAATCAAAGATCAGAGCAGGCATGGCAGGGTGTTGCCAGCACACTTCCTGGTATTGGGCATGTAAACACACAGCAACGGTAGAGTAGATGATGAAGGGATGAAGGGGTGAAGGGACCGTTGTTGGTGGTAGATTGTGTTTCCATGCATATTTGTTTGCAGACAGGCACGAGGTTGAGGGTTCGGGTTAGCGCACTGAAGACAACCCGGGGGTTCACTAGCATCTCTAATTAAGTGCGATCGATGAATCGATGAATCGAAGATGAGGCGAGGCACACCAGTGCCAGTCTATGACATGTGTGACGACTTTGGGAGGGGAAGAAGAGGGAAAGCGGGCGGCGCACTACCCAAGCACGGGGCGTTCAGGCGCTCGTACCGTACAGGTAAGTAAGTAGGTAGAGTGGCAGGGTGGTAGGGTGGCAGGGTGGTAGGTTAGTAGCTAAGTATACCAGGAATTGACTTGCATGCATCGGATCTGCAGGAGCTCTCAGGCTGTGGGGGTTGCAGCATTTGTGTGTCTATATGCACTTGTCACCACCTGTGCCATGGTCACTGGGCACTGGGCACTAGGCACTAGGCACTGGGGCAGTTAGGCACGCAGGGGGAAGGCCGGGGCCTATCGCTGGCGTAAAATAAGTCGAGTTTTAGACGATGCAGTCGGCGCGCCAACAGTTGCAAATCGAGCCTAACTATCTGGGCTTTATTGTTATTATGCTCTACTCCGCCGTTCGCTTCAACCACCCGCCTTTTCGCGGCTTATCGCTTTTGCCTCACCCCCCCCCCCCTTCCCTAATCCCCTCCGTTTCTATCATCACTGTCGTCTCTGCTTCGCTGTTTTGTTGAATTGCCCAACGGCAGACACCAATTAAACCTCGTCTTGGTGATTCGGCATCTATCCACACACACCTTTCTCTCCCTCTCCTACGACTCGAGACGAAGACCCATCAAGCGAGTGATCCTAGAGTCGGACGTCACTTCCCTGTCCGGCCCACCACCCACCTGCACTTATATCCACTTATACCCACCCATCCTCCACCCCTCCCACCACCCTTTATCGCCTGTACACCCAATTTTGGATTTCTACATCTACTATCTTACCCACTACCTACTCTCATACCATCTTCTGTCTGGACACCACTTCGTGTGAATGGCTCTTTCTCAATTGCAGCTCTTCTACCCGGCACCCCTCTCCCTCCCCGTCTCACATTGGCACCCTGCAAAGTCCTTGACCACCTCATATTATCAGCCAAGTTCGCTTCAGCGAGCATAATATCAATCTTATCTCTCGGTCTCTTTACTGAGCTACTCGAACCACGGAACTCGCCCTCAACATGCCAGACACTACTTGGAGTGCCCCCCACCCCCATCTACCTATATCCTTCCATGAGCCCACCCTATCTGATCGTTTGCAACGCCGTGATTCTCGCATAGTCGAATTTCACTTTCCCATTGAAGAGGAGGACGAGAGTACTGGAACTGCAAGCGAGCCTGCAGAACCTCTTACACCAACCAGCCACACTAGCGAAAACGCCTCCTTTTCCAATCCCTTCCCACACCATGAGCATGCAGACGATGGTTTTACCCTCCCAAAACCTGCTATGACCGACATCTCAATCAAGTCTCTGCCCCAAGACCCCTCTCGCCCTGCGCCACTCACCAGCCGTAGCCGTCAAAATACGCCCCCTCTGGCCGATCAATCGTCACCAGAAAAAGTCGGACTAGGAAAGCGGGTTGGCTCGTTTATGCGCAGCAGGTTGCATAGATCCAAAGATGGCTCAACTCAACCGGAATTCTCTAGCGCGCTCGTGGACAGGTTACCGAAGATCCCCACAGGGAAAACTACAAGGATCGTCAAGACAGGCATAGATGGGCCAGCCGAGGTGGCTACTCCGGCAGTGGACATTCCCAAGTCAAGTCGAAGACTCAGCTCCTTCTCATTAACCCGGCGTTCCGACAAATCATGCCACGCAAACTCACCGCCTTTGGCAGGCTCGCCGACAAGCATGCTAGAAGTCGCAGACCGAAGATTTGGTCTGGGCAAGAAACAAGCTTCATCCACCACTCTTTCAAGTTTGGACAAACCAAGACCTGGTGTTACCTTTGCTGGAAGTGGTAGCGTAAAAACTACCAAGAAGCATGCTTGGACTCGGAAACGGTCTGTGAGTCAGGAGCAAGTGCCTCGTATGGTACATGATGAACAAACGCCAACAGCCGGCATGTTGACAACCTTTTCCAAAGCAGCCAACGAAGGGGTAGGAATGAAGGCGCGCCGGCTGAGCCTCAACTTACCAGACGAGTTCATCATCGACTGGTGCGACCTGGATCGAGATTTCAAGAGTTCGAGTTTAATGCCGGGCAAGAGAGGGAAACTTCTAGGCAAGGGCGCTACTTCCGAAGTTCGCATCATGGCTCGTAGGTGCGCATCTTCGAAAGATGAAGAACTCGTGGCCGTAAAAGAGTTTAGGGAACGTGACCCGGAGGAAACCGAGGAAGATTACATCATGAAGATCAAATCAGAGTACAGCATCGCAAAGAGTCTGCATCATCCAAATATTGTCGAAACAGTACGACTTTGTACCAACCGTGGTCGGTGGGATCATGTAATGGAATTTTGCTCGTATGGCGAGATATATTCTTTGGTTGAGCGCAAGCTATTTGCGGGCGGTGTCGATGGATTCTACAGCCGGGACGATCGATTGTGCTTCTTCAAGCAGTTACTACGTGGTGTCGACTACCTCCATTCGCATGGCATCGCCCATCGAGACATCAAGCTCGAGAATCTGCTGCTTAGCAAGGACGGCCACCTCAAGATATCAGACTTTGGTGTTGCAGAAGTCTTCAGTGGGGAGCATCCGGGCCTCCGGGCCTCGGGGGGCGAATGTGGCAAGAACATGGGTGAAGTGCGCCTATCGGCTGCGGGTATCTGTGGCAGTCTACCCTACATCGCGCCCGAAGTGTTGGAAAAAAACCACGCCTACGATCCCCGTCCCCTCGACATTTGGTCTTGCGCCGTCGTATACCTGACCATGACTTTCGGCGGCTGCCCATGGCAGGCTGCGAAGACCGAATTCGAGTATTATGCTAGGTTCAAAAAGGGCTGGGACCTGTGGCTTGTGGATCATCCAGACGGTGAGATACGTGAAGGTCCTGACGGCCACCCCAAATGTGGCAAACTCTTCAGCCTGATTGAGCCGCCTGCTATAAAACGTCTGATCCTAAAGATGCTTCACCCAATTCCCAGCAAGCGGATCACGATTCGCGAAGTTATGAAGACAGCGTGCATCAGGAACATTAACTGCTGTTGTCCTGAGTCGTATGATGAGCCAAAGACTGCTTTTGATGCTGCTAAATCAAATCAGAGCGTGAAGTTTGCGCCCACAAAGAAATTTTTGCATCATCATATCCCGCCAAAGCAGGAGAACAAAGTCGGCAAGGCCATGAAGCCTTTTTAGTTTATTGCGCAACGATCCTAACGACATCAATACGTACATGTTAATTCTTTATTCTTACACCGCATCAATCGGCGTTGAACAGCGAAGATACGGGGAACAAAAAGGAGGTACGGAAATAAGAACCAAAACGGCGTTTCGGCCCCGAATACCTGCACTTTCAGCAGCAATTCTGGTTATTGTAAACAAGGCTTCGGCCCAATTTTCTGTCAGTGGCACTGGAAGTGCCGTACTACGAATGAAGAAATACACTTCAATGTTCTACTTGTCCTCTTAGCTGGTTTGACTTTTTTTTTATCTGTCAAGCCCATCAAAAATATGGACTAGATGCCTTATCATATTAATCACAGGGCTTGATTCCAATTCGCGGGCGCACATAACAAGTATCATGCGGTCGACAATGCCTTCTGTCGGTCAACTCAAAGCGCCGACAGCTTATCGTTCTTGTTACACATCAACCGCATCTGCACTTTCTATTATTATACCATAGTTTTTTCGATGTCAGCCAATGGTAACGGGCTAACAGCGCCGGATATGTTCTGCCAACATAAGTAACCCCTCCCTCCACCCGACATGACGCCGAGTTTGACCAACGGAGCCTATAAGTTATCACACCACTCTTGTGTCTATTTGCACGGAGCGCCTTTGGCAGCTTGGCCCCAAGAAATGTTGGTCTTGGAGGAGCACGCAATGGGCAGGAGGATCCGCGACAAGAATCAACGTCCTCGACAAAGACGTCTGCCTAGCGTACGATGCAACAATCAGGTTAGGAAACTTGGCACGTAGTTACCCCAGGTTCGTCAGCACAGAAATCGCAAAAATGACCGGGTTCAATGGGATCGCACAAGCGAGACTGGGAATGTTGGGCTCACGGTTGCAAGTCTCTGAGTTCCCTAATGCGAGCACCGGTTCAATGCATGTGGCTCAAGGCAGAAGTCGGAATGAAGTAGAAACGCAGCCGTGAAAACGTGGATCGTTGAAGGACCTCCAGGGTACGGAGTCGTAGCAACGTGTGAGTAAAAATGATCCTGAATGGATGCCTTATGCGACCCACTAGGTATCTCCTTGGGGGAGGGGAGGGGGCAGGAATTAGCGACACGTTCGATGGGTGTTCGGTGTGGCTTCGAAAGCGGGGCAATGACCCTCGGGATCACGAGTGTCGGCATCTAGGTGTCGTAGTTATCACGACCATGACGACAACCAACGGCCTAAGCAAGTTTTCTGGTTGATGATGCTTATCGTTCGGGCAGACGATTCGGGGTCATCTTTCAAGTATGACATGCACGTGGTGTGTCAGTGAAAAAGCATCCACCCCACACTCTGCGCGTGAAGCGAGCGGCACACATAGTAGAAAGCGGGGATGCGAACATCACAAGACCTCTAGCCTCCCGACCCGCCATGGGCGGTGAGTTAGCTAATCTCGCATTGAACGGCAACAGGACAACAGAACCATACCATTCAGCCTCATGTCGTTATCGGGGAAGGAAGTACCTCCATAGTTCTTCATCGGTGGGCGAGAAACCTGCATGCTGCAGGAAACGAAATTTGAACCGCATTGTAGTGCCGGCTGACACATGACGCGTGACTTTCCGATGGAGGAGTAAGACGCGCAAGAGACTTCGTTTCCTGAGGAGTGGTCTGGCCACTGATAAGCAAGTTAGATTCATCAAACCCGCATATCTCGGTTCTGGTAATGGTACTGGTACCTGAATAATCGACCGTAAATAGCGCATACCGGGGATATGGCAACCTACCTACTTAGGTACCTACCAAACCCATGCTTCTAAAAATCACCGAAGTTGGCCAAGATTTAATTGCACGCATCAAAATTTCTGGAATTGAGAGCCACGTCGTACTGAATTCGCTTTTTACAAATAATCTCTTACCACCGTTCAGAACTACAGTCTTACTTCAAGCCACATACATGTTTTACCCGGACATCTAACATTGCACATCCCAGTTCCAGCCCAACGCCCACATCACACCGCATAAAACCCTCATTCGCATCCTCAAAGCGACCAAAAACAAGGTTTGGCCCAGAGCGCTTATCTGCCCCAAGCCCCGCTCTTAGAAGTGCTTGTTCTTGTGACTTAGGTCTGGAGCCACCTGGTTGTGGGGAAAAGATAGCAATTTTATGCAGGAGGTGTGGAAGCTTATGCAGAGAAGCCAAAAGGGTTACTGAGGATATCGTGGGGGTGACTAACGACTATGATAATGTGTACGACACGAGATGCAAATTGAGATATTGTAAAAGTTGTACGGGTTAGACAGGTTTTGGGATGCGGGAAGAGGGACGTGGCGTGTCGATCGGAATTTAGTGTCGGGCAATATATACGTTTACATATAGGCCCGATGTGGTCGGGGAGATGCTTATTGGGTTGACGGACGGATTGAAGGGTCGGGAGGATAGGTAGGTATATCATGGGGAAGTATAGGTGTGCTTCATGAGGGAATCGATTGGTGATGGCCAGGGATTCACATTCGTATGCTCGCATGGGTACCGGAGAAGTGAAGCCGTGGTGTTGTGTAGAATTTTACGTGGGATGTACAATTCTACCAAATCAAATCAAGCCAGTACCATTTTCAATCACTTCATAGCTTCACTATTTGCCGCGAGCACATGCTATAAATAACAATATACCCGCTCCGATATCTGTTAAGTCCGGGGACAGATCGCCGGTAATATTACGTCTCGCTAATGTAACTTCTTACGCGCGTGTTATAATCTTATGCAAACGCCTAGGCAATTTGCGCAACTTGGTTCTGCAGAGGAAGAACACGCCGAATAAATAATGAAGCCTCTGATCCAACAGCATAGCAGTTGAGAATCAGCAGAGCTGTAGGCTGTAAAGTGTTAGATTTTGACCACTATATGAATACACAAGTAACCCTTGGTTTATATCGAGCCAGATGACATCAGCACAGTAGTTCACATATATTAACAGTGAGTCTTGAAATCACATGCACCACCACCCCCTACTCCTTCTTGTCCAAATGATCAGGTGTGGAAAAAAAAGGTTTGCTCGATAACACAAAGTGAGCACAGCATGTCGCTGGTAGCATCAAGCCACTGCACTAACAGTACATCATCTCGCCTGTTAGTCTGACAAAGGAGCTAAAATCATGCGAGTAACACTACTTACTTACACTAACCATTCTAGAACGCTGAAAACCATCTGTAGAGTCCCTTTGTGGGAGCAACTACGAAACATACCCGCTGATATGCATTAGGAAACTGCTCTCTAGGTAATACTTTATACAAGTTGTTTAAATGATGCAAATCTGCGTATGTTCAATAAAATATCCTAGTAAATAGTCCATAATTACCTTTACCACACAGAGTCTAAGTTGACTGGATCGACATCATTTGATAGAAGGGTAAGTGGAGCTGACAAACGCATATTATGAGGGTGATGAAATGAAAGTCATAAATTGCTTTTGTGGGTATCGGGGAAATTCAAGTAAGCACAACCACGCGCCACGACACGACACGACACTATCTGGTGAGTATGGAAAGCTAGACAACTTTACTCCGAGTCCTCGTCACCACTATCATCCTTGTCATCCTCAGATTCATTGTTGTCAGACTCGTCGTCTCCCATGCTCGACTCTTCATCATCCTGGTTGCCTTCCTCCTCTTCTTCCTCGTCGTCATCAGAAAGAACTAGTTTCTGCTGGGGCCTCGTAGCCGCAACGGCAGCTGCTCTGCGCCTTGGTCGTCCACTAGCATTGGCATCCCCAGTCGTGCCCCAATGAACTTCTGCTTCCTGGATCGCGGCAAGATCTTTTGCGAATTCGCGTTGTTCTTTGATCTTGGCTGCCTTCTCGACGGAGAACTTGCCGTCCATACCGACGTCTTTTAGCATGGATTTGAGAACCTTGATCTTCTCTTTGTCTGTGTTGCATTTGGATAGCTCTGGGTCCCTAGACCAGACTTTCCTGATGCCACATTTGACCAACCAGCCCTGTAACTGCTTTATCTCTGTAGCATCTGGACCGTCATCTGATTTTGCAGCCTTAGATTTGGGTGCTGCTGGCTTTGTGTCTTTCTTCGCCATTGCGGCGGGCTCCTTTTTCTGTCTCGATTTTTTCTTGGGTGACTCGTCGATGAGGCTGGACATTTCGCTTTCGGAAACGTCGCCTTTTGTTTCTGGTAGCGGTGCTGTTGCTGGCTTCTTCACTGGCGTTGCCGCTGGCTCATTTTCACTTTCATCTTCTATCACAGGTTTCTTGGCCCTTTTGACTGGTTTTTTTGGTGACGCTTCCTCCTCTGAGTCGCCAGGTACGGCCTTCTTGCCTCGTCTGACCAACTTGGATTTCTTTGGCGGCTCGCTTTCGGCTTCGGATGGCTCGTCGGCGGGAGGCTCTGATTCTGACATATCTTCTACAATGTCGTCGTCATCCGAGTCTGGTTTTCTTCGCTTCTTGGGCTTCTTTGCTGGCGCAGCGGCCTTTCGCTTCACTCCTTTGGTCGTTGCACCCGCCGCTTTCGTCTTTTTCTCTGCAGGCTTAGGCTTGGATTTGGCCGCCTTTTTCGGAGTAGGCTCTGGAGCAGGCTGTTCATTACAGTATTTTTCCTGGCCTATATTTTAGCACGCATCAAAAGTATCTGCAAGTATGTGCACCCACAACTGCGTCGCCAATGGTTTTCTCGCTTTTCTGTTTCCATTCGGGATGTGACTTCAGGAACCCGTTGGACAGATTAAGCTCCTTCTCTGCGCGCGCCCTCACACGTTTTAGAGTAAGGTCATCGGGGTTTCCCGCCTTGTGGATTGCAATGACAACGTCGCGCAGTTTCTGCGATATGGTCGACTCAGACGGTACATCTACATCCATATCAGACATGTTGGGTGTGGCCTTGTCTTAGTGTTTGATTGATTGATCGACGGGTATACAACGCGACGACGCGTAACTAGCCCATCCCATCTTTAGCGTGACACGTGACCTACCAGGCCACCAATCGCTCCAGATGAACTGCACGACTACCCAACAACTTGCATGTCAATACACGGCCGCAGGAGCTGCTTGAAACCTGAGGGTTGAATTCAACAGGCCAGCAAATAAAAATTGCCATGGCTTTCATGCGGCGCAGACGGCTGACGGCTTATTGGTCTGGGTGTTGTTGTCACTCCCCGCGCCGTTTGCTGAAGATAGGATCCTGGCGGCCGACGTCACACTTATTTCCAGTGCAAGTTAGTTGCAAGTTGCAAGTTGCAAGCTGCCACTTTCACCTTCAGGTGTCCCAGGTCGCAATAATTCCCACCCTTGGCTGCACCTTATGCACATGTTGCCAATCCCATCCCTACTTTAGTTTTTGGCCCACCCTAAAGTTATTCGCAAGGCACAAGAACCCACTTCTGCCCTCAGCGGGTCCCTCGCCTCAATATCATTCTTTCGTCACCTAAGCGCTCACGTTAAAAAGCCTTTACACGTGGCCCTTCACTTTCTCACCTAACTAACTGACTTTGCTACTCCTCCGCGGACCTAGAAAAACCACCACGAACCCCCCACCTCGAGCAAGTCTCCTACAGCTCACGCAACCCCGCTTTATACTTCGTACGCATAGCACATAGCACATAGCACCATCATGGTGGACGCGCCATCAAAGCTGATACGGCCTAAACCGGAGGAAGGTCGGCTTTTGCTAGTATCGAATCGACTGCCCATCACTATCAAGCGTTCAGATGAGGGGAAATATGAAATGTCAATGTCCTCGGGCGGCTTGGTCAGTGGCCTGAGCGGACTCTCAAAGACGACCACTTTCCAGTGGTATGGCTGGCCAGGTCTGCAAGTCCCAGAAGATGAGGTTGAGACATTGGAAGGCCAGCTAAAGGACGAGTACAATGCGGTGCCTGTCTTTCTTGACGATGACCTGGCAGACCGACATTACAACGGCTTCTCAAGTGAGACCACTCCCAATGTAGGACCCATGTCTTCTGGTTGCGCATGCTAATTTGCAGATGCTATCATGTGGCCGCTTTTCCACTACCACCCCGGCGAGATCACATTCGACGAGTCCGCGTGGGATGCATATCGCGAGGCGAATCGCTTGTTCGCAAAGGCTGTCGCAAGAGATGTGCAGGATAACGACATGGTCTGGGTGCACGACTACCACCTTATGCTCATGCCACAAATGCTGCGCGAGGAGCTGGGAACGAGCAAGAAAAACGTCAAGATTGGCTTCTTCCTCCACACACCATTTCCAAGCTCGGAGATCTACCGGATCCTCCCCGTACGAAATGAGATTCTGAAAGGTGTACTGCGTTGCGACTTGATCGGTTTCCACACCTATGACTACGCGCGACACTTCCTGAGCAGTTGTTCACGTATCCTGTAAGTATCGCGCAGCTGCAGCAGCCGTACTCTCGTTAATTTCAAAAGCGGCTATGCGACAACACCCAACGGGGTCGAGTACGATGGCAAAATTGTCACTGTAGGCGCTTTCCCCATAGGTATCGATCCAGAGAAATTCGACGAGGGGCTGCAGAAGCCTAAGGTCCAGGAGCGTATTGCTGCCCTAGAGAAGAAGTTTCAGGGCGTCAAACTCATCGTTGGCGTTGATCGTTTGGACTACATCAAGGGTGTACCTCAGAAGCTCCATGCCCTCGAGGTTTTCCTGACAGAACACCCAGAATGGATTGGCAAGGTGGTACTTGTTCAGGTCGCAGTTCCTTCAAGGCAAGATGTTGAAGAGTACCAGAACCTCCGCGCAGTTGTTAACGAGCTCGTCGGCCGCATCAATGGCAAATTTGGCACTATTGAGTTCATGCCAATTCACTTTATGCACAAATCTGTCTCTTTTGACGAACTTATCGCGCTTTACTCCGTATCAGACGTTTGCCTCGTCTCGTCGACTCGCGATGGAATGAACTTGGTATCTTACGAGTACATCGCGACACAGGAGAAACGACATGGAGTCATGATTCTGTCTGAATTCACAGGCGCCGCCCAGAGCTTAAACGGCAGTTTAGTCGTTAATCCATGGAATACCGAAGAGCTTGCAAATGCCATTCACGATGCTGTAACCATGGGAGATGAGCAGCGAAATCTGAATTACCAGAAGCTGTCCAAATATGTTAGAAAGTACACCAGGTAAGCTTTTAACTCTTCTCATTTCACCCCTTTTATTGGCTAATTATTTGCAGTGCATGGTGGGGCGAGTCGTTTGTCACTGAACTTAGGAGGATATCAGAAACCGCAGACCGCAAGTTACGCCACGCAAGCAAACCCGCCACGGAAGAAAGCCCCAACGACAGTAAGCCAGAGGTTTTTGCTCCTGCTGAGATCACTAACAACACTTCCGAGTCAATAGAGCCGCAAGAGGCGCATTCTGTTCCTGTCGAGTCCAGCAAGGCCACCTCTAACCCAATAGAAGTGGACCTGACTTTTCAACACAAGAAGTCTGCGACTCAATAGACAGGATAATTTTTGGTCCCACCACTTTCTCATTAACCTTACAATGGGATTTGAAATAGCTTTAAACATTATGACCTATAGCATGCGATGGTAGTCCGGCGCAAAGGATCTTGCTTAGGTAGATAGCAATGGTTTTCGGATTACCCTAGCCGTGGCTTTCAGCACGTCGCGCTCATATCTGTTGTTCTGCCTCTGTAGATGACAATTGCAAAATTCAGATACCCCTTCTGCAGCTTTTTTTGCCCTTATCGTGTATGTTGAAAATGGTGTATGCTCCGTGGAGGTAGTGTCGAAACGGATATCCAAACGTTTTGCCCCCGCTTCATCACTCCTCCCTCCCTTCATCCTCTCGCTTCCATTTCCCACTCTCCTTTCTCACTTTTCCCTTCCTCCCCATTTGTCCCATCTCTGCTCGCATAATCTCATCCCGCTTTGTTCCCAAACCCATCATCTCTCCGATTCGTCGTCTCCGAGCTCGTATCCTGCGTCTGCACAGCCAGAAAACGAAAATGCTGATTGCGCACAGGGCAGCGACACCTGCGAGTAGTTTGCCGACAAGGTATAAATATTCGTGGGAGTTTTTTGGGTCGAGATTGGGGGAAGGGTCGAAGGACAGCTTGTTGTCGGAGTCCGGAAGGGCGGTATGTGGTGGAAGTAAGTATGCAGTTCCAGTTGCGGCGAACACAGCCATGCTTATTATAATAACGTGGAAATCGTAAACAGATATCTTTTAGGGGTTGGTTCCTTTGTGGTGCATATTTATTGCAGTAAAGTTGACGTTGATATTGAGCTTCTAGATATACACCCAACTATCAGATCCCACCTGTCACATGTAATCATGTCATGGAGCCAGCTCGCTCACACACCATCGACGTAATGCTACTTTAGTGAGATGTCGTGCGCATGCTACTGTGAGCTATGGTCGCATATATCTAAATTTGGTTTGGTGCGTATGCTGTGTGTGGATCGGTGGTACGCAGGGTGGCTTGGGCTGATATAGTTCCGTGGTTCTCATATGTGGCTGATTTACTTGGCTCCGCAGTGCGTGCAGAGAGCTGAATCATGCACTAAATATAACTTTAGGTTGATGAGCACAATACTTTGATCCCTATTCCGAATTTGGATTGCGGCCTCTACCTACGCAGCTTTTATCTAATCTACAGAGAGAAATATTGCTGGTTCTGTACTTGACATATACTGTCTAAGTGAGCAGAATCGTTACATAAAACAGCTAGGGGCTTTATATCTCAAGCAGATATTGAAACTATACATGTATTTGCCTGTCGTTACTTTGAAAGCCAAACGTTCTCGAGGTCAACCTCACAACGGAGTTTGACGCATCAGTATATCTAGGTAAAGATTTACATGCACTAGAGGAAATTAGTGACTTGAGAATGTACTTCGAGGACACGTTTCGTCTATCACTTCGGAAATTTTGCACATTTGGAAGCCTTCAGGTGGAACCAGATCCAGGGGCATAAGATTTGATTCGATCCTTGTATATACTACTATAGGTTATCATTATATAAATTTCGTTAGTAGTGACCCTGTACTTAATACAGATGTTCACACGCATCACAGTGTGAAAATCTTGAACGAGTTTAAAGCGGGAGTAAATAGAAATGGTTGGAGATGAAGTGAGTTCACAGTATATCAAAAAAGCTGGAAAGCTCTTCTTTAAGGGCGTAGGAGCTCATAATGACTGCATCAATTTAACTGCTACGTATTAAGACCACGTTAGGATTACATGTTGCCATATGCCATCATAACACTCAAATGTTTGACCATTATGCGTCAAACAAGTTGTGGTACCTAGGTAATATTACGTGGTTTTGGAATTGTTGCTTATGCCAACTCATGCTTTTACACCGCCTAGTTACCTTTGACCTTTGAATCTGACTTCCAAACGTTTCAACCCCTCCCTCATGACACCTATCAATGTCGAGAGAAATAAAGACAGCAGACCCCGGGGATCATGCCCAGGTGGATTCTCTCACATTGAAGATCAATTCTCCTGTCAATGTGGCAGAGAAATCAAATCGGCATCAGTCCACAGGTCACAAGGCATGAACATTTTTGTGATGGTGGATGTGACCGTATCAGGGAAAGGGCCAACGTCATCCGCGATTTCGGGCAGGGGGTCCATGAAGCCAGCAGGGAGGACGAAGCTATTTAGAGTTAATGGTGCCTTTACGAATGCAGACGAGGGATAATTACTCAAAATGGCGATAGTTGCTCTTTACTTCAATATAGTTGATATGGCAACCGGCATTTATCACACAGGAGAGCAGATACCTAGAGAGTCAATGTCAAGCCTGGATGCCTTGCCAAGTAGGGTGTCGGCTTCGTGATCAAAATGTAGGATATCTGGGACACTTTCAGCGCAACTCCTGGAATGATAAATGGTGCTTACACCACAAAGTCGATTTTTCGGAGGGTATGTGTAGCCCGGGGGATAATATATCTGGACACAACTAGTAATATGTCGATGAGTGATGAATGTAAATGGGGTAAAGCAAGTACTCAAAGTAGCGCTCATTTTGCCTTGCCTCCACAGAAATGATATGGCAGCCAGCTTCAGTGGCAAGAGCGAGCTTTTTTTTCAGTAGGAAATTCACATCGCTTGGTAGGTCGAAAATATCACAATCCTGAGTAGGGTTATGATCATCTCCGAGTTTGAAACATACCTGAAAGGTGTTTAGAACAGGTTCTGAAATAACAATTGGATACTTACAATCCCAATGCATTTATCTACAATCGGAAGCGTACTGCTGTAGTCTTCCATTGAAAGCAGACTGTTGGTGTCCATTGCCGCAGTTGAGGTTGAACCAATTACGTTGAATGTGTAATCAAGGTAGAGGAAAGGAACTATGCGGGCAAGGTCAAGGTGTTTATGACGTGAAGTGGGGAGGTCACGTTATGAATTTTACTACGCGGCAGCAAACGCAAGTCTACCTAGGTACACAGTGAGGCTTGATAGTGTATCTTACATCACATCATTCACCTGGTTCCCAGAACCTGATATCAGGTCAAAAATGCTTTTATTTGAAGCTACTCGTCTGAAAGTGAATGAAGAACGCAACAAGGGCTGTAGAATTATGCCTAGGTGAGGATTTTTGGTAGCACGATAGCACGCATGTATACACGGGCCATTATCACGATCCTGTTAGTTGATCTTTATAGTAGTGTAGGCCACAAGAGTAGTTACTAGCCTCAGGAAGATTGATCTAATGTCATGTAGCCTATGTTGTACTATCTTTTGTTATTATCGTGTCCACATGCTTGAAGTACTTCCGAGAAGACGCAACCATTAACGTTAAAGCTAGCCCCCAACCTGAAAGATTAGCTCCTTCAATTTACTTCATCATCCAGCTACATAGATATTTAACGTTAGAGATAGTTCCTCATGGTTGGTTGGTTGGGATTGATTATCGTCCTGGTTCGGAGTGTTATTCACTCCGTCCCTGGCGCCTCCCGTGG
The DNA here is from genome assembly GCA_021365335.1 of Phaeosphaeriaceae sp. PMI808. Lineage (NCBI taxonomy): Eukaryota > Fungi > Ascomycota > Dothideomycetes > Pleosporales > Phaeosphaeriaceae > Phaeosphaeriaceae sp. PMI808. The sequence goes on along the minus strand of JAJTIZ010000019.1, from coordinate 361,748 downwards.
GGCATATTGGACGCTCTGAGCTGCGAAAATTATAGATAGTTCTTCATGCAGTACCGGAACAAACCAAGATAGGACCGATTAGCAAGAAAACGTGGTCATACTAAGTTTATAATTAGTGAGGTTTTGGACGCCATCGTAGGCAGAAGTGGTCCATGATGGGACTAACTCTGAAGTGAAAAATATTTTCGATAGAATTCCTATATTGACCTGAATAATATAAACAGATACCATCGATCCTGTATTAGCATCTTCTTGCAAACCTGCCTCGCCTCTTTTTCTATCCAGAGAATAACCCTCAGATATACATGCAATGTTAAAATTTCCTTATACTCAAACTTTCAATACCTACCTACCACATCTCCCACACTCCTTCCGGAATAACCGACCTCATGATCCTCCAATGACTCACAGCCCCCTCCTTATGAAACTTCTCCAACTCTCCAACATCAGCACGCCCCATTGTCCTTCCACCTTTTTTTGTACTCACAAACTGATACTTAACCTCCAACTCATCCTTCGGCTTAAGATAATTCTGCCGCGCAATACTACCTAGGAAGTCTGCTGCTTCAGGATCCCTGAACACGATACCACTCTTGCCCAGCCCATTATCGTTCTTCACGCAGAAAATAACCATGTTGATGAAATCGGGCTCGCCGGGTTGCAATTTTTCGGGTGCTGGAGAGTCGCGGAATAAGCGGCAGGCAGGGAAGATGGCATGGATGGTGTTGAGAACTAAGCGCGTAGATCCAAGTGTTAAGTCGCCGGCGTAGTTTAGGGCTACAAAGCCGTCGTCACGAAGGAGGTTGTACAAGCCTTGCATAAACTCGGTTGTAAATAGATACACAGGTTCTGCGCCGCCGGTGAAAACGTCATGGATGATGTAATCGTAGGACTGAGGTGCAGTTACAGATTTCTCCGCGACGTATGATACCGCGTCGTCTATAACAGCGGTGTGATTGGGCGAGAGGTTAAAGAATTTGGTTGCGTAGTGGTGGACTACGGGGTCAAGTTCGACAATTGTGGTATTGATATTATGTGCGATCATGGCGTTTGGTGCAGTTCCGATTCCGAGACCAATGACAAGAGCAGACTTTTGGGTGTCATCGATTGGAACGGGGGAAGATGTGATGGGCTCGATCAAGCGTACGGCTTCAAGGAGGACGAAGACGGCAAAGATTGACTCGCGTTGGCGTTGGCCACTTTCGTAGGCTGATGGGGTTACGAGCCATTCGCCGCCAAGGAGGGAGTGATCGCATCGAAGGAGACGAAATGCGTTGTCAGCAGAGTTCTCTATGACGGATATATAGCCTGTGATGGATTCTTGGCGCGCGAGTAAGGTGTAATTTTGATTTGCTGCCAATGTGGAGTTGGCAAGTTGGAAACCGTGCTCAGAGGTGTGATGAGGGTTTGCCCAGAGGGTGTGTAAGATTGCTGGGAACGCGAATAGGACAACGCGTGACGGGGTGAGAAATGCAGAAGCCGATGCGAGGAGCATCTGTAAACCAACCCGAGTAAAGTAAATTGAGGTGCCAATGAAATTTGGGAGTAGTGCACTGCAAATTTTTGCCGCGGTCGATACAGTGAAGTAGGATGCTGTTGGAAGTACAATTTCTCCTAGAGAGGTGGGGAGATTAAATTGCGATAGATCAATTGTGTCCAGAAGGTCGGCTGCAGCATACACGGAAAGGAATAGTAATGGAAAGTAGGTGAGGGATTCGATGATGGAAGGGCCATATTCGATTCCCAGCTTCCCACTGTAGGGAAATAGTAGGAACTGGATTACTGGAGCCCAGTATGCAACGACAGCCACATATTCAGCCAAATCTGCAGATACATATCTCTTTAGTCCTCGTCGCCCGATTAATGCTGCAATGGCGGTGAATGTCATGGTCCGTTGATGCTTTAGTGAAGCTGGAATAGATCCATAGACGGGTGATAAGTTAAGCTGGGAGACTGGTGAAGCGATTCCAGCAATAAGGAGGAGTGCTGTTGCTCGGCCGACATTTTTGAGAATAATAGATGCTGGTAGCTGCTGTGCTTCCCTTGCGGCCTCCTTGGCGGCCTTGGGCTTTTTTGGTGTCTTTTGTCTTGAGGACATGATGCCAATTCTATCTCTTTATCTCTTCACGTATCCTTTGCAAAAGCTATCCAGCTCAACAGAGTATATGTATTTGAAGCACAACGCGAAACGGCAAGAAAACGAAAGTTGAAGAGACCAGATATCACAAACTATGCAGGATCCTTCTGCCGCGGACCGCTCAGCCGATGTAAAGTAATCAATTCGACCTGCGAAGCGACAAAGATAGTAGGAAGGCAAGAAATGGAAGGACAGAACTGAGGAAAATAAAGTAAACCAAGAAAGCCAGCTGTTCCTGACCAAATGTTTTGATGCACGGATGAAACCGCCGATCATTAAGGTGGAGTGGTCCCGCCGGGCATGTTTCGAGATTAGTGTGTGGCGCGAACCCTGTGGCGTCATTGTCGATGATGAATCGCGACAACGATTACCTATCCAGCTACCATCAACCCTACCACCCCCCAAATTTACTGGAGGAACAAACATGACGCCTCTGACCCTACGACCTGCGCCCTCAGCCACAGACTCCAGCTACAATAAAATTGTACCTGTGCCCGAGGACATAGCTATGCAGGATGAAGACGAAATCGTATCAGCAATGCAAATACGCCAACATGAAGAAGAGCGCTTCCGAAGACTAAATGCCAAGAACCGCCGAAAACGGTACCTCGAAGTTCACCCCGAGTACTTCTCTGACTCTTCCCTCGAGCTTGCTGACCCGCTTCTTTACGATCGCCTCATCCGCCGCTTTCAAACCGCACTGGAGCGCGAAGCTGAAGGCAAGCGCAAAGGCTTCTCCGGTCAGATGGCGACCGACCTCTGGCGCGCCGAGGCCAAAAAGGATGCCCTGTCGCAGCCAAATCCCAACTCACTATTTACATATAACCGCGGCCCACAAGGCCAAATTGTAGAGGAAGACAAGGACGACATACCTATGACCAAAGAGGAGGGTCGCGCGTGGTGGGTCGACGAGATGACCCAGCGCTTCCTGAGCGGTGGAGACGAAGACTTTGAGTACAAAAATGTTGATGTCAATGCGAAGTACGACCCTCCAGAGCAAGAGAGGGACCTTCAAGACGCTTGGTTCGAAAGTATGGAGAGCGATTTCGATTCGGATGGGGAGGGGAAAGAGAAGGTCTTGAATGGGGAGACAGGAATACAAGACTACTGATTGACGCGGCATCACAAGACAGATCTGGTAAAATGCCATTCTTATGGCAATTATCAACTTTCACTATGGCACCACGATTACAAAAAGTACTTGTACGTGATCGCGCGATCACCCAATGCCCCTAGCTCCTCTGGTGTATACCCATTGTGCGCCCCATCAGTCATCTGCCGCGCCCGCTTCGCATTGATCCTCTTGTAGTTGAAAACCAGTACGAGCAATGCCAGGATACCAGCGCCAATGAAGCCGAGCTCTAGGGCATGTCCAAGGATATAACGTGGCGAGTCTTCGGCCCTGTAGAAATTGGAGGCCATAGCTAGGGCAGTTTAGAGCATGCCAATGGATGGTTAGAGCTTGGGAATGCTTACCTCCTGCAAGATTGCCGACGGCGATCTGAATAGCCTGACCAGTGGCTCGCTTAGTGGAACCGGCAAGATTGTTACTCAACCAGGTGATGTTACCTGGGAAGGCAGGGTACAACGCACAAGCTGCGATAAAGACACCCGCATAGATGACACCTGGAGTCGCGCTTGCGATACACATAATGAATCCAACAGCCATGATACACAAACACACCAGAATAAACGGATATCGCTTTCCTACGCGATCACTGTACCACGCCACTGTAACTGCTAAGACAGAAGCTGTGATATAGATGGGAACAGTTAAAAGCTGCGCTGTCGAACTCGTATAACCAAGGCCGCGGATAATAGAAGGGAGGAATAGCGAGATGCCGTACAGCGGACAGACAATGCCTGTATTATTTAGCGTGTTGAAGATAGGAAAGCTTTGGATGAACATACCCCAGTAGACCCATATGTTGGTCCAAATTTGCCAGTCCAGAAACGCAGCCTTGACGAACTTCCACTGGAAACTATCATCCTGTGCCACTTTGATGCCGCCGTCTTGGTCCTTGAAATTTTGGTACTTGAGGCGATACACCACAAACGCTCTCTCCTCTTCCGTCAAAAACGTCGCCGTCTCGGGGAAGTCACATAGAGTAAAGTATGCAATGATAGCTACAACGACCGTTAGTATGCCTTCCAAGATGAAGATCCACCGCCAGCCCTCTAAATTTCCAACACCATCCATATGCGCGATGCCAAATGCTAGTAACCCCGAGAATGCGCCAGCCACACTCGCTGCGGAAAAGAACAGTGCCTGTCGAAATTGCGCCTCGTGTCTTGCATACCACATTGTGATATAATACGCAACGCCTGGGAAAAGCCCAGCCTAAATTGGTATGCAAAGTTAGTCTTCGCCTGACATGAAGTTCGTATAACAGTACATACCTCCGTAACCCCCAAAAATATGCGTGCAATCAACAGTCCATGATATGACTGCACAATACCCATAAGTGTCATAACAATACCCCACGCTACCATAATTGTCGGCAACCAAACACTCGGCCTCAGCTTTTTGAGCAATAGGTTCGACGGGACTTCAAACGCAGCATATGTAAAGAAGAACACCGTAAGACACCAGTTATACTGTGCTCCACTCATTCCGAGATCTTCAGTCAACCCTTCGATTTTCGCGTTGCCAATATTTCCACGGTCGAGGAAGGAAAGCAGGTAGAGAAGGGCGAGCATGGGAATCAAACGCAAGTCCATCTTGCGCAGGATAGCCTTTTCGTCAAGGTGGGCGAAGGAAGCCATTGAAACTCCAGGCGCGGTCACAAGAGCATCGATGCGCGCGACCTCTTCCGATTTATGGGTCCCACCAACATGACTGGAGACTGAGGCTTTACGTGATGTTTGGTTGTGAACGTAGGATGGTGAATCCTCGCGCAGGGATGCTGTGGTAGAGGGATTACTAAGGCGCGAATGTCGTTTTATGGTGGGTTTTTCTTCCATCTTGTTGAGGCTTGAGACAGCCTAGTAAATTCAAGAAGGGGCAGCGAAGGGCTTGAAACCCACGATCTTGATGAGACACTGGTGACGAATCGTTGTTCAAATCAGTTGCAGTTGACACGAGAATCAGTGTAATGATAAAGCCAAAATATACGCAGATTAAATTCACCGTCTGAAGCAAAATCACTGATCATCGCGGGGAAATAATGTCCTTTACATACAATACCTAACCTAGCTGTATCCACTCACGTCACCCCTCCATCTTTCTCCGTGAACACTGCCCGGCAAGCTCGTCGTTAACTGCTCATTCTTGGCGTGCGTCAATGGCGTCCCAACCACTCACCAGCTCCCGTCGCAAGCCTTTGACGCGAATTCAAGATTCGAAGTATCCACTGGCAATGTGATAACTGGTTGGTAAATAACGAGAGTGGATACGTAGGTCTAGGGAACCTGGGGTAAGCGGATTTTGTGGGCGGCAGATTGGAGAGGCGATAGGTTCGGGATGCCATTTGAAGATAAGTGCGGAATTGGTTCCGTGAGGCAACTTTTTTTCTAGCTTGTTCATTGACGTCCTATGGGCTACCAAACATGAGCTTGGTTAGGCACGTCTATATTCGATCAAATTTGCAGATTACGAACCTGCTCTTACTAGCAAGTGCAATAACAAGCATCGATGTCATAAAAAGACGAACAGATAAGCTGAAGTATTGACAGGCATGCTGGGTGTCAAGACCAGAGATATACTTAAAGGCCAGTAACTGTAGCAGCTTATACCTCATCTTCCAGTCAATCATTCTTTCGATATTTCCACCTCAGAACCGCGAAAAAGCTGTATACCTGGTTTCTTGTGTGGCTGCAAAATCTTAGTAATTGTATGAGTCGGTAGCTACACATATCGAGAAATAGAGAGTGATACACATAATAGTGCCTAGGGGTGGAATTCTCGTTAAAGCGCCAAAACGCATGTAAATTTCAACATATTATGTAAGCATGCTTATGAAAAATTAGAAACAATTGCCCTTTCAAAAAAACACTCTTGAGGCAGTGCCGCAGGATGCTGTCACGCATTTTCCGCGAGAGGATTGCACAAAATCGCCGACTTTACAGGGATACACTGCTTTACACCGAAAGTGTACAACTCTATCTCTTCAAAGGGGTTTTGACACCCGTAGTATAAGCTGTAGCTACTTCATTAACTATATACGCTAGTTACATTCATAACTTGAATATGCACAGACCGGTATACCTAGGTATGACGCTTATGTCAGCGTGATTAGGGTAACACTCTAATACGCAAAAGAAATACTACTTGTCTCGGACCTAACCGAATGTCTTAGACACCATCGCCAAGAACGGGTGGCCTAAAATGTGGGTCATGATTTGGACCGTGGTGTTAGTGCTGACCTCCTACTCTTATCTATGGACGCAAATCCCGGCATTTTGTGCTCAGATAACCCGTAAAGGTTTCAGTTACTGCGTACTCAGCTATTGACAAGGCTCCGAAGAAACCAATTCTCAGAACACCAACTTCGCTGTGCGCATTACCGCCAGTACCCAGGTATACACCCAACCTCTACTTCTCCTTTCAGTCCACTAAGTTATTGTAGCGCTAGTTAACCCAGCCATGCCTAAAAACACAATAATATTCTTAGTTCTCGTGCTATTCTCGTCATCTGTTCTCGCAGCTCCAGAGCAGTTTAAATACTGGTACAAGGAATATAGGCACATATTCACCAAAATCCTGCGAGAGAACTGCAAGGAAGAGCATGAGTTTTACCTTCGTGGAAAAACGAACGAAACCAGATTCGAGGAACATGACAGATGGATCGGTGCATTCAAATCAAGCCAAATGGTTTTCCCGGTTGCTAATTGCATTCTTGATGCTAGCTCAGAGTGGATGAAGGTTAACATGGCTGGTGCAACCGTAATGCTTGGCCTGACGCCATCTATGCTTACTGCACTCGGCCCTTCCGTGGAAGAGGTGGGGATGCTATCTATAATTGGGCAGCGCCCACTACTTGTAATGCTTCTAGCAGGTGGAGCGCCCGCCCTGTACCCTTTTCGAGGTATCGACTATCGAGGGACCATCACAAGCTTAACCAATCCAGGCCTGGATCACCTTGCCATCAGGCCCTATCGATTTTCAAGATCTCGCCAATATTTAGTGATGGTCTTCGAGGTCCTTGCCGTTGGGGCAGCAATCTACAACAATGCAGTCAACAGCATGGAATTGGGCAGACAAACGATTTGTTCATTTTCGCCTCAATTTTGGTTTCTCCCAACCTTATGGACTTTTCTGGGGATATTCTTCCATATGAGTGCTTCATGGGCGCTGTGGCTGCGCATAAATTGTCGAGGTTCGCCCACAACATTGTTGGGATGGATCAAAGCTCAATGGACTCCCTTAGCTGAGCAGCCTGCGCTTGAATTTGAACTGACCAAAGAAACCATTTTCTCAACCCTCGTGGCTTGGGGATTTACCGTCAGTGTTGGTGGATACATTGTCTTTGGCACTGTTACTTTTTCTAGTCTAGTCTTTATTACGGTTTCAGATGCCGTCGCTGTGATTGGTCGCTACTTGGCATCGCTTTTGGTTTGTCGTTTAGTGCTCATGTATGAACTGAGTATACTACGGGATAACTACCGGCAGGAACAAGTGCAACATAAACCTATCTCTGAAAGAGCGGGTTTTAAGTTACCAGTTTCGTCAAGATGCGCTGATAAAAGTGACCAGACAAAGTCACAGCACAATCTCCAAGTCTTGAGCAAAAACATTAGTAGTAACACTTCCAAGGCTTGAGGCTCGTTCGAGGCCATCCAAGACAACATGACTGTTACTTTTGATGGAACAAGTCGGGAGCACCCTGAACTCACAAGTTGGGCAAAAGGTTGAAAATTTTGCCTCGTAGGGTTACTACTATGATTTAGTCGTAAAGTACACCAAAATTTATCACCTTGTTATGGTACATATTTAATTGATTGTTGTGAAAGAAAGATTATTGACACATGCTCTGTTCCAAGATCTGCGCTTAGTATGAGTATTAAGCACCCTTGTCTTTCGTAAAATTATGTAAATATAGATGAGATATACTGTACTAGGTCAAAAGTTTTGGTTGCGAAAGATTTCCACCACCACGCCGTACCAAAATCTCACCTTTCAATTTATATATTATTATACGTCTGCATATTTAATTATTTCAAAAATTAAAATTCTTGTAGATATTTATATAAATATTTATTCTATCTACTGCGAATTTAAAATAAATAGAGTAGCCTATAATAATTCTTAGATACCTAAGGAGAGGTAGGGTACTTTTTTCTAAAAATTATAAAAATTACTAATAATTTAAACCTAATACCTCTACTTATCTATTTAGTAGAATGCTCAGAAATATATATATAAGTTAAAGATCTAAAGTAGAATAGTATTATTTTTGAATTTTAGAAAAATCTATAAACTAGAAATAGCTGCACAGAGAGCTAAAATTGCTTAGTTTTGGTGAGAAAATCGCCTAGCAACCAAAACTTTTGACGAGAAACAGTAACATATAAGCACTTCGTCAGAATAAAGCTAAGTTGTTTACAGGCATTAAGCGCGCAAATATATGCATGATAAAGTTACGATGGAAAGAAAAAGTCACTTTATTACACTCAAGACAGGCGACATGGGCCAATGCACTAAGCGTAGTATTTCTCTTATCTATTTGCCAGTAAATACTGGGTAGGCAACACTTCTTTGAAGCGAGCACTGCTGCCTGCCTCAAACTCTTTCTCATCATCACTTCAACTACTCTTTTCATTTTCACCAAGATCTTCACAACACTTTAAGGCCTTTGATTCATGTGGATAATTTGACGAAAACTTTTTTCTTCGAAATCCATTGTTATTCGTAATAATGGGGTGGTTCAAGTTTACTTGTATTGTCACAGACCGCAGTGGCATGGTGCAAAAGTGGGAAACAAGGCTGATTGATCCAAGTAGTGAGCAAGCTCCGGTATATACAGAGTGAGAGTGTAAAGGCACTAGCGCCAACAATATCTACTGTTGATTGTGAAGGAAGGAGGCCATAATATATATTAACAATACGGTCTAGGAATTTTTTCAATCGGAGACTTCCGTAAAGAAGACAGAATGACCTATAACAAGATAGATTAGGGTAGAGCAACGCGAGATGATTATTAATATCGAAAGTACCTTAAGAATATACAGTATGGGCTTCTTAGTTAGTAGAGAACTGAAATTGTAATAGCCTTTTTTTTTTGAACACTTTACATTGCGTCGAAATACTAGTTAGAAGCTCTAACGCTCAAAGTCTATAATTCTCTGTGGGCGAAGTCAAATAGTAGAAGGTGATTAAAATCTCGATATCAGAATATAAATTTGAATATATCTATCCATCAGAATAGTTTACGCAAAGTCAAGGTATAGATTTGAAATATGGGACTTATGAGAACTCCGAAGGTCAGAGATTCATCACGTCCTAAAATATATAAGCCATTTGCTCTATAGTATGTCTAACCAATTAAAAGACGTGTTACATACACAGAAGTTCTAAACCTAAGAATCCATTTCGCGTCACGTGAATAAGTCTCGACCTCAACATCTCACCCGCCAGGCCTTTCATCAAGCAACTCCAAGCCATCACCAATGTCATACATAGACAAAAACGGAGCATATTTATCTTATAAATTCATATTTAATTTACACTATAGTACAATCGTATCCCAAACGCCAAAAAAAAACGCCAACATCAAAAGTGTCATGAAGGGGGTATCGTGAAAAAGGGGGGGTCAGTGTAACTATGAAGGGAAATGGAACGCAGACATTCAACCCAAAAAAAAATACCAAAAAAAATTCAAGAAAAACCAACGCGCAAAATCAACGAAGAAACGAAAGACTAGGGCCACCCAATAATACAACGAGTTGTACAACGCGATATCATCGCAAGGTCGGAACGAGCCAGACCTTATTTGCTACTCTGGCAATTCCCACAAGTGTCCATCCATCCAGAATTTGGGCAGCCGCATTGAGTGCATTCCCACGTGCCCTCTGCCGTGGAGCCCGCGCCTGAGCACGAAGTGTATCCCGCTGCTCTGGTGGCGCCGCAGATTGGGCACCTGCTGCCGGACCAGGTGCCATTGTCGTTCCCGCACTCATTACAGTGCCACATGTCATCGGCATCGGAGCATGCTTCGCCAGGATTGGTGCAGCAGTCTTTACCAAAGTCGCGTTGATGTTCACAGACTACGCAAACTGTTGGGTTCAGAGCAATGGTGTTGACACTCTTGCAGTTTCCGCAGATCCATACGCCATCTGGACATCTGGGGATTGAGAACCCCATAGCGGTGGAGTAGGATAGGGAGGTTGTTGATGTGGTTTTGGGATGGACAGAGTAGAAAACAGTTGTGCTGGTAGCAGGGGTTGACTGGTGCAAGTGTGGATAATCTTGTTTCAAGAAAGGATATAAGATTTGTTTAGAGATTTGAGAATGAATTTTTGAAGTCGATCGAAGCAGTAGTAGTTGAGATGGTGGTTTTTATGAGCAAAGGAAGCACGATGCCATTGCATATTTATAAACAGAGATATGAAGCAGGAGGACGAGAGGAGCTTCCATCATTCAACATTGTGCCCTCAGTGCTACAATACACACGTACTAGGGCACATCCTCATCTACGTGGGCACCATCAAGTCCCTTCGCCCTCACGATGCTAGCACAACCGTGCCGATCTTTGCAGTGAGAAACACTAGCCGCTACGCCCAAAATTCCGAAGTAGTAACTTTATTGTTGGAGAGGGACCTGTTAATAGCGTAAGAGTCATGTCAAAATCACCTTGTAATGTTGACATACCAGGCATGTGATCTCGTATTCAACGGACGGCGGAAGTTGCCATACCTTGTAGACAGCCCTACAAGGAGAAACCCTTGGCTAACGGCGCGACGTTGAAAAATGGCAAGCCTCATTACGCCTGGTGGTTCTTTCCACAGCCACTCTACGAAAAAGCGGTGTAAATTTCAATTCTGGCAGAGGCGTCGTTGTCCACGTGCAATCGCGCTCCTGATGAGTTGATGTTTATAGAAGCTAGCAAGGACAGGCATTCCAGTATATCGGACTGCTAGTGTAACCGGCGGTCAGCTCCGATGCGCCTTTGAAATACGGCGTGTCTTGTAGACCTCATAACTCTTGAATCCTATGGTAGTGGCGACTAGGAGACCTATTACCCCATGGCATACACGCTATCATTGGCCTATTGTCGGAAGCAAATGCTTGATACGTAAACGAGAATATCGTCACCGCTCTGGGAAAGGGCGTCGGCCATATTTGCCTGATTGTTAAGGCTGAGCGAAATCGGAACTACCAAAACAAGGCTGTCAAGTAGGCAAAAGGGAAGAGGGCGTAGTGGGCGCATCATGTTTGCCTCAAATCAATAGGGCAAAATTCCCTCCACTTCATGTGCAAATGCTCTTGTGCCTTGTGACTTGAGGAGGACGTCTATTCGTACTGAGTGGGTTACTAGTGATGTGTAGCTGAATGTATGTAGTACCATGAGTTTAGTTTCTAGTCTCAAAGTGACGTGGCGATGTAGTTGACGTAACTCAGCCCGGAGAAAAGGATGGAGGAGTAGTCTGGATGGAGTTTGGAGAGAAGACGTTGGAGCACGACTAGTCCATCCGAGCTAGACCGAGCAGTATCCCTTGCCCAGACAACCACAGCAAGAACGGCATCGCTTGAATCCACAAGCCGCCACTCGTTGCTTGTTAGCAATTTGGCATTTGGTCAAGAAAAACCCCAAGGGTGCCACAGTTGGAGCTTTGAGCTTAGTGAAAAGTTTATCGCAACATCGCTTCCTGACCTTATGGACGCACTATCGACCTGGATGGAGCGTCGAATCTTACAATCTACATCATGTGCAGCTCCACGACGGCCCGATTCTAGGAGGAGATAAAATGACGAAATGTCACCCTAGAAGGAGCGCCGACGCAAATGGAAGTGAGCCGCCAGTGCTTACTGGCGTCGTGGTAACAAAGCGCACATGCGCAATCAAAGAGAGACCGTCAATATCGTCTGTCATGGGTTCCAAATGGCAATGTTCAATATCGCTGCAAGCATCACACCGCAACAGCTGGGAACAACATCTGTCATGTGTCCCAGCATTACGTGAGAACCATAATCCAAAGCACAGTCCAATTGGGGATAAAAGCACATTCCAAAGAGGGCCAAATAATTCCAATTTCACATTTCATTTCATTGAATCGTGTTTGGATATGTCGTGCTCAACAACAGGAAGCAGTGAGCTGGTAAGAACCTCAAATCACACTCTACGGCACAATTCGGCCAAGGTGGATGGTGAAATATGGACCAAATGAACGAACCAACATGCATACAATCCGCTTACAACAACCATGCAATAAAGGTTTTGTAGAACCAACTACCTTTGTTGGCGCCAGCCGCTTTCTTTTCGGCCTGGTAGGCCAAGAAAGCCTCCTCTTCGCGATCGATTTCGTCCTTTCCAGTGTAAAAATCGGCCTCATGGGGCTGGACCATCTTGGATTTCATGAAGTACTTGTAGCCAAAGATGCAGATTAAGTAGATTGGAATACCCTATCAAAGAAATTAGTGTTTGTAATACGATTAAGCATTTGGGAGGGGGGACCAACGAGGTAGCCAGTGATGAAATTCTTGTAGTCAAAGCTGCCATATCCTCCCTTTGATTTGGCCTTGGTGTCCTTGGTAAAGACGGGGAAGTTCTTCGTCAGGGCGATCAGGCAACAGAAGAACAGTGCAATGTATGATCCCATGAGACCAAATGGAGCGTGGTATGCCAATTGGTCGTTTGTGATGCCTTGGGCCCTACGTGCACGCACGAAGAAAATGTGAGACACAAGGAGCGAGATCCATGACAAGAGGCCGAAGATGGTGGTCAAGTTGACAAAGTAGCCAAAAACCACCTTTGAGCTCTGGGCAGCGTTCATGAATGCTGTGCAGCAGCAGAGTGCTGATAGGGCCAAGGCAGGGACGGGAACACCACGCTTGTCAGTCCAGCGGAACAACTTGGGAGCATGACCTTGCTCGGCGAGACCGTAGAGGGTACGCGAGGCGATGTACAAATCAGAGTTGGATGCGCTGAAAGTGAAGAGCAAGATGCAGGCATTGAGTATACCAGGGAGATGTTTGATTCCAGCGAGCCTGATAGCCACAACAAAGGGTGAGGCGGAAGCCTTTGTAGTTGCCTTGTTGGCAAAAGCAAGCTTGTCAGAGTTGTACGGGACAAGCATGCCCAAGAAGAAGACGGCCAAGCAGTAGAAGAACAAAATCCGGTAAAAGGTGAGCTTGATGGCACGAGGGATCGTCTTGCGAGGGTTCTGAGCTTCACCAACAGTTACACCAATCAGCTCGGTTCCGAGGTAGGCAAAGACTGCGTTAACCAAAGAGGCCCAGAATCCGTAAAATTTGCCAGTATCGCCTTTGGCGATGTATTCCCTGAATGCACCAGGCTTTTTGTAATACTTGAATCCAGTCGCAGGGCCAGGGCCAGCTCCGACAGCTAGAAGGAAGGAGAGGATGATGACGCCAACAATTGTTATGACCTTGATAGAACTGAGCCAGAACTCGAGCTCACCGAAAAATTTGATACCGAAATAATTGATAGCGCAGATTGTGAAGAGGAAAACAGCAACCCACACTCCTGGGTTGACTTGTTCCGCAGTTTTCCATTCTTGAATAATCAGGGCGGTAGCTGTAAGCTGGTTTGGCGTGGTGATGATGTATTTGCACCAATATGTCCAGCCAAGGGCAAAACCAAGAGCAGGGTCGCAGAATCGAGTAGCATAGCCAGCAAAACCAGAAGAGTGGGGGATCCAAGCAGCCATTTCTCCGAGAGCAGTCATGACGACGAAGACAAGGAGACCAACTGAAGTATAAGCGATGAGAATAGAGCCAGGGCTGCGAGTTGTTAGTTTCAGACTGTGTTTGTTGGGGTAAATTTGGTGAACATACCCTGACTGAGCAAGAGCCTTTCCAGTACCAATAATCAGACCAGTTCCAATAGCACCACCGATGGCAATCATAGTGATATGACGCGATTTGAGGCCACGGTGCAAATGCTTGTGGTCTTCATGAATAGCGACACCATTGCTATCGACGTTGAAAGCAGGGGTCTCTCCAGTTCCGACAACACCGGCCTTGTACTCCTTGTTGCCATACTCAGGGTCTGAGCCATGTGGGCTCACACCGTCCGAAGACGAAGATGTTCGTTTATTTCTGTTCCAAATCGCCATGGCTGATAAGAAAGCAGTCAGCAGCTCTATTTGGTTAGATTTGTTGGCGCAGCGTCCGTAGCGCAGAGTGGCAACACGATAGTGAAGCGCAACACTGAACCTGAGCGTAAAACGACTTTACGTCGAGGAAAGGTCCCTCTAAGTAGACAGGGGAGAAGTTGAAAAGGCCGAGGCAACAAGAACGCCTTGGAAAGCCTGCAGTGACACACCTGACCGGTAGCTATACGGACAAGGTTTGCGGCGAGGCGAAGCAAGGTGCCACAGACTGACGCTGATAAGACACAGCGAGCAGGAGGGTTGAAGTGCGCAGGGGGGGGGGTTTGCTGTAAAGCTGGCGTCGACCTCTCACCACATGAGGATTCGCACCGGGTATGCAGACGTTTATATACTGCCCAACTGTCTGGTCCAGCGATTTAATCAGTTTGCGCGTGGGCGCAATGAGTTACAGGCCTGGCGAGACTGGGCGTGTCCAGAAAGAGCAGGAGCCGAATGCCTCTCACTCTTGGCGGTGGTCATGGCGGACCACACCAAGCATTTCCTCTCGATAAGCGTTGGTAGGAGACCGACAGAAAGCGAAAGAGAAAAAAATCTATTCACTGCAGGGTGCGCCTCATGCAGCCCCAGTGTACTGTGTAGGTTTAGCCGGCGGCACTTAGGCAAAGCTGTTCCTGAAGGCGCATGCATTAGATGTGCCTCTGAGAGATTGACTGAGCTGAGAGAGCACTCGAACATGGCATGGGCAAGGCAGACAAGGGCATGGCTTCCCCCGCTTCGCTGTTGCTTGAGTGGATAATGCTGATGGTTACGCTTGTCTGCATTTGGCCTACTTCCCCGTCTGTTCCAATCCTGTACCAAATCAGACACGCCCACTATCATCGCCACCCGGCCACTTACGCCAGCAAACATCGCAGACTCCGACATTGTGGGGTTGGTTCGCGTGCTTCGTTATCAAAAATACGATCCACACCTGTCGAACCAACAGAAGGCCCATTCTTGGCCGCATCCTTATCCATGGATCAACTTCGTCTGCACAGCCTCGGGGCCACCTGTCTGTCTGTTACAACGCAGCGCTAGAACATTACTCGCATTCACTCGCATCCTCATCGAACCCAAATGCATGAATCTTTCCTGGGACTGCTTTCGGTAGTGATCCGAGCGTTTGGCCCAGGCGTCCCAGACTCGACATAGCCCCGAGTCGACCCGAAAACCGTTATCATGGCTTCCTGAAGGATTTGCTAGTCTCCACTCTAGTCTACTGCTTGAATAGACTACGCTATCTAAAAATTACCCCTTTCGCGAGAGAGATTATAGATGCTTCGCATGATATCGACATTTTCAAACCCCCAAAGGAGAATTGAAGATGCTTCACACGTGATCAACAACCAAAATAAGACAATGAAAATGCTTCACACGTGATCACGAAACAATCCAACACGCAAAACAACCAAAACTATTACAACCCAAACAACGCACCTTGGCAAACACAGCCGTCATCTCAAACCCATGCCTCACAACTAGCGTGCACCACCTCAGCCTCCAACTACTCAACCACAACCAAATACCCACTCCCTTTTACATGATCAAAACCCATACTTCCTAACAAAAAACCACAAAGTCCTATTTCACTCAACGCCAAGACAGCCCAATGGCACACCCACCCGGTACAGAAAAACCTGGGGAAAGACCGTGTGTCTTCCCCCCCCCCCCCCCCGCTTCATCAAACCAGAATCTCACATCGTGTCATGCCCACACACACACACACGCACCAAAACGAAATTTTCACCTTCGGTTTTGATAGGTAAGGAAGTCTATTTTGACGTAAAGACGCCGTAGTGCATCCGTGCAAGTACGCCTGCGGTAGGGGCCGTGCGCGTCGCCAAGCATGTAGGGCGTCGGACGGGAAGACTTGAGGCTGAGGGATTAATTTGGCTTGGTGATGTGATGTAATGTACGTGTATGTCCGCGTACGGACGTGTTTGGATGATATGCTTTGAGGGAAATGCGGAGAAAGTGTGGAGCAGAGATTTTGTGGGGTGTGGGTGAGACTGGACTTGGGGCCAATGGTAGAATAGGAAATGGCATGCGGGTGGTCCGGTGGTAGGCCTTGGTATGTTTTGGTGATGAGATAATGTCGTGTGATTTCGGGATGGGGAAATGATGGGGGGGAAGTTAGGCGTGATGAGGACTGGGTGCTTCATGGTTGGGATGGTAGTATTTGTGGGGATATTGTTGAATCTACGATCGGTACTTGTCATTAGGTATGTATTGTATGTATATCTGTTAACCATAGCACCGACGTATATCAAATGCCTTTCCAACCCCCTACTTCCATCGAAACAGTAAACTCAACCCTTATCCCCCCCCTCTTACAAGATATTTCTCGTCAAGCGTAGTTCCACCTAGGATATTAATAAGTCCTTCGTCATATGTTGGCTGTTCATCGTTCCCATCCTCATCCAAACATCCAAGATAGTTCGTAATATCTCTCCCATCAAACTCTCTAATCTCAAACCCGTTTCCCATAAAAGCGAACATATTGTCATCCCAGTACTCAATCTCGTAGTCCTCGTACCGTGGCGTCTCCAACATTTTCAGAAAATGTAAGCGCGAGCCGGGCCATATGGCTGCCTGGCCGTCTATCCTTCCTTGTTTGAACCAGGAACGACACGGTGATGTCCACGCCGTGCGTTGCAGGAATAGATCAGCATGTTGGCGGAAGTGATGTGAGGCACGGAGTTTAGGCGTGAGCGATTTGATGTTTTCAACCTGTACTTTTGTCATGGCTTGAATGATGTAGCGCGTCCATTGCTCGATAAGGGGCATCAGGGATCCATGGGCCAGGGGCCCATAGGGCCCACAGAAACTAAATGTGTTGGGATAGTTGGGAATAGCGACGCTGAGATATGATGCTACACCATTGGACCAAACGTCTCGCAGGTCGTTGTTGTGCGCGATGAATGGAAAACGAGGTAGCCATGAAGTGTTGAAGCCTGTTGCACAGATTATAACGTCGACTTCGTGCTCTGTACCTTCGTGATCTATAAAACCAGTTGATGTGATGGATGCAATGGTGTCCATGTAAATGGTTGTATTGTCAGCAACGAGGGCTTCTAGATACCCTGGAGCAGGTGTTGGTCGTCGGCACCCCGGGTTGAAGTTCTTTGGAATTATCGTCTCGGTAAGTCCAGTGTTATTGTTTAATTTCTTGCGCATTTCAAGTTCAGCATACTCACGGGCTAGAGCGGCTTCGACACTTCCTTTGATGATGAACTTGAAACGTTGATTCAGCTCATTTTCAATCTGTTTACGATATTCGAGATATTTCTTGGGGTTGTTCCTGAGAAACTCAAGTTGCTCATCACTATCTAGAAGGGGTCAATGATATAGCTAATAATGTTGGACAGGGCCTTACAGCGGAAGTTGGCTCCATCTATGCCAGCCCATTTCTGGGCAAAGCCTGCGGTGATCCAAATTGGGGAACGAATCCAATGGTATAAATGTTTTACCTTCTTCTGTATTGTAGCGACAATTTGCACACCTGAGCTTCCGGCCCCAATCACTGCTACCCGTTTACTGGACAAGTCATATCCTTCTTCATAGTGAGCAGAATGCATCAGCTTTCCCTCAAATTCATGCAAGCCTGGGATGTCTGGCCACTTCCAGTTGTTTAGAACGCCTCCAGCATTAACGAAAAACTCGGCACTGTCTTCAACTACTTCATCTGTTTCTAGATTTCGGACTTTAACACGCCAAATGCCCGCCGTATCGTCCCATTCAACATGCTCAATGCAGTGACGAAGCTTGATATATTTGTTTATGAAGTCGTTCTCGCGCTCAATGGATTTTAGATATTCCCAAATCTCTGAAGAGTATGAATAATAGTGTATCCAAGGCTGGATTTTCCAAGTGAATTGGTAGTTGACTGAGGGTATATCGCAAGCACAACCTGGGTACCTATTCTCTAGCCAAGTCCCGCCGATATCGTGGTTCTTCTCGTAACAAACCATGTCAAGGTTTTCCATTTCCTCTTCGGCTTTCTTGAAAAAGTTCAGGGACGATGCACCGGCTCCCATGATGATGGCTTTGATCTTTCTTTTCGTTCCCATTGGTTGCTCTCTAATGCGGTAGCCATATTCATCTGTTTCGGGCGGCAATTGATCGCGAATCTTCATGTTTGCATCTGCGACATTGCCTGATGTAGCATACAAACCATTAGGGTCTGATTCTATGCCCATTCTGGTTTTCCCAACCGCTAATACCTTTCTACTGTATACGTAAAGGAGGAATATATTGATTGTTGAGTAGGTCGTTTGTGGAAACAGAAATGAGAGAAATAAAGCGTAGAAGTTGTCATCCAGGGAACGACGTGTGATTAATCTTAAGCCAACGTCAGCGAGAGTTTTAGACCTCGGACATGAATGCTTAGAAGCGGAGACGGCAACATCAAGACTGTTCTCACAGCTGCACTACCTCAGTTGGGCATTGTGTGGCAGTGAATGCGGGGTAATTTTTTTCACACCACAAGATATGCTGATAGATACCTAGGTAGAGCTATGCATGCCAAATTGAATACTTGGATCTGAGTTATGAGTAAGCTGCTGTGTGACAGGACTGTATCTGTCTCCAGCAAGGCTGACAAGCCAACCAGCGCAGTGCAGGCCATGTTGGTGAATGACGCAGCGGTTAGCACAACATGTGTTGGAAGGGAGCTGTGCAGCCATGGACTGCATTTGGCCATGTTTGATAGACACAGGCTTATGTGTTATGTGCCAGACTCCTTTGTGCGGTTCACTGGGGCCATTTTGAGACAGGGAGATGAGATGAGACGAGACATGTTGGCGATGAGAAGGCTGAAGTTCAGCTGGGTTGGACGTCTCGATTAGGCAAGTATAAGTGCACAGCCGGTAATGCGCCGACGGCAGGAACGACAACAAGAAGGCGCAAAAGACAGTTGAGCGACAAGCGTATCTACGATGGAATGCAGAGTGCAATTTGGAGTATGCCCCAATGAGGTAGTTGAAGGTCTTCAGGAGGATTTGAAGGTATTTGGGGGCGGGTGCGGCTTGTTCAACCCTGTTCGCCCGTCCGTAAGGCACATCGGAAGCGGTTCGCTAGAGTCAGCATGGAGCATGCAAGCTGCAGCAAGTGGTGGATATCAACTGCTCATTGTTGCCAACACAGTGCTTCACGAAGAAACCAGCTTCTGCCAAAACATTTTTCCGTCTCCGGCCCCCCTCCCCCATCTCCTATCGTGCCTCAAGCTCATCACAGCCATCACAGCCATCACCACCCACTTGATTTGCCTCCAGCCAGCGACCCACCCCCGCGCTTCGTTTAAACCAGACCTTATTTGACGATTCGCTTGGAGGCCGCCCAAACGCGCACCTACCGACCTGCCGACCTACCGACTTACCCTTATTTGCATCTCTGCAGCTAGCCACAACACACCTGCTGCCTCTCTGGCGCAATCGCAATCGCAATCGAGCGCACAGCAATTTGCTCGTCGCTGCATCACTCACGTTAGGTCAGGCCACCGCCACTCCCACCCTCAGCCCAACCACTCTGGTCATGCTGCCCGCGCAACCTCACAACCTCATCAGGTAGCCTCGTATATGACGTCTCCGACCACATTCACCACCCACCATGTCCTACTACGGCAACGGCCAGAACTACTACAATCCCACTATACCCCACTCCAGCAATGGCGGCGCGACAGGCCAGTATCAGGATCCCTATGCTCGCAGGTCACCAAGCACTGAGCATGGAGACCAGACAAACGGTGCTGCTGCCGGCTACGGCTATCCGCCTGCCAGACGCGACAGTTATACACAGCGCCCAAATGACGAGCTGTTCATAGGGGCTACCTCCCCACAACTGAGCCAGGGACCAGGCTCTCCCACCGTTGGTGGATATAGTAACAGCGGCTATGGTTATCCACCCCAACAACAACAACAACAACAACAACAGTCACAGCAACAATATAACCCACAAAGCTACGGCAGCTCTGCCATAGCTCTACCTAATCCTCAGCATTATGGCGGCGTCAACAGGACTTTTGCTCCTCCAGCGGCCTCAGCCCCACAGCCATATAATCCAGCCGCCTATGTAGATAATAGTCTAAACAGGACGAATACAGTCAGCCACCCATATGGCTTCTCCCCTACTTCGCCAACTGTAGGTTACCCCTCGTCCACGCAGTATCAACAATCCCAACAATCTTCCTTCGGAAGAACAACATCTGTAGGAGGACGAACGACAGCCTACACAGCTCCTGCTCCCCCGCCACTGCCTGTGCCTCCTGGGAGTGCGCCCTTACCCTCAGAAGATTGGAGTAATTATCCTGTTCGACACCACTCCAATGCTTCGTCTCAGGGCTATTACCCTTCAGGACACGCCCCACTTCCTTCGCCACCAGCTGTCGATAACGGCTACAACTCGCACCAACGGGCTGACAGATACTCCTCAGTTTCTAGCCACCATTCAAACACACTCCCGCCTACTCCTGAAGTACCTCCTCATGGCTCGCCCCAACGATCGAGTACTGTTTCTTCACGTCCACTGCCTCCACCTCCACCAGAGTCTGACAGTGATGAATATTTTACACAACATAATGGCTCTCAATACCACAACCAGGATGCTTTATTTGATGATATTTTGGGCATGACCACAACTAGTGGGCAGTCAAGTCCCCAGCCGTTGGGTTCTGTACAGCAGCCAAACGGACAATACTACAGTAACATGGGCAGACAATCCTCTGGTCGGAATGGTAGCCACGTAAATGGTGGCCATCTTTCTCCTTATCCTTCGCATAACACATATGCTAGCGACGAAAGCGACGTGGAAGCAGCTGCTGGTTTGGCTGCGCTACGCATGGCAGAAGAACAGGAACGCGACGATGAGGCACGCAGGCGAAGTGGAGGCACTGGTCTTTTTAGCACCCATGCATCACTTCAGTCCCCTCAGTTTCCCACTGATCCCAATCGACGCCAAGAAGGAAATGGGAGCGACAGCGACTATCTTAGTGCTGGAGTCGATGTTACTCAGTTTGGAGGCATGCCATCCTATTACGGAGGTGCGCAGAATCAAGCTGCAACTAGAACAGGCTACTTAGCAGCCACTTCGGGGTCGCAGCGGGTGCCCGAGCTTCGTAACGCGCGTGTTGATACATTCGGCACAGGTGGTTTGGAGGAGCCAAGTGAGCGTCGACGGAGTTATGATGAAGGCGACGAAGTAACATTGATGGACGGTGCGTCAGCGATGTCTGGATCTACTCTCGATACGTCAGGTATAATGCCTGGTGAGCCACCAGACCTGTTCTACCATCCCGGAATGTCGGCAAACCGACCGCTGCCACCCGCACCGGCGAGCAACTCCAGAGGGCGAATGAATCACCAAAGTACAAGTTCAACTGGATCGCGTGAGTATTGGAAAGGTGTTCCAGGAGAACGCGATTCATACCCTTCTGGTGCCAGTGCGATGGGCATGACCTCACCAACCGGCACCACTGTGCCTCGTTCTATTTCACTTCTGCAACACAGCAATGCCCCGCATGCAAATACGCTTCCACGTTCCAAGACAGATGCGGAGCAAAGTTACAGGGCTCGTCAAGTTGCTAGTCGTAACACCTATTATGGAGGCCCTATGGACAGCGATGGGAACACCTTGACACCCGGTAGTGCAGACGCGGTGGCACTAGATTTGCCAACTATTCCAGCAGGAAGACGCTTCAATCCTTCAAAACTCTCTAGCAACGATTTCAAGAGATGCGCTGAGCCATGGGCGCTCAGCTCCATTATCTCGTGGCTCAAGATGATGACAGAAGGCGAGAACGACTTGAAGGAGGGGCCGATCCAGGAAGGGCTCATCGCTCTATTTACTCACAAAGTTCCAACAATGAATATTGCAGATGCCGAAACATTGAGCAGTCGAGTAGTGACCGAGATGCTCAGGGCAGGGACGCTAGTCCATGAAGAAGAGTGGCTCAAATTCTCCCCGGTGAGCATGACTGGTGTCATCTTCCAACTCACAGGCGCGGGTTGTTATGCACCAATGCTTCACGCATATACATCACCTGGTCGATGCTATTCACATCACTGTCAAAGAACGCTAAAGAAGATCGACCTCCACTCTCCTGCTGCTGCTGCTGCATCCGAAGATTGGGCAACTTTCCACAAATTGAAGAAGGAAGATATAGAGGGAGTGGACAAGAAGGAAATCGAGCGTCAGAACATCCTTCACGAAATTATCCAAGGAGAAGACAATTATATTCAGCGCCTAGACGTTTTGCGTGGGCTGTACCGCGATCGTCTGGTTGCAGCACAGCCACCGGTCATTGGAAAAAAGCTCGACAAGTTCGTCCATGATGTCTTTGGCAAGGTAGATGCAGTGAGGAAAGCAAATGAGGATCACCTCCTTCCGCAAATCAAGTATCGACAACAAGAGCAAGGGCCATGGATTGTTGGCTTCAGCGATATCTTCAGGGAGTGGATCAGAAAAGCTAAGCAAGCTTACATTGAGTATGCTGCATCCTTCCCGAGAGCGACGTTCCTTGTTCGCCAGGAAGCCGACAAAAATATGCTGTTCCGCGCTTTTCTGAATGAATCACAGACAGACAGGCGCTCGAACAAACTTGATTGGAACACGTACCTTAAAGCACCCATTGACAGGTTGCAGCGTTATGGGCTCCTCATCGACACGGTGATTAAGAACTCCAAAGTCGAGAACGAGGAAAAGCGCAACCTCATTATCGCTAAAGAGGAGATCAAAGCAGTGGCTTTGGAGTGTGATGCGCGCGTCGGTGAAATGAGTCGAAAGGTTGACCTTACTGACCTACAAGCCAGGCTCATCCTACGGCCAGGCATGCAGCGTGTAGAGCTTAACCTGGACCACCTGGGGCGTGAGCTTATTTACCGAGGTGATCTGCAGCGGATGGGAACTAATCGGTTTAACTGGGTCGAAACCCATGCACTCCTCTTCGACCATTACCTGGTGCTTGCAAAGACAGTTTCTATTCGGGAGGCAGATGGTGTGACCAAATCAGAGAAATACGATGTATCACGGCTGCCCATTCCCATGGACTTACTAGTACTGGAAAGTGAAGATGATGATCCTGTTATACGCTCTGCAATGAAAGGAATTGCTCCTGTCAACCAGGCTGCGGAAAGGGTCAGAGGAGGAGGCCTTGGACGAGTGACCAACAGTCCAGGCCCCGGCACGCTACAACATGTCGCTACATCCACATCTTTCGGATCAGCGAACACTGCTGGTTCCGGAAAGAATGCTGCGAATAATGCCGCTGCCGGGGACCGAGACGACAGGACCCTGTATCCCTTCAAGGTGAAGCATTTGGGTAAAGAAACATACACACTGTACGCCACATCGGCAAACAATAGAGCGGAATGGTGTGACAAGCTCATTATTGCAAAGACAAGGCATGCCGCTGCATTGTTCGCCCAGAGTGCAGAACCATTTAGACTACGAGTCATGGCCGACGCTGCTTTTGCATACGACAGTGCGATGCCATCTCAAAAAGCCATCACCATCAAGGGAACTCCACTGGATCGAGCAGTAGAGGACGTGGAAAAGTTGTTTCTGCAACAAGGGCGACCAGTCCCCATCTGTCGCGCACGGGTTAACTGCGCCACCGCCTTCAACCAACCATATGGCAAGCATATGCTTGCTGTTGGGACGGACATTGGTGTTTATGTCTCTGAATTTGATAACCCTCGTGGTTGGTCAAAGGTATGATTGTGAAGATCACATGGTGTTGCATCAACTAACTGATCCAGGCCATTCAAGTTCCTCGAGTAACGCAAATAGCCGTTCTCGAGCAATTCAGTCTGATGCTGCTCATTGCTGACAAGTCTCTAATTGCTTATCACCTCGACGCCATCTGCCCTGTTAACGGTGTACCCCCTACAAGCGACTCTGCTCGCCGAGCGCCACAAAAGTTGTCTGGTGCACGCGATATTGGTTTTTTTGCCACTGGTGTCATGAAAGATCGGACACTCGTCTTCTACAAGAAGAAAGATGGCATATCATCAACCTTCAAGGTCCTTGAGCCTGTCTTCCAGAAATCTACGGAGAAGAAGTCAAGGATATGGAAGTCAGGACGAACGGAGTTCTTCCGTGAATATGACGAGTTCTACATCCCAGCTGAATGCTATACGATCAATCTTTTCCACTCGTCTCTGGCTGTCTCCACAGCTAAAGGATTCGAGGTTTTGACACTGGATAAGAAGCAGCCATGGTCAGTACCCGATTTGAAAGCACAACACGTTGCTACCATCGCCGCGCGACTTGTAAATCAAGATCCGCTTGGCATGTTCCGTCTATCAGACCAGGAATTTCTCCTATGTTATACAGAGTGTGCGGTCTACATCAACAAGATTGGTGAAATTTCCCGCTCCGTCATCATGGAATTCGTCGGAAAAGCTAAGAGTGCGGCGATGTATGGACCATACGTGCTACTATTCGACCCAGATTTTGTCGAGATTCGAAATGCGCAGAATGGTCGATTGAGGCAAGTCATTGCCGGCCGTGATGTCAAATGCCTCGACGACGGATTGAGCGGTGGCTCGTCGCATAATAGAACTGTCAAGCTAAGTTTGCAGCACCCGGCGCAGGAGAGATGCCAGGTCGTCGTTGAGCTGGTGCTCAACGAGGGACAGAAAGAGTAATGCTCTAATGATCAAACGACTATCAATGTATCAATCTCCGACAGTATTGAAGTAATGTGCACACGATGGTCACATATACACACCATATACGGATGCAGAATCACGGAGTTGAGGAGCTTAGAAAAGGGCCATGGACAGGCAGTCCAGCTCAAGTTGGCTACAGATTCAGCTGGTCCGTAGGCACGGGCTGGTGATTATTTTTTTTGGGTGGCGTGTTGCATATGCTTTTACTTCGCAGGATACCTGGTGCGACTGTTTTCATAGTTGTTGGATAGCGCGTATGAGTTAACTGTAATCAGGCGAGCATGGGCTACATATGGTGTGCTTATTGATATCACGGTCACATATAGGGCATGTGTAGCAAATGGATTATTACTTTTGCCATGAAATTGTCGCCACGATTTTGGTTGGGTGTGGTCAAAGTAAGACTATGTATGCATGGTCCAGTGCGCCAACTGACACACAAATTTGCCGGTGTTTCGCCTACCTGTACCCCATACAGCTCCCCAGCTCGCCCTCAAAGCCCATGCCCACATAATCCGGACGACAACCCCAGCTCAGAGCCATCGAGGCCGTACACGTGATCCACGCTATCATAGTCAAACGCCGGCTGAATTGCTTGGCACCCGACAAACATTCCGACATCCTGCCCCAGTTTCTGTCCCGAGCCAATCTAACCACGTTGCGGAGCGCCATTGTAGCGTCATTGCGAGGGCACGGTCTGCATAGAAGCACGCTAGAAGCACGCTAGAAACACGCTAGAATTCAACAGTTGGGAGTATGCAAGCGCATGAGCTTTCTACCTCTTTCCGCGGAGGGGGTACAGCATTCATGAATATCCTGGCGTCATTGCGATATGGTGGGAAAAAGGATCACCATGAAGATGTTCACGATGACCAGATGGTCATAGATCTCCAGATCATGCCTAGACTCCATGCGCAATTATGGAGCATCGTCTGCATCAATATTGGTACAAGCAAAAGTAAGACTTTCTGAACATGGTCTTCTCCATGCATGCGATGAGCATAGGGATCAGCTCCACTTCACGGGCTTGAAGCAATTCCCAGCCACAAGCGATTGGTTGAGTAGAGCAGCCCACCTGAACAAGATCCGCAGACGCATACAGACATCCATGACTGAGCTCCCTTGCGTTGGGAACACCGCATGCGCCTAGAACTGTTTTCGAATACTATTCTTCACAGTTGGCATTTTGTCATGCTGACGCAACTCAGATCTAAGGCCGTGCGAGGCCGCCCTGGCCACAGCAAGAGCCTCAACAACCTTCATGTCATGGTGCTGTGCCAAACGCTCGGGCAGATGGGCAGCAACACTAGGTTGAAATGGGGAAGCCAAGAAGAGCTTAGCATAAATTCCGGATTCCTCTTGATGGACTAGTCCAGCTTTTTTGGCTGAAGATCAAGCACAGCACTGCGAGTTTACACGAGGTAGAGAGATCTTGGGCGTTCGCTTGACGATGGTATTACGGCCATACACTAGCTCACCTGGTGATCAACGCGGGGTGCAGCTCTGGAGTTTTCTTTGGTTTGCCATTGATAGACATAGGTACAAGTAGTGCGGTTGTTGCGCGATTTCTCCTCCACGTTCAAGGCCAACCGTCTCCACGGGGTTGTGTCGTGGAGATTGCTGTGGGGCTCCAGTGCCCCGGCCTGGGAAAATAATACTTGACCATGAGGCTCAACATCGAAGTGGAGCGGTCCAGGGTCAGTTGCATGCTGCATCTAGCGCAGTAGAAAACAATGCTGTAACTGGCCGCTTTCACACACTATCCGATAGGGCCGGCAATATTTTCGGACAGACGCCGCACTATCGTAAGACCAAGGGAGAGCCCAGCATATCAGAATTCAGTAATCAAAAAAAAATATGCGGAGCTTAGAGCTAGTGCGGCGGAAGCGCGAGCGATTCTGCAGCCTGTAAGCTCATCCCAGTTTGCTCCACGGCTGCACTCAACGCCAACGAGACTACCGATACACTACCGACGCACTGTCCATGGCTCTGTCCATCTTGGCCTGGACGGGACCAGCCAGTCCTGGTGGCTTTGACGACCATCACGTCTAGCAAAATGGAAAAGGATATAATATGGTGCGCACGCCCTCATCTCAAATCATCAGCTCCACGGTTCTTCAGCAACCACATCATCTCACTTCATATCCTTTGTGGATTTCTTGATCACCTCGCTCATCAATCCCTCTTCTCGGTCTTAACGAGTCCCATCCATCAACATGGTGAAGCTCTTTGGCCTCAACAGTTCGCAAGAACCTACCATTGAAGACGTCCACGAACAACAAGGCCGTCGTCCCTCTACTGTCGAGGTTGTCGCCGAGCAAACTCGACGAAAGAGTGTCGACAATCGTGTGGTAACTGGTGCCTCGCAGCTTACCGCACGTCAGTCGGTCGTTCCTGTTGCTCTTGTCACCACACTCTTCTTCATGTGGGGATTTGCCTACGGTCTTCTCGATGTATTGAACTCTCGCTTCCAGGTCGCTCTGCACATCACCAAGGGTGAATCTTCGGGTCTCCAAGCCTCATACTTTGGGTAAGCTTATGCTCCACTATAATGAGTTTTACTTCAATACTAACATTCGCAGTGCCTACTTCATTGGCCCTCTCACATACTCTGGATGGTTCCTACGCAAGTTCGGTTACCGCTACACCTTCATCCTCGGTCTCTCCATCTACTGCGTTGGTGCGCTCATGTTCTGGCCATCAGCTGTCAAGCGAAGCTTCGGTGGTTTCTGCGGTGCCATGTTCCTCGCTGGTTCCGGTCTATCAACCCTCGAAACCTCTGCCAACCCATACATTGCTGTATGCGGTCCTCCCAAGTGGTCTGAGTTCCGTCTTGAGCTCTCCCAGTCCGTCCAGGCTGTTGGCTCTGTCGTTGCTCCCGTCCTCGCTGCCCAGGTCATCTTCAAGAACGTCGGTTCTGACGGTCGCTCCCTCGAGGCCGTGCAATGGGTTTATCTCGGTATTGCCGGCTTTGTTGCTATCCTCGCTGTCGTCTTCTACTTTGCCCCCATTCCTGAAATCACCGACTCCGATATGGCCGACCAGGCTGAGATGACCACCGCCGCTACCGGATACGTCGACAAGCCACTCCGCAAGCAATACACTCTCTTCTGGGGTGTCTTCGCTCAGTTCTCTTATGTCGGTGCTCAAGTCGGTGTTGCCGCTTACTTCATCAACTACTTCGAGCAGGCCCGTCCTGATCTCAGCGTCACCGATGCTCACATCAAGGGTGCCAACTTCTACGCCATTGCCCAAGGCCTTTTCGCCGCTGGCCGTTTCGCCGCCGCTGGCCTCATGTACTTTGGCGGCAAGCCCCGTATCGTTCTCATGATTTTCCAGACCATGATCATGATCTTCATCGCCGCAGCAATTGGCACCAACACCGGTGGCACTACTCGCCCTAACTGGGGAGGTCTCTCCATGTTGATGATTGTCCTGGTACGTAGTAATCCCCTTCGTATCCTTTCCAAACCATCCACTAACATCACCCCAGTTCTTCGAATCCTGCATCTTCCCCATCATCTTCGCCCTCACGCTTCGCGGCCTCGGTCGCCACACCAAGCGCGGCGCTTCTTTCCTTGTCTCTTCCGTCTGCGGTGGTGCCATTATCCCCGTCATCCTCGGCAACGTCGCCGATAAGATCGGCACCAGACACGCTATGTGCATCCCTTTGATCTTCTTCGCCTTCGCCTGGTCCTACCCACTCTACCTCAATTTCACCTCCAAGGCCCAGGAACTCGATGCTTACACCGAGTCGCACGTCGGTCAAAATGAGGGTGTCATTGACAACGATAGCATCCTTGCTAGCAAGGATATCGAGGCTCATCACTCCGAGAAGGTCTCCAAGATGGGTTGATTGGTGGCGATCAGTGGTTAGGGGAAAGGGAACTGATGGTCCCTGGTGAGATGTTTTGAAGGAAATGGATCGGTCTTGGCCAGGACGATTTGTAAATATCATGGCCGCGTTATATATCCTCGCTTGTTGCGTTCTTGTTGATGATTATGAATTGAGATATCCACGCATTTGCAATTCTGCCTTTCTTCTCCATTATGATATGTGGCGTGTGAATAGAAAGGTGGTCGTTCTACTAAGATTTCTATATCGGTCCGATAGCGAGCATGTATCCTAGTGAAAGCACAGCTCTTGAATTGGTTAGTTTCCTTTCGATGTTGTTCTTTGTAATCGAACAAACGTTAGCGGATATAGTTGAACAACACTGAAATAACAAATACGAAATGTGCCAAGATGTTTTAAGGGTTTATAAATCTAAAAGCAATGTTTATACTTCAAAAATTGAGGACCGGCTGAACCAAGGGCATGATATAGACACATGAGAACGAACATTTAATTCCCTGGTGGCTTTGATCATACACAAAGCGCATAACACGTTGAGGTTTAGTCATGAATTCGCAAGTATTTCAATGATAGACAGACGTAGAAGGATCAAAGTATTTACTTTCGCTAATAGGCAAACTGTACGTCATCATAAACTTAGCCCCGTCTCCACTTGGCCTATTCCATCTTTAACTACAAATATTGGGTAATGCAGTGCGCCTCCCGAGTCCCAAAGACCCCAGAACACAACCATGCCCAGCATCTGAAGTAACACCATGACTTCACTTCCACAAAAATGACTCAATAAGTTTATGAAATCTTTATTCGTTACAGCATTTCACAATGATCGTGAGTAATACCCCGATGAAATGACATAAAGAACTGAGACTATCAAATAAGTTGACATCATAACTCAAACCTCCTTTCGTTAGTGTCACCAGTCAATGCAGAAAAGGCCCTTTTTATTGACCTAGAGCGCATAGGTTGTGTGCCTTATCCGTCGCCTTTTTACCCAACAGGTAATATTTTCTGCAACTAAGGAATAGGCCCACAATGAAATGTGGCCTCTAATGGCTCTTTGGCGTTCTATTACGGCTTCCACTAGCCCTGGCTGTGCGAGACTAGCCCCGAGTGTATCTATCGAACAACTGACTCTTGAAGCGAAATTCGATCTGTAGCATACATCTAGTAAGAGCTGAACTAAAAAAGGTAGAGATGCTGAGAATCACATTAGACCTGTTGCTCAAGATGAGGTATCTGGAGCTATTCTGTGCGTATTAGCAAATGTTTCCCAGGCGTTACAGGCCCCGGAATCTTCATAATCAACTTTGTTATGCAATTGCTCGAATTGGAGCCATCCTTTGACCCGATCAAGTTTCGGCACTGTAAATATCATACCTGCATGTTCATGATCTCATATACGAGGTACGTATGCTTGGCATATGTGGTCTGTGCCCGCTTTGCCTCGAGTCGTTGAGCTCCGTGAACAATCCATGGATGCATGTGTATGATCCGACAGTAGAAAAGTTATTCTGAATTGTCTATACAGGCATGTTTTAGCTTGGAGTAAGTCCTTAGCCACTTAAATAATGTACTAAAAAGACGCAGCTCTGCTTGATCGTGCGAGAATAGAGACTTCAAGAAAATTGTTAGTGACTCGTGATGTTACAGTTCTCGTCACAATTTTTATATCTCTACGTTGTCTCACGACGAGAAGATCTTTTCAGGCTCAATTGCGTTTGTGGTGCCACTTCTTGCTGCCCCAGCTGCCGGTTATCGAGCTTCTAACTTGGAAAGTATGTTGAGCTCTTTGCGAACGAGTTGGTTACGCCAAAAGCTATTCAGATCTTCTCGGGTCGCGAAGTCTACTCAACCAAATGCGCTCTCATTGTCGCATACCCGGCAGCACGCAATGACTTCGCATGACGCCAACATTCTTCCGGACTGCGATGTGGAGCAATTTTACCAATACACCTCAGGTCGATGGCTCTGGAATGGGAAGTATCAATTTGCCCGGCGTTATGTTGAGTTCGACCTGCCAGGACTCCTCCAAGTTTCAGCACAAGCAATCGGAGCTCGTTCTTGCGTCAAAGTTGAGAAACTGCCTGAAGGATATTTCAGCAAGGTCTTCTTGATTACCATGGACGATGGTCGAGAATTAATCGCCAAACTCCCGAACCCAAACGCTGGACGCCCGCACTTTACCACAGCCAGCGAAGCCGCCACCATGGACTACGTGCAGGCTCCTCAACCCTTAACATTAATAAATGCTGACGTGAAGCCATTTTACAGGTTCGCAATGTCCTTTGTATTCCGGCACCCCGGATATATGGTTGGAGCTCCTCAACGGATAATCCCGTTCGAGCAGAGTATATATTGATGGAACGTAGTGGAGGGGTGGAATTAGGTAAGGTATGGCCTGACATGCCTTGGGAGGAAAGACTTGAGGTTGTTAGGACCTTGGTTGGTTACGAGAAAGCCTTTGTTACTGCAAATTTTCCTATGTACGGGAGCTTGTATTATGCGAAAGACATACTTAACCCGAGCCCAAGTCAATATCTTGAGTCCGCCAACTCGATAGACAAGAAAGAAGCTTTCGTGATTGGCCCGACAACCAACAGAGCATTCTTCGATCAAGGGAGGGACTGTGTTGAAGTAAATCGCGGGCCTTGTAAGTTCTCTTGCCTTCGCTGGTGTGCTGTTCCCAAGCTGATTAGATGATAGGGCCTTCAATCGATGAATTTGTCCGTTCCCGCGCCGCCCGAGAACTAGCGTGCATCGATAAGTTCTCATCATATCCTGGCCAACAAGGCATATTCAACGGTCCTAACCAATACCGCCCAACCCGTACTTTGAAGGTCGGAGTTCTCCAGGATTATCTGAAAGTCGCAACCCGGATTCTGCCCAACAATATCAATCTGTCAAAGCCGACTCTCTGGCACTCCGATCTGCATAGTGACAACATCTTCGTTGATCCTTCCCAGCCGACAACAATCCTCAACATCATCGATTGGCAAGCGGTTAATGTTTCCCCGCTCTTCCTTCAAGCACGCCATCCTTCGCTCATCGAGTTTGAAGGACCGATTCCAGAAGGCTTTAATTCCATTATGCTACCCGATAATTTTGATGATATGGGCGAGGAAGAACAAAACCAAGCTAAAAATCTCCGGGCTGCACAGTCTCTCTATAAGCTTTATGAAATCCTTATGCTCCGGCAATGTCCGGAGATTGCCCATGCGCTGCAGTTTCGAGATACTCTGCCTGGTCAAATTACTGGACTAGCAAGTTCAATCTTTAGCGATGGAGAACCAATTCTACAAGGAATGCTCATTCGACTTCAAGACGAGTGGTCTACATGTGTTAAGTCTTCCATCCCGTGCCCCCTTTCCTTTACTTCCGAGGAAAGGACCCAGCAGCAACGTGCTGAGGCGAGTTGGAGTGAAGGTGTCGAATTGATGCATGAGGTTTTAACCGAAGTCGGTGCATACCAAGGATGGGATGGTTGGGTCAACCATAACAACTACCCTGTGTACAGGGAGCGGTTATCCCGGTGTCGTGAGAACTTCCTTGATCGCCACGCAAAAACCGAAGAGGAGAGAAGTCAATGGATCCAAGCCTGGCCATTTGAAGACAAAGCACATCCTCCGACCTCTTGATAATCTTAAAGTGAAAGAAATGTAGGCTTATAGCGGGAAAGCCTCCAATGATTAATATTACATATTGTAGTGTGTAAAGCATTCCGTTGACACTTCGACAACACTCGCAAGCCTCAATCCATTTTTGGATAACGCGCGAAATATGAATATAACCCATACTCTATGTCAAATCACTTGATAACTAAAGGATTGCACCTAGATTTGTAAACTAAATCGTTCAATTTTGACATCCATGAAACGAGTGGGGTTACTCCCTATTGATCCCTAGGGAAACCAGTTACTATTTGGAAGGTATGCCTACCATAGATATAATCAACAAAGTCTATACCGTCACAGGAGAGCTCTGAGATATATTCATTTAGCTCTAGCCCCATCCAAAGCCTACCGCACTACTGTAGAGGCTTAGCATGAATTTCTCGCGTTCAGACCCAAAGCACTAATGATTTAAGGTTTACAAAGAGTATAGCAATTCCATCATATCAACAAAGGCGTCTAATATATTGATATACATAACCTACAGCAAATATTTTGTAAATGGGGAAGATATTGGGGTGTGCTGTCTTGTTCCAAGAACGTGTGCACTACTGCTTTGATCCATGTAACATGGCCCTTCCGTATAGACCCAGTCGGTGAAAAAAAAGCCTCTTGTTTTCCGATCTTAAAAGAACCTTTCTATGATATCCTTACGCCAGGTTCCAAGCACAGTAAACGCTTAACTATAAACACGGACATAGCCTAGGACAGAGCTACGAATCAGGTCCTAGATCTACATCGCAGCGCATCGACTTGAATCCCTTGCCCCAATTAGACGCACAATTATCGTTTCCATAACTTCCCGTTGTCGTGACCCAAGTGCCGGCACCGCCCTTGCAATTCGCTTCGGCGTAGAAATAGCACACACATCCCCGGAACGATTTGTCGCAATTGGCGATGTTGGCGCTGTTCATTTCGGAGTATTGGTAATTATAGCACCCGTTCCATCCCGGGTTGACTGAGACGAGGTACTTGCTGCAGCCGCCATCTTTGTAGTAGTTTACTTTCAGCGTCTCGCTGCTGACCAGTGCAGCGGTTGTGAGGAGGGACACTACAGAGTAAAAGTGCATTTTGGAAGAAGTTGGAAAGATGTTGTTTTAGGAAGAGGTATCTGGTGCTCAGAGTATTGAGATGGAACTGTGTGATTGAGAAGCAGAGGACCAAGTTCCCTAAATATGGCTTAAGTGTGATTGCGGTTTACTTCCCACATCATGCATCTATTGAGCTTAGCCTAAGTTTTTTTTGAAAGAAATGAAAAGACCATGTGCCAAGCTGACTTTTAGCTGAGGAATACGAGGACAAGAGATTTGGTAATGGCTACTTTGAATATATGAGTTGGCGAGGGCGTAGTTAGTACGTAGTTAGTTGGCTGAATTTGTTTATGGACCAGGGGGGTTCCACAATGCTAACACTCAGTAGGTAGAAAATACGATGGAAATTTTTTCGTTACATTTTACTACGATTTCCACGAATACCGTGTAGCAAATGTCAGCATTTGGCATCGACCCTACCTTCTCCATTAGGCTTTTGATAAAACTGACAGGGGTATATTGGCCCACCTTACTAGTTACACGTGACCTCCGTCGACTTTTCTATAAAATTTCTTAATGCTAAATCTGTACGAATTTCAATGTAGACTTTTGCATAAAACTTGATTTGCTATCCAGATGCATTCTAATGACTCTTATTTGGTTCATAAACGGTCAAGTGCAACGAAGAAAAGACGAGCGAGCATCACTGTGCTTTGAAAACGAGCACAGGTGTCTTGATTCTAGGATTTCTATTAGACTCTATATTTTTTGCAGATTGGCCATATCTAAAGAGAATTACAAAGTGCAGATGTGGGATCTGGAAGATATAATCAATCGTCAGGAAAACCGTGGAAATCGAAAAAGTAACAAAAACAGGGGAAAGAGATCAGAATAATGATGGAAAATAAAATATCAGAAAGAGGGGGAAAATCAAAGTGCTTGTCAAGGACGTGCCAAATGATTTACACCGTAATCTCATTTTCTTCATTCCCTTACTCTGGACAAATCATTAAATTTCCAAAATATGCGTTTACTCTCAAGATCACAGACCATCAAGGCAAGGACTGAGAAGGTCTATCAAGATTGCTAGAGCTATACATCTCGCTGGGGCAACATGGTTAACCAGCACAACTAGATCTCCAACCCCAAACGACCGCAGGAAAGAGAGCAAAGTCGAAAGCTCTTTGCTCAAAACATCACATATTTCGCAAATCAAATAAGGCTACAAGGGCATACATCGAATCCAATTTACGCATTTTCAACCCCAAACTACCTCAAACTATCTACACTGCACACAGTCCTCTCTCACCCATCACCTTACTTCTTCTTACTCCCCCTCCCACCCCTCACCTTCCCCTTAGCTTTCGCCTTCGCCTTCGCTGCTGCGCCCCCGCCAAGCATAACCCTCACTTTCGCAACCGGCACAACCCCCACAACCTCCTGCTCCTTCCACCCGCCCACAAGCTCCATTTCGCGCGGCCAAATGCGCTCAACATCTTGACTCAACCGATCCGTCGCCTTGGAATTTTTGCCCGCATGATGCCACATGGTGAGCACCTCTTTGACGGCTTTGCCGCGCTTAGTGGAGCCAGGCTGGATCTTGGCTTTGTATTTGTAGGTTGTGAGGGCGGACCAGGGGGCGCAGATGGGGATTGCGGAGAGGAGGTCGTCGCCGGGGAGAGGGCGGCCTGTGAAGGCGTCGAGGTTTAGGAGGGAGGTTTTGAGGACCGAGTCGGTGTCTGAGTCGGAGTCTGGGGTCGGGGCGGTGTGGGATGCTAGTCGGGCTTCTTCGGCGGCTTTGCCCATGGCTTGGGCGCGGAGGTGTTGTTCGCGGCGGCGCTGTTTGTTGGCAAGGGCTTCTTCTTCTTTTTGGCGCTTTTCGAGGGCTGCGGTTTCAGCTGCTTGTTGACCAGATTTTGAGCCTAGAAGACGCATGGCTAGGGCCCGGTCTTCCTCGTCTTGGTCGGCATACTTTGCTGCGAGCTTCTTGGCTTTTCCGCGCTTGCCCCGAGGGAGAGGTCCGTTGGTGACCTTTGACGCTTGGGTGGTTACTGTACCTGGTACTTTGATTGGCTTTTGCTGGTCGTCCTCATCAGAGTCGCTTTGCTCATCATCAGCGCTACCACCTTTCTGTGCTGACTCTGCTTGAGCTTGTGAAGACGCTGGTAATTGCCCTTTCTTCAACAGCCTTCGCTCTTTGGCTGAGAGATGTCTCCGTCCTGTGCCTTTGGTCTGTTCAGAATCTGCTATTGAACCAATATCGTCGTGCGCGTCTTCTTGTAGAGCGAGTCCATTCCTACCTCCCGACATGATGAATTCAGAGTCCTTCTTGGTAGATAACGCGTCTTCCTCATCACTGACGTCCTGGTTTTCCGTATTTTTTCCTTGTAAGGGATTGCTATGTCCTGCGGCATCGGATTCGGCATCACTTTCCTCAGTCTGTTCCAATTTTGCGTCGGGAAAGTCGTCATCCGAATCTGAAGCCAGCTTTGCGTCTGGAAATTCATCCTCCTCGCTATCTGCGTCTTTGTTGTCCTTTGCGGTATTTAACTGCTCCTCTGGCTCAGGTGCCATTTCCACGGCAGATATATTGACCCCATCGAGAACTCGATGTTTATTGTGCCGAGCTTTGCTTGCCTCACTAATCTCAAACATGACTGCAAGACCAACAATGAGCTGGGCTGGTGGTAGATACTCCTTTTTGCCCTTGATTTCGAAGATGCCTGGTGGAAGAAACTCTCCAGTTTGGCCAGTCTTGGTCACTTGTTCAGCAGTGACCCACCAAGCTGACATAACCGCTTTCGAGTCCCATGCATCGGAGGTACAAACGGAGAGGTTTCCCGCTTGCGAGAGTGTTGATGGCGGTATTGGGGCGTCAGGGGTGGTAGGATTGTTCTTGATGACCATAGGAACTGCGCCTTTTAGATCGGCGTGGACGTAGACGTCACCTTTTCGAAAATATTTCTTGTAAATAATCTCATTCTGCTGTGCATCCTTGCCTCCGAGAACAAGGTAGCCATCTGAAGAGACAAAGTAAACATACTTCTCAAACCACTGCTGTTTGCGCACAGGGCGAAGAATGTCCTTCTCTTGCTTTAGTCCCTTCTTCAAGTCTTCTGTAACCTTCTTCTCATGACTCTTGAGTGCCCGGGCAGAAGCTTGAACCGTCCGGTCCTCTTTACTCGCCGCTGTTTTCTTTTGGTCATAATACTCGGTTGAGTTTGCCCAAGGGGATAAGGCAAGGTCTATATCAATCGCTAGCTTTGGTTGCGCGGCTGCCTTGACGGGTGCAGCTTTCTTTTTTGGACCGTCATCTTCCTCTTCTGAGTCTTCGCTGACAGAACTAGTCTCATTACCTTCGTCGTCCTCTTCCTGATCCTGTTCAAAGGTTGTTTCGTCAAGAAGAAGCGTTATTGTGTTCTCATGCAATTTTAATGGCAACTTAATCGTCTCGGCGACCGCATTTCCTTGGCCTTGCTCTCGTTCGATTAGACGAGCAATATCGCCCCAGTCCATGCCTTGTCTGATTAGTCCGTTTACAGCCTCTGTCGCTTCAGCCACACGATGCACATTTGCCAAGATCGCTTCTGCCTTTCGGAAGTTGAGTTCTTGAACTTGTTGCAGGCCGCCAATGCGCTCTTCATGTTCCCTTCGTGCCTTCTCTAACTTTTTCTTGGCCTGCTGTTCGCGCTCTGTCAGCCGAGATTCCAGTTTCTGTCCTTCTATTGACGAAAAGAATTCGTCAACAGCTTTGTTAAACCCATCAAACTCTAGAAAGGTGTAGTCCGAAACTTCGAACTGCTGTGGACGGAATGGATGAAAGTCATCGTAGAGCAGCTTAGACTTTTCTGCGCCCACATCATCTGTTGTCGAGACCGCTGGATTTGGTTTGGCTAGAATATAGCCCTTGATCTGGTCGCTGTTTGCGATGCCATCCGTAATTTTGCGGGCATCCTTTAGGACTTCAAGCAACTTCCTAAGCAACTCGTCATCAGTCAAGACCTGCTCCGGCTTGAGTGTTGAGTCGTAATGGGCGACATGAAGGGCATGGTCTACCAATAATGGAGGACACTCGGTTATAGACACCGCCAGTGCTTTTCGGAGAGCGTCTTTGCCGACTTTCTCCGCTTTCTTGCCAGCTGCAGGTTGTTGTTGCTGCCTGTCAACTGCTTTCTGCAATCCTTGTCGTATTCTTTCCTCTGTGAGTTCCGGTGCGCCGCCATAATTCTGCCGTAAGGATAGGTTATAGTCCAGGCCAACCCTTAAACGTTCGTGTTCTTCGCCCTCGTCGACATTGCGCAACAGGGCTAAGACCTTCAAGTCGGCGTCGGTCAGGACTATATTGCCGCCCGCGTAAAACTCAAGATATAGGCGGTATAAGCCATCAGAGAACTGGAATTCGAGTATGCGGTCGGTGCCAATCTGGGAGATGGAAGTTACTCTTCGGGTTTTTAGGTATTTTCGTAGCTTTGCGACAAAAGTCGAGGGCGCTGCGGCGGTGGTGCGCGCATATTCGGTCAGGTGGCAGCGGAAGCCCGAGTCGATGAGCAATTGTTCGCGGTGGTCAGGTTTGTGAAACTTGATCAGGAATATTCTCTATGAAAATTGTTAGGTATCAATACAACACCTCAGGAGCTACGTTAGGTGCACACCGAAGACAGGTCGTAGATATTAGTCACTCGAAGCGAAGTTAAATTCCGAGACAGCTCATGAGCAATAACCTGGTATAATTAGTAGTGCGCAGTATAATTCATCAAAATCCCCTAACCTTGACGTCCAAACTAGAAAACCGCTGCTTCATGGTGTCGGTGTCGTGTGCAGAGTCTTTGGAGTCTTTGGCGGGGTTGTGGGTGATGGGTGGTGGGCTGCAATGACGATGCTCAACCGCGGAAGTGGTGCGGCTGTAAGTGCAGGGGTCATTGGAATTGTTCCTGAAAAGCTTACTAACTACATCCCTTCATAGCACCACACACAGTGCACACTACCATACACTAGAGCCCTAGAAGCCCCTCTGTGCCTTTGATGCCCTGAGTAGAACTCCTCCAACGCCGTACGCGGAATGAAAGAAGCCGTGTTATAGACCTTGCCGTATCTTCTCTGCGAGCTGCCTCTTTCCAATGTCCCACAAGTTCAGGAAACCCTGTTCTGAAAGTTCAATGTTCTTCATCGATGTCATGTCCTGCGCAGGGGGTTTGCTGACACGTGAGGCTACAATCACAGGGTCAGTTTCTAGAATGATGCCGTCATCGACGAGCTCATCTATGGCGAGCGACTACAGGCGTCGGTCAGCGTGGCTGGCATGGGTGGGCCTTGGTGTATACATACCACTAGATCGTAGTTTTCAATCACAGTTCGCTTGTCAACCGAGTTCCTGGTGATTGTTAGCATTACACGTGTCATGGTTATTCTCGGCCTCGTTTACTTGAGAAGAATGTTGAGCGAGTCTCTCAGGGCAAGTACCACGCTGTCATCAAGGTTAGTCGCACGTCTATCGCACACACCCCAGCCCACGGAGACTGTACCTGTACAAAAGCACCTCGTTCTCTTCTGAGCCCCCAACGACGTAAAGCATAACATCCGACTCCATCTTGAAAACAACCACCTTCTGGTCATATAAAATAATGTCTGTCGTCTGCTTCGCTGTCTTCTCTGTCCATATTGTCAGACTACCGCCCAGAACGCATTGCGCTCTAGCAACACACCTAGTAACCCCTTCTCAAATGCCTTCTGGTCCTTGACCGTCTTGTATGCTATTTGGCCAGGGAAATCGGAGTGGGCGCCTGCTGGTGGGTGTGGGTTCGAGTAGTACTTGGTGAGAATTCGGGAGCCATCGTCAATGGCGAGGATAAGGATAGCTTGTACGCTGAAGAGGGATAGAGGGCGCGACATATTGGTTGCTAGTATTCGGTGCGTATAGGCCAACGTTGTGGTTGGAATTGGGTGTACACAGCTTCAGTTGCTTCAGTTGCTTCAGTGGGGGGCCCACTGGGGCTTTGATAGGTGTCGATATCCAGCGGAGAAGTGACCAATCACGGAGGTCATTTTCTCTTGGCGCAACTTCCATGCAACATGCAAAAGAAATTGTGCCCCCATTGACACAGGAAATGCCTTTGCAGACTTCAACACCAACACACACAAAGTTGAATATGTACAAGATACCACGGAACTCCCTTGCTGCCTTGGTCTGTCCGTCGGCTCCTTTTCTTGTCCCTCGTCTTGTTCGCGCAAGTGTTGGCAGTACTGCCAATGCGAGTGTAGTATCATGTGCGCCATCGCCATATGCCCCCAGATCGTCCTATGCAACTGCGACAAACACTCGAAAACTAATAACGAAATTCGTCGCTCGTACGCCAAAACCCTTCAGGGCGTCTGGATCCCAAATACCTGAAGACGAGGTAAAGTGCAGCTTAGACATCTATAACCTAACATTAGATAGCTAACCACTATAGTCTATACAACTACTAAAGAAGCTACGGACAGCATGTGACCAACGCAACGTACAAATGGTGATGGCTCTATATCCACTTCTCCTTGAGGCAAAGGTGTTGAATCGCCACGATATCCGCCGAATTGCGCAAGCTTTCCACGCCCACGCCCGCGTGAGCCCCACAACCATCGACACCATCCCCTTCATCCAGCGCATGGTTGAAGACATGCGCAACGGCCTTCTAGAGCCTCACCCTTATGCATTCGTACACTTTTTAGGCATGTTCAAGGACTGTAAGCGCTTCGAAGAAGGTTACGATCTGTGGAAATGGCTTGTCCAGCAAGACGACACTTGTGTGTCACAGGCAGCCTACGGTGCCGCAATCGAGCTCATGGCATATGGAAACATAGCAACCCTAGCACAACTCGAAGAACTGTATATGAACGGGCTCGAACGATTTCCTGGTGTTTTCGCCGCGTACCATCTCTCGCCTGATGCTATTGTACCAGATCGAAGTCAACCCATCCTAATTCCTGGCATCCCCACCGTTCTAATCCAGGGCATTCTCACCGCACGCCTGTTGGATCGTAATTGGAAAAGGGCATACTTAGCCCTAGACACCATACTTCGTCTCTTACCCGCACAGACTCCAGCTCGTTTTTTCGAGGTGTTCATGGCGGAAAGGTCTGCTGTGGAAGCATATACCACATTCATGGTTGCATGTCGCGCTGGTGTTCTCCTTAATTATACCCACGTCACGACCCTCTTCACCAAATTAAGAGTTGGTATGAAAACAGCTCCATCGTTAAAGGAGCGCATCGTACTCTTGCGGGCTGTTGCAAATGCAATGTATGCCTACCAGGCGGCTGGTGGTAAACTGCAGAGCTTACATGTAGGAGTTTTCATCCATTGCTTCGAACTCCTTCTGCCAGACCAAACCCCTGGCAAAGATCATGAAGGCCACCTTGCCCAGTTACGAAACGTCATTGTCCTTGCAGCTCATGACACTTTATCACGGCTACTACAGGCTGGCTTTGTCGTTCAGATTCATCCATTTGAGGCTCTGATATCAGTCGCTGGCAAACTCCATGTTCCGGACTTGCTCACCACGGCGATGCAAGATGTCCAGGCCGCTGGATTGGGCCTAGGACCGGTAGGAACTAGGAGCGCTCTGACATCTGCTGGATTGTTGAGGAACAAGGATTTAATCGAGAAGCTCTGGTCGAGCATCGTTTTAATTGCTGAGAATGAAGGTTCACAAATTCGGTTCGAAGACTGGGTCACGTTTGCCAGAGCGTGCAGGCGAGCTGGTCTTACCGACTACTGTCGGGAACAGCTCGCAAAATTATCACACACAACCACTAACAAGATTGAGGAGCAACTGATAGCCCATTTGGAATCGAGCGAAAGGGTTCCAGATCAACAGCCTTTCGAGGACATGACACCCGAGGAACTCGGGGCCGAATTGGAAGTTTTGAAAGAGCAAATGTTGAATGTAGAAGCGGTGATCATGTCTGGATCACGACCAGATCTTCGGAAATCCCCATTTTACATGCACATCGATCCGTCTACCCCAATACTGAGCTCCCTAGAGAACTTGCGGGCCGTATACGACGAGGCTACCACAGACCCACACCAACCACAGCCAACACCCTGGGAAGACTCCTCAAACAAACCTGTACTAAGCTCGACAGGTATTCCACTGGACGAGCTACGTTTCAAGAATTGGGTAACCATTCGAGAAATGATGACTGACGCTGAGGTATACGAGACACATGTTTCATATGCAGCCACCAAAGCTCTCAATGAAGGGAAACCGTTCAAAGACTATGGCAAGATGCTAGTTCTCCACGACAAGACCAAAACTATATCAACCATTGAAGATCTCCGGCAAAGGTTCAAAGATCTTCGTAACCCAAATTCCATTCCGTCACGCATAATTCGAAAAGTTGGAGCAACAGTATCGGATGAAAAGTTCAGGCCCATGGACTATGATACAGAAATGCGTAAGTGGCAGTCAAACTCGATCACCGGTGGCGATAGACGGAAGGGTTATGACAGTCGTATGAGAAGGGTCTTGTCATCTAACAATGAGCAGAAACAGCAAAACAATTATGAGAAAAAGCAAAACGATTATGAGAAACAGCAAAACAATTATGATAGACAACCAACACTCCGATATTACGTTGGTATGAAATCGCATCACAAATCCCCTGATTTCAGGAAGGATCCAAGAGTAAAGGATTCGGAGGGGGAGGTCAACGAGCCAAAATCACAGTATCCGGAGAGAGCCGCTAGTGTTCCAATTGCGAGCCAAAAAGCCAAAAAGCCTATCGATAAGAATTATGATTCACTCGCTAAACTTGAAGCTGTAGCCAGGGCACAAGAAAAATACCAAAACTGGGGAGGTCGCACTGAGCGGAAGAAAAGTAAATCGAGCGCACCGATAGATAATAGTTGGCAGCTTGGACCTGGGAAAAACTAGTAGTGGGTACAATTTATTTTGTCCTCACATAATCTCGACATGTCAAATAATTGACTCCACTCCATAGTCTTTATATCCATATATGTAAGATACTGTATTCATCAATGGCAGACGATCAGCTAAACCAGTACTCACTACGCCTCGCATTTACACACATTACTTACAAAATACACACACATCAAAATCTCAAAACAAGCACAAGCATTTGAACCGTTGAAATACTGCATTCCGATCATACGCGTTAATTATATACACTTAATACCCTCCAGCACGGCACATCCTTCCATCAGCCGCAACATTCCACCTATCACTCCCAACACCCTTTAAGATATAAAACACGCTCCTAGGATCATACTTGCGCTTAATATCATCGAGGCGCTGGAAATTCGGGCCAAAGAAAGCTTGCTGCCAATTCGGCTGGCGGAAATCCGCCTCATTCATGTACGACCCACTACCCGGCGTAATGGCCGAAATCTTAGGCATGAATTCTTCTGTCATGCGTTTCTGCGCGGCCTCCATATTGGAGAAGGGCGCGGTGGAGTCCCAGTTGGTGATGAGTTGGAGCTGGGTGATGGCGTTGCGCCACGCGGGTTGGACGGCGTTGTCAGGGGCGCCGGAGGGCTTGCGGTATGTGCCTGAGCTGCCTGCGAGGAGGACACCGGCGGAGGCAAGCTCGCTGTAGACTTTGGAGAGGTCGGCGGAGTTGTTAACAGCGACGGAGCGGGGGATCAGGCGGCCGCCGAATTGGTAGCGGCTTACTTCGTAGGCGCCCTGGGGGAGGGGTCCCATGTAGCGGTTGTAGTGGTCGCGGTAGGAGAGTTCGCTGTAGGCAATTGGCGGGGTGATGCCGAGTTCGATGAGGGCGTCTGAGAAGGGCTTTAGGACGACGTTTTTGACGTAGTCGGAGGTGGAGTTCCAGACGGTTACAGGCTTTAGGACGAGGAATTGGGTGCTTTGGAGGAAGACGACGAAGGCGCCTGCGTCGACCATGGCGGGCATGAGGGCGTGGAATTTGGCGATTGCTTGGGCGAATTTCTCAGGGGTAGTGGAGCTGGCAAGGAGTTGCATGGCGGCTCCTCCAACGGTTTGGGCTTTGTAGGCGCGGACGGTCATGGAGACGACGACACCATAGGTTCCGCCGCCGCCGCCGCTGAGAGCCCAGTATAGGTCTGTGTTCTGAGTTGCGGAGGCAGTGAGGATCCTGCCGTCGGAGGTGATGACCTCGAAGGAAAGGGTCTGGTCA
Organism: Phaeosphaeriaceae sp. PMI808; assembly: GCA_021365335.1. Lineage (NCBI taxonomy): Eukaryota > Fungi > Ascomycota > Dothideomycetes > Pleosporales > Phaeosphaeriaceae > Phaeosphaeriaceae sp. PMI808. The sequence continues at coordinate 317,961 of JAJTIZ010000019.1, read as the reverse complement.
GCGGCAAGACCGAATTGGGAGCTGAGGACGGAGTGACCTCCTCCTTGAGTGAAGCCTCCAGCAAGACCAACGGTGGCACATTCTCCAGAAACAACAGCCAAACCCTGGGCATTGGCTGCCTCGAGAACCTCGGAGCCAAGGACACCAGCACCGACGGTAACTGAGGGACCAGAGTAGTACTTGTCAGACCAGGTACCAAAGGTGATGTTCTTGAGGCTCTGGGTCCAGATAGCAAGGGCACCAGCTCCGGTGGATCGGCCAAGGAAATCATGTCCAGTATTGCGGACTAAGACACGGATGTTCTGCTTCTTGGCAAAGGCGAGGGCTGAGATGACATCCCAGTGCTCAGTAGCCTTGACCGAGTATGAGACATAGTTGCCGACCTTGCAAGGGATAGTCCGATCGGTGAACGGGTCACATGACTGGTTGGCAAAGTATGCCTGCATAACCGAGTGAGAGGATGGAATGCTATCATGCTGATTAGTTATGTGTGGTATATCGCCAAAGAAAGTGTTCAACGTACTGGGTCAAAGGGTTGAACCACTTCGCCTTCAAGTCGTTGCAAGCTGTCTCATCGTATGTTGGATCGTGGCAGGGCGACCCAATAGGGACCGTAGCCACGAGCTTTCCACCGACGGTTGAGTTCAACGCACTCCAAGTATTCTGAGTTGGCCAGCATGCGTCACCGGGCAAACAAAGACATTGGTCGTTCGTTGCTTCGGCGACAGCATTGAGGAGGGTTGCCCAAACGAGCGGGGAGATGAGATTAAGCTTCATGATGTGTCAAAGGAATGGTGTGTAGCAAGGAAAGAGTGACTTGCATACTTCGTTAAAGTCTTGGGACCTGCTTCACGATATATACCCATTGGCTCTCCCTTTTTCGAACTGCATGTTCATGGGTAGCTAAGAAAAGATGCAATTACCACACTTTCGGAGATGAAAATGTTTCGAGGCGGCTGCCTTCTGTTGTAGGATACAGAGCCGACGAACCCACTGCACCAACGATCAGGGGGTAGTCTCACATGATAGCATTGCCTATACGGAGTACGCTTGCTGGGTCAACTCCGTCGAGAAGTTACATTTTCGGCTTGGGTGTGGGCTACTTGCAATTGCCGACGGCTCGGTGGGGCAAGTCGCCAAACCTGCCAGAGTTGTGGCCAAGTGTACTACTACACAGTATGGCACAGTGAGTGAGTGGGTTGTATGATGGCAATTGAAAGAATCAAGCCCGAATGGCAAACTAATGCAGGGGCCGACATTCTTAGTGCTAGATCATGATCGCCACGTGGTGGCGCCGCCCAGGCTCAACTAACCTCGGGGGATCCTGCAACTCACTCCACTTTGCAAACCACAAACTACCTACATCAGATTTTTTTTTCAATGGCAATAGACATCGAACGACTACAGCAAAAGTAAATCCCATACCGGTTACTTTGATCGGAATATGGCTGCCGAAGTATTGACTTGTGGAGATTCACTCGCATGATGACTCGGACAGGATGCTCAAATGGATGTCGCCGTGACTCGCCGATGCCGCCTAGATACGTGTGACTATCCTGCAGGAGGAATGGTCATCCTTTAGTATGAACTAATTGACTGCAAACTACACCAATTTCACCCACCTACGATTCTTCCGGACAAACATACTTAGTACACACACATTTGTAAAGGATTGTCCCGGCAAGCCTCTAGCGAAGCGGCTCGGTTCCTTTTGCGGTTCGTTAGAGCCATTTGCAAGTCATGAGAAATCGCGAGCATTTGATCGGATATCAGTAGAGATACTCAGGTATCTATCTTTCAGTTCTCAAAAAGAACTACCGAGGTACTCATCGGGAGGATTAAACTTGGCATCACATATCGTTCAGTGAACGAATCCTCCCAATCTCACGCCCTATATCTGCAAACTGCAGAGGGGTCGCATCGCCATGCGATGCAGTGCTTGTGCGTCCCCCGCGGTATTGTGGGTCCATCCACATACCTACCTCCCTAGAAGCGAACTTTCGGCCACAAAACCCGAAATGGATCATGTAGACCCACTCACACGTTCGGGGAACATTTCACCCCAACGCCACAACACTAAGAGAAGAATATTTCCACCTACTTACGTCAGTTTGCTTGGAACTTCAAACTGATCATCTCTCTTCTCTCCTTATACGGCAAACTCAGAGACTATGAAGGGGACCACAGAACCAGATCCGCGCACGGTGAACCATCAGATCGTCAACAAGGACTCACCACGTGTGATTGCGCAAGGATCGCAGGTTCTAATATCTATCTATCCGCCTCTCGAGCCTCGACTCCATCTCTGTGTCACATATAGACAGGGCTAACTGCAGTCATGGATGAACGTTGGAGTCTTCCTTGTCTTGGTGTCCAATCAGTAGCAACCACTCCTTTCGCCACTCCCTACGCTATGCCAACAGGGAACCTACATCGGAGCCGTAGACCCCTTTTTTGATTAAAGCACGATGACATTCGAGAAGCCCCCCAACCTTATCGTCCGATTTGTGGCGTCGCGTGCGTCCTGTCGGCAAACGTGCAGCTTGGGACTACTTCATGCTAACCGAGTACCGTGTGACGCCCAGATGAGTCCGTTGGGACATAGTGCGATCACCTGAATCGTAGCGTACCGATATTGTTTCAGCACACGCTACTTCTCTATGGGCATAATTACCTACGTCCCTCCACCTGCGTTGAGTGCATGTCCATGTAAAAGTCTGATCCACAGAGGAGTTGATCTCCACAGAACTGAGGGAAGGCACAGCCGGAAATCCAGGTTGCTGGTATTCACACACATTTCCTCATTCATTCTGTTATACCTTCCCACTCGAGTGCTACGATGAAGTTGTCCTCAACCATAGTATTATGGCTATTCAGCCTATGTTGGGCTATTTCGGCGCAGCAAACGGCATCAAAACTTCCAAAGTGTGCTGTAAGTATTCTCACATCTTAAGAGCCATTACACTGGCTAAAATGTTCCAGCAAGCATGTCTCGCAACTGCGTTTCTCACAAAGACATGCGCCCCTACAGATCAAGCGTGTATATGCACAAACCAAAACTTCCAGAGCAATGTCTCACTATGTGTGGCCAAGACCTGCACAATACCGGAATCACTAGGTATGAGATTGGCTTCCTCAGGTAATCATGGACTGCAAACTGATGGATGTATAGCCACCAAAAACATAAGCTTGACCAACTGTGGGGCCCCTGTCCGCGATCGCGGACAAAACTATGTCAAGATATCAAATCCCATGGCCATAGTCGCCGCCGCCTTTGTCGTCATGCGATTTACTTTCAAGGGTTTCTATTCAAAGCTTGACATCGGATGGGACGACTGGGCTGTACTTGCTACCCTCATAGCCTCGACACCCAGCGCCATCATCACCGTGTACGGCACAACCAAGAACGGCCTCGGACGTGACATCTGGACCTTGACTCCCACCGAGATTACAAATATGTTGAGGTTCTTTTACGTCATGGCCTCACTTTACTTCACTCAAGTTGCGCTGCTAAAGCTCACTCTGATATTTTTCTATATTAGAGTATTCCCTGCCCCTAATGTGCAGCGTCTCTTATGGGGTACCGTCGTATTTGTTGTACTCTGGGGCTTTTCATATGTAATCGTGGCAATATTCCAGTGCCAGCCTATCCATTACTTCTGGACAAAGTGGGATGGAATGCATAAAGGCACATGCCTCCAAATCAACGTCATCACTGCGTCAAATGCTGCTATTAGTATTGCACTAGACTTCTGGATTCTTGGTATACCCCTTTGGCAGCTTTGGGGTTTGAAGATGCACTGGAAGAAGAAGGTTGGTGTCGCCATGATGTTCTGCGTCGGTACCTTTGTCACGGTCGTCAGTATACTACGGCTTCAAGCTTTGGTTCATTTCGCTGCTTCATCCAACGCTAGTTGGGAATTCTATGATGTCTCAGTGTGGAGCACAATTGAAATTTGCGTTGGCATTATGTGGTAAGTTAATCCAATCAAGGTATCTGTGCGCTGTGCTAACTAAACACCTACAGTGCTAGCCTACCAACACTACGTCTCCTTCTTGTCAAACTCTTTCCCGTCCTTGGAGGTTCCTCTGCCCGCAGCCGAGCGAATTACTACAATTATGGAAGCGGCACCGAGCTCAAAAATGTTGGCAACAGGTCACGCACAACCGACCCTGGTGTCTCCAACTCGTCTCGTTCAGGCGTCTTACCAACAAATCAGAACATTACAATAAAGAGCACGTACACTGTAGAGCATACCCGAGGTGACACAGATGAAGCAAGTCTAGTCTCACATGAAAACATGAAGAAAGAGAAGGCATGAATGCCTACGTAGATGCGATACCCTCCTGAAAATAATTTACAAATAAAAATCTGTTAAAATTACGTACAAAAGATTCATGCTACCTAGGACTCGTCATACGATTCTTCCACGCTCGATCTGTCATGATTCCAAGCCACTGTCAGATCGGTTTCACGTACTCAGCAACACAGTGTATCTATGACTTACAACGCCCCCCTCGCCCTCACCAACGCCCATTTCCCCAATATGCCGAACCCATTCTATCGGGCGGCCCCGTCTACGCTACCTGGTCATCTATTATCCGTTTACCCCACGTCGTTCCAGACCACAATGCTTGTACGCATTATGATGTGGTAAGCATCCCCAAACAGGAAGGACATCCGTTCAGATGCGACACGTTACGTTTCGCAACCTCGCTTCTTGGGGTTTCATGCACCGTTGCGTTCGCTACTAGGATAGTCCAGCCCTGGTCATATACAATACATGTAACCCGCATTTTTTCACCGTTTACTTTCTTACATCTGTTCGGTCCGTTCCTGCCATGGTGGGCTGTGGGATCGGCTAACGTGGATGCATAAGCGGCGCAGCTGACAGATGCAAGCAGCTTTACTGGGATTGGGGAGCTTGAAAAAATATGCAATGTGAAATGCAGGAGATGTCGCACAATAAGTCATTTTCATTGGTTGATTTTTCTGATATTACCTAGGTAATGCTGTTGGGGCGTTGGTTAGCCGTGGTTGTGCCGTACGCGGTGTCGCGATGGCACAAAAGCCATGAACACAAGTGGTAACAATGGCTGTAAGAGAGTAAATGATTCCTAGTCCTTAACCAATTTTACCCGCGGAGTAGAAAGACGTTGGTTATTTAAATTTTTCTGATACAGAGACGGAAGTCCGTGGTAAGGAAGATTGTGGGGTCATGAGGGATATGTGCGTGTGTATCATGAAACAAGACATCGAGTCTCTAACAAGCTATTTTATCCTTAGGGCTGTTTTGTGGCTACCTATGAGATTTACCGACATTGGCCCCCTTGTTCCCACGTGTGTTTACCCCACCGGCCGTAAGACCTTGAACCCCTTCTTTGAAAGAGCCTCATAGCCGATCGCTCCGATAGCTAAATATACGCCTACTATAATGCACTGGCCTTTAAGCCTCCCCATACCTTTCCTGGCTATGGTATGTTTAAGACACGGAAGCTTCTAGATTGCACGTCAGTTCGGTGAGACAGTCTGGAGGATGAATGTGTCATGGAGTTCGGCACCGCGTTATCGCCTTCCACAAATGTAACATTACCCAAGAAAGAGATTTAAATCTAAGACGAATGGAGTGACCGGTACGACGCACAAACTCCGGTATAGAGCAAGCTTACGTGTGATAGGTGTGGCGAGTTACCCTGCAAAGTATATTGTCTAGGCAAGTTGGGCAAGGCGTAAGCAACTTTATAGTCGTTTCGAGACGTAATCCTGACAAACTGTCGGTTCCGAAGCGGGAGCGGCGCGGTGAGACGGTATGCGGTCCGGAGTTTTATGGCTCCAAAACATGGCGTGACACTCCGGACCACCAACATCGGCACTTAAGATGCAAATCGATGAATGAACAGTTCATTAATACCATATACTTTCTAATTTCCTAGTACCATTTTCTCGCGAAAGTGTATCCAAATCTATACTATCTGAAGGTGACAAAGAAAGAAAAGAGAAAAAAAACAGTTGCCAGAGGGCAAGGGGAATCAGAAAGAGATGTATGAGTCGAAAAGAAAAGATAGAAACACAGCTGCGTTCAACGCGCAGATACAATAACCAATAACCAATGTACATATTCCCTTTGCTCCAATTCCTTGACTTTGAAGTCAAAAACATTCAAAGTCATCCCGCTGGCTAAAATGCATGTAACGCAATCCAAATACGATAGAAGTCGAGTGAAGTCCTCTGGGTACAGGGCATCGCTTAGTTCGATTCACTACCACATGGGCTCCGCTGATCAGCCGGTGTCGACGAAAAGCTGGAATCGACGGGCGATGGTGGAGGTGCAGGTGTCTCGTTGATATCAGCCGAGCGTGAGGCGAGACCCGAGGCTTTGAATGCCGCGCTCACATCGTGACCAAGGGTAGAGTTGGTAAGGATGGAAAGGCGCTGACGCGGGTTGAAGACGTTGGATGTTGAGGCAGGCATTTTAGTGATAGTTTCTGGGCTTGGTTGTTGAAGGTAGTAGTGATGTATGATGTTTGGTCTTGCAAAGGCAAAGTGGAGTTGTGAGGAGAGACTGGAGTAAAGTATGTTAAAGTCCGGAGAGTGACGACTAAATATGCACGCCTGATATCGGGATGCCGAAATATTGTATTCGGGCCGTATGCGACTCGGACGCGAGATGAGATGTCAAAGGTCCAACGCAGCAACTGATCGGGGCAAAGCGCACTTATATTTTTCGTTGGATTGGGCTTCGATGACTGGGTTCGCGTAGCTGGCAGAATTCGTTTGGCTGATTGTTATCTTCCGAGGCTGTCTTGCGTGTCGAAAGGCTGATATGCGTAAGGAGTCTGAGTGAGTCAGATTAATATCAAGGATGTTCGGGAATGAGACAGGGCTGATATGGGTGGATGGGGTGCGTTGGCATTGGCATGCATCTTCCCCATTCGGACTAAGCGAATGGCGGAGCCCCGGATTGGTTTGCAAGTGTAGAGAGGGCTGCATTGAGGCTTACCTGCTTGTAATGCTGTCACTACCAAGTGGAAGGACGAAATGTAGGGCGACGATTTGGTTGGATGGGCTTTGTAGTGTGATGTACTTGTCTCAAGCCGGTGATATGCTCTAGTAATCTGTGGCAAGGGCTGACAATCAGGCGTTGTAAAGTAATTAGAAAGGAGCAGTCAGGAGTTATATGTAGTGTGATAATCTTGGGGTGAGTTGGAGCTGAGCTGAGATGCTTTGTGATGATGTGTATGGCGCATCGACCAAGGGGGTTGCCTTTACTCTTATACACAGCAGTTTGCTACTATTCACCGCCCAGTTCTGGCTCGCATTGGTCAAGCTGTTTGGCCCAAACGCTTTGAGTAAAACGCAAAGCAAATCTGCAATAGAATACGACGTAGCGAGCACGGGGAAGCGGACAACTGCGTCCCTTCCTTCCTTTTGTCGTTGCACCTATCTTGAGCAAGCTCCACCCCACGCCCAAACCTTCTCGGGTTATGCAGACTTTATGGCGTCTGGGGTATCTTTTTTGTTACAGTGGGACCTTTGGGACAGCGGAATAGTGGAACTCGCTCTGGATCTGTTGCGTATGCAAATCCGCATGCGACAAGCACGGGTTCAGTACGCAAACCAAGCTTCAAATGCTGGCTGACCGTCTGTGGCCACGCATGCATTCCTCAGTGAGCATATATGAAGGGATGCTGGCATCCGGTCGCAAACGGGATGACGAGAAAGAGAGAATCCGGGATTTTCGGCCGCCGCGGGTACCAACCGACCACAACCGGGTTTGCGCGACTGACGTGGGAGATACGGTGTCGCTCAACCAAGAAACCAAAGATAAATGGCCAGGTCCTTTTCTGACCGCTTCTTCAATGTGGCCTTCATCCCACGCGATGGCTTGCGTTAAGTGGAGCTTCCCCGGGAACCGGCAGACCGGGACACATCCACCTAACGAGGCGTCTGGAACCTTCCCATGCCTATCCAGGTCGAATACTTTGTAGTGATCAGCAACAGGCCTCCAGCTTGCCAGTAAAAGTGCTCGCTCGCTGGCAGACAAGCGTTGCACACAAAGTGCCTTCTCAACGGATATAGGCCTCCTGAATAGGGAGGTAGAGAACAGCAGTGGCACCAAATTAGCTCACAACGCGCCGCAACGCTTATCCGGCGAAACTGTTCCTGCAATCAACGTTCGAGAAGAGCTTAAGAAGGACGCTCGAGCCCACCTCTGCCTTCGGAAAAGAAGTCCACGACTCGTTGTTTAGTGTGAGATAAGTAGATGCGACATTCCAGACACGGCGACCGGCAGATGTCCGGCCGGCAGCAATGTCGATTCTCTCAGTCCTCTATCCACCTCGCGTTGCAATTGACAAGGCGCTACCTGGGTAGGTAGCATTATGCCGCTTGCTTCGACGAGATATTGAGGCGCGCCTACACGTCAGCCCGAATTTGTGTCATCCCAAAATCCAGATTGATGGCCTTAGCAGCCTGTCTCCAGGCCAATGTTAAAGATTCTTCACACGCTATTTCCTCGTATGATGGCGCTTCAAGGTCAGGGCTACTTTGTACGCCGAATGGGATGTTGTGGATGCGCCTGTCAGGCATCAGCAACGACGGGCGTCTTGACAGCACTGCGTAACGCACGCTGTCTTTTTGGGTTTCGGCGCGCGGCTTGACCCTCCCTAGGCTTCTCCATTCGTGCTCCGCATTTCCCGGCCCACTCTTGACAGCCTAATCTGGGAGCCAACTCCTGCCTTTGTGTCAGGGCACCCGGGAGAAACATCCCCGCGGCATGGTGCAACGTCGCTTTTCCGATCGTCACAGACGATGCCATAGAGCATTTCGATGCCAATCGCCACCAGGTATTCGCCTTGTGTAACGCTAGTATTCACATTGGCGAGGCGCGTTTCATTGTTCACCCAAGCACTCTTCGCTGAATTGCGTTCAGACATACCCAGTTCATGCTTTCTTTACCTATTGTGTCCAAAGCCTGACCGCCATCTCCATCCTACAAGCGGTGAGGTATGCGAAGCGGTCGATCATTCCATCTTAGGCGCAAGAGGATAGACAATGTAGAGTTCCCTAAATATGGCCATATACATTAACTCATTAGGTATACTACCTAGAACCAAAGTTTAATCCAAAGACGCCCGGTTGAACTATACTGCAGCTATCATCAACTCTCAAATCTATACAGGTAACTCGATGGACCCCCTCTTGTAGGTTATCGGTGTAAAATAAACTCCCTCTGAGTAATGGCTGCTCTGCAGCTAACCATTTCTTAACAGCGAGTTCGGTAACTTTGCGGCTTTTGCTTGTCGGCTGCGAGTGCCAGCCAGTTGAGAGAGAAGTATCCACTCCTCATGCCCAACTTTGAATATAGTGTTTAGAACATGAGGCCAGGGCATCCCTTGCCTCTACAGACCGCTCAACCTTTCTCCTTCCACTGGAATGTCACTATAGCAAATATCTAATCACGGTTATACGGTTGACCGATCAGGCCCCTTGTGAAGGGCATCGGCCATCATGGGTCGGAGCTTGAAGTCTGAAGCCCAAATAAGCAGATTTTGAAAGGATGCACTTGCGCCCAATCTCGACCGAAACAAAATAATAGCTCAAATTCAACCTTTGAACATAGGAACCGTGTGACTATGCGCCAGGCTGGCGTAAATACTAGCGAATATACTTGATTTTTTTTGTTCCTAGCTGTCCTTTGAGGAAGCATCTCGTCTTTCGCGCTCTACGCACAATATAGTTGATATTATAGCAATTCCAAGAGAGGGCACTGAATCGTTCGATATAGTCTATGTAACAACAGTACTAGGAACAGTAGCAGCAAACCATGAGGTTCGCGCAAGAGTAGGTTTAGTGCTATTAATGGCGCACAACCGACAGAGATGTTGTGTGCTCGTATATAATTCTCCGAGTCCGCGCGCGTTTACTGAAAAGTGGCCGGTGCCGCTTTTAAGCAAGCAGTCAGTTTAGCCGCTACATTACTGATATCTGGTAAAGCATCTCTACCCGGCGTCGTCCGGCCATGATTAAACATGGATATTCTCGCGGCATCGGGCGCTTGTACTGTGAGGTGACCGGTTCATTTAGTTAAGAGTTGAAGGACCTACCATTCTTAGAAGCTCTTCTCGGCGGAGTCGAGTAGCTCGCTCCTATACGGTGCAGAGCGATGCGCCACCTAGATCTCAAGTTCGGCGCCTGTGCGACTGAGGTAAGCTTTTGAAGCTTGTTGACCTATCCGCCTTCACCTGATGGTTGATGGGGGTTGCTCCCAGATACATTGTGAACTTTAAGAGATATTTCTGAAAAGAATCAACCACATCATTCAACGATATTATTGGGGCTACCTCAACTGCGCATTCTAGATTCTCTACTCACAACAGTCTGTGCTGTCGCGAGGAATCTGTGTGGTGAGTCACTGTTGAGTCTGAGTTTACTAACAGATGCAGAAGGCCCTATAAAATCTGGCTATAATGGAGTACTGCAACAGTATTTCCATATCGCTGTGTCAAATCCTAGTTCAATGAAAGAGGCTATTGAGGGGTTCCCATTATCCTGGTTGAACAATACTCGCACCACGGTCGAGCGGTCCAATCCGGTCGCTGTCGCTTGTGTTGAAACCTGATTGAAGGCCTTTGGTCGAACTAGTAAGGGAAAGTGTATAAACGCATCCTATTTTCTGAAGCCGCTTCTAATGTGCTGCTGAAGTAGCGGCATAAATTCGTCATTAACTAAGAGTCGCTGGAGCAATGCAGTAGCTAAAATTAGAACCCAACAACGTTGAGGACGTTGCAGATTTTCTCACATAGTATATGAAATACGTTCGTTTAACTTTCATTTAAAGGCATCAACGTTAGGTCTTATTACTCCTTAAAGCATCGTATAGTGGCTGCCGGTAGGAAAGAGGGATTCCCCTCAGCTTGACCCCGAATCCTCCAACAAAGCACCGGTACTATACAGATCTAGCAGTATCTACAAGGAAAGTGCGTTCGCTCTAACTGTGCGCAGGATCTAATAAACGGCAGTCACGTTCCCACCTTTCACTTCAAACCCTAACACTAGGGTTTTTCACCCACCCACAATGAAATCTTGCCTAAATTTCAACCGCTTGCTCTCCCAGGTCTTTTGCCCACAATTCGCGCTCAACATCCAAGCATTTAACCACAAAGTCACGCTTAGCTCTCCTGATAGCACCGCACTGTCACGCTCATTCCAGTTGCTACAACGCCTACCGCGTAGTTACGTGGGCAAGTTTGAATATTCAAACCATACTTCTTACACAAATATACGCGTTCTGTCAAAATCATGACAACCGACGCATTCAAAGCAATCAGAGCTCTGCATAGAGCCACTCCAAATGCGCCACTTTCTGATGAGTTCTTGAAGCTCGCAGCTGATGCACAGCGAATCACTCTCATACGCTGGAAGAACCTCAACGTTATTGTCACAAGAAATGAGGCAAGAATCCGAAGTCGTTGGAAGAAGTACACGGTATCCAAGCGACACGAGTTGCTACGCAGCATATACAAAGAAATACCCAAATTGCATCGCCCAGAAATCGTTGAGGGACATTGGTATGGCCCTGGATCTGAACGCGATCAGTTCTCTAGGGAGATACCCGACGTTGATATGTTGATGCCCTACCTCAACATAGAAGACCTGAGCGACCCCAAATCGATACTCATCTTCCTCAATGCACGAGCCCGTCACCACCCCGCCTCTTTTGCCCATGCGGAGCACGAATTTGCATCCGGGGGACTTATTGTGTCAGAGACCGAACTGAAGCATCCTAGAGTCAAGATGTATATCGGTGAAGGATACAGAGACGAAGAAACCGATGTAGAAATTGAATACGGTACCATTCAAGAGTTTTCATGCATATCAACCGCCCTTCTTTCGGAGTCTACTACAACGAGATGCGGACCTTACAAAGGTCTGATGGCACTTATGTTTCAAGGCATGATACTGAATATTCTCATTCACTTTTGCCTCGAAATCCTTCACGAAATCCCCTGGATGACAAGATTTTCACCTCCGATCCAATTATACCAGAGCCATCAAGTCTGCTTGGCGACGAGTATACATTTAGCAGTTTTGCTGAAGGCTCAAGGCTAATGCCATTTCGGGCTCGCTTGAAGCCAGACTTCGCTCGTCTCCGACATCTTGTCTCGACATTACTCGAGGCTGCGAAAGAACATCTATGGGCATTGCGCGAAGACCCTACTTACTTCGCCGAGCATATTGAAGCTTATATGGATCACTGCCACGAACACATCCTCAATGATAAAGGGGAGCCTGATCTGTCAGGATGGAGGAAACAAGCGCTACACCACAACCTCAGCGACATGATACAGTTCTCCAATTACAACCTTATCATGTGGACCCAGATACACGAGGACTTCATCAAACTCGAGAGTCTTTCGTCCAGCGTTGAAGGCAAAGCTGATCAGAGGTTACCAAAAAGCTATTGCCAGGCAATAGAGGTTGTATATCACTTCTTGCGTTATCAAAAGGACCACCTCTCGTCGATGATGAATGTTTGCCTGTGGGGATCACCACCACTTCGCCACCTCCATAAGAGGATCAACACAACTGCAGAGGATTTCAGGATCACAGCAATAGAGTCTGAAGACAGAATCGGGAGCCACATACGGCAATTTATGTACGACCTCAGCACAGGAAATCGAAGCATCCGTGATCTTCATTTCCGATTGGACTACCTTGAGACTTTCCAGCAGAGGCACCCCACAGCCAGGCAGAAGATTTCGCCGTTAATCGAGCAAATGCTAACGCCTTTGTCCATATGCGTTCATTGCATTGTTGAACTGAAGATCGCTGCCTGCAACTCACGGCTGGCTACAAGATTCGAAAGGCTGGAAAAATATGATCTAGAGCCACAATACATGACTAAATTCCAATCCTCCATAAACAACTGGTTAGGCCGAAATGAGCCAAAAATGGATTCTATCGTGGCACCAAGCCTTGGTAACCCTGCCGACGGAAAGTTCTATTATCCTGAGGACGATGCCGAGTCAAAGCCCACCGTCGACGCACGGCGCAAAGCCGAACTCAACCTGGACAGGTTCTGGAGATACGTGGACAATGCTTCGCGCAAGATCACGGGTGCCTCACAGCACGCTACTGTGCAGAAGTTCTTTCTGGAGAGTGGGCCAATGCAGAGGACTGCCCCATGGCAAGGGCCCACTGAGCCAACCAAAAATACTCACAGGAACAGCCACGAGTATCACCCACTCTCCGAAGTCTACCACGATACTAGTAAAGAGATCACTGGCAACTTCGACCGCCTTGCTATAGGCAGCAGCAGCAACAGCAACAACAAGGGCAAGGAGAAAACGCGCGGAACCGCAGCGCCCACTGAGGATGTCGCTCAACAGGCCCCCCAGCCAGCAGAAGCTACCACCGAAAAGCCAATCTTCCGCGTCGACAAGAACTCGATGGTGGTATTTAGGATGCTCTTCCCCTCACAGAACGTCGGGGAGCTACGACGCAGTATCAGGTGGGCTGAGTTTGTAAATGCGCTCACAAAACTTGGGTTCTCTGCGGAGCAACTTCACGGCTCGGCGTGGCAGTTTAGCCCAAAGACGTTGCAGCTCGAGAGAGGCATTCAGTTCCATATGCCTCATCCTGAAGGCGAAGTATCGTTACAGTTGGCTAGGAGGTTTGGTCGGAGGTTAAATCGTGCGTATGGTTGGGATGCGTCAACGTTTAGGAGGAAGTGAAGTGTTGTGAGCATGGGGTGGGGATAGCTTTTGTAAAATTTACTAATCTCATCTTTGATTTTAACCATTCGCTTCCCCTTCCAAAAATATCCTGTCCAGTTTAAGTTTTGATTGGGCATTTGCTCCTCTGTAGGGCTTTTCCCCACGTTAAGTAGCATTGAGTTTCGCATCATGTCGGGTAACTTCCCCCGGCGCTCGGGACTTTTGACATAGTGCTCGTGATACTCATTGTCCAGCATGTTGAATCGAGTTCTGTAAGTGGTCGATTTCTTGAGTCCAATCGATGAGGCTTGCTCTGATAATAGGGACGGTGTTCGTGGGCTTCCTCTGCAGCGCGAAAGCATGCGGTAAGCTTGGTACAATATTGTACGGGGGTTGAGTGTAAACTCTCAGATCTGTATGTGTATTCAAGGTTGTCTTCCTACGTACGATCGATCTAAGATCTATATAGGGGAACTGTACGCACGGGCTATAGGCCTATGCATCCAGTTACCCCTTTACTGGAAGCTCCTGCTACACGTGCTCTATAGCACGTGATAGCTGGAGCTACTACGTACGGACAGACGGAGACAGAACACAATGGTTGGCAGATTTGTGAGATTGATCTTCCTCATGAGACCTAAATTGTAGAAAATTTGTACGAAAGCTTTCCTTGTAATCGAATATGCTGCTACTGCTGCCACTGCTACGAAATCTTGTTGCAGGCTTAGTTGGACTCTGCAGCATGGCGCTATCAATAGAAGCGCTATTTGCCGCAGGATTGTCTAGAGACGGGCCACGTAACGTGTTATCAGGTTCCGAACAGGACGCGTTCGCAATTGCAGAGGGGGTTATTGTTGTGGCAGGGTTTGAAGTAGTGTATGATTGATTGTTGGATCTGACCGCCATGGTGCGACTGTGGGAAGCCAATGCGGTGTTCAACAAGGTCGCAGTTGACTAAGAGGATAATGAGTATCTCTGGTCTCTCTGGGTGGACTGAATCTGAATTCTGTTGTGTCGGAGTTTTAACGACTCTATAGGTTCTTTGATGATGTGGAGAGAGTGCCTGACAATATATTGACTAGGGATCAACGGGACTTGTACAAAGTGCTGATATACCCGAAGATAGCTCTAGATACGGTGGGCATGTATTTTGATAATTGGCGCGTATGCAGCTAACGTTCACGCCTCCCTCTGGATGCCGTCCTACGGGCTATGCCGTGGACAGAATGAGTCAATGGATTTAAAGGTGTAAAATCCATAAAGATTTCAGTATGGAGGGTGGAACAGACTTCTCCTCCCAGCTTATGCCGTGATTAGCTTTGCAACTTAGAGAAGTTAAGTATGAGGAATGAAGGTGGTAGAAAGTCCAGTTTTGCGAAATACACGCAAGACTGAAGAAGCAAGTAAATAAATGGAAGATGGTAGATATTTTGTATCGAGCAGCAAGCAACTAGATATGAATGAGGAGCGATGTGTAATTCGATAGAGAGATAAGCAACGATATTTCACTGGTTTGGCGACGAATATATCAGCAGGCAGCAACACAAAGCAAGCCAAGGACACTTTAGAGTGGCTCGCAGAGCTATCTCAAATTCTAACTGTAGTCATGTCCAATAGGAACTTAATGATGCTATTGAGTTGCTTGGCCTTATGCAGATGTGGATCTTAAGTCGGCTAAGGCGGAAAGGCGGAGCGTCATAGCTTGGCAGTACCGGATCCAAAAGAGTCAGGGTTATCGATGACAACTACTAACAAAGAAACCGCCGACTGGTCGATGTGGTCGATTGAGTTGCCAAGGTAATTGGCGCCAAATCGCCAAGCCACTTTCTAACACACGTTACACAAAAGGCTAACCCACGTGATCGTCTCGGGCATGGCTGGACGTGAATGTCAGATGATCTAGGCTGATAGTCTCGGTTCTTACTAAGTGCGCAATTGACATTATTCTAGCTCCTCACCACTAATGTATTAACATTATGAACGACTCCTAGCCCATAAGTGGTTTTTTTAAAAGATTTCGCCGTGCTTGACTTTCCTAGCAGCCCGTCTCACTACAACTACATCTCAGCACGGGAAACGACCTATATATTTAGTCATATCGTGATTAGAGGTTTAATTTCATCAGATCAAGCATTCTGCATCACATTTTCAGCCCAGAGAGCGACTTCTTCTCTCCAATAGCTGCAGCGTTTCACTAGCTCGTCTTAAGAGGCTACCTATAAAACCAACCACACCGATTTGGGTGTTCCTCGCTGCTCGGTTACAAGATAGATGACAAACCGCAGGCAAACTCACTTCAGCGGTCCTCAGATTAGAACCACCGAACACACTACAAACCCTATACTTTCTCGCTATATTGTTGCAGAATCTCAAGTTGCTTCACATCTTCCAGGTCATTCCTGTATGCCAACATAGTAGCCTGGCTATCCCTAGTGCTCCATCTAGATAGTTGAGAGCCCGGAGCCATGGAACTAGGCCGCGAGAAGCGATTGTGGAGAATGACAGAGTTCCGCTTCGGGTTACTGTAAGCATTGTTTGGAATCGGTTCTGTATCAGATAGAACGCGGATTTCGGCAGGTTCGGCCTCAGAGATAGGTGGGATCTTCTTGTAGCGGTAGAAGGCGTCAAGAGCGGGGATTGAGAGACCGTGCACGACGATAGAAAATATGACAAGCCAATAAACTACAGGGACCATGGCACGGGTCAGATTATCTTCCTCTTCTGTCGTGGCCTCCCCAGGTTTGGGAAATAAATGTCGGGTGTGTTCGACGTAAAAGACCGCTCCAATACCTAAATATGTTAGACATATCCGGTTGCTAACAGAAGCTCAAAACTCACCAATCGGCCCAAAGTATCCCATGAAAAGGGCCTCTTTCCAGTCCTTGACACAGCTAGGCATGAGCTTATAGGTCATAAATATGGCCGGGATTCTTCGGAACACCAACACTAAGAAGCCCAGAATCATGAGCCTTCCAACAGTGATGCCGGTAACGTCTGGGAGCTGAAATTCTCTCCACGGAATGATGGTTCCGATATACATGAAGCCACCAAAGTTGAGAACAACGTCGAAGCAACTGTTTACTTCGTCATGCCGCTTCTCTGCTTCCTCGAGATAAAGGCCATTCCAGTTCAGGGCATTTCCAGCGACGAAGCAGGCTAGAAGATCGTCTGTACCGAGCATGCCACAGATGCCAATGATGAAAAGCTAGGGTAAAGGGGTGAGTCCATGTTCGTATAAAGTGAAAAACAAGCACTTACTCCTATCGCCATAGGCCATAATAAAAAGCTCTCCGAGTCAATCCACTTCCTGTTCAGAGCGAACTTGATGGCGTACATACTACCATACCCAATGATGATACCGATGACAGCAGACATTATGATGATATACAACCAGCCCTCAACAAGCCATTGTTCTATCGCCTTCGATACACCTCCTCCCAGGCGGCCAATGCCTTCCTCGCGTTTCAGAATGCTGACTGCGCGATGAGCCAGTTCTGCCATATTTTCCTTGACCTTGATACCGTCCAACTCGGCGTGGCGGATGAGGTATGTGGCCAGCCTAAAGCAGATGTGAGAATACTTATCGGAAATTGGAGGCCCAGAATAACTTACAAGAGGAACGGGAATCCGAAACCATCGTTAGCACCAGCTTCAGACGAGATGATCTCCCGCAGAGCACGCGGAACAAACTTATCGGCAAAGGGTCCCTTAGCCACAGCCTGCGACAAAATTGGATCCGTGCAAGTGACACAAGACCCAATGACAAGTGCTGCTAACAAGGAAAGCTTTGGTATTGTAACCAAGATACACAAGCTAGTGCAGATCCACATGATAGTCATAACTGGGAGTAGACAGATTGCCATCTCCTTCCAGTTGGTTGCCTGGTACTTGGCAGGGAGTTGGAATCCAGCGATAACCAGCTGAACGCCAATAACTATCCGACAGAGACCCTAGAGCATGATCAGAGTATGATACTGGTAAACACGACAACCACTGCTTTATATTTACCAGGGTAATAGCCTCTTGTTGCCCTTCCTGGGCGGAACCCCATCGCTCTGCGCTTAGGAATTTAGTAGCAATCGGTCCTAAAATGATACCGATGATAACAGCAGGCACTGAATTATTTAGATCAGGTCGTTTAGTCGCAAGTGCAGTTGGGCTAAAACTCACACGCTTCACCCAAGTACCACACTTGCTTGATTTTTACTGATAAAAATCCGTACCCAACAATAAAGGCACCTGCAGTTCTTCCGTTAGCTGCGTTCTTCACAAACCAATGTGGCTATGAGCATACCTAGAATAGCAATGACAATATTGAGCTCGCTAACGTCAAGGGAAGGCATGGTGGCAGATCCGACCAGGCAGCGAGAAAGAAGAAATGGAGGATTGCGGCTGTGATCCCTTACATGTACGAACAAGAGCAGACCATCAAAAGCACAACGAATCGAAGAAACCGCTAAACACAAGACCGTAAATAGGGACCAGCCAAATTTACAGGTCTACTAAATTCAATATTTAAAAAGACAAAAAGAAACAGGATCCAAGGAGGGACAATACTGTCGGTGTGGCGTCCCAGAGCAATGAAGGGGAAAGAGAAATACTAGAATCGATCCAATATGCCTGAAGGCCGGGGAGATATTTAATGTTTTCACACCTGTTCTGGAAACGGCGGCTGGCAAGGGGTTCAGCCCTATCCTTGTTTCAAAAAAGCCCCACACTAATTCAAGCTCCAGGCGACTAAGAAGGCCATAGGCCGCCAGCCACTGAAGTCAAAGCCCTAGGAAAAGCAAAGGGCTAAGCTCAGTCCTACTGCGTATCAATACCCGCCGCAATACTGTTTACAATCTTTAAGGCCACGAATTCAACGTTTCAGGAGGCAAACACTAAACTTCCATGCTGTGCTTTGCGAGTAGAGCGCTTTATGTAATCTGAATCGTGTGCATGGCTAAGGTAAAAGAATTAGATTTGCAAAGAAGCACCCCCCACAAACACCATGATGAATACTGTTAGTTGCCATCTGCTGAATACATCGACAAGAAATCCGCTCATCGATGCTCGGTAATGGTTGAATCATGCTTTAGACAGATGTGCCACTGTTTTCCAAGGTGGTCGGCGGATGTAACAAGCCAACGTACTCGGCGAAAATGTTGATACACTTGCCAAAGGCGCGGCGCAATATCTTGGCACAAATGAACCACCAAGATTTGGCGATCTGCCTTGGCACGTTGTCCCCAACCAATTATAATGATGTGTACTTCTCCTAAGTGACATAGGCCAAGAACCCCTGATTGATCGGCGGATTTGAACCCCTGTGTGGGGATATTCCGCTGTGGTCTCAAGGTATATAGGGGTATCTCGCGCAGAGCATGTTGCAGTAAGGCATATCCGCGTAGAACGAAACCCATTGAGTAGACGATTAACTAACGTCCTTAGCGACCTCATGGTAGACTGAATTAAGCTTGTTTTAGACTCGATTCTGCGAGGATTATGGCCCATGTCCGTGATACTGGGACTCTTCACAAAATCACAGCCAACAAGCTAGGTAGGACTAGAGAGAAATTGCAAATGTAGGGAAAACATTGAGTGGATGCAAACTTGCCAGACAAAGCCTTGTCCAGTTAATTACGCCCAAAACCATATTCTCATGATTTTCGAGGCCTATAATGCCTCTATCGTCACCAAATGGTGTACTATGACTCATGCTTTCGTTGGTCTATGGTAACGGATATTATAACCGTATAATACGGATCAAAGGAAGACTCAGGAATTGCGCTGAATTGGCTATCTGGGAGAGATGGGAGGCCTATATGCATAGGCCTAAGGCCTTATTAGCCTAGGCCCGTTACAGTGGGCCTTTGCCGATTATAGATTTGTTGCTTTACTCTCGATCAAGCACGTGTTATTGATATATAGGTTGTTACGGACCTTACTGTACCGTACGACGGAAGTAGGCCGTCTTTAACTATTTGTACAGCTTCAAGTTGGCGTAAAGAACACTGTGGTAAGAAACATCATACAACATCATCAATCAGTGGACTAATGCTGAGATACCAAGTAATTAAGCATTAAGAGATAAATGAAGGGTCATATTGCAAGCCGGCAGTGACGCCCCAGAGGAGAGGCTAATTATGGTAGATATCGAGCATCTATCCAGCGAACACTACAGTTGGGTACACACTAAAAAGGAAATAACTCAGATCAACCAATCCCTATACTAAAAGTAATTAGGCTTTCTAATTACACAAAGATAGTAGTGCGCATGATATGCTAGCTCGTACTACTGATTATGGTGCCCATTACACCCTCAACTTCACATGAGCCAAAAGTGCAGAAAATGAGAACAAAAGTAGATGAGCTATAGTCGCATGGCATAGAGTGGTGGATCAACATAACAAGGGTACACTCCATGGTGAGGTTGGCAATGTTTGACGACCGGGACAGACGCTACCGAGTCTCAGTACGCGTAAGCTACAGCTACGATGGAGATGTTAGAATACAACGCCACCGTATCCCAGGAAGGGAAGAAGCTGTTGCATCCTTGTGGCTATGTCCGATGTGACTGTACAAACTCGTAATGCGGCCTGCTGTCAACCGCGCTGAAAATCACCAGAGACTCGGAGGTCTTTGGGTATTGTTTGCAACTTTCAGGTTTTCTTCTGACAAAACCATACACCTTTGTAACGGCTATAGCAACGCCTACCTCAATATTTCGGTTTTTTGTTGTAGGCTTGGTAGTAGTTATGCCGCAAGGGTTTTAATGCTTTTGGCTCCCGTTCCTTCCATGGCGATGGCGATGGCGATGGCGATGACGATGACGATGACGATTCGAACATCAAATTCAACCACAATCATCCCATCCACACCTGGTCATACTCATGGACTACTTCGAAGAAGATGTACTGCTGGCCAATCATCCGAGCACATACTTTCTATACGCGCGGTTCATTGGCGAGAAATTTTGTGCGTTGATTGGAAATGTGGGCGGACACAGCTGGGCGGAAAGTCTGGGCATCTTGGCACCCGCTGGCACACCTCTACTACAAGGGGGGTGCATGAAAGGTTGAGTCTGGTCCGCGCGCCCGCTCGGGCCATAGAAATTCTTCGAAGATTCTTTACTCCAATCAAAATTTATATACAATTCAAGACCCTAAGGTGACTGAGCATATATTCAACGATTCAACTATTCAACGATTTAAATGGCTCCTCTAATTAAGACTCCACGCCGCTAGCTTACATACTAAGAACGCTCAAGAATCTATACTCTCTGTTACAACGCTGGTTGGTCTTTACGAAAGATTAGCAGTACTCTTAGAATTCCTTTAGAGATAGTCCGTCGTTACTCGCATGAGCCTAGTAGGCCTCTAATTATCAATATTCCCTTATGCTAGCGACTGATCCAATCTACTACTACTAATTAGTAGTAGTGGTAGAAGCCTCTTTAGCAAATTATAGACGAACTTGGATTGAATTATAATGGGAGAGTAATATAGAGAGTATTTGATGAGGAGGGCTATCACTATCAAGTAGGAATAAAGAGGCCTTATATATCAAAGAACCGCTCAGAACGTGGCTAATTGCCTCCGCTAGGCTAATATCTACTTAAGTTGGCCTCTAGATATCTAGAATAGATTGATCTAGTCTAACGAGGCAGTATTCAGATATAGGAGAGTGTAGGTATACGTGTGAGAGGTTATTGGCAGGAGTCAAGATAGGTTCGAACAATGAGGTATATATTGATATAAGACGAATCCTTAAGGAGCTCTCAGCTCCTTAGGGGAGGATATATATATATATGCACGGAGGCACGTGATCTGCCCATCATAGGCCCGAGGTGTCCCCAGTGGTTCACCGAAGGGTGTCCTTCAGGGAAACACCCGTGACAATACGTCACTTAGAGAGTAGTGGAGAAGTAGTATAAGGACTATATTATCCTAAAATTTCAGAACTAGAATTTTACCTCTATACTAGTTTAGGCTTATATGCGACCTGAACCAACCCAACCTATTAATGGGTACCTTATACCTATTTGCCACCCTAAATAAATTATACTTAATAAGAAAAGTACATTAGTTAGACCTAAGGGAACCTAGTCTGTGCTAACCAAACCTATACCCAGGGTCTATGCGACCCCAACCCAACCCATACCCATTTGCCACCCTATTCGTAGGTTAGCTCTCTTGCGAATTTATAAAGTCACTAGGTATATAGGCGCACCTCTGCGCATAGATAGAAATCTCGTAGTCAAGCTCAGCTTCTTAAGCCTAGTACCTACTTGTACACTTAGCCACCTACTATAGTGAAGTCTATTGCAAGTACGCTTGCCTACCATACCACCCTTCGACGCCTGAACCGCATTGCCGACCTCTAGCCCGAACAGCAGTTTACCCCCTTGGTGAGTACCAGAGAGCGCTAACCAAGGCCCCGTTACAGGGAGGAAAGAATGAAAGAGAAAGGAAAGAAGAGGAGGAAAAAAGAGGGATAACTAGTTACTATCCGCCCCTACTCCCTTTTAACGTAGTATAGTATTTTATGGCATCTTTCAGTTTGTTGCCGTCTCTAAGAATGGATATTAAGTAACATAAGCCTTCATCCGGTTCCCACTATATTTATATTGATTTCTGCTATAACACTGCTCATCAGCTTCAGGATATCCGAAATCTTTGCACTTCTAAGCCTCGAGACTCAATAAGCGCCTTCGCATCCCCGGTCTCAAGTCCTACGATAAAGCACGCCCCGACAAAGAAAATCTGGTCGCCTTCTTTCCGCAATAGAACAGTGCTGTTACAAGCATTGAGAACACAAATCATATCGCCGAACTGGGTTTTCAATGGTACAAGCCCAAAGTAGCCATCAGAGGTTTCACAGAACCGATAATATAGACTGGCCAAATACGTATCCATAACGACGGAACTGACTTGGCCGAAGAAAGCTTTTCTCCAATCTCCGTTCCACAACCTCCACCAATCTATTTCGTACCTTTGATATTCTGGAAAGAAACTGCCAAGAAATGTAGAATTGAAAGCACCACCAGACTCAATTCCCAGATCCTTGAGGTGTGTCTTCTCATCTAAGGTATCTGGTGGCATTAGAAGTCTCAAGAAAGTGAGAGCATAAAAGACTAGGTTATCGTTGACAATAATTGATGTTTCGAGCTTGAATACATGGAGGATAGCTTGAAGTGGTGGAATACCAGTCTTGTAGATAGGGTGACGACTTACAAGGTCCTTCACATATGCCATTCTAGCCTCTTGAAACTGGAATCTGGGATCCTGTAGCTCATGCGGTAGTCTAGAGACGATGTCTAACTCCACGCCATCAACAGCAAGAATGCTTTTGTCGATTGAAGCAGGTAGATTCAACTCCGAAAACACTCCAGAATTAGCGGTTGTGCCAAACACACCAAAGGGCACATTTGAGCGAGATACTTCAGGAAAGTTTGGAACCCAGGTTGAGAGCTTAAGAGCATTATCAAAATGACCTATGCCAGCGAAATCCAAAAATTTAAGAGGGTTTCCTATCTCCCAACTTGGATTGTAATTGTGTAACCATTCATTGATGTAGTCTCGATAAACTTCATCAACTGGCTTCTTATTGCTGTAATCAGGACTCATGTCAATATTTGAGAGGACCAAGAGTCCGTAAATGTGGTCCTTAGGATCTGTCGCCTGGTAATTAAGGCCCTCAAGTAGCACCTTCCAGTGAGTTCCCTTCTGGGACCTATCTTCTTGAGACACCTCGTTCACAAGCCGTTTGGTGACTGAGATTTTTCGAACTTGGTCCCATCCGTCTAAACCACGTCGCAAAAAAACCACACCGTCCCTTCAAGGCAAGTTGGGCGCGTAATCAACCCCCGCTGAATCTCCTCCATCAGACAATATAGTCGAAGCCACACTAGCTCAAGCTTGTCATATTCGAAGATCAAATTATCGGCGCATAAAACCAAAGATTTTGCTAGGATCGTTTTTTTGGAATATCCACACTCTTTTCCAATATGCACAAGTGAGCATGACGTTGATAGCGTGCCACGCTGAACCTGTAGAGCTATCCTTATCTACCATACAGAGAATAGGATAGTTTTTCATCCATTCAAGTTTGAAAAAATCTTCCTCTGAGCAGCTGGAAGCTTTAGTCCAGAGAATTTCCAAGGTCTTAAATGCCAGTTCAAGAACTGACGTGCTACTCCCTAGCCATGCGATAACAATATCCGCACGTGAGAAGATAGTAGCCATGTTCTGAACTTGTTCGCTTCTTTCCGCTACATCATCCTGATTGATGCAAATAGCATCCGCCCAGAGCCTAAAAGTGGCTGGATTACGGTCCGGGTAATATGTCATCCAATGTCCCCTAGCATGCTTCAGCGCGGCTGCGAGAGTGACTGTGACAGGAAACGTAGACCTATCTAGATTGATATCCTCTGTAATAGAAGGATCTCCCCAAACATATGAGAGAGCGCTGAAAGACGGTTGGTCTTCTAGATTTGTATAGATGATGCTATAAGTCTCCACTTCGTCATTAGTAGAGTGTGTACCGTGAAACTCAATGAGTCGGATTTCCTTGTTTAATCCGTTTAGGGGTTTGTAAATAGATGGCTTTGGCATGATGGTTTAAGGCTGTTCGCACCTCGAGCGGAGACCTTACAGTCTTGGATTTGATTGCCGTCCGGGGGTCTCTAGAGCGTTATGACGTCATAGGATGAAAGTACGTTTTGCGTAACTACCATGTCAGGACAAACAAAACAGCTGTTCAGGTTGAAGAATCTTTAGACAAGGGCTTTTTATTCCCCTGGCGTACACAATATTTAGATATAACGTGGTTCACAAGCGAGTCGCCAACACAAGCGAGTCGCCACCCCAACACAAGTGCAGCGACTACGCAGCAACGCAGCGCAATACTACAAGAAATTACTATACTGTACGCCACGGTATAATACTATTCAGAAGCGTCGCTATCATCTATATCCTCTATTTCTGCCTTACAGGTGCGGGAGTTGTGTCCAATCTCGCTGCAACGGCCGCAGCGCCTCTCTGCGCGCACCCTCTTCGCAGGCGTCTCGCCGTCCGTACGACCACCACCCTCCTTTTTAGCAATTAGGTCAGATACCTCACCAACTGTCAGAGTCTCCTCTACGCGTATATACCGCCTTTTACGGGTCTTACGCTTTGTAAGCGTGTCAACAGCGTCTCGCAGGTGGCCTATTTCCTCCTGTACTAACACCATATTATAAGCTATCTGCTGAGCGCCTTTACTTAACTACTTGACCTGCAGATCTAATGAACTTGCTGGAGACCCTCGATAGTTTTGCATGCGATTTCGGATCAGCGTTGACTGCGCCTCTATCTCGCAGGCATTGCGCGGTGTTTTCGCCTCCCAGTCGATAGTACCTGGTGCAGGTGGCGTTGGCGTACGCAGCTGTACATCCAGCTTCGATAATACTACGTTAGGGTCATATGGGACTAGCCCAGCACCTTGAAACCCTGCGCGAACGTTCTCTGCTGTAAACGTCTTCTTAAAAGCAGATTTGAAGGCTGGTAGGAAGGTATCTTTGTTAATGTGGTAGATACGGCTGCGTGCCAAGAGCGATATCCCATCGCCATAGTGGCGCTTCAACAGCGAGTAGCAGACGACGTCAAGTGGTTGCAGTAGGTGCGACGAGTGAGATGGCATACAGAGAGCGATAATCTTGTTTTCCTTGCAGTAGTCCTGGAATTCTACTGAGCAGTGGCTCTCGTGACCGTCAATAATAAGCAGCCTGTACGCCCCAGCAGAGGACGCCTTCGTGTGGGTGTCGAAGTGCTTAAGCCACGCCAGCGCAAGCTCGTTGTTAATCCAGCCAGTAGTAGAGACACCAATAACCCAGTTGCGAGGTAGATCAGCGTACCAGGTAGAGATAAGGACCTTGCCTGCAAAGATGAGGAAGGGTGGGATAATACGCCCCGTCGCAGCGACGCCTTGTACCAAGGTAACCCACTCGCGGTCGCCAGGCTGTACTTTCTTCTGTTTCCCAGGTTTATCTGAGCCTGTAACTACCAGCTGAGAAGATATCTTGCCCATCATGAAGCCGGATTCATCAAAATTCCATATGTCCTCATCTGTAATACCATACTTCTCCTTCATTAACTGAACCAGCGTGAACCACGGATGGATAATCGCTGGGTCCTCGCAGGCAGCTCGCTGGTGATCGTACGGACGGCTCCATCGCGTGCGCAGCTCAGGTGTACGCTTAATAAAGTTATCAACCCAGTTCTTGCCTGTAGGCTTCCTACTACGCTCTTTCAGCAGTCTATCAGCCATATCTCGTACGTTGGCCTTCGAGGGCGGTACACCACGTAGAGAATCGTCAAGTATACGCTGTACAATCACCTCCTCCTCTAACTTTGTAAGGTGCTTTGAGTTCGGCTCGCAGTCGCGTCGAGAGCGTCGTCCAGCGCGTCGGTCAACAAGCGTTCTTCGTGGGACGTTATAGATTACTGCAGCGCGTGCACTACTTCGAGAATTGAGATCTAAGATAGCAAGCTGTAGATTACCTTCAGTATAGGACCTTTGGATACGATGTGGTTGCGGCATTACGTGAAGTTGCTGCGTAGTCGCTGCGCTTGTGTTGGGGTGGCGACTCGCTTGGGTTGGCGACTCGCTTATGAACCACGTTAAATATGAAGCAAGAGTAATGTAGCCACGAGATTTGCTTTTGATAAGCTGCCAAGACTGCGCTCAACACCCCGCCTACCTACAGGGTGTAAGCGCCTTGCACGAATCACATGGTTTGTACAAGTATTCTAGTAAGATATCTCAACTTCATCCACCCAGCTATTTAACCTTACTGTAACCTTTCATCCCAATTCTACTCAACCTTCGCCCTCTTAACTCCAAGTTCAACCGGAATAACCGTCCCATTGAACGCCGCCATAGTCAACCCAAACCGATTCAAAATCCTCGGCTCCCACCCCTCCACAAACCGCTCCTCCTCCAACATAACCCTAAGATCCTCCACCCTCCCCCCAAAAATAGTAAGCATAGTCGACGAACTAACACCAAATTAGCCCCCCTACTTCCAACCATCAAACGCAGCAAATAATTAGATAGAGAAAAAAACAAAAACTTGAACACTTACTTCGCACTCCCAAACCCATTATGAAAAAAACTCTCAGTATAAGCTCCATTACTCTTCCTACACTCCGCCCTCCTCTTCGCCAACTGCGCACTCAAATCCCCCTTCGTAAGCAAGCTGCCCCCCTCCCCCGTCGCACACGCCAACAACTCCCTCACAAGCTCCAAATCCGGGGTGCCCTGATCCTCCTGAAACGCCACATCCCGCCGCGTAAGACTTGCATCATGCTCAATAGCATTGTGCTTGCTGAGCTCCGTGAGGTCGAACGAGTCGGTCCAGTACGAGCGGTCGAGGAAGTCGGCGGCGAACTTGGGCACGAAGAAGCAGAAGGAAGGGGCGAAGTTGAAGGCGGAGCGCACGGTGGCGGAGAGGGTGCGGAAGGGGATGTTTTTGCCTGAGTGCGGGAGGATGGAGTGGTTTGCTAGGGCGTTGAGCATGGGGCAGGCGGAGCGGGAGGAGTCGGGGGTGGGGGGCGTGTAGGGGGCCAGTGGCCTGCGTGGCCTGGGGAGGAGGGGGGATGAGGGTTGTTGGGGCGTAGGAGGGGAGGATGAGGTTGAGGAGGAAGAGGTTGAAGTCCCAGGTTAGGACGAAGATGTCTATGAAGGGTTTGGTGAGTTTGGTGTAGAGGCCCATTGTGAGGTTTGTTGGGAGGGAGAATGGATCGGGGTGGAGAGTGTTGGAAGGGATAAAATATGGCGGGGAGCGAGTGCGGAGACCGATTTATATTGTTGTTTTGGTGGGATGTTTAGGTTTACTTTGGTGGGTCGTGGCATCGGATTGTTTTAGAGGCGATACGCGACTAGGAAGATGTGACGATTGTGGGTGTGCGAGTGGCCAATTGGAGCGGAGTGATTCTAATGGGAGGGAGCCACAATGTGCTGGCTCTGCATGCTACTGCACTGCGGTAGCACCAGTATGCATAGATCTGCGATCTGCGATTGATTGGCGAGGTAGTCCGATGTTCGCTTATCCGTATTGCGTAACTCGACTATCGAAAAACAAAGGCTAGCGTTTAGTTAATCGTACTTACTTTCAAGACATTATACATGTCTCATGGCTGCATGTAGCTGTACAACTCTAATCTAACCCTCGAACTCAATTCTATCAACACCATAACACAGAGCATCCTGAAAAAACATACACTCATAATCGCAAGCTCCACCCTTGATATGCTGAAAAGATACCTAATATAGTTCCAAACATGTACAGCGAACTTGAATTCGCCGGTATCCAACGAATCATAATATACAACAAAATTGCCCACATTTTAGTTGACCTTCACACCGCCACCACACCAACACCGTCCCTCGCCCTCCTTTTCAACATGGACAACTACTTCCATACCTCGGTCTTTGAGGAACTGGACCGAACGTTCCCTAACATCTTCGAGATCTGCGGAATAGGCGGCGATGATGTGGATTACGCCAAGAACACGTTGCTTAGGGCTTGCGTGGCTATGGTCGTGATCATGACCGTGATCGTGATGATCATGAGAATGTGAATGCGAATGCGAGTGACTATGATTATGTGTGTGGTCATGGTCATGGTGGTCGTGTGCATGATCATGACCTGCGTGATCGTGTGAATGTCCACAATGATCATCGTCTTTCGCATGTACCTCCGCATGTGCCGCGCCCTCGTCTTCAAGCCAGAATTTGGGTACAGAATAGCCCACTACATCTCGCAGTGTCCCCAATTCTCCTAACGTGTTTCTGATACTGTATTCCAAATCGTTCGGTAGGCTCAACATTAGTCGAGCACCACTGCTCTTCACAAGGGGAATTGCGGAGAGGAAGATGAGGATGGCGATCATGCATGAGGCAATAGGATCCCAGCCTGACCAGCCATAATATTTGGTGAGGAGGGTTGAAATGATGACGGCGACGGAACCGAGGGCATCGGCTAGGATATGCAGGAAGATACCTTGCATATTTTCGTTGTCATGGGAATGGCCGTGTCCATGATCGTGTCCCTCATGCCCATGATCATGCGAGTGTCCATGGCCGTGATGCGCGTGTCCAAAGGCGGTAAGACCTACAATATTGACCAAGAAGCCCAGGATGCTGACAATCAAGAGCTCATTCAAACGTTGGAGCTCATGTCCCTCCCATAGTCTCTCGAATGCATCGAAGATGATTTCCACGCTTACAAGAAGTAGAAACACACCATTGGCAAAGCCAGACAATGTGTCAATCTTTCCGTAGCCGTAAGGAAAGCGAGCATTTGGGCGCCATTTACTCATCACTGCAGCTGCTAGCCCGACAGCTAGACCGGCGCAGTCAAATAACATATGGATACTATCAGTGAGCAGACCTAACGAGCCACTGACAAAGCCGTAGAAAAACTGAACCATCATGAAGGATAGATTGAGACTGCGATCATTAGTCGATGATCGCACGGAAGAAGAATAGAGCAACTTACACTCCAAAATAAGCAATTCGTCGTGAGTCCTTCTCGATCAAGATGCTGTGCAGAATCGATCCTGGTGTAGTGCACGAGATGAGAAACGCCGAAAGTCTTGAATGATTACCATGAAGATGGTGATCGTGATTAGCCTCGTGCTTGTGCCCCGAGTGGGAATGCGAGTGTCCATGGCTGTGTGAGTGCGCGGATACCTTAGCAGGCCGTGTGTCAAAAATTACAGCACCCACAAGGCCGGCGCAGGCAATTATGAAGAATATCCAAATGAAGCTCGAAGTCGAGTACTGTTCCCGAAAACGGATAGCAGCAACGAAGATACTACCAAGTGCCAAGCCAACATTTTTCTGACTTCGCAACGCCGCCGGGAGAGAGAAAAATACAAGCGCGGTGGCTGATGCGATGGATAATGTAGAAAAGCCAATAGAGTGTGTGGCAAGCGACGGATACGAAGCGTGAATAAGTGAGTACACAATAGTCACGATCGTTAGTAGGAGACCAGAAGCGATCGTGAGCAATGTGTTTTCAAATGAATTGATGAGAGGTGAAGACGGCTTAGGGAGAGATGCCCGGCTGGATTCCTGGGTAACATAATTGGTCTGGCCTTGGCTTCCCATTATGAGCGACCAACCAGCGGTTGGAAGAGGCGGAGGGACCAAGAATATGGATGTCAAAAGCGACGAATAGCCAAGTAGTGGATGCGAGAGGCTGTGCGACGCGACCGTGTCGGCGATGACGGCCAAAAGTATAGCTCCACATGTGGCCTTCCGCGTTCTCAACGTCCGCCGTATATCATCCCATGGCGTGTTCTTGCCAGGCTTGGGGTCCAAAACTCCCAGCCCAGCAGCCACGGCGGTCAATAAAACAAGGCCAACCTTGGCTCCTCCCAGTTGCATGGACGCGTAGAAAGGTAATAGCACACTCAGCACATTGTATGCCATGCGCTTGGGCACTGTGTTTATGTCAAAAGTACCAGCCAATCTGTTTGGTTTCCGTTTATCCAAATGCTGCAGGGTCGAGCTAACCCTAGCTACAAACCCAACTAAAAGTAATGTAGCCGAAGAGAGGCTGAGTGCATGAAGAAGTTGAGATTCATTTGAAATGCCTGGAATCTCGACCATGGGCGCACTTTCTGCCACGGCTTCGGAGAGGGTCGATGGCAGCTTCCGTGCCTGACCGATAACATTTGGGTATGCGAGAGAGGCGAAGATGAACGGGAGGGGTATGAGGAAGGCGGTCAGAGCTTCGGGCAGCTGCAACCATGATCTGCCCAGACTTTAGCAATTGGCCTCGTATGCCAGATTGAGAGCTTCTTACGAAGATGATACCGGCACCGGCAACACTGGCTCCGACTCTTGAATGGGAGAAACAGGTGAGAAGCCATACTTGGCGGCTGACATTGATGCATTCTTTCGTGGTGGAGACCGGCCCAGATTAGTATCGCTTGACAGCCTTCCTTGGGACCTTCCATTAGCAAAGGGCTTAAGGGTCCATGAGGAATCACCCGAACCAGCACGTGCATGTGTGTGCGAAGTCAAGTGACGACCTCCATTCATCTCAGATTGGGCGTGGCGATGGCCATGGTCTCTCATTGACGAAGATGGGTTGATGGACTGCCTATTTTGGTAGGGCGAGTAATGTGTTTGTGACTGCGCGCGCTCGTGGTTGTGGGCATGCGGCGCAGGAGCAATGGGTAGCGCATAGGTAGACGCCATGCGTTCTACTCACACTCACTCAAGCACCACCGCCGCGTTCGGCCTCTGGCTCGCGATGATGTCGTGTCTTAGTGGGTCGCCGCAGGGAAGGTGGGCTGTCCGGCGCCTAAAACGAATTGGTACTGTAGACCCCCAGGTTGATAGGAGAAAGGGTTTGGCGGGGTGTGGTGGTGGTGGTGTTGTGTGATGTGGTGTGGTATTGTGTCGTGTCGTGTTGTGCCGTGTCGGAGCAACACCCAGTGGCTATGTGCCTAACGCTGAGACCATGAGGCGTGCTTGGACTAATTATCTACATTAACTTGCCCTGATAGCGCCGCCCATCTCGACTTTCAGGGGTCTGAGATTGGCAGCCCTGTACGCCTTCCCCTTTCGGTTCTACCCCGGTTGCCCTCTCCGCACTTGCGGCTAAACCTTCTTGTGACGCCTCTGCCTTCACATGCACCACCACTTTACTTTGCCAATACGTCATGGGTTTGGACGACATCTTCACTGACACCTTCAACAATGCCTTCTCTATTATACTTACCATCATTGTCGCTCTTTCGACTTTCTTCTCCCTCTTGCTAGTCACGTTACCCAAACAATATGATCCATACGAAGACAAGGCTGTCAGATTCGTCGACGAAAAGGGTGAAGAAATCAAAGTAAAGACAAGAGATGGAAAAGATCCCCCGAGATGGAAGCAGGGACGAACGGTCCAGATTGTTGTTTTGGGCGACATTGGTCGATCACCCCGCATGCAGTACCATGCGCTGAGCATCGCGAAACATGGCGGACGAGTGTTTTTGATCGGCTACCAAGGTACGCAACTGAGAACCTCTACTTAGATCTAGGCGCTAACCGTCGACCAGAATCAGAGATACACCCAGACATTGTCTCAAATCGACTAATTAAGATTATTTCACTGGTCCCAGCACCTGACTTTCTGCGTTCCAGTAGCAAGCTGCTCTTTCCCATCTTGGCCCCTTTGAAAGCCTTGTGGCAGGCATGGTCATTGTACAAAGCGTTGGGGTATCGCAGCGAACCTGGACGGTGGATGCTCGTTCAAAATCCTCCCTCGATACCAACGCTTGCCATTGCCGGTCTAGTCAGCTTCCTGCGTAACACCGAGCTGGTCATCGACTGGCACAACTTTGGCTACTCTATCCTTGCACTTAAACTAGGTACTTCACATCCTCTTGTCAAAATTTCAGAATGGTACGAGAAGGTATTTGCCAAGTCAGCAACACATCACGTTACTGTCACAAACGCCATGGAACGTGTTCTCAAAAATGATTATGGTGTCTCAGCACAGGCCCTGCATGACCGCCCCGCCGCCATCTTCAGACCTATTAGTGTAAAAGAGCGAGCGAAATTTCTGTCTCGCTTACCAGAAACAGCACAGTATGCACAAGACCTTTCATCTTCGTCCAAGACCCCCTGGAAGCTTATTGTGAGCTCCACGTCTTGGACCGCCGACGAGGACTTTTCACTGCTGCTGGACGCGTTGTGCGCATACTCAGCCGAAGCAGCATCAAAGACGCACTTGCCGAAAATATTAGCAATAATCACAGGAAAGGGTCCACAAAAGGAGTACTATCTCGACCAAGTTCGCAAGCTAAATCAAGAAACGAAGTTATTGAACGTTGTGGTACAAACCGCATGGCTCACACCTGAAGATTATGCTCTCCTTCTTGCCTCCGCAGATCTGGGTGTCTCTCTGCACACTTCATCATCTGGAGTCGACTTGCCTATGAAGGTGGTTGACATGTTTGGCGCTGGCCTGCCGGTGGTAGGTTGGGGCAAGTTTGAAGCTTGGCCCGAGTTAGTCAAGGAAGACATCAATGGCAAAGGTTTTTCCAGTGCCTCACAACTCGCCTCACAACTAATGGAGTTGTTCGACCGCGACGACATATTACTAAAAAAGCTGAAACAAGGGGCTTTGAAAGAAAGCGAGAGCAGATGGGACGATGAATGGGATCGCGTTGGCGGAAAGCTATTCAAACTCACTTAACACGCAACACGACACCACCTCATAATCCACCACCCATCATCACACCCTCAAACAGTACACTTCATTCCCAACCCCTGGATCTTCCTCACGGTCCCCCCTCTTCTTCTCAACTTTCTTTTCCTCTCCCCCTCTCAATTCCTCAAAAACCCTCCTCCGCACCTTAAAAATTCTCCCTCCCTTCTAGTTGTGGTGCACCCCTTGCAGTGTTAATTATCACTAGTAGTAGCCGCAGTGGCAATGACAACCATGATTGAATATGAAAATGATTATGGAGGTAATTATGATCAAACATGTACTTGGATTTCTGAGCAGAAAGGATATAGTAGACTAAGCATAAGTTAATAGATTTATATCTCTACAGAAAATACACCGAAAAGGACCGCAGGAACCAAAAATAAAACACGGTTCACAATATAAATTTTCACCGTCAGCAACGTCCCTTCAAGTCTCCCAAAATATACCCAAATCATCCTAGCACCATTACGACTTAGCCCAACCTCACCCATTCACGGTTCACACCACACACCAAAAAACAATCAACTACATCTCCAAAGCGACCTTTATTATTCCTCACTACATCTACACAACTTATATACGCCCCAACCCCACATCCTCTACCATTTTGACTCCAAACACCCAAAACGCCATCCCATACCATACAATACACTATTCATCCCTTTTTCAGCTTGCTATTTGGCCTGGGGTATGGGTATATGCCCTCTAATACACACACCCATACAGACGCTATGCCATGCGAAAACAAAACACAAACGCTATGCCAAGTAAAAAAAGGAAAAAAAAGAAACTCGCTATGCCCATGAACGAAACAAAAGAGAAAAGATTGGGTGGAGGGAGTAGATGTGTGGACCGTGGACCGGCCAGTTTGACAGGTGGGGCATATTCCAGACAGACCGGGGTTAAATAGTCCTCAAGTATTGTGGCCAAGGATGAAAGGTAGGTCAAGATCGTTTGGAAGGATGGGTATATGGTGGAAGGCCGAGTTGATCATGTCAGCATAGACCGAATAACTCCAGATGAGGCTAGAAATTATGTCGTGGCAGGAGTACTCGGCCTCGTCCTCGCCCTCGACCCTGCTCCCCGCTCCCCCTTCGAGGGAACAGGAAGCGTAACCCTCTCATCCTCGGCTTTAAGCTCGCCGGTGAGCCACTGCCCCATATGCGTTTGCCAGCGCACGGGATCATCCTCCTTCGTTGCCTCGCGCAAGCGACGGTGCCGCACGAGGCGCTCGGCAACCTGCTGGAGAACGATCTTGGGCGGCTGGTACTCTTTGAAACCACCGGGGCTCTCTAGGTTGGTGCGAGTGAGATAGGCGTTTGTAGCGGATTCCATGCGTGTGAGAGTTGTGCCGCCATTAACGACGGATGTATTTCCCGTTTGTGGGTCTTTCCATGGCCCCTTGACCCAATTGTCTAGCTTGAGGTCGTGAAGGCCTTTATCGACGTTTAGGCGCTTGTACCATCTGTGTTCGCCGCGCGCGATGATGCGCATGTTTGTGTGTTGTTTTTCGCCTTCGGTGTATTTGATCAGGACGTTTTTGAAGACGGCGAACTTTTCGCTCCATTTTTGGAGGATGCGTAGTTTGCCGAGCGGGCCGGGCCATACTGCTGCGAAGCCGTCGTTTTCGCTGTTTGGGCGGCCGGTGCCAATGGAGAGGAGTAGGCCTGGTTCGTGTTCGTCGCCGTGCATCGATCCGTGTTCGCTATAGGCTGCGAAGGAGGGATTGTTTTCTCGGATGCCGCCGTCTTTGAAGCCCATTTTCTCCTTCTTGACCTCAGCGACCAGCATGTCGAAGTAGAATGGTGCTGCTGAAGTTGCCCGTGTCACTTGCCATATTTTTAGTTTATCTGCTCCTTCGTTGTATGTGATGGCCCATGGCGGGAAGGTCCTCTCGCTATACTTGTGATTGTACGAACGGAGAAGGTAGGCTTCACCGATTTGGCCAGAGTGCGTTGCAGTGAGACAAATCCTACGAAACTTAGCGAATGTAAAAATGAGGCAGCATGATGGTTCCAGATCGTTATGCAGACAAGGTAGGTGCCTATTCAAAGAAGGCTGATAACCCTCAAGGGTTCTTGGAATTCTCAAATGCCTTATAAACTGACATGAAGGAATGCAGACTTACGATTGGCATATCCGCTCTACCGGCCGCATGCTTGAACCGGTTCCAACACTTGTCGACCAAGTCGGCGATTCCCTCAACGAGCCAATCGAAGCCCGTATCACGGGCGCTGGCTCGTCCTCTTCGGGGTGCCAGGGGTACCAGTCGTTGCCACTACAGTCTGTATGTTGTTTACAATATTGCCTGACTATCTCTTGCACGGCCTTCTCCAATGGTTTGTGGTAGTACTTGGTCGCTAACGGTAAGACATTCCTACGATGACCAAACAGGTCGTGTCCAACGCGGCGGTAGATGTCGAGACATTGTGGAACAGTCATACGGAGGCGAGCCAGCATTACTGAAATCAGACCGCCTGTGCTTGTGCCATACATGTAGTCGAAGTAGTGGCATGGCAGAAGCTCATCTTCATTGAACTCGTGGCGTTCGCTGCCAACTACGGGACCCTCTTCTTTTTGCAGGCGTCGTTCGCATTCGGCGACCTCGTGCATCAGCTGCTTGAGGATAAGTAGGCTTGAGTAGCCTCGGATACCGCCCCCATCTATTGTGTAGGTATATATGAGCATGACTGTCCGCATACAAACAAACACCCATGACACATCTCATGCCCAGCCTCAGAGATGCGCCAGGCTGAGGTCAACGACGTACCTAATGTCAATATCAGATCTTCCCAGCAATTGTCTATAGTGACGCTTCTCTTCCAGGTCTCTCCTGTCTTGTCCTGCGCAGTTGCCGTGGTCCCCATTGTCCTAATACTTAGCGGTCGTGAGTTTGGTGTCGACTGGGCAGGTGGTGGTTGTAGCATCTTGTCGATCGGCGCGTTAGCTTTTTGTATGTATCGCAGCGTGCAGATAGCGAGTAGGGCGCGAAAAATAGGGAATGCAAAGTGCGCGCAGGACTACAGAGAGAGCCTGGCAGTAAGTAAGGCAGCAAAGAGCCTCATGACAGCTTGCGCATACTGGAACGAGGTGTGGGCGCAGTGGATAGCTACAGGCTAGCGGATGCGGAAGTGGCTGGCACTGCCGTCGCGTTTTGGGATAAACTTACTCCTGACTTGCTCAGTTTACCTGGCTATACTTGGTGGTGCTTTTGCTGCGCCCTCTGGATGATAGAAATTGCCTGGGAATAAAGCCCGGAACCTGTATTGGGCCTTTTCTTGAGACAATCACTCTTTCTATGTACTTGCAAGCCCAGTAGGACTATCAGGGGTTCTGTGGGATCTGAGTGCTACCCGTACCGATTAAAGTGATGAGATCAGCCCGCGAGCCCTTGCGACCCTGGCCATGTCGGGGTAATATTACATCATTTTGTCAAGATAGCCTCAGGGTCAAGCAATCTCGCCTGCCTGAAGAGGAGAGGTAGGTAGCAGTAGTGGGCAAACTAATATTATGCGGACTGGTTCCAGTGGGCCATGCGTTCTACGTGAGCAAACTGAAAGGAAAACATCAACCACCGTCCAGATGACGCCTCCGTGTGATGAGTGCGAGCGCATCTCTATTGGCCGTTCCAAACCAGGGCATGGGCAGTGAACAGAGTCACCTGGATGGCGTTTTTGTCAAACTGAAGCGAGTGACACTAAATGCTTGATTACTCTACTACAATGCTTCGGCTGCACCTATTCAAGTTCGAGTTCGAGTTCGAGTTCGAGTTCGCCCTGGTTTGGTCCTGAATGACTTGAAAGAAAGGATACCAAAACTGCTGGATGTGCGTGACCGGCGGTGAAGGGTCTCTCAGCTCGGCGCTTCACATTGTCTCAGCTTGAAGTCCAACATGGACTTACAACCAAACCTTCTGAGGGTGACAGGCGAACTCGTGACCTATCATCACTCGACTTGGCTCGATTTCACGAGAACGTTCGCTTCTTAGTCATAACCAATCACTTCTATGGCCAGTTTGCTAGCACTGCCCTGACTGCTCACCAATCAAGCGTCAAGTCGGCCAACCCCGACATCATAAGCCACGCCTCGCTGGCGATCCTAAAGACAGTGGCGCAGTCTGTGTGTGACGCAGCCCAGATTCCTTTGTCTGTTTCATCACTCCACCTCTCAATCACCAGACTCTCACGACATTCCTCGCCTTTCTATACAAACTCACCGCGGGTCCTGACTCACACTTTGTGAACGCACGAACAAAGAGCGCCCTTTGCAAAGCGAAAGCGAACCCCAACCCAAACCTCACCGCGCGCCTCAGTCCCTCCGAGCCTCACCTTTCACCTTTCACCTTTCACCTTCCACCCTCACCTTCCTCCATTTCGAATGTTAGACGACAGTATGACGTTTAAATCTATGTCGACGTCTGGCACTGCATCAAGTAAGGCCAGCACCTTGTTTGACTTGGACGAACATGGCTCCAAGCCCATTCTTGTCTACAAGTATCGCTCAGGCGCCAAAGGCTTAGAGGTCAAAACCGAGCACGACCTCTGTATAGAGCTGGATGAAGGTACGTTGTCTTGCGACACTTGCGCCCTTTTATTGCCACTGACATAGGCTGCCAGACCCTAATCTCCCCTTTGTACGCGTAACTCGCAAATCAATACCCAGGGGATATAGCCGCCTAGACATATTGGGCGAGGATCTCATGCTGCCTGAGGAACGGGCAAAGTATTGTGAGATGCCTACACTCAAGGTCTCTGTTGCCAACGTTGGGCTCCCCAGGTTAGCAAAGTGGAAGCATATGATATTAGGAAGCTTCGAAGATCTCTATATTGTGTCGCGATCACCCACACAAACGCCGGAATCTAGCAAGCATAACAGCCCAGAGTCGTCACAACACGTCAGCCCAGCGACAACTTTTCCTACCGACACTGCGCATCCTCGGCGAGAGGCGGATGCGTAGACTACACTTTTTTTCTTCAGTTTCATACGCCTTGTCCATCACTATACGATACCCTACGAACTTGATTCACCAATATGGCGCAAAATGGAGTTCCTGATGACTATTCATGAGACGCTCACTAATGTTTCCTTGAGTTGGTAGATTCTTAGTAGAGCAACCAAAATAGTCTTAGTCTTAGCCGTAGTTGAATAGCAATCCTTACGATTCAACGAGTTCATCATCGCATGTTGATCACCTATATTGTCAAGCTAGTAGACAGACTGTATCGTATGCACAGGATGATGCTGTGACACTCGTCAAAGGGACGTCATCAGGCGTTTGATTCGCCCAACCTGCAGCTTATGAAGGATCAAATGCCCCCCACCCAGCCGCAACATTTCCCCAAGCAAATACAAAGTAAGTAGTAATCAAGTAGGAAATAAAAGGCGAGTCGTTATTGTTGGGGTATGGCAGCGTGGGCCTTGCAGGCTTGCAGCTACTCAAGCTATCCACACGTGGGTGCGACGGGCCTTCCCAATGGCTAGATAGCTTGGCAAGTGGTGCCGTGGGAACCAGCGATCACGACCAGTCCAAGCTCCACCAGACTTTGCATTGTATCGTTACAAGCGGGGAGCTCTATCTTTGTCTTCTTTCGCCAGGTCTATCAGTCGTAAAGCTTTGGTTCTTTGCGTCCTCTCTTTTTCCCTGTTTTACTCTATTTCAGTGCCAATTGCGCCCGACATGAGGTTCGTAAATAAAGCCCCCGGCGCTCTCTTCCGCCAATCGTCGCGCTGCACCATGATGTCAACGGGAACTAATGCGAGGGCACAGGTTCGGTCAGCAATTGAAGCAATCCCTCAACAAGGAGTGGATCTTTAACTACATTGAGTACGACAACCTCAAGAACGCGCTTCGTGTGCATCATGTCTGGGACGAGAAGTCGGAGCAGAGCTTCGTCGAGCAGCTGGAAAAGGAGCTCGACAAGGTGTACACCTTCCAGCGCGTCAAGAGCGAAGAGATCATTCGTCGCATAGCTTCATCGGAGAAGGAGGTTAATGATGCCGTTGCTCGCGTGCAACAACACGCTCCTGGTCAGAGCAGCGACTCAGCTGAGGAAGATTTTGATCTGCTTGAGGAAGATCTGAGCGACATCATTGCCGACGTGCACGACCTCGCAAAGTTCACGCAAATCAATTATACTGGCTTCCAGAAGATTATCAAGAAGCACGACAAGAACACGCGCTGGTACCTCAAGCCTGTCTTCGCCGCTCGCCTCAAGCGTAAGCCCTTCTTCCAGGACAACTACGACTCGTACATCGTCACCCTGTCCAGGCTCTACGATATCGTTCGCACCCGAGGCAACCCTACCAAGGGCGATTCGTCTGCAGGAGGCAAGCAGCAGAACTTTGTTCGCCAAACCACAAAGTACTGGGTCCATCCGGACAACATCGTCGAGCTCAAGCTCATCATCCTGAAGCATCTCCCAGTACTCGTCTTCAATCCTAACAAAGAATTCAACGAAGACGATTCGGCCATCACCTCCATCTACTTTGACAACACCGAAACATGGGAGCTATACGAGGGACGCTTGAAGAAGACGGAAGGTGCCGAGGCTATTCGCTTGCGCTGGTATGGAGGCATGTCCAGCGACACCATCTTCATCGAACGCAAAACCCATCGTGAAGACTGGACGGGCGAGGAGTCGGTCAAGGCACGTTTCAAGCTTAAGGAAAAGAACGTCAACGCCTATCTCCGCGGCGAATTGAAGCCCGAACAGGTCTTTGAGAAAGAGCGTAGGGAGCAGAAGAGGCCAGAGAAGGATATTGCTTCGGACGAACAGCTTGCCCGAGAGATCCAGTACCGTGTTCTGACCCGTAAGCTTGAGCCTGTCACACGTTCGTTCTACCACCGTACCGCCTTCCAGCTTCCTGGTGATGCTCGTGTCCGTATTTCGCTCGATACCGAGCTTACCATGACCCGCGAGGACAATCTTGACGGCAAGGACCGCTCCGGTAGTGATTGGCGTCGAACAGATATCGGCGTCGACTGGCCGTTTAAGCAACTCCCAGCCGAAGACAAAGAGCTGTTCCCCTATGCCGTTCTCGAGGTCAAGCTGCAGACGCAAGCTGGACAAGAGCCACCTCAATGGATCCGCGACCTCACAGCTTGTCATCTCGTCGAGGCTGTGCCTAAATTCTCAAAATACATTCACGGCACAGCTACCCTTAACCCAAAGCGAATCAACCTCATTCCTTACTGGTATCCCCAGATGGATGTCGACATTCGCAAGCCTGTCAGCCACAAGTTTGGTATCGAGCGACCAGGTGCGAGCAACGACATCAGCACTAGCGGTGGCCTAGACGACGACAGTGATGACGATGATGATAGGATAGGTCTCCCAGCAGCCAACGGCACAGAAGACGACGACCGACTGAGGACCCTACGCCGAGCACGTGATACTATGGAGCAAAACGAGATGGATCGCCGACTCGACTATGGCACACTAAGTAATACAAACGACCCTAACACGCTTGACATTGAAGAACGCGTAGCCGCCAGACGCAACCGCAACGAAGACTATCCCATCTACGACTCGGACAGCGATGACGAAGACGAAAACTTCGAATTCGCCCGACGACAAGGCGGCCTCCGCTACGCTCGCAAATGGGTCGAACGCACCGCCTCCACCGTCGGCACAAAACTCATCACAGGATTCATCTCCATCATCCCCCACCCTACCCCCACCGATGTCGGCGACGGCGGCTTCACCCTCGGCGTCCCATCCTGGAAACAAAGCGGCGAAGTAAAACGCTTCAAAGCACCGAAAGGAAAACGTAAGCTACTACATTTTTTTTACATCTCGCAGAACAACACATCTAACACACCACCCAGGCATCCACGTCCCCGTCCGCGTCGAACCAAAAGTCCAACTCGCCACTGAACGCACATTCCTCTCCTGGCTCGAATTCAGCATCCTCATCGGCTCCATCGCCGCCACCTTACTCAACTTTGGCGACGGCATCGCCTTCGCAGCCGCCTGGGCCTTTACCATCATCGCGTGCGTCGCGCTCCTGTACAGTGCTGGGCTGTATTTGTGGCGCGTGCGCAAGATTAGGGAGAGGAGGGCGGTCGTGTATCATGACCGATGGGGGCCGACGGTGCTTTGTTTGGGGCTGTTTGTGGCGGTTGTGGTGAGTTTTGGACTAAGGATTGGGAAGGGCGGGTATGAGGGGGGGTTGAAGGGCAAATAGATGGATGGTGGGTGGTGGTGAGGGCGGGAGGGGGTAATGGAATGGAGGTGGTGGTGAGAAGAGGAGGGATGGGGTAAAATGGTGTATTGTAGGGTTGTTTTTTGAGAGGGGATGCGTGTATTGATATGAGTGATGGGATTGTACGGGAATGAAGTCTTTTTTTTTTTTTGGGAATGGGAAAATGAGGTGAATGCGATGAGTGATAATGGAGGAGGTGCATGGAATATGAAGTTGAATAGCTAATTTTATTTTTCCTTGAGATCTTCAAAGTATGAATGTATGAGCTATTGTAAACTGCCCCCCTGACGTAAACCTCAAACTCGACGTAGGCGCGCAGTTGTTAGCTGTTATTGCTTCACCAAGAGAAAATATACATTATCAATGCAGTGAAATAATTGGAGATCAGCCGACTCCTAAAAGCCCTTTTGCAGCCAAGACAATAGTGTTTCCAGATATCAAAGCACGCAGTCACCCTTTTTTCGGTAATCTATCCAACGAATAGGCCTCTCGAAAGCGTGGTCACATTGTATAGGATGTAGTGCGAGCCAAGCTTTGCATGAGAAACCTGTACCACGTTGAATCGAACGTCACAACTCTATCTAAGTCAAGATCTTAAACACATGCACAGAGGAACTATACTCGGCGGGGAGAAGCACCGTAGGATTCGATGGGCACAAACACGTCCGGGCATGCCTCTGAAGATGCCTCTGAGGCGCTTTGGCCGTTGTGAGGAATGCCCCTACAGCAGAGTACCGAGCGTGAACGCACGGCAAAGGAAGGGGAAGTGCTTTTTTTCTGTACTGTATGATTTCAGACATCATCCAAAGCCCTTCCTCTTTAAATGTATTATACATCGGGGAATACAACTATTAGTCTTTCATCCGTTTATGCCGCGCCACCAGCAGCACACACGGCAGGTGTGCGTGTTCCACACCCCATGCATTAAGCCCCCCCCAAAAATGCACGTAATACAAAATCCCATTTTGCAAGCGAGAACCACCATGGCAGTATCGAATCAGAGGACCCAAGCGAGCCCCAATCCTTCGACATACGTCTCGAAGCCTGCGATAATGTCCGGGCGATCAAACAAGCGAGGGTCACGCTAGCCCTGTTTCAGCAACGGTTCATCGGGCACGCAATGTTAAGAGCCTCACAACAGGCGGGTCCCACGTCAACCGTCCGCCTTCCGCTCGCGTTTCAGACGCCATACGTCTCAGGTTACTTTTGCCGCTTCAGAGCATAGCTTGCAGGTGACCGTTTTGTAGTTCGGTTCCGACCGTTTTAACCATTTCTTCGGTTGCGCGCGAGGCGTTGCGACGTCGGGGGTGGGCGTTCAATGCGCGGCTGCGTCTGGGCAATCTAGGCCGGAGGATGCTTGGATGAATTATTCTTTGCTTTAATGACTTTGGTCCCGGATACAGTGCGTGGAGCTTGGTGTGCTGGTTGCCATTTTTTTGCCTTGACGATCTCTCTCCCTCTTTCTTTCTTTTTTTTTCATTCTGAACAGAATGATCATCGTTGCTGTGCAATGAGCCCATTATATTCTTTACACTCATTTGTATTTTTCTTTTCGTCATGGGTGTTGTTGTGGAGCGGGGTTGGGGCGCAGATGATGGGGGAGTGGTCAGGTGATCGGAGACTACAAGGAAGACAGAATGGACAGAAAGATACCAGCGGATTTAATATTGTTAATGGGCGAATCTTTACACCGGGCCTGGGGATAATACTTGCTGTAAGTCATTCTTTGACTCTATGATTTTTTACGCAAACTGACCAACCTTAAGCCCCAGCCCTTTACCCCAATGGGCGGCGATTTTCTCCACATCGCCCTCGATGTTTCTGGTGACGGCAAACTGCCCGTCCCACCACGGTCGACATCGGATCCATTGACACAGGCCTACAATTTTACGCTTTTCCTAACATCCATTCCTCTCCAAAAGAACTTCACAATTTCAAATATGACCACGCAAACTCCACCCTTTGCAAACATCATGATGCAAGAAATGGGTCAAACCGTCAAACACATCAACTTCGAATGGCCCGAATGTCTTGTCGGCGACGGCCAAGATACGGATGGCACCATGCGTGGCGAATACAACATCAGCATTCACCAAAACTACCGCCTCAACGGCAACAACCGATACAGCATATTTAACCTGCCCATAGCCGTGACAAATAGCATCAGTCGGTTCCCAGGTGCGGGGCAGCT
This sequence comes from Phaeosphaeriaceae sp. PMI808, assembly GCA_021365335.1. Taxonomy (NCBI): domain Eukaryota; kingdom Fungi; phylum Ascomycota; class Dothideomycetes; order Pleosporales; family Phaeosphaeriaceae; species Phaeosphaeriaceae sp. PMI808. Next base: position 274,600 of record JAJTIZ010000019.1, on the reverse strand, counting down.
GCAAACTAAGCCGATTCCGGGGCCGCTGAGTGCGAATGGTGGGAGGATGAACTGCGCGAGTATAGAGAATCCGATGATGGATTTCACGGCGTTAGTGCAGAGCGTGAATAATCCGCCTGGACAGCCGTTTCAAGATATTGCAATTGAGACAACGGTGAGGAGTGATGGGGGTCAGGTCGGGGGGCCGGGACAGGGGGGAAGTAATAGCAATGGGAATGGTGGAGGAAAAGGGGGTAACTTTGGAAATGGAGGGAATAGTGGAAACAGCGGTAGTATAGGAGGAAATGGAGGACAGCAAGCCCTAGGAGGATCCGCCGAGGTAATGGCCATATCCATATGGGGCGGCATTGTACTTACAACGACCACAGTGTTGTTCACAGCCATAATCTGGTAATTGATAGCCAGATACGTTTAATCAACTATCACATCACAAACATCAAATTCAACCCAACCACTTTTCCACCAACCAATCCAGCCCATCCTTCAACCACGGCTGCTCACTTGCCTTCATATCGATATCAAACCCATGATCCCCAGGCCTCACATCCAACCTCACCTCCCCCTCGACCACATTCTTCCTCCACCGCTCCACAAACTCCCTACTATCCTTCACACTAACAATCATATCCTCCTCCCCATGCACAATCCACGTATCCGGCACCCTCCTCGCCCCCTCAATCCTCCTCAGAGGCCACAACATGTCGTCGTCCCCAAAATAATCCAAATACCGACCCGACATACTCAGCGCCAAACTCAACCCCACCCGCTCCGGCGGCACAGCACTAGACACCACACCCCCCTCTTCCACACCCGCCAAATGCTCCTCGATAAACTCGGGCCCGGGAACCGCATTGCCGCTCAGAATATCAGGCAACACGCCGTCTTTATCCGCGCGCAACGCCGCAGTCATGGGATACGTTGCCATCACAGCGCGAATGGCGTCCGCCTGTGTCAGCGCAGACATGAGCGCCATATACCCCCCGCGGATTCGCCGACGACGAGGACACGCGCGTAATCGAGGGGGAGGACATCTGGGTGGAGTGAGCGCAAGGCGAGCGTGGGGCCGGAGGCGTGGATCCAGGACCAGAAGGCTGCGAGGTCGGAGGCGATGTCTGCGCCTGTGTGTTCGGGGAGGAGGCGGTAGTTTGGGGCGATGAGGATTGCGGATGCAGCGTGGAGGAGGGGGATGTAGTATGCTGCTGTCCAGTTTGGGTAGAGGGCTGTGCCTGTGACCTGTTTTTTTTTTGATGATTCAGCTTTTGATTTTTGGTTTTTTTTGGTTTTTTTTTGGGGTGATAAGAGTTTCGGGGGGTGCTAGATTCACAAGTGCGCGATTTTTTTGGAAGGGTGGTGGTTCGTGGTGGGGAGGTTTTCTTACCAGGCCTCCTCCATGGAATTTTACGAATATTGGGTGTTTGGTAACGGGTTTGAGGTTCTTGGGCACGAGGATTGCCACGTCAATGTTGTGGGTGCCAATAGTTTTGTATGGAGTTGTGTACGTGTGGAAGCTGTCAAAGCGGTGGTCGCCGGTGGTATCGTCGAGGTTCGCCATCTTTTCGACTGTCAAAAATAAGAGGTGGGCCTCTTGAACTGTAGGCGATAAAAAGGCGTGCGAAAGAGTAGATGTAGATTAACAGGGTGTGTATATAGTTGGATGCAATATTACGGTTGGACCATTCACGGAACTCCAGCGCCGGCGTTGCTTACTATTGTGGGGTGATTCAACAACCCACCTACCAATAGATACGGGTTTCCCCAAAACATATACTCGCGTACATGTGCCTGTGAGCAGGGCGAGGTTGCGGAGACGAAGAAAATAAACAGCTTGTGGTAGATCACGTCACTATCAGTGTTCTTAGCTTATACATAGAGATGTGTTCGCTTGTCGCAAAAAATGTGTCTAATGTACCCTTCCTATCCCACAAGATGTGAACGCCTGTCGCAAGGAATGTGCCTAATGTACCTTTCTATCCCACAGATTGATGCCGAAAAAATGCAAATCTAAAAACTCTGAACGAGAAGAACGAAGTCCACCACTCTCCTTTTTCCAATAAATCCATGCCGCTAAGTCTTGTATACATTCGGGTGCCGTTTCTACATGCTGATGTCAGAATTTTTGAAACAACTCGCAAGCATGTCACCTGCGGAAGCCCGGCATTCCGGAGACTCTCTCGCCATTTCCTTAATCAGCGACAAATCTTCCTCTTCAGCCATACATAGGACAAACTTGTAAACCTCCTCGTCTGCCATCGATCTTGTCACCAGTCGGAAACCTCCTGCATCAGCTGTCCACAAGATTGTGACAAAGAGTGCCCAAACATATATTTTATGTGTCTGCTTCTGACCTCGAAATATCTCAGGAGCCATATAGCGTGGACTGCCAGCAGCAGTTGTCGCGTTGTCCACTTTCTTGCTCAAGCCAAAATCTCCGAGCTGAAAGTGATAGCCTCCGTTCGGTTGGGCGATATAGAGGATATTCTCTAGCTTCACGTCTCGATGGATGATGTTTTTTTTGTCGAGATAGTGAAGTGCTCTAAGCATTTGATGAAGGAATTTCTTCATATTGGGGCGTCTTCCACTCTCAACCAATGACTTCAGGGTTCCATCTTTTAAACCCATAAAGATCTCCACCTTCGCTCCGCCCCAGCCTTGTGACTTGATGTAATCGACAATATGTGGCTGGAATCCATTAGCTTATTCGCAACTTAAATACCTCGAAGAGTTACTTACATGTTTGAGAGTGGAAAGAATCTTTGCTTCGCTCCCCAATTCAGAAGGCATGAGGCCTGATTGATTTCTTGTCGCATATCCAACTTTTTTCAATACCTTCACAGCCATGAGTTTGCCTGAGTCCACATCGACAGCTTTGTATACATCTCCAAACCGCCCAGCACCAAGCCGAGTCCCTATTGTCACATGCCTCATCTTCGATTCGCAGTTCTGAGTTGGGGAAGCGGCGTTGGCTACGTATTCGGTGGTAAGATCGAGACGGGGGTTGTTAATGTAGCCAATGCGATTACTTTCTTGACTCTTGATTTTCTCCATGGTTTGGACAGGATCTTGGTACCATACCAGCTCAAACTCGATGGTGTCTGAGCTTGATCCGCCCATTTGAATAAATTTGTTGAGGCCCTCCTGGACGACAATTTTGCGAGGGCGCCCAGGCTCGAATGGCATGGCATTTGGACCAGAGACATGGGATGTATGTGTGCGGGATCTGTCATGGAACATGATAACACATGTTTGTGGGTCGACCTCAAACGAGCATTGGATCCGGGAGATACTGGGGCATGCGATGTAGATATCAGCATCGCTACCACGCCCTAATGTTGCAAGAGTATTGTTGGACCCCGATGGGCGGATGTGACCGATGTCCAGAACATTCTTCCCCTCATCTGACACTGTGGCGAAAACGCTGTTCTGCTGATCGGAGACAATTTCTTCAGCTTGAGGGTTTTTGGGTTTGAGATAGAATAGGGCGAGGTGGTGTGGCATTTTGGATAATGAAATGAGTAGTTGTCCCTCACTATCGGAGCAGGCTCGTCTTTTTATGTAGGCATGAGCTGAGTGCGGACATATTCAGAATACCCCATCAGGGCCAGTGAATTGCAATAGATTGCCATGTTGTTTTGCGACATGTATCACGGTTAGCGCAGATGTCCCTGTGCTCCATCTGGTGGCTCGGTTGACGCTTGGTCACGTCACGACGTCACGGCCCTAGTGAGTGTTTAGGCTGGCGAGACCCAATCTTAGTCTCAGCCAGCCTGCTCAACCTTGCGTAACCTCATTTTTGCCCATGGGCTCTTGTGGTGCTTTGCTCCCGGTAAACTGAAAACGTGGAACTATTGTTCTCCTCAGCCCTAATGCTTGAGAAATGTTAACGGACGATGTGCAAAGAATTTCCCAGCTAAAAGGACTGAATGGTCTGATTCTACTGAGTGTTGGTGGCCATGCACATTGTGGCTGCTATTTTATTTTTACTGAGACATTTCACCCCCTTGCTTGGTGGTGGACAGCCTCAAAGCCACTTTTTTTTTTGCTTGGCGCGTCTAACTACCCTACCAAGGATATGCCGATACCTGGGCGAACCCTATGGCGCACTTTCAGTCTCAATTGTATGGCGTATTTTCGATCTATATTGAGAGGGTAAATCAGTCTAAATTAGAGTAGTTTTTCGGTCTTTGAAAGACCAATTATTCGGAAAACATCGGTCTTTTATAAGTCACGTGTGTGGCTGGTGTTGTGGCTGGTGGAGTACATCTCTACTACCCACTGCTCATGAGCGTTTACTCGCATCTGAGGGTGGGGGCTCATAGAACTATAGAAATCTGAGGATTGCCAAGATTCAAAATCTTATCTGATCCGGCCATCTTATTAGAAATTTGAGCTCCGACCATTTTCGGTCCATAATATGCCTCATGACAGTGTTAGAGGCTACTCTTTCCGTACTTCTCTCTCTTTATCATCCCAGGTATTCCTTTGTCCGCTTATGAGGTCTTGTTCCAGGTCAAAAATGGGATTTCTAAAAAAGAGCACACGGAATATTTAAATCGCTCTTCTTCCCACCTCTGTTTTCTCTGCAATACAATATTATAAACACCTTACAACATTACAAACATCTATGCAGACCACGAAATTTTGTCGCCCAGGCACGCCGTTCGAGTATCGTTTCGGATACGTGTGGCCAGGACATGAATATATCGATTCTCCATCGTCTTCTGAGGAGGAACGCATGGATAAACTAAAAATGCACCGCCACGCGTCGTTTCCTCACTACCAATTCTGGGGACAAGTACGCATAGAGAACGAGTCGATAATAAAAGCACACGCAGACGGAACATGTCGCGTACCTTTTGGAGAGGAAACTATGATGCTCGCTACAAATAATGTGAGGGAACGTTGGAAGGAGCAGGGCATCTGGGACGATACTTGGGGTCTTGATGATGTCGGTTGGCAATGGAAACATGAAGAGATGGTTCCACTTGACATATTTGGGCCTTGTCCCGATATCCCAGGCAAGATGTTTTCATTCGAGTATGAAAAAAGCGATGAAGAGATAAAAATGATTGCTGAACAAGTTACACTCGAACGCCGACGCTCGCGCCCAATCTGGCAGTTCGAGTACCAAGTTTCTCAAGCAAGTGCACGAATCAGAGATCAGGTGAGCAGCGGTAAAATCACCGTCGCCGATTCCCAGACTTGTCAACAATCAAGCCAATCAAGCCGGTCTAACCAAATATAGCCTACAGCAGCTAGCGAGTTACTATGCTTGGCTAGATCGGCTTGATTGGCTTGATTGTTGACAAGTCTGCCGATTCCTCCAAAGACGTAGATACAATGGCCTACGAAGAGGTTAAGAGAAGTTGGATCAAACAGCACATTTGGGACGATGAATGGGATAGACTGCCCGGAAGACACTGGATGCATGAATGGGTTAGTGAGGAACTATTTGCAGCACTCTTTAGTTAGTCGTAACTTGAATAATTCATCTCAATTTTCCTTATATCTCCACATATATACATGATCCGAATGCAAAGTAGCTGAAGTGCCAATATTGAGCTCCTGCTGTTACTTGCGCATCTTGCACAGTCCTATCTAAACCTGAAAATCCTGATGCAACATCGATGCATGGACAGTACGCCAAGGTTATTAGGACTATGACTGCGCGTTACTAGAGAAAGCGAGGCGAGGAGATTGCTGACTCGTCTGAGTCGATGGTTGTTGTCCCACCCGTCTTCCTACACGTCAACACACCCAAAAAAATTAGTTCACGTGCCACAGTCTCAGAGCTTAGGTATTGCTCGTTTCTGAATTCTCGTCCTGGGGCACTCTCTTGGCACGTGTCCATGCATCTCTAAACACCTGTAGCGCAAACACGCTCCAGTGCAGCTGGATAACACAGCAAGCAGGTCTAAAGCATCCTTGCCTGCCTCCCAGCAGAGTGCAAAACTGCAATAGACGCTTCGAAGGTTGCGTACACATACAGATACCTCGATCGCTTCTGTTGTGGGCAATGGTTGAGCATCCGGCTGCGCTGTTGCTGATACTTTGCTAGATAAGGTCAATCCCGGGGTCGCGGGACGCACGGTGTTATGAGACAAATTATGGGTACTTCGACTTTAGGACACGATGGTCATTCCTAAAAAGCTAATAATTGCGGTACCTATACCGGAATAATTTCTACACCTTCTCGTAATACTCCGCACCCTGTTTAAACTGGAAAATTACAATCGCATTGACACTTTTTAACCTTGGGTGCGATGAGTCTTCTTTTCATGGCCAAACTAGTCCTTTCTATATACACCCACGACAAGGCTTTCGCTTAGCCAAATTCCATGCCAAAGGTCGTTCCTAACTCTTAGAAACCGGTCCTAATGAAGTCAGGCTAACATCAGCCTTATGGTTGGCGTGGCGCGAGGATTCATGCGGTCTCGCCACCCTGGTCAGTACTTCTGTTCAAGCAGCTTCTATATCTGGTTAGATTGAGCCCGCACTATGCTGTAAGGCGATGTAAATTACTTATGTCAGAGCTGCCAAGCTCGTCAGCTATCAGCATGTGGCTTTGCAGACTCTCGCGTTCTGATTGGCAGCCTTGTTGGTACAGCGGCAACCGAAATCGTTCTTCTGAGCGCACGGCCGCTTACTAGATGGGTCTTAGGGCTGCACATGTGGCTGAGAAAGTGGCGTGGATGAGCTGTGCCACGTCTACAAGATCATGGCGGGTGCGGGTCGGCCATCCTCCCTGCTAGCGTCATAGGAGGAGTTCGTCAGTTTAACGATGCTCAAGTGGCGAATCTTCAACGAATATGTAGTTCTAGAAGTAGCCATCTCACCGCCACTTGAATCGAGAGCTTGCTCGAAGCTTCTCTGTCGCAAATTAATGCAGAATATAGTCATGCTAATCCCCGGCCCTCTATGAAAGAGAGAATAATAAAATATAAGAAAGCAAGTTACGTTGGTAAGAATTATATTCTGCGCGGTGGGGCTGAATTGTTAGTAACATGATCCGCCGAGGGTAGACCCAATTATGGTTTGAGGATGCGCAGCCCTAAACCTTGGCTCGCTCAACGTTGGTGTCGGCACCCTTATCGAGTGGTAGCTTCACTACCCGCTCGTGGCCTCTAAATGAAGCCGTATGGAGTGCGTTGCCGTAGTCTCCACCCTTTGCGTTGATGTTGGCGCCCGCGTCGAGCAGCAGCTTAACTACCTGCTCGTGGCCTCTAAATGAAGCCGTATGGAGTGCGTTGCCGTAGTCTCCACCCTTTGCGTTGATGTTGGCGCCCGCGTCGAGCAGCAGCTTTACTACCTGCTCGTGGCCTCTAAATGAAGCCGCGTAGAGCGCGTTGCCGTAGTTTCTACCCTGCGCGTTGACGTCGGCACCCTTGTCGAGCAGCAGCTTTACTACCTGCTCGTGGCCTCTAAATGAAGCCGCGTGGAGTGCGTTGCCGTAGTATCCACCCTGCGCGTTAACGTCGGCGCCCTTGTCGAGCAGCAGCTTCACTACCTGCTCGTGGCCTCCATCTGAAGCCGCCTGGAGTGCGCTGCCGTAGTCGCTACCCTGCGCGTTGACGTCGGCGCCCTTATCGAGTAGCGGATTTACTACCTGCTCGTGGCCTCTAAATGAAGCCGCGTGGAGTGCGTTGCCGTAGTCTCTACCCTGCGCGTTAATGTCGGCGCCCTTATCGAGCAGTAGCTTTACTACCTGCTCGTGGCCTCTAAATAAAGCCGCGTAGAGTGCATTACCATAGTCTCCACCCTGCGCGTTGACGTCGGCGCCCTTGTCGAGCAGCAGCTTCACTACCTGCTCGTGGCCTCTAAATAAAGCCGCGTGGAGTGCGTTGCCGTAGTCTCCACCCTTCGCGTTGGCGTCGGCGCCCGCGCCGAGCAGCAGCTTCACTACCTGCTTATGGCCTTTAAATGAAGCCGCCTGGAGCGCGTTGCCGTAGTCTCCACCCTGCGCGTTGATGTTGGCGCCCGCGCCGAGCAGCAGCTTCACTACCTGCTCGTGGCCTCTAAATGAAGCCGTATAGAGTGCGTTGCCGTAGTGTCTACCCTTCGCGTTGGCGTCGGCGCCCGCGTCGAGCAGCAGCTTTACTACCCACTCGTGGCCTCCAAATGAAGCCGCGTGGAGTGCGTTGCCGTAGTCTCCACCCTTCGCGTTGACGTCGGCGCCCTTGTCCAGCGGTAGCTTCACTACTCTTTGATGTCCATGTTCTGCCGCGAGATATAACAGTGTCTGGCCATCGCTGTCTCTCTTTTCTAACGCTAGCGCTGCCTCTCTTTCTTCACTTGGGAGCAACGTCTCTAATACAATTGATAATCCAAATCGTACTGCAAGATGTAATCCCATGCTGTTCTTAGGATATTGCTGGCTATAATCTAGATACGTATGTGTTGGACGTAAGAGTACCTGTGTAGCGCAAGAAACTAATTTGTCATGAGAAAGAAATGAGTAAGCTAGCTCACATATCTGATCTTCTACTATTACCGCATGCTCTCCCCAGTGCTTAGCAGCATAGTCTAAGAACTGGCTTTCCTGAAGTCTCTCTTCGAACTCTTCGTCAGAGGAACAGCTGCCGGTTTTGAATATACTGAATGCTAAGTAGGTAAGGCATGTCCAGGCGATATGTAGTTGAGCACCTGGATCCCATACATCTCGGATACGCTCAAAGTATTCTTGAGTGGTGTAATGCACGAGACGGATAACATCGCTTTCTTGATCAACAAGGACTAGTCCAGCACACACAGACAATGGGTCCTCAACGTCAGGTACATTCTCGGGATCAAGCTCCGCCTCGTCTGGCTCTACTGCTGGGGCACGGCGGATCTCCATTGTGGTAGGCGGTCTTTTCGCATACGTGATCCACGACGGTACTTTTTTGGCTAGTTCATAATCTCCGTGTAATTGGCCTTGTATGCGTTGGATAGCTTCCTCGTATGCTTTGTCGAGTGCGGCCGAGCCTTTTAAGAGCTTGGCTAGCGTTAACTTCACGTCCTTTGCCGTTCTCTTATCTCGCAGGGAATCGGTGTGGAGGCGGGCAAGAAGAAACCTAAGAATGCGTAAGTCTGTATTACATTAAAATTTGGCTAGGAAGAGCATACATGCCGTCTACTGCCTCTACGATCTGTTCTTCCACAATCTCCTGCAGCGCAGGGTCACGCTGAATACACCTTGGCAGCTGGTATAACTGGCCGGCCACAAAACGCTTCACATCCTCTTTACTAGCCTGTACCTCTAGCTTCAGCGCTTCGTTAAATACGTCTACAATCTCTGGAATGAAACGTGAGGTAGCCATTAGGCGAACGTCCTGTCCTGCCTGGAGATCGCGGGGTTTGGCCGGAAACTGGCGCCGAACGCCGTTACTATCCTGACATTCATCTAGAGCATCGACCACAATATAGACAGTGGAATAATGTATAAGTATATCTTGGAGTGCGCTAAAGACCTCATCAGGCGATGGCCTAGTTCCTCTGTCAGCATGCCGTTTGTACAACCGTTCCACGGGCCCTACTAGCGACGGCCGAGCCTGCACCAGCTGCTTGAGGATAGCTGCCAACATCCTGGAAACATCCTGCTCCTCCTGAGCCTTGTAGTTGCAGTACACATAAGCAACTCCATGTGAGCTGTTCTGTACTAATTTCAACAGATGGTCGATCGCGATGGCCGCTACTATAGTCTTGCCAGCTCCTGGGATCCCTGGGCAGAAGAGTGTTGTCTGGGGTTCGCTGAGCCACATGGCCACCTGAGGCGCATCTAGAAACCACTGGCCTGTACCCTCCTGTCTGCGCTTTATAATGTCGGATTGTTGGGCGGGGTAGTCTGTAGATGGTATCCATTCTAGAAACCTGCGGTGCTCCGCGTTGTCTCCGCGTGTCCGAACGGAGTTGAGGTCGGATTTGATGGCTTCAGTGTCGGTCTTTATCGCTCGAGAGAGTTTGCTTGTACACATAAGTAGTGCCGCTTTATAGTACTAGCATAAAGCTTACAAGTGGTCCCTCTGTAACGCTATCTCAACCAGCGTCTTCAAACGCTCGATTCGGCCCAATATGCTAGCCATCTCCTCTTTCTTGAACTTCCACATGAGCATATCTCCAGCCTTCTTTAGTCGACCTCCATCTGTCATCCTAGCCTGAAGCGTCTCTAGCGCTTGCTTGAACCGGTCAAGCGGCCCATTCTCGACTGCAAGCGCTCGAAGGGCGGTATACCATTCCTTTGTTGCATCTCCCTCTTCTACTTGAGCCCTTAGATTAAAAAGTAGGTTGTATAGATTCGAGGTTTCGAGAGCGCACTGTGTTCGATCTTTCGAGGCGTCCTTGACGTCGTTCAAATACTCAAGGACCTTGGCCGAGAGCTGGAGAACAGCGATGATGCTGGCTGTAACACTAAGTGGATCCATGTTGGGAGAGCGTGGAGATGGATAGCGGCGGACGCATGTAGAAGAGCAGGGGAAGAGAGGACGGAGACATTGTGTAAGCAGAGAAGCTGAAGAGAGAGCGTCAAGCTGAGGGGGATGCAGCCGCAGCAAGGTTGAAAGCGGTCTAGATTCTCCTGCGCCGCACCTTATCGATAAGGTCGAACTGTGGTATCCTTGGCGCTTACCCGCTGGTGAGGTCGTGATAGAGCTTCTGGGGCTGATGCATTTCCATGGTCCATAGGATAATTCAGTTGTTGTATCGGTCAACTGTCCATTAGTGAGATCGACAGCACGGCGGTCGCTACCCAGGTGTTAAGAGTCAAGGAGGACAGGCATTGATCTGAGTGCTACAGAGTTCCAAAAATATCACTCAGCAAGCAAGCTACCTGTCCCAAAGGTATTATGAACGCTGTGCATCACTAGACTAAGTCAAAGTGATTCCTTCCGCTAAAGCTACCCCGCCAAGGCCAGTCACCTACAGTTTGGGGGTGGGGCTGCGTTGCGTGCTAATGTTCCTGCATGCAGAGCCTTAGTGTTACATTAAAGATTCGCCACTTCAGCATCGTTAAACTAATGAACTCCTCCGATGGCGCTAGTAGGGAGGACGGCCGACCCGCACCGGCATAGACCTTGTAGACGCTTTAAAATCTATAGACAATGGGTTGGTACATGTAGCACAGCTCATCTACGCCACTTTCTCAGCCACATGTACAGCCCTTTAAGCCCCTAGGACCCATCTAGTAAGCGGCCGTGCGCTCAGAAGAACGGAAGTGCAGGAACCAGAAATCGATTTCGGTCGCCACTATATAACACTGAAGTCGCACCTGCCTTTCCAATAGACACAGCGATATCATCCTGTAATGTAGAAATTACATAACTTATCCATCTTTAAGCTAACTGAGACCAGAAAGGATCAATACATCTTCGCTACTAGGACGCTCCATGGATGCTGTAAGTCTAACACCTCACTAACACGCGTCTTCTTTGCCTATGCCTCTAACGCATTTGCTTCAGTCCCGTCTATTTCTAACGCAGTATTCTTGCGTTTTCGACCACGTTTCCCTTTCCCTTTCTCTTTAGCAGCATCCTTCTCAGCCCGCTTTGCCCGAGCCTCTATAAGGTTCTAATAACTCATAACTCTTGCCATTCCTAGTACTTTTTATTTAGTTACCCGCCGGACCTTCGCTTCGTTATTAATTACCACTAGGAAGTGAATATAATTCTACTAGAGTATGCCCTTAGCGAAAGACATCTAGACGGCTTTAGCAAGCTTCTAGATAAGCTTCTATAGGCGCTGTCTAGTCGCCTCATTCTGAGAGCAGGTCGTATTTTGCTAGATAATTAGATTTTATAGCGATACAACACCTTCCGCTGTCACTAGTGTCTTCGGCGACTGCACCGCGTCTTGTAGTAGACTAGTCTCAACTAGACGATAAGGCCCTACCGTCACCCCGTCGGCTTTTAGAGTGATTAGCTTAGGTAGGGGCTTTAGTATAGTCTTAAGCACTCGATCTGGGTTGAATAGAAACAATCCGCATGCAGTAAAGCCAGCCTTAATATTCCGTGGTGTGAAGGCTTTGCTCCTCGCAGAGCTATACAGATAAGTGAAATGCTCCTTGCCTACTATATTAATACTGCCTCGCTCTAATCGTTCGACTTGCTTATGATAGGCCGTCTTTAGAGGGAAGAATGTAGAGACATCGCACGGCTGCAACTTGTAGGAGGTGTAAGAGGGGAGGCGACACAATATAATATTATTTAAGAGACAAAACTCTAGGATCTTAAGGGTCTCGTGCGTGCTAAAACTATCGTAAATTAGCACTTAAGGTTTAAGTGCTCTAGACTTTTACTAAGCTCGTTCTTTAGTTTCAGAGTTAAAAATACGCTTCAGCTACTATAGACTAAGATAAGAGTCCGTATATCTAGACTTAGACAGCGCATACTGCTATCTAGGAGTGGGAAAGGTAGTCTAGTTACTCCAATGAGTCGCAGCTAGCTAGATAACTATAGGGTTTAGATACCTACTATTAGCGCTAACGCATTCGATAGTAGTAACGACTTCACGCTTAACACGCGCTCCTCTATAGGTCCGCATGTCATTCTTACCTAAAAGGACCTTTACAGAGCCTAGTATAGATAGTATTACCCTAGTCTCGTCCATATTATAGACATTCTCTACTAGGATAGCTGGATCACGTAGTACCCTTTTAACGACTTCGAACTACTGCGTTACTTTATTATAGATATTCTTCTCGTGGCAATTCTAGTCTAACGCCTTGACTGTTCTCGCTCGAACCTCTGGATGTCGATCCTAGAACGCCTTCGCCCAGTTCTTGCCTGGAGGCTTAGACAGTCTACTCAATTCTATTCGGTGCCGGGCAAGGTAGAAGGCTAACAAGGGTAGAAACTTTATTCGAACGGGTTGTCCAAGATCGGCTAACTATAAGACAAATTTAGCGAGGGCATCTTCTTCGTAAACGGTGAGATATTGTTGGCTTTGGGCCTTCTCCTCAATCGAGCGTTGACCGATACCCCCCAGCAATGTATGCACCAGCCTGGATCAGCTAGCGTGTGCGATCCTAGGAGGCGTACAATATCCTGCGCCTGTTTCCAGCCAGCGTGTCTTTGTGTTTGCTAGTACCTGTAGCGCATTGTCAATGCTTTCAGCTGAAGACCCGAGCGCCTTCACCATCACCATAAACCCGGCCTTGGCAGTCAAGGGCGTATCAACATTCACCCGGAACACACCTCTGAGGCTCGGTCCAGGCAGATGGTACTTCGGATCCGATTTACGGGCTCTGGCCGCCCGGTGAAGAGGCTGTTGGCCTTGCGCGGAACTATCCGATCAAAAGTTTGGGCCGCCTAGCACACAGGCCACCCCACCAAAGACTCACCCATCATCTCTCATGACCACCCACCCACCCAAATTTGAATATGGAGCTGGTTTTTTTGATGAAACGGTTAGATCTATACTTGGTTTGCCACCCACGTGCACGCCTGCAGGCACTAATCCGGCGTGGCATGCTCAAGATGAGCGCCCTTATGAGCTTTCCTGGTATCCCTTCGTCTGCTGAACTTTGGCCTCGCGTAACACGCCAATAGGAAAGCGTAGCCAATTCGTGCCGAATATGCCCCGGCAATCCTGTTCACAACAAGGGGGTCACGAGTGGTTATCGTTTAGTCGCTTAGCCAATAGGACTTATTCGGCACGAACTAGCTACACTTTCCTATTGGCCCCACTCATCTTCATTGCGCCCAAAGTTGTTGTATTGAGGATATTTTTGATGTATCATCTTCTTGAGACGCCGTTAGTGAGGGAGTAGTCCTCCATGAAGCGTTTCGATGTGACTTTGGCTGGAGTAGCCCAAACTTTTGACGAGAAACTGTAGCTATTTTGTGTGCACACCATTGATCGACTAATAGTCAACCAGTGCAATACGCTATATGTGCGTAGAAAGTAAATCCTTGCAAGCCGAATGAAATACCTGTGCGATATTCCGGGACGGGCGTTGACACACTAAACACAGCACAGTAGCAAGACCACCACTCTTCTGATATTGACTTTTTACTTTTGTAAATAGTGATGTAACGCTATATGATATCGCTTCAGGGAAGTCCGGGCAACGAATCCTCCATCTTCTGTATTCGCTCCCAAACCTCACTCCACTTTTCCCACTCGCCTTCCGGCAACTTGCCACTGATAGGCAATCTGCCACCTTCCAGCGTACCAAAATTTGTCACACGCTTGATAGCCTCCTTGATGCCCACGATACCGTACTTACCAATAAATTCCTCCGTCGTGCTTACAACATATTGTAGCTCCTTGATCTTGCTGAGATTCTCATCGGTAATGGGTCGTGTTTCGGCGAGCTTCATCAGCGTGCAAACCGTCTTGGGGTATATGGCAGCCAAACCATCAATGACGCCTGCCGCATCGAGGAAAACAATGGGAGCAAGTTGCTGCCCGAGGCCACTGTACACTTTGAATTTGTTATGGTCGATCTTTGGGTCGAGCGAAACTTGGTTGTGCCATGATACCACGGCGTGCGACATTTTGCAGCCTACGATGTTGGGATGTTGGGCGAGGATGCGGTATGTCTCAGGTGTGACCATGACGCCGTTGGTGACGCCAGGGTAGTTGTAGCTATACGTGATCAGCGCCCATCACAAAATGCTACTATGCTTGCTGCCAGCACTCACATTAAAATAGGAAGCGGGCTTTTGTCTGCAACAATAGTATACCACTCCCGAATCCCCTCCTGGCTGGCCACCGTGCCAAAGTAGCCGGGCGCAAGCACAAGCCCCCATTGAGCACCAGCTTTCTTAGAATCCCATAACCACTCTAGGGTTTCGTCTACACTGTTGATCAAAGTGCCTGCCATGATCGGGTAGTCTTTGAATCCAGCTTCGTCTAGCCCTCTGCGTACACCTAGGATGACTTGGGTGCGCTCGTTGCGCGACATGTGGATGGCTTCACCCGTAGAACCGAGCAAGACCAAACCGCGGACACCATTTTTGGCAAGGAAGATAGAATGCTTGACCTGGGTCTCAACGTCTATATCTGGTTGCAGCTGTTCACCCGACTCGGATTTGGGTTTGAAGAAGGTTGGAACGGGGACGAAGACGCCCGTTGGTGGTGATAAAGTCATCTTGTAGATTGCGTCCGCGTATTCTATTTGTATTATCGTGTTTTTCAATCCGATTTGTTTGGTTTCAGAAATTTTATCGGATTGATATTTATTTCGGCTTCAGCTGGTTCGCCCTCTCGGATTCCATTACCCCACACTCCGAGCTTAGACTACCCCACCATAGCCGGGTTGTCTTAAAACGAACAATTCTATTCGGGTGATCACTTTCCGGCTGCCTTGCTTGGCACCAAAGAAATACTAGGAGCGCGTGTGTTTTCTTAAATATTAGATAGATTAAGCAAAATTTCTTTCACTTGATGTTATGTTTAACAGTATAAGGACGCAGCTTTTCTTCCGAAAAGTAATTATTTGGATAAAGAAGTAATCGGAGCTCAAGTTGTATAGCCGGAAAGTGGGTACCGAGCCTAATGCTCAAATATGATAAATATCCTGTCTCATGACTCCGAAATACATTGCACAACGACGAACCGAGGACACCTTGAATGATTGAAGGATATACAGATGATATCTATCTAAGGATCGTTACCAGCATCGAAGCAGCCAGACCATTCAAAACGCCGCGATGGGTAAGATAGCTTCCATCGAGTATTTCCGCGTCCTGCCGCGATGGCTCTTCGTCAAGGTGACAGATGCTGAAGGGAATGTTGGCTGGGGAGAAGCCTCGCTAGAGGGCCACACACAGGCCGTGGAAGGCTGCTTGGATGCATGGGCCGAGAAATATGTTGGTTTTGAAGCAGAGTTCGTTGTACCATGGTACCGATTGCAAGACTATATTCCAAGCTAACAAGCGTGCAGCGAAATCGAGCACATTTGGCAAATGTCGTGGCGTACTAGTTTCTATCGGGGCGGACCTGTATTTATGAGCGCACTGGCTGGTATTGATATCGCGTTGTGGGACCTCAAGGCTAGAAAGCTCAATGTCCCGATTTATCAATTGCTCGGTGGGAAGGTGAGGGATAAGTTGAAAGTGTATGCATGGATTGGCGGCGATAGACCGAGCGATGTTAAGACGCAAGCGTATGTCTCTTTTTCTTCAACCATCCTTCGCTCCATACACGGCATATTCTAAACTCCTACCAGCCAAGCCCGCAAATCCCAAGGCTTCGCCGCCGTAAAAATGAACGCTACAGAAGACATTGGCTGGCTTGATAGTCCCTCCGCCCTGAACTCCGCTGTAGAGCGTCTCAAGACTGTAAAAGAACTGGGCATGGATGCTGGTATGGACTTTCACGGACGTGTCCACAAACCCATGGCTAAGCAGCTCGCTCGTGCCCTGGAACCCCATCACCCAATGTTCATTGAAGAGCCACTGTTATCCGAACACATCGGCGGCATTAAAGATCTTGCACAGCAAACCAGTTGCCCAATCGCGCTTGGCGAACGCCTCCACTCTCGCTGGGACGTACGTCCCTTCCTTGAAGCAGGATGTGTTGACATCCTACAACCCGATATCTCTCATGTCGGCGGCATATCAGAAATGAGGCGTATAGCAGCCATGGCGGAGACCTATGATGTGGCTATTGCACCGCACTGTCCTTTGGGTCCTATCGCTCTTGCGGCGTGTTGTCAGGTTGACTTTACTCTTGCGAATTTCGCCATTCAGGAAATGAGTTTAGGCATCCATTATAATGCCGGCAGCCAGGATCTGACCAGTTATACGAAGAATCCTGAAGTGTGGAATGTTACGGATGGGTACATTGGGTTGTTGGAGGGGCCGGGGTTGGGCATTGAGGTGGATGAGGAGTGGGTTAGAAGAGAGAGTAAGGATGCGAAGGCTTGGGTGTCGCCGGGATTTATTGGGCCGGGTGGTGAGATTAGGGAGTGGTGAAGTGATAGAAAATAGAGAGTATAATTCTATTTGTGAGTCGGGTCGGTACAACGCATATCAGGGTTAGATGAACCAGAGAAAAGCTTCGCAACTTGTAGAAGGCCAGTAGAGAAAACCAGTAGAATAAGCCAATCCTCATCATCCCAAATATTCCATAAACATATTTCCTAGATACATATAGCAACAATATTTCTACATTCATAACCTCGTAACCGATTCCAAAAACAATATTCTCACAACCCCCTCGATCAAACCCTTCTCCCCCAAACCTGATTCCACCTCGACGTTCGTCCCTGGCTAACTGTTCCCCCTTGCCTCGCACTAACTGCCTCCCCCGCCCAAAAATACCTCCAATTACTCACCCTCACACCATTCCCATTCCCCGCAGCAACCGGCTCCTCCACAGTCATGGCCTGCAGTTGCTCCGCCGCCACGGCCGCCTCTTCATCTTCGTAGATCTGCATGTCTTCTTTGGAAATGTATAGCGCGCGACAGATGGGGCAGCTTATTTTTCGTAAAACGAACCATGAGACGAGGCATTCGGCGTGGAATTCGTGGCCGCAGACGTGTAGTTTGAGGATGGGTTCGGAGGAGGTGGGGGCTGGGGGGTGAGTCGGGGTTGGAGTTGGATTTGGCTCAGGTTCAGGTTCAGAGGGTGGAGGTTGTGTGGGCAGAAGGACTGGTTCCGGAGGAGAGGGGGCGTGGAGGGTGGATAGACATATTGCGCTGTTGGATGGGTTAATACGGATAACAATTGGATTGAGGTTGGTTTTGCTGACCATTCTGGTTCAGAGATTGAGGAAGTATCTTGTGCGCTTGATACTTGTTCTCTTGCTTCTGCTGTACCAGTAACTTGATTATTGGGAATACGCGTCCCATCCGATACCTCGGTTACAAGCTGTAATCGCTCTCTTGCTTCAGCACGACGGAGTGCAGGTTTCTTGACTTTTCTTGCGGGTGGGAGTGTGCGTGAGCGTGAACGTTTGCGAACACAAAACACGCAGAGACTGAATGCAGCATATTGGATTAATACTCATGTTCTTTGTTGGAGAGCCGCCGAGGGTATATGCCTATGCGCTCGGTGTACTTACAAAGGACACAACACAATTACAATGAATACAGGAATTAGAAAAGCAAAAGCCGTGGGCGTCATGCCAGACTGTCCCACAGTATTCTTCCATTCTCGGCTCTGCAACTCCATCAACGCGCCTTGAGCCGAAACCGCTGGCATCGTGACTTCACACTCCGGGCGAAACCTGCAGGGCGATATTGCGCGATTCCGAGGTCGTTATCGGGAAAGTCGGCAACGCCGTATGCGTGAGAGCCTGGGCCGTATGTACAATGTCGAAGATCCCGTGGTCAAATCGAGATTACTGATACTCACTGAGGTTTTTGTTTGTCTGAGGTATCCGCGGCCGCATTACCAAAAGTCGCGCGCGATTTGCGGCAGCGCCTTTCTTATGCCCGTATTCCCCGCAAAACATGACACCTCCAAGGCTGCGCCTCCACAGCCACGCTAGTCTCTAGATTTCCCTTGGCCTCGCCGGCCATTTCAAATACCCATTCAGTCCAATCAGCGTAGATATAGTATTTGATTGTGTTGGCTCCATGTGGCAGGTGCATGAGCTGTCCATATCACGCCATTCCAAGGTGGCAAGCAAGCACACAAGATCAACTGATCTCCTCCAAGAGTAAGGCAGTGTCTCGGCTGACGCAAGATTATACGAGACCTCGACAGGGATCCTGTGATTGGTTTGGTTGCGCCGAACGGCAGAAGAGTTGGACTTGGCGGATGCCAATGCTAAGCATTGGCGGCAGCGGAGTGGAGCGGGGAGGGGGTTGTGACAGGGATTAGACGCATGGCTCTGCAAGTTTTACATATTGCCCAGAACGTAAGCGATTGGAAAGCTGATATGCTAGCTTAGGATGACATGTTACGAGGTTGCTATTGGAGAGTGAACCACAGGCGAGGATGGCCTCGAATATGGTGGAGTTCGCAAATCGCCGGTTCCAGTTTTCCAAGTGTAAAAGGGTTAAGGTTCAAGGCTAGGTATTTCTTAAATGTTTCTTAATTACTATAGAAAAGTACGGCTAGAAAAATGTTGCAGGCATCTCATAGAGGCATAAGGTATCGCAAGCAATGCAAAACTTCCTTTTCCGTGATATCCATCAACGTAAACTCGACTCCAGTTGCAATGCGCCCAAAAGACCACTACTATTTCCATCTCAGCATCGTTTTAGTGCACTCATGGTCGTGACTTCTTCTCGTCGCTCTCACCATCTGTGCTGATAGCTGTGCTAAGATATCGCTCGAACACACGCTGCTCAAGATCAACTGAGCCTCTCCTGCCAGTGCCCGCCTTCGCGTCACGCTTCCTGAAGAAGACGCGTTTGCCAAACTTCCAGCCCTCAACTCCAACAAAGAATAGGAAAGTAGCAATGAAGACAATGCCCCACTCCCAGCTAATACCCTTGTGCCTGAACACAACATCGTTGATGACCGGGATGTATAGGACGGGGAAAATGGTGACAAATCCGAACATGATGGAAAAGAACAAGAACTTGTTCCTCCAAACATCGCGTGCCCACTGAGTGAAGTACTTTTTAGATCCAGGCTGCATCATGAAGAACGAGCGGCGCATATCCAACATTTGCCAGGCGAGGAACAGCGAGAACCAGGTAAGGCAGGCGAAGGTAGTCGCACGAGCACGGAACACGGTATCACAGCTTGGGTTATAGGATTTGTTACAGTTGTGACCAAGGTTGCCATCGCCGAAGCCGAACATGACGATGGAAAAGGACGCGAGACAGAGGGCGGCGATCCAGAGGCCGTAGAAGAGCATATCAATCATGACTTCGAGCGTAAATACACCGCGCTTGAGCTATGAGGCATTAGCATTTGTAAATTATGTGGAAACGTAGATGTAAAACGTACACTCTGTGGGGGACGATCCAAAATATCTGGAGCAGCAATCTCGAAACCAAGGCCCATATCAGGCAAACTGGATGTGATCATGATAATCCACATGACTTCAACGGGGGACACAGGGAACACAGAGAAGCCGCTGCCGTCCTTGAATGCGAGACCGATAAGCAAAACACAGGCCTGGGCGATATTCTGAGCAAGCAAATGGAGGATGAACTTTTGAATATTGTCAAACATGCGGCGACCTTCTTCAATAGCGTTGAGGATAGAGGCAAAGTTGTCGTCTGTGAGAACGATATCGGAAGCATCTTTGGCAACATCAGATCCAGTGCCCATACCAATACCAACATCTGAACGCTTGAGGGAGGGCGAATCGTTGACACCATCACCAGTCATGGCAGCGAAAGCCTTGCGTCGGTGAAGGGCATCGATCATGCGAACTTTGGTGTTGGGTGCGCATCGGGCGATAACTAGAGGCAATAGAGGAAGATTGTCGATTTGCTCGTCACTGAGCTTATCAAACTGGGATGCAGTCATAACCATGGCGTCCGTAACTTCTTTGGCGAGAGTCTCCATGTTCGAGGGCAGAATACCGACTTGGGCGGCGATTGCGCGAGCAGTTCCGGGGTGGTCACCAGTCAACATGTGCACCTCAATGCCAGCTTTCTGGCACTGACGGACAGATCCAGCGGTTTCGGGGCGAGGTGGGTCATAGAGACCAACGAGACCACGGAAGATCAAGTTAGATTCCAATTCCTTCCTGTCGTAATCTGCTCCCTTCTCTGGTGCCTCGCCTTCAAAGTCTTTGCTTGCAAGTGCTAGAACACGCAGACCTCCGGCAGCAAGCGCTTCCATGTTGGCCAGAATCTCTTCGCGATAATCATCATCCATCTCTGTCGCAGACTCCACCTCGCCGTTGAAGACATGAGTGCAAGAATAAATAACTCGCTCGACAGCACCCTTAGTGAAGACATGTTTCTTAGATGTGGCGGTCTCCTTGAAAATGACTGACATTTTCTTGACATCAGAGTCGAAGGGGAATTCGGCAATTTGCTTCCATGCGGGTGTGTCTCCAGTGGTATACTTGAGGCGGTTCCAGTCGAATCGAGATGCAAAGACTTGGATGGCAACCTCAGTTGGATCACCTCGCGCATTCCATTGCCCTTCATTTGTCTGATGAACATTCGCAAGGTTGGCCAAAGAGGCAACTTTCAAATAATCGATGAGGTGTGGGTTTTCTTCGATGAGTTCCTCAGAAGTCTGACTCTTCTCATCAATATCAGGGTCGATGTGACGTGGGTGTTTCGCCGTGAAGGTGAGCGATCCGACGGTTGGGTTGTGCGGTTCGTCGCTCGTGCCGACGGAGTAGGTACCCTTGGCGGGAATCCACGCCTTCTTTGCGACCATTTTGCCCTGGGTGAGTGTACCAGTTTTGTCAGAGCAAATATCAGTAACACCACCAAGAGCCTCAAGAGACTTCAAGTTGCGGACAATAACGTGTCTTTGCACCATTCGCTTAGTACCTGCAGCCATTGTAATAGTCAAGACCACAGTAAGCGATGCAGGAATCATGGAAAGACCAGTAGCTACAGCGTAGATGATGACTTCACGGTTGTTGGAGAATTTGTTGGCAGCAAGAACAATGATAGCGCAGATAACTGCAACACCAAAGAGGAGGATAGCAAGACGAGCAAGCTTCTTCTGGAGTGGAGTTCCAACGTTTACACCAAGGAAATGCCCGACAGCATCAGTGGCAGTCAAAGTCCAAGCCTGAGCGTAACGATGTGGCTTGGCTTTGCCGCTTTCATTACGCTTGACAGGGCGAACACGGGAGTCTTTCTTTCGAAGAGACATGGCGATCGACCCGATTTCTGTGTACATGCCAGTGGCGAAGACTACGCCTCGAGCGCGTCCCTTGGTGACAGTCGAAGAGCTGTAAGCGACATTGAGACGATCACCAGGGCCAGTGTCTTCGTCAAACACGGCGTCGCCATCTTTGGCTACGGGGAGGGACTCGCCGGTAAGCAGAGCCTCGTCGGTTTCAAAATTTACGGCTTCAATAATACTAAATCTTGTTAGTAGGTTTTCAACAAACTGCGTAGATAGTAATCACCGGATGTCGGCTGGGACAGTGTCACCTGTCTTCATTTCAACCAAGTCACCAGGGACAACCTCAATGGTGGGGATGGTAACCGTTTTTCCGTCTCGCACAGCAGAAGCTGTAGGCGAGGAAAGTGAGCGTAGTGAATCCATAGTCTTCTCGGCGTTGAACTCTTGGAAAAAGCCGATGATGACATTGAGCAGAATGATGGCAGTTACTACACCACCTTCAATCCATGATTCAATAGCAAAACTGACTGCCATGGCCGCAATCAAAATCTAGGTGCATTAGACAAATTCTTAAATTGTGAAACAAAAAACTACTCACCAAAGTCATGGCGTTGGCAACTTGCCGCGAGAGAATCTTGCCTGGTGAGACGCCGCCATCATCACCCAAGTCGTTCTGTCCATGCTTCTCAAGTCTAGTCTTCGCTTCCGAAGTTATTAGACCATCGTCGGGATTACACTGAGTTTGCTCAATGACCTCTTTGAAGCTAAGGGCATGGGCGGGTTTGGTGAGAGGATCATTAGCCTGACCGGGTGAGTGACCTTCGAGAGATGGTTGTTTCTTTCCCATATCGAATGGTTGATCCTTCAAGGTTAAGAAGGAGTTAGGGATAACAAGCAAATCAAGATCTGGGGGATATCAAGCTCTTAAAACCCTGGGCCTGGCAAGCAAGCGGGACATAGCATGGCAACAGCCAAGAGACTCGAGATATGGGCCGCTTGGCGTGGTGGGAACCATCCTGGGCTCAGGGAACCGACGTCACCTTCGGTCACAGTCGGCAGTGAATCCAAGAGAGGGTCTAACATGGTTGGTAAAGGTGCTGGGCGGACTTGGGAGCTCCCGCCTGGGCGTAGCGGAGGAGCCAGTCTTTTGCAGCACTTGCAAGTTTGCTTCCCATGGTTTCCCAACGGGCATTTCATTCATTTGAAGCTATCATCTCAACTGACTATTGATGAATTCCTTTCACCACGATGACGACAGCGGGGTCCGGAGATGGGTGAGCGGGAGGGGTGGCAAAGGGCAGAGTGTGGCAAACACAGCTGCAAACAGCCAAGCATCCCGCTCGCTTGTTTTGTGCCAAGTCGCGCTAAATGGCTAGGCTGGTGCCGAGATCCGATCAGGCTGGGTTTGGTGCCTCAGCATTCAAGACTCTAACGTCATCAAAGTCGCCATTTTAAGTCTTTGCGAACGGCGGACTCGGGAATGTGTCCAATCGCCTGATCCAAAACTCACTTGCTTGCTCCGCCAAGATGTGATTCCCTGGCATTGAGCCTGAGGCGTCCATTACTCCCACATCTCGTCACTCCGCAGCCCCAACGGTAAAGCTTGTGGACAAGGCGTACTTGCGGCCACTGGCTGCTGTATGGCGGAGGCCAGACTCTTGAGCCTGCTTATCTTCCATTTGAACCTTGTTGTGCTTTGCCCAGAGTCGGGCTAAGGTCACGAGTCCCAACAATCACTCCTATGCCCCACCAGTCAAACATGAAGAAAGCGCGCAGGTTTCCCTCCTGCAGATGCCAAACTTTGGGACCTTGTGGTCTACTCTCGAGTTGACCATCTCTAAAATCGCCTAGCCTAGCATTCGCTGATATTTCATGTGGCTGTACCTACGTCAAGAGCAGGATTGTTCCGATTTTTATCAGATTACTTACCAAAGCACATAGAATATCGAACCCCGCACCGTCCCTTATCCTGACAAGGGTCCCAAACTCCAGCCTTATCTCGGGAAAAAAAGGTACAACCAGATATTTCAATTAGAAGTCTGGTAGCATGGCCATTCTTTAGAGCTTCCTGGTCTCGGATCAGAATCACAAACTTTGCATAGCTGGAAAAGATTTATCGTGACTCAAGTGGATTATATTTCACTTCCATCCGAAGAAATACATCTCAATATGATGAATGAGATAAATGTCTTTCCAAGTAGAGAACGACTTTGAGGAACAACTGTTCGCAGTTGATCACACATTCGACCGTCCGGAAGCTTTCCCAACGACCGCGTGCCTGTGGAAGTTCCGTCGCGCATAATCTCTCGAGATACTCAACCGCACTTTGATGCCCCAGTGGCCCTTAACCAGCTCGATAACTCTCCTAGAGTCGATCATCCACGGGTCGAGCATATCATTTTACATGAAATGCTCTATGGCTATATTGAATAAGTTATCTGGAAATGCACAAAGGGACCATCCAAGATAAATGGGGTATATGGCAAAGGGTCGGTTTGCGACCAAAAAGGTCTTCATTGGCCATGGTTGTTCAGGGAAAATCTTTGGACCTGGGATTGGTCGTCATGCACTATTTCCTTGAGGATACATCGCACAACCAATTCCCGCAAATCGTTCTCTTTTTGAAGGCAGCGGCTATAACAAAATGCCCCTTATTCTCAGCAAACTATTGTCACATCCGAGACACTACACCTAAACACGTCTTTTGCTTTTGCACTAGGGTAATTTACAGCTTACTCGATGAGTCCAAACACAGCGCTATGGAAAAAAAATTGTTGCTGGAACTGCGCGGCCCCACGAGAGCTGCACGAACCGGAAGATTTTCTTGTTACAGGTAATGAAAGACTAGATACACCGGCATTATTGGTGTGGTATCACAGTCACGCGGTTGACAAAATAGTGCCGACTCACAGTCGCCGTGTCCTCACCAAAATGAAGCGAACGCCATTGCCATGACTATATATAGCGCCCTATAACTCTATAATAATACCTTTTGAGCTAGTTATAACTTCTTAGGTAGAATATTTAAGCTTTTTTCTTTCATTTAGCCTATTCAGAATATCTTATTTCTATCATTGAAGGGCGATTTCACGTACCTGGAAGAGTGTCATTTTTCTGAGTCGCCACTATTTTGTCAACCGCGTGACAGTGTAATTCGATCCCGCCCGGTGGAAAGTATGCTCAAAAAATCTCCGGAAGCTTCAGTCATTAAGGTTAGAATGTTAGAACTCGGAGCAATACCTAATTAAGGTTCTGCAGCGAAATACGCTACGACCCTTGCACAGCTCTGCTCTTTTCGTAGTATGCTCCAAGTTCGTGCCCAAGTACTCTGTAGATATGAGTATGATTGGTGAAGATAGGTACGTGGGCAAAATTTTCAATCCTTTCCTCTTCAGTGTGCGCCCTATTTTATATCCCTTACTATCAATTAATACGCAGCACATCGTGGTTGCAGAAATCAAGTACTCAACTTCCTTCTGTACCACTATTACTAAGCTTGACAAGATATAAACATTCTGATTACGGATAGGCCTCGCTATGCCTAGCACACATGACATAATACATGTCGCAGGATGCAAATGTTTCTCTGTTAAAGAAAAAGATTTTGTGTGGAATGATAACTGAACTGAAAACAAACAGCTATCCGGGTTGTATTATGTGAGCAAGGGCGCAATTAGGGTGCAACAAACCTAACATTAAATTCAATACCATAGCCTACAAAAAAAATTGAAATGAGACATGAAATCTCTCTTTAATTAGTTACCATTTGATTTCAAAGGAGACAATTGACGATGGTTCAAGCTCAAGCGCCAAGTAAGCGATTTCGGGACTTTAAATGGCGTCGAGAAGACAAACATGTCTTGAAATAGTCAGGTTTACAAGATATTTCTGCAATAGTGGTGATTCTACTGTCTAGGTAGGTCAAGTTCAAGTTTTTTATCCTATGTCCTTTTCAAGAAACTAAACCAGGAGTGCGCTTATCCGAGAATGGGTTGCGCACGTGCCACGTCCGATTTTTCCGAGATTTCGTTGTGACTCTTGCTTCTCTACCCGAACACACGTTCATGACTAGTTGAAGTTGATCATGACAACAAAAGACGTATCTCATGCTTCCTCTGAAGATAAGCGGAACCCATTAGTAGGATGGACGCCCGTAATCGAAATGGGTTCTCATTCGAAAATAGCGCCTGCGAACTTGTCGCCGGATGTAGATTCAAGCGAGCAAACATCGCCGCCAACAAAGAGAAGGAGAGAGGATAAAGAGAGAACAAGAGTTAGTAGGGCATGCGACCGATGTAAGAAGTGAGTTTTGACAGCCGTTTAATCTAGCTACAGATCGTTCCCCAGTTTCCCCACATCTTCAGTGCAGTGTGGTTCATATTTGGGTTAGCTAATACCACGACAGAAAAAAGACAAGATGTAGTGGTCGATGCCCGTGTGCGCTTTGTCTCAGGTCTAGACTGCCCTGTGAGTTTACTGCATCATATACCCGTGGACGACTACCCTCAGTCATTGTCGATGAAACTGCCATGTCTGCAAATGCGAATCTCCAAATTTCACCACTGGAACAAACGTCGACTCCAGATACTTCGAGGAAGGATTCATCTGCCACAGCCTTCCAATTTCCTGGAATATATCCATCGCCAAGCACGGATCATTCAATCTTTGGCCAAACAGAGAGACCCAATACAACCGGTGATGAAGCCCCCAATCCGCCCTCACACAGTTCACCCGAGCCAGCACGAGGTCAGACTGACCAGCAAGGCCACTATATTGGTTCTTCATCTGCTGTGTCGTTTCTTCTTCGTATTCAGAAACGCCTAAACCAAAATAGCTCATTTTCACACGACTCCTCTATATTTACCTTTGGCGATGCCCCATTACCAGAATTTGACCCTTCATTCTTCGTTTTGCCACCGAAACCTGATGCGCAGAGGTTAGTAGAAAGATACTTTGATTATGCAGCACCCACACATAGGTTTCTGCATCGTCCCACTATCGAAAAGTTAGTCGAGGAGTTTTACGAGACACAGGGTGACATGAGGAGTAAGGAGGACGCACCAGCGAAAACCGCGTTGTTGTTGATTGTTTTTGCCCAAGCGCAGGCTTACATGCCGCCTGGGAGTACGTCGAAGGATAACAGGTCTGATACCCAACAATGGTAAGGCGTAATTTCAGCTAATGTCAACAGTACTCGATATTTTTTCGCCGCCGAGCATCAACTTGCTAAAGAGCGTGGTGCTGTTCGGCTAGCCAGTGTGCAAGCTCGACTGTTACAGTGTTTTTATTTACTGACGCAATCTCGAATAAATCATTGTTGGAGTTTGTTCGGCACATTGTCACACATGGCATTCGCGATAGGCCTGAATCGAGGAAGAAGGTGTGATCCATCCGGCACCGTCGATTATGTTGAGCTAGAGAGTAGACGCAGGCTGTTCTGGGTTGCGTACTCTCTGGATAAGTATTTAGCTGCTGCCTTAGGGCGGCCACGAACATTCAAGGATGAAGACATTGACCAAGTGAGTTGCCTTGAGAATAAGGAGTTATGTGGCTAATAGGATACCCAGGAACTGCCAACTATAGTCGACGATACTGACCTTCTCCCCAATTATATTAATCCGACTCCCGCCAATGCCTATTCTTTAATGACGGCACCAGTTGAACATATCAAGTTAACTCGCATTGTCTCCCTAGTCCTCCGCGACCTCTACTCCCTCCGCCCACCCAGTCTAGCTCACCGTATCGAACTCTCCTCAAAGTACACATCTGAGCTACATACCTGGCGCTCTTCACTCTCCCGCTTCCTCAACGACGACGAAGGCCGAAGCATAGACTCACATCTCTTAATCCCTATCTACCAGCGCCAACGATCCGTTCTCCACATCTCCTACTGCCATACCATGCTACTAATCCACCGCCCCTTCCTCCTCTCAAACTTCGCAAGCCTAACTCACATGCCCACACACTCGACCTTCGCCCCCAACGCCTCCATTGACACATCAGCAAACATAGCCTCCTGCCTCGAAGCCGCCATGTCAATAGTGCGCGACGTCGACGACGTGTTCACATCCTCAAACCTCTTCCGCAGTTTTTGGTTCACACAGTACTACGCCTTCTGCGCCGTCGTAGTCCTCTACGTCTACTGCATCCAACAACACCTCATCGCCCCCGGAACATGCGAAGAATACTTCGCCGCAGGCCAAAAATGTCAACGCCAACTAGAAAGCGTAAGCGAAACAGATTGCCTTGCACGCAGATACTGTCTCGTCCTCGACGAACTACGACTCGAAGCTATCCGCCAAACAAAATCCTCAGACTCCCTATCAACAACTACGCCCCTGCCCTTCCGTCCTGCCCCGGATTCTATCACCGTTGACAAACCAGCTGCGGTGTTGCCCTTGTTGCCTGTTGAGTCGGACACTAGTGCGGATCCTAATGCGCCCTTTTTTGCGCCAGGCAATATGTCGACGCCGGACTCTGCTGTGTTTAATCCTAGTTTCTTACCGAATAGTAATATTATGGCGGATTTAACGAGTTGGGGACAGTTTGATAGTTTGGTGACGGCGGGGATTGGCTTGTTTGATAGTGCGGGGATGCAAGGGGATGCGAATTTTGGGTATGGGTTTGGGTTGTAAAGTTGGGAGATGAGGTGGAGTTTTTACTCGGTGCTTGTTTGTCTGGTGGGATTTTTAGTATATTTAGGTTAATTGCTACTTGATTGATGTAGATGTTGCATATTTAGTTATTAATGAGCGCTGGGGGTATATCCAGAGGCTACCTAGTAAATGTGGAACTAGTATTAGCAAGGTTGCTTAAATCAATATTTTGGAATCTGACATTTACACATCGGAGATTGAAGACCCATCCTATATGTACAACAAGGGATCGGAGAGTGCGGGTTGTGTGCCCCGTTACTTCGTGTCGCAGCCTGAGGTTTGCGCTGTATGCTTCAGAGACACGAGTCATCAATGAATTATTCTTTACCAAGATTGTGACATGCTACTATCCCTATCAAGAAGTATAATCGTAAGAACACGTAAGGGGTCGCAGCTTCGATGATTGGGTGTCTCGTAGCAATGTTGTAATCACTCAAGGAACTTCATGTGAAATTGTGAGAGAATTTGTCGTTGGCGAAATCAATTGGATGAACACAAACTCGTTGTGCGAGCTGTTCGGTGTTCCAAGCAATAATGTTGTATGACAATTCGATTCTTCCCAAGACAGACCTAGTTAGAGCAAAGGAGAAATGAGAGTTACTAGCGACAAATTCATGATGCACCATGTTCCTTAGACAGTGTAGGGCAGCGTGGCAGGCACGAGTGCTTGGTGACATTGGGGACGCAGGACACTGACCCCCCTCTTTTACGTGGATGGCCGGTTATAGAAAAGAATACACTATTGATGGTCTTCCTAGTGCTGAAGAGAGGTTCGATTTATGGTCTGAGATGGCATGGGGGGGGGGCCGTAAGGAGAGAGACCATTATTGAAACGAGACATTTGTAAGTTTGAACGAACTAGTTTAGGAAGCGATGTGGCATATTAGGAAAGGCTATTGACTCGTGGAAGCATACTTGATGCAGCATAAGGTTGCTGAAACCGCCTGTGTTGTCGCTGTATCTACCAGCTAGTCAGTCGAACGTGTCGAGTCTCAGTAGGCGAGTAGACGAATGGCATTTTTGGTCGCTGGTAGGCAATGTTGCGGGGAGTATTGACAAAGAAGGTACATGTACTATGGTGAATGGAGTAGACATGAGACAAAGTTCAGGAGGCACGGGCCGGTCGCGTTGCACAAGCGCGGCGTGCAGTGGCGTAATTTCCGGACGGCAGCTCCCTAGGATGACCTACATGGAGAAGACGATGCTTGTCGATCCCATTATTGCAAGAACCCCTTTTCGCACGGCAACCATTGTCGTCAGAGTGCACGTCTGCCATCATCGTGTTTACATGACAAACAATTCTTCGATTGCACGGGTCTTGATTGTTGAATACACTTCCACTACCATCCATCCCTGTTGCGCCCTCCTCGGCTCCTTTCATTTCGCACATGCGCTGGGCCTCCATCATTTCCAAAACCACCAGCAGCTAACTTCATGACGGCAAGTCACAACGCCATACGGTCACCATGAAACTTGATGAAGTTTCCACGCCTGGCGACACTGCTACGGAGAATACCTCCTCGTCGAGCAGTCCTGCGTCGCGCGCATGGCTGAGCAGTGTACGCCGCCCAAGAACCTCACCAGGCCCCAAAGCTTCAGCTTTGCGCCGAACCCAGTTATCCCAGGATGACGATCGTAGGGACTCTGCACTGACACCCTCCAATTGCATCACTACCAACGAACCTTCATCAACTCTCAGTCTGCACAAGACCCCAAGCTTGCCTGCTATTGTTGTCCAGGATGAGCCACCTACATTTAATCGTGGCCATGGTCATGCCCGCTCGTTCGACACGGACAGTGCACTAGAAAATAGGAGCCTTTTTATGGGCCTTGACACCATCATCCCCACCGGTGACATGGACGATCTCACCTCAGACACGCAGATATCTTTCTCAAAGCGAGGCAGCATCTTGTTGGGCGGAAAGAAAGCCAATAGGCGAAGTAAACAGTTGGGCATGTTCTCGGAAGCTGCGCCTGTGCCTAGCACGCCACAACAACAAAATGAGCAGGAGCCGCAGAAGGAGCCACAGAGAGAGTCGCAGAGGGAGTCACAGAGAGAACCACAGCAGGAACGTGCCCCACCTACAACTACTCACTTGTCCCCTCGGCAATCGACAAGATACTCGCCACGCGGAAGAGGCACCACCCAGAGAGTGCTTTCAGCCGACGAGATGATGTTGTCACGCAAGGTGCGTACCATGTATAAGCACGGCAACGAGAGCGCCGCCGACTGGGATACACCAGAGGAAGGAGGAATCAGCGGATCGACTAGCTTAATGGATAATAGTAGCATGATCAATACCCCCGCCAATACATCCTCGCTGACCGTCGATGGACATCACGAAGACGCCAATTCACTGCGAAGCTCCAAACGCGAAAGTATAATTTCCAAAGAACCCATGAAATTGCCGGTGGGCTAGAAGACTGGTCCAATCTCGAAGGCGGCGAAGTTGATCGCTATGGCTTCATCATTCCAAAAAAGTCGGCATCGCGAGAAGCTGGAAGCGATGATGGTCAGGACGGGCCTGAGCAATTGGGTATACACCGTGTAACAACAGCACTGCAATTAATATCTGCAGAACCAAGGAGGAGACGGCTTGGGCGCAGTGGCTCTAGAGCGCCATCTTCTCGGTCTGCGGATCCTCAATCAGGCTCGCCTAGGCGACGAGCCTCTATGAAATCCACTAAGCCCTCTAGATCTATATTCTCAAACCACACTTCGAATACACGTAATACACGTAGCACACAACGCCGGCACGCTACTGATATTTTTCCTCACAGCAGGGAACGCCGCTTGCGAAATGAAGCGAGCGACATGCTCCGACTTCCACCAGGTTTGGCAGAGGTCGCGGAGCAGCAGGAGGGAGGCAAAGCAGCGCAAGCAATGAAATCAAAAGAAATTGAGCGTGAGGGCAAATGGCGAAAAATGGCCAAAGTTGTCAAGTCAGGGGCGGATCAGGGGGGTATGCTCTTTGAATTCGACACCAGAGACCCAAAACTCATTGCCCGCACCTGGAAGGGCATACCAGATCGTTGGAGGGCTACAGCCTGGTACTCATTCCTTGCAGCCAGCGCAAAAGCGGAAGCAGACAGCCCCACTGATGTAGAGCTAATCGAGAGTTTCTATGAGCTACAGGGTGAGAGCTCAGCAGAGGACATGCAAATCGATGTGGACGTTCCACGAACTATTAACAGGCACATCATGTTCCGCACACGATACAGAGGAGGGTAAGTTTGGGTGGCACTTGAACCTGATCAAAACTGACGATTATAGGCAACGACTGCTTTTCCGCGTCCTTCATGCCATGTCCTTGTACTTGCCCGATACTGGTTACGTTCAGGGCATGGCCGCACTTGCCGCAACTCTTCTTTGTTATTACGAAGAGGATCGGGCTTTCGTTATGTTGGTCCGACTGTGGATGCTTCGAGGCCTTGAGAGACTCTACGAAGCTGGCTTTTCCGGTCTCCTGGAAGCTTTGGGCGACTTCGAGAAGAATTGGCTCCGTAACGGTGACATAGCGAACAAGCTACAAGAACTTGTCATCGACAACACGGCCTACGGAACCCGTTGGTACCTCACACTGTTTAATTACTCGCTCCCATTTCAGGCTCAACTACGTGTCTGGGATGTCTTCATGCTCTTGGGCGACAAATCCTACTCAAACTCACCGTCGTCTAAGTTTAGTGGCGACCTGGATGTCTTGCACGCGACATCGGCAGCGCTAATGCATGCAACGAGGGCGATCCTACTGGATTCGGATTTTGAAAATGCCATGAAGGTACTAACGTCGTGGATTCCAATCAAAGACGAAGACATCTTGATGCGTGTGGCAAAAGCCGAGTACCGGGAGAGAAAGAAGCGAGCCAATGCATGATGTTGGCATGCACTTCGCTACCTTGATGACCAACTTCACGGAATCACGATTGGGGGATGCGTGGTCCGGCCATTGGTCGATACTGTGACCAGTCATACCGAACCCTTCTGCCGATGGTTCCACACCACTTCTAGAAGACTTTATTGGAACAGCGCCGACCACTTTGGCGCAAGGGCGTCGCATGCTAGAAACGTGGCTGACACGTTCTGACCTCTCGTCTTGCAATACGCTTCACTTCTTGTGATGATGACAAACTTACGACAATATACCAGTTCTCTTTTGGCCTCTGCCGACTGCCTTTCGCTTGTCTAGCGTAGCAATGTTTTAGCAAACGCGATCGTCTCCATTATTACGGTAATTGGGTTGCTTCCTCCGATGGCATTGCAACGTCAAGTATAGGCTACGGCTAGGCGCATATATGGTGTGTTGGGCTTGATTAGCGATATACCACACAATACCTTTTACCTTTTCCTCCAGCGCATCATACCTGGAGCATAATAACCCAGCAGCACGGGAGTCATATAGCCTAGGTAGTTTACCTACAAGTAGTTTCTAATAATAAATCACATAATACTTGAATCGTAGCATATCAATACCCAGCAAGAGCATGATCTCCAAGAGATCGACCTGCGGATGCGTTTATCAAGTAACCGCCCCTTTGGTCGGGGACGGGTGCAACGGTTGGGCACAGATTCCTGGGACCATTCCCCACAGCGGCACGGCGTTTGCAGAAAATATGTAATGGCTGCTCTGCCGTTCCTAGCATCGAACCGAAAGGGTGATGATGATCATACACTACGCAGGGATAAAGTAGGCGAAAAAATAAATATCGATGTTTCCGAAAGAGGTAACTAAGCCTGGCGATACGGTGGCAAATTCGGTTGCCGTTTCCCCAGCACCTAATTTGCCCCAACACCACGCCAACATTTGCCTCCCAATATCGGGCCGCCGCTATTTCAGACCAAATTGGACCGATTGAGATGCGTTGTTTGGCTGCACCGAAGTACGCCTTGATGCCCTCGACACGTGACGACTACTACACACGGTGCACGTGCTGTCGATCGCTCGCCTCACCTTGAAAAGTCTTACCACCGATCAGCGCAAGTGTACGTTCACAAAAAGAATAGTGCGAACTGGTGGTCGACGGGGAAGAGGAACCGAACGCGAAGTGAAAGTAGACCCGAAGGTAGCTGCGAATCTTCCTTGTGATCACCTATCCCACATTGAACGCTAGTTAGGCCACATGTGGACAGAATATCCAAACCATGGACATTTATGCGAGATCGCTAATTGCAACTCACATTGCGTATGGCGGTATGCTTGTTTTTGGTGCATTGCGGTTGATTTGCCCGTAAATAACAAACAACTTTTCGGCTCTTCTGTCCCACATGCTGATTAGACGTAGCCAGGCACGCGAGGTTCATCATACGCGAGTAATTTCCATTTGTTCAACTCTTCTGCAAGCCTCACCATATTCATGATGCTAAACCTCTCAGCATCTACATAGTGCTAGAGGTGACGTGGTTCGTAAGCATTCAATATTATACCAGCGTCATATCGAGAACTGCCGATATTATTCGCCCCAGCCGAGCATCAGAGCTTCAGTGTAATTTGGCTCAAGGATTCGAAATTAACGGCAGAATACTTCCCATTGAGCTTATCTACATACCTAACATAGTAATACGGGCAAAGGAAGATTACTAGACTTTTGCGTCTGGAACTTTGTGTACCAGTCCCAATCCCCACTTCTCGGATTGATGTCGGCTCCTTCCCGCATGGCCTGGGACGCCACGTTCCCGCAGGTGTCACGGATCCAGACATTGACGACTCCCAGTTTGGATATGGAGACTGTAATACAACGCCCAAAGCCAAGAACGGTAAACCTAATTTACCTACTATAGGCTCATTCCGCTGCCAAGGTAGAAGTGGGTACTCACGAGATATCTTGTCTAGAACTGGAAGCTACTTTTGCAGTCACGAGAGGTTGCGACACACATCAATGATGATTGGCTACCATTGTACCCATGGCCGCCAAAATCTTGCTTGGAGATCCTTCGCACAGATCTGGGACGCCTCGGGTTTCAGGTTGATCTACCAATCTGATCAAACCAGGCAAGGCCCTAAGCGCCGACGCGGAAATTTAACTACCAAGTTAATCGGCCACCAGAGCCAGGCACTCGGTGATTGCTCAACGCGTGTCCCTCAATCTAGCGCTGCATGCTATTCACATTACGTTCTGCGCTGCACTAGTTGACGAGGACTAGAAGCCGTGAGTAAATGGTGCTTAGCGTACGTTGCGATTCATGGAGAAGGGCGATATCTTCTTTCCCTCCGTCCCCTCCTCCCTCCCTTTCTCTTTTCTTTCTTTCTTTCTTTCTTTCTTTCTTTCTTTCTTTATTTTCATTCTTTCATTCTTCCATCCCTCCCATACATGATACAGTAGGTAAACTGGTTGGACTGGCGGGCGTTGTCGGTCTGGTGTACCATGTACGTGCTCCAGCACATGATCGCTGTCCTTATCGATTGGCCATGCGACTCTCTATATCACGCTATGCCGATCCGGAGGGGTTCAAGGCTGACAAGGCCCGACAAGGTTCCCTGTTCTGTCGCACTAATTACCGTGCGTTTTTCATCTAAACGCGCCCAACGGTTGAGCTATGACGGCATCTGCATTGCCGCTTCAAGCATTAGCTTCCCATAACTGAACAGACTCTGCAATTGGGCGCAAAACACTGCATGTCCGCTAAAATCTACAGTTTCGTGTTAACGCAGCGCGACTCTGTCCACACATGTCTCATTTCATCATCCATTTCGGGATATTATTGCACGGCTGAGATCTAACCATGCCCATGACCCTTCATTTCAAACCGGGCAGCCTCATGTACCATGAGCCAGAGAAGCATCCGTGCAACAGCGTTAATCTCTCCCACAAAGTTGCGCCTCGCTTGCTCCCGGGACGTTTGAAGCCTGCTAGTTGGGCTAGCGTACTGCTTGGACTTCCAGGCCTTGCCATCCAGTCCCAATTCTTGCTGCTTTGAGCCTCGCCAACAGCTACAAGGCCCAACTGGTCAGACGTCAGACGATAACTGGACTGGTCGCTCTTCCGTCGTGTTGCTTGCTGTGTGTCATCGACGACCGGCCAAACTCTACACACCCTTTGCAGTCGTCAGAGCGATCATGGTAGACGCAGAGCTTGCGAAAGTGCCACGCAAATCATGCACAAATTACAATCTGTTTAGCACTATGGGGGCAATCGGACGGTATTAAACCTTCAAGCGCCTTCATCATATGTCCCTCAAAGTTCTTTGTTCAGTCGGTCGACCTTGCCGGCCTGAAGGCTGGGAGAGTGAAACTGGTCGCAGTACCAGCTTGATACGCTTAGCTCCAGGCCTGAGGTGTCAAACTACTGTAGCTGGCTCAAGAGCTGAACGGATTTGCTTGGCAGCAAAAATGGGAGCCAACAACTCTGCAACAAACACAGCGCCACATAGTGGGAGCCAAAACTAGAGTTTGCAGTAGCCAAAAGCCATCTCACGGGAGACAGATGGCGGGACAACAAGAACGCACCATACATAGTAGAGGCCCCCTTCACTCCACTCGCTGACAGGACTTATGTTGGCCTTGCACATCCCTGCCATTTCTTTCCCACCATCGTCCAGGTTAACGCCACGCATCTGTTGTCCTTGTTAAGCGGTCTGCCGTTTCGTCCTGCTCTGTGAGAATTACATCCATGATCCCCGTTGGTTGGTCTAACCTAGCCGGCCTTCGTCCATTCTCGTACACTCGTTTCCAACCTTCTCCGCCGTTGCCCACCTTCCCTTGCCTTCTTGATCATTCCTTTGACCTGGACCTGATCGCCAGCACCAGCACATGTGAGCCTTGACTCGGGTCCGATTTCCCTAGTCAGCCAGGTTCGCCCACCCACCACTTCATTTGCTCTGTAGCCCTACTTTTATTCGCGAACCTCATTGGAGCTTTTGTGTCTGGAACGCATTAACTTCAGCTCCCAAGGCAACGTCCGCCGAGCTCTGGTCCTTAAGTGGACGTTGCACCCGGAAACGTACTTTTCGGTTTAAGTATGTATGCTATTCCATCTCGTTCTGGAAATTCGACATCTTGACGCCTCCCGACAACTCATCTTAATGTCGAGCGGCCCTACCAGCCTCTCTCCCACTGGCTCCACCCTCAATGCTGCTCACACTCTCTGAACCAGTCAAGCCGGACTTCGATTACAAACCTCATGAATACTCTCCACCCTTCTCTTCCAAGGTTGCTCGATACTCATCAAAGCTCGGCGGCGGGCTACCACCCTCTCCGCCAATTTCTTCTTCTTCTTTCAACATGACTACACCTCATCGAGGGCTACCTCCACCCTCGGCAATGACGCTACCTGATCCAGGCCGAGGACCACCTTCAATGTCAGCCCCTTTGGGCTCGTTACCTCCGGCCCCGTCCCAATGGCAGTCTGACGATGGCACGAAGAACTGGTTAGCTGCGAAGACCGAGGAAGAGAGACGAAGACAAGAGGAGGAAAAGACTCGACAGGAAAGTTTGAAACTTGAGCAGCGCAAGATTGAGCAGTCGATGCTCAGAGAATCGATGCAAGGTGGCATACCACCTCATTTGATACCAATTATATTTGCGGGTATTGGTGGAGGAAATCTTGCCAATATCAGTGCAGAATGGATTCAGCAATACACAGCGACCGTTCAAGCCGCTCATCAGCATGCACAAGTTCAAACACAAACACAGCTATCTCCAGACATTCGAAGAGACTCGAGAATGCTCGTTCAGCCATCGTCATCGAGCTACGGTGGACCACCACAAACCCCACAAACCGTCCTCCCACCAACCTCAGTACTTCCTGGACAGCATCTACCAGCACAACCACAGCAAGTTTCAGGCGCATATGGCGGATTGATGTCGCCACGCGCAAGAGCTGCACAACCTGTCGGCGCCCTTAGTGCTCCCACATCTGCGCCACGCGCAATGCCTCAATCACAGCTGCCCAGACTAAGTACGAATGATGTAAGCATTCAGCAACCGCCTACGGCATCTGGAAATGCGCAGCAGTTACAATCGCAGTCTACACAGCAGGAACAAGCCTCGCCCTCTATTTACTTTCACCATTGGGTACCTCCCTCATCATCTAGCCAAGAGAAGAGTTCAAGTGGCAATCCACCAGCAACCCCTTCAGGTAAATATAAAGCTTCGCCTGTTTATCAAGCTCGTCAACGTGCGACGTCTCACGCGTCTGACCTAGAATACACCAGCTCCCCCAAAAAGCGGAAGGCCCAAGGCCCACACCAACCGCCACCGCCACCAACATCAGCGCCGCAATCCCACACGTCACCCTCTTTCTCGCATGTATCGACGTCATCGGCATCAACACCAGGACGACGAGGACACGCCCGGGGTCGTTCTGATGCATCTGCACGAGCACCAGAGGCCTCAAGCGCTCCTGTGAGCCGTCGGGGAACTGTCTCTGGGCTGGCACAAGAGATCATGCTCCGGCAGAGCGACTTCCAAGGGGACGGTCGACAGGCGGAAGCCAAATCGCAGCCACACCCGGATCAGGCGTACGCAGCTTCAACTCATCGGGTTGACAGCCATGGGCAAAGTCAACAGTCGTACGTGCCAAGATCTAAACCTGAAACCCCCAGCTATGAATCACATCAGCACTGGGATCGGCCATATATATCGCCTAAACGGGAAGCTGGGGACCATTAGATTGGATTTACTTAGTTTCAGCATTGCGCCTAGATCCAATTGGGACAGTATCTAGCCATCGATAAGCAAATCAAAAGATACACGAATACGGAAGCGATAATGGGACTAGGTGTCGATTGCACGTCATTTCAAACAATACGCCACTTCTCCAATTTCCTTGCGCCCGCAGCCCATTTCCAAGCGAAATGAGCTCCACCTCACCAAAATTTCCTCATCTCGAATCCTAGCACGTGCAGCACGAGCCGCAAGTGCGTGTGCTCGAGAAAATC
Source organism: Phaeosphaeriaceae sp. PMI808 (assembly GCA_021365335.1). Lineage (NCBI taxonomy): Eukaryota > Fungi > Ascomycota > Dothideomycetes > Pleosporales > Phaeosphaeriaceae > Phaeosphaeriaceae sp. PMI808. The sequence continues at coordinate 236,422 of JAJTIZ010000019.1, read as the reverse complement.
AAGGAACAAAACATTTTTGTTCAAACCATCAAACCATGGAGATTGCGATGCAATGTTTGCATGCGTGCAATAACAAGCAGAGGGCCATGGCGCGCGTTTCCCAATAGGCTAACCCGAAATTAATCCCGGATGTTGCCCATTTCCAGAACGGTGCCGGGGTCCTCACGGCTGAATCTATTCCTTCATCTTAGACTTTAAATCGCCGAGCGAAACGGCTGTCATCCGGATGCAGCCGAGTAGTCGTTTGCCCAGGATGCGATGCATGAATTGTTGATTGCAACGATGACCTTCCAGTGTTTGTTGGCCATAATGCTCGTTAGGCGGTGCGGCGCCACTGTTTGTTTCTTCTCGCCTCCCCACCTTCATTCCGGTTGCGGGTGCACGCATTTTCGAAAGAGCAATTTGCTCTCGTCAGCGGATGGGGCGTCATGGACGCGTACCCTCTCCGCAGCTGGATCTTCTGGATGAGACCGTCTCGTCCGTCAGCACTGAGCGTGCACGCAACGCACCCGTTCTATCATTAGTGTCTGCATTAGGGGCCCTCATATGAATACACAACAGTACCTATTGTTATTCTTCCGAACCGCGCTTGTCATACGAAACTCGCACACCAAGTTTTTCTATTAACTATTATTGGGTCATTCAGCTTTCCTAGAATCATGCATACGGCACTACAGGCTAGTTACTGTTTTTTTGCCCAAATGAGCTTTACTCCCTTTTTGTCGATTCTGGGTAGACAAGCATATCTATTTCTCGAGTTCAAGTTTCTCCGCTTGGCGCTTCCCTACTGTTAGGTATATTTTCACCGATATAGACCGAGTACACCAGCCCTCATTACCGGCGTTGAGACGCATGAACGGGTCGGTTACCTCTCTGCCGTCAGCACAACCGTTCGTTGTTGAGCCTTGTGCGGCTTGTGCATTTGCACACCCTTTTTTATGGGCTCGTTGCACTGCGGCACAAACACGTACATCTTGGGAGACCGGTGATCAGAGCCTCTCTCTCTACCGTTCATGGGGGTAAAACACTCATTTGGATATCTGGCATATCAACACTGAATTGTACTACAATTATCATGGTATCACGACCGTGGCCTGCAGGACACTGGCGCGTTAACGAGCATTGCAAAACACGTTGTTTTGTATCCTTTTCCTTTTTTTCTTTTTCTTTTGTCGTCACTGTTACAAATACCCTTGGCTTCGCTGTTGGCTACAGATTATTAGCATATACCCCGTTTTCTCCCCATTGTCAGGTTGGGGGAGGGCAAGCAAGCCCGCTAGAAGCGGAGCACATATTTGGTGAGGTAAATGTTCTTTTTTTTGTTGACTTACTATCTTGATTCGGGTTAGTTATTTTGGCCTTATTTCATTTGAAATTCCCTGACGTGGCGATGTACACAAACCCCCCTCCTCCCAGGAGGGCAGATTGCCGAGTTGAGCGAGTCGGAACAATGATGCAAGATAAGTGCCGGTGTGCATGGATGAAGAGGGTGTATTAGGGCTGCATCAGCGGCTGTTTCTGTATATAGGTAACCAATTACATGCAGAAGAATGGAATGAAGTAAAGTCAGTGTCGTGCCTTAGCAAGTTTACTTGCTTTACTTTCATGCACATGCCACCAACGTGATAGCACAAAGAACATCATGTGGACAAGATCTATTTCCGCTTCGCAGTGCATTGAAAGTAAAAGTGAGATGTCGCGTTTCAGCCTTGGGGCGCCGCAGATGATTCTGTGGGTGGCGGCGCGTAGATATGCATGGGCTAGTGGGATGATTGGCGAAGTATACGATGTGGCTGTATGCAAGAAGCTGAGCGCCGAGACGCGCCTGACCGATGAAGGTTACAGACGATAGCCGATTTGCACGCGAGAGCCATGGTTGGAAGTGTATGTAAATATGTACATCGGGGGTATAAATGCAGGGTAAGTATAATAGTCAAAATGCTATCGGTGTCATGGGGTAGGTACATTAGACTGAGTGATTCACAGGCGATCGTTTTAGAGCACATGTATTCCCTGTGATTAGGAAGAGCAATATAGTGCTTCTGACGGACCGTTCCATGGTTCTGTCAGGATTCTGGTGACTAGGAGTGTTTTATCCTTCTTGGAGCCGTGTGTCATGCTGGACTAGGATGTGGTTGAAGGGAACTGTTCGACCACGAAAGATGAAGAGATATATGTAGGAAATAAATTAGTCACGAGTGTGATTCGGCTAATGTGTCCCTTGTAATGTGGCCAGGTTTTCCTCTTACTCCTAGAACGACTTCTAGGGTGCATGTCGACATTTAGTAAGTAGATGCCGAGGAAGAGGATACGCCACAGATGCCCCGCCATCGTGGCGTAACGCGCTACCTTTTGTTGTTGCCCCACCATTATCGATTGGTAAGTGCAGCCTGACGACACCTGCTCAGGTCTTGAGCAAACGACTCTGCTGCCTGCCACACGCTCGAGAGTTCTCTTTCTCTCTACCTCTCTCTGTAAATACTGATATAACCAACGACAACGTGATACACTCTTGACACCACGCTCACGCGCCTATCGATACCACTCCACTCCAGCTCGAGACAGTAGCTCAATTTAAAGCTTGGGAGAAGTGTAAACATGCAGATCAAGTATGTCGTAATGAACAACTTCTAGAAATAATGGATAGGAATAGAATTAGATAATAAGGAAGCGAAGCTAACGATAGTAACAGAGTCCGAACACTCACCGGCAAGGAGATCGAGCTCGATGTCGAACCTGACTACAAGGTACACCTCACCTATATCAATCGCGCACCAATCGCCCCATGACCGCTACCGCCGCCGCAACCGCGATTTCTGAGAGCGAATATTAACAAGTACCAGGTCTCGAGGATAAAGGAGCGCGTAGAAGAGAAGGAAGGCATTCCTCCCGCACAACAGCGCCTGATTTATGGCGGAAAGCAAATGTACAGCTAGCTCCATTACGCCCATGGTAAATACGGCGCTAATCATAATGCGCAGGGCCGACGAGAAGACAGCGGCAGATTATCAACTTGAAGGAGGTGCTACTCTTCATTTGGTACTTGCCCTTCGTGGCGGCTGCTAGACGTTCTCATCACCCCATACACATTTTGCTTCACCTCTGTTAGTATGGGCTAACGTCATGTGGTTCATGTTTCGGCAAGTCTCGACTCGTCGCACGCTCTAAGATCATGGACTGTGTGTCTGTGACGGGGTACTGGTGCGTTTGCGTTCGGCATGTGTGAGAGAGATGGGTGGGTGGTGGTGTCGGCTTTTTCGCGGGAATGATACGCGGTTGTGATAAGATATTCATAAACTCGATTCTTACGTTTGTTGCTTTATGGATATGAGGTGATGGGTTCTTTTTGGTGCAGTGACTGATATTCGCATACAGCAGTTACCATTTGCTTAACGTGTGTAGAGTTTTCAACAACGTTAGCCTATAAATGCACACGACACTGCCTCTTTACACAGATCACATTATTCAATTAACTTTTAAATGACCATAAACATCCCTAGTAAATTATCATAGGGATTGAGAACGCGTCACACTCAGCAAAAAATCACCTACGGTGTTGAACAAAACCGTTGAAAAAGTACTGGAACATCAACAGTCACGCCTCATAAAACTTCCCAAATAACCCACGCATATCTCCTATCATCTACTTCGGACACTCCATACACGCAAAATGGCCGCCAAAATCCCGTTCTGTGCTAAACATTAGTACATCGACACCCCCAACGGCACACGAATCAAATTCGCTAGCCTAGCATTGAACTCCGTATAAACCTGTGTTCTCAAGTGTGAGTGATAGTATCCTAGGGAATAAAGGGGAATGCGAGAAATAACATGCATCATAATACCAACAGGATTATCATCAAACGCCACACCAATCGTCTACGGCCTCGTCCGCATCTCCATCGCATACCACATATCCCCTTCACTCAGACGCTCACCCATCCACCATTTCGCACGCTGCATCGCCGCCTGCTGCCTCCCATTCATCTCCTAGTCCACAGGCGGCGCGCCAGGGCACATATTCGTGTGCACGGCTTTACACGCTGGATAGCGCCCTGTACCCTGTTCGCGAATCACCGAGTGGCCCCAGTCGCCTGCTTGCGCAGCGTAAGGCGAGTAGTTCAGACGCTTCATGAGCGTGTCGTACGTGCATGCTGTGTCTTGGAGCGTCCAGTTGCGCGGTGGGCCTTGCGATCAGCAGAATCCTGGGAGGGAGGGGACGACGATGTCGAAGCTGGGGGTGGAGGGGGAGTCAGGGGAGATGAGGGCTTGCATGACGTGTTTTGGAATTCGAAAAATATGCCCGGCCAGCCGTGCACGAGGAGGTGGGGGATGGCGGTTTTGGGGCGCACGCGCGCTTTTTCGTGGACGAAGTGGACGCGGAGGGATTCGATGGTTGTGGTGTAGTGGTTCCATGAGGAGATGTAGGATTGGGCTTTGGGCTAGGAGAAGGTGTTGAGCTAGTGGTTGTAGCGTTTTTTGGACCATTCTAGAGATGGGCCTGGGGGATGTTAGGGAAGGTGGTATTCTCTTGTTGATGGGATATGTGTGATGATAGGATGGTCTTGGTAAAGTGGAAGGCTAGGAAACGTCCTCACTATGATCGTCACCCGCGTCAGGAACAACAGGTATTGAAGGTAATCTTGTATCCGCCAATTTTCTAAACAGTTTATCTACTTCTTCCTTTGGAATATTGGGATCGAAGGGTAAGATTTTTTCAGACATGACACCTCGATCAATTGCACATTCAATGCTCTTATTTATTTTCGTCGAGGGCAAGATCTATATGTAATTGTGGACATTCCTCTCAAGCAGGCTATATCAACAAGCATCCTCTATGCCCCGCTTCTGACTGACGCCGTGATGGCGCGCTTCCGACGCGAGGAGTTGATGTATTGCGCCAATGGGCAATTTTTTGCGCGGACTTGCGGAGTACGTCCCATAGGCACTCTTTCCGGCACAAGCATTTGTGTAACCCGAAAATTCGCTTTGCTAGCTCTTGTATGTACTCTATATCTGATAATCTTCAGTATAGATTCATCTCACATAGTTCTAGTTTCAAGGTTTCGACCTCTCGCGTGACTGTCACCCCTGCTCGAATGAAGATTGCGGATTCGTATTGGCTGTTGTATTTCATATCCAGGCTGCATATTCTGGAAGAGAATTTGTATGTTTATGATTCCATGTGGAGGACCCAAGAACAAGCAAGCCATGATAGTCCTTTAATGGACTTCTGAATTTCGCGTGTAGTCATATGGGATGCCGCATGGTTCGCTATAAACCGGAAGTTCCGACCTTTCAGCGTTCTTCCTGTACGAGCGTTTCAAATCCAGGAAGCGTTCTGGAGTGACATGTAACCTCTGACGTAGACTTGGTGTCATCTTTCTTTTCTCAGGCCGTTCCTTACGCAACATAGCCCATGCCGTCTCGGCCTTTTTAGACTTCCGATCTTGAGGCCTTTCTTGCATCTTGGCCATGTGTTCTCGGTCATCCGCACTCACTGAGCACATATGGCACCTAGAACCCCCCAAACTAAATCGCTCAATAGGCGCCTCACATATATATTTATCGAAAGCTCGATTCAATGGAATAGTTACGCTAACCCTATGCAACGGAGTTGTGTGTATAAATGAACCAGAGGCAAAAGAATTCGGCGGTAACTCTGCGACTAGTAGGGTTTGATATCCAGCACTTGTGATTGCGTTAAAGTCTAATGCGATAAGCGGATTCGTAGGAATGTAATCTCCAAGAACTACAGCAGTATTAATGAAGAGTCCAGAGCTAGGGTAAAGGATGCGGGTCAGATATGTGGTACCTGTTATGTGGTTATTCATACCCCTGCTGTCTATAATTTCAATCATTAAAGACTTTCGGTGTTGCCGTGACTGACATGAACAGGAAAATTCAGATTCTTTTTGGCTTTTAATATACCGTAGCAGTTTGCTATAATTCTGGACGAGAGTTTGGGCAATCATCACTTGGTGTTTTTCACTATATCGGCCAACTCCAAAGGCCTCGACGACTTGAAGTCCGCCTGTCCAGTACCCTTGGGTTAATAAAACCAACGTTGGAACTACAGCAAAAATTCCTTTCTCATTCTTGTAACATTGACCCAATTTTCGCAGGAGGTAGCAATAACCAGCGAAACGTCCTGATAGAGTGATAGTACCATTGTCAACTACTACCTCCCCGAAGGGAGTTATCGGTATTATATTGGAATGTTCCGAAGCGCCATTCTGGTGAATGAATTTGGGTATCAAACAATTCCCAAAGTTCGTACTAGTCATATTCTCTTTGTCGGGGGAAGTTACGGGTGGTAACAAGGCCCACCAAACATGCCCTTGGAGTATTGCTGCTTCACACCACCAGTACCATGCTTGATCCTGGGATTCTCCCTGGATCGGTTTTATCTCTACTCCACTTGCCCCCATGATGCCATAAATTTTGTCAACCGGGACTGTTGCTTCTCTTTGGTAGGCCATTCCCATCACTCTTGTGCGGTCATTCCAGGTAAATCGTGCAGCAGACATTCTCCGCAAACTTGTGTTCACAAAGCAAAATTCAGATTCGAGACCAACTGAAGTGCATTCTTGGATGGATAGCGCTGAACATAATTTCGAAATACCACGAATTAGCTTGTCATCAATGGTCAGTGGATTGCAGTCCGATCCAATCTAGATAACGGACTTCGCAACGATATATTCTTGTAGCGTCCAAACCCGGGTTATCCATGAGGACTTGGTCAATTCTGCGAGTCCCTTCATTGCTTGAATCAGAAGTTTGCGCCCGGGGCCATATTTCCAATACTCCCTGAACTCTTTATCTCTCACGACCTCCATTATATTTACTTTCCAAACTTCTTCTAATGCCACAGTCATTCTATCGACATCCAATTGCGTATAGCCAAGTTCTTATTTCATCACGACAACGACAGCTTCGGCGTGTCCATAAATTTCTCTCATGAGGGGTATTTGCTCTAACTTGTCCGCATCGTCATCTTGCTTGATGCAGAAGGTATCGGCCCAGCAGTGTTTCACTGTGGGAAAGCGGTCGCTGATGACTTTGCGGACAGCATTCCCGCCAAATGAGGAATCAAAGCCTGATGAGAATATTTTTTCGGACCAGACGTGGGACACGGCGATGTATGGGGGGGCTTGGTCGATTTCGTATGTTTCGAGCGTCGAGGTCGATAACTGGTACAATCGAAATCGCTTCGTTGTGAACTTATGGGGTTTGACAGGCAGGTTTTTCAGATTCAAATATCACGGCTAGGGCAGGTATAATGGCGGAATGGAGGTGCGGGGTGGTGTTCGACAGCCTGATTATTGCCCACCGGCTGTAGACGACATCCATCAGTGCGTCACGTGTCTGAGCCTGGTTTCATTTCATCACGCTCCGGCTTGCGCTGTGGAAGATGAATCAACTGTGAGGCAAACCAATAATTTAGGAAATAGTCGAAAGGGCCATTCAGCAGATCTAAATTATGACACGAGGTTTGCGAAATAAATTATGCGAGTTCATACCTCAACTTTTGGCCCCAAATAATACTGAGCCACCTCAATCTTAAGTTTTGTTTCGCAGTGCAACTCCCTAGAACGTTAATTGGACACTTCTTAGCCTCCAAGTCTTATAAAATAAATTGTCTCCCCATCTCCTTGCTCCATTGTCCTCTCTTCTCGCTCCTTCTCTTTTCCCTACTCCCCCATAAGTGGCTTCCTACTCTTGACATCTACGTGACCAAAAAAACCTCATTTAACACTACCAGCTTCCTAACTTCCACTATAACCACAGTTCCTTTTTATATTTACTTGATTAACCTTTCTTTTATATTTACCTTCTCTGCATTTTTGAAGATGTATTTGGGAAAAGACTAAAACTAAATAACTACCAGTGCCAGTGGAGGGTTCTCTTAGGAATCGAGGCACTTCATTGTCTTTGCTTTCATTCTTCTGTTGTGTGGAGATTGTAATCTAAGTCGGCCGAAATTTGGATAAGCAATACGGTGCGAATCAACAAAAGTACAGGCACGTCACCTTTCTCTCGAGCACATCATATTTATAAAAGTTGCGTCTGATTATTAAACTTGAGAATAATATAAAATTTTGGTGTATGCTATTCCAAGACTACACCATCATATTTCTAAGGTGCTCTTCGTGTGTGTTTGGAACCTGGCTATAGTAGGACTCAAACTCGCACACTCTATATAGTTGCCCTAGCAACCCAGGCAACCTACCTGTTTAGGTGACTCAGAACCTAAACAGTGGATGTACGCGCTCGCGATCCGAGCGCTCAACACTATATAGAGCTCTCTCAGCTGTAGATATCTAATCCATGCTTTTCCTCTACACGTAACCAACTGCAGTTGTTTGAAGCTTCACCTATACGCCAAGTCGTATCAACAGTGTGACTACAAGGGAGGCTCTCTATATTGAAAACTGTGTGATAGACTTCTCAACCAATAAAATATTCTTACTAGAAAGGATTAGGCAATATGCTCATTATACATCATTTTCGTGAGTAAAAAGAAAAGATGAATTCCTGCCAAGTTTAACATGCCCGAAATCTATGAAGGTTGGTCTTGGCGAGGATGACTTTTACAACTCAGTGACTGGCGATTCAAACTACATACTACATCCCTACCTCCAAAACACCACTACCATCGCAAACCAAAACAAGCCATTTATCCCAGCCTACCCTCACCCTGATCACCCCACCCTCTACTTCCCCATCCCCTTCAAATACCCCTCCCACCCAACCTCCAACAACTCCCCATCTTTCCTCAAAACCTCCCTCTCATTCCCCTCCATCCAAACCCTCAACCTCTCCCTCACAACCCTATCCTCCGCCCCCAAAATCCTCACCGCCAAAAGCGCCGCATTAGTACTATTATTAATCCCCACAGTAGCCACCGGCTCGCCGCGCGGCATCTGCGTCATACTAACAAGACTATCCCATCCGTCCATGTGCGTCGCTTTCACGGGAAGCCCGATGACGGGCAGCGTCGTCCAGCTCGCGCACATGCCGGGGAGGTGGGCGGCGCCGCCGGCTGCGCCGATGATGACGCGGAGGGAGGTAGAGGAGGCGGATTTGGAAAAGGTGCGGAGCCAGTCTGGCGTGCGGTGCGCGGAGGTGATGCGTGTTGTGAAGGGTATGTCTAGTTTTTCGAGGATTTCGAGGCCGGCGCGGAGGACGGGGAGGTCTGAGTCTGAGCCCATGATTACGGCGACGAGGGGTTGTTGGGTTTGTGAGAGGGCGGGTTGGGGGGAGGGGGTTATGCCTTTTTGGTGGTCGACGAAGTCGATTAGGGGTTGCATTTCTTGTTCGGCGGCGGAGAGGGTGGGTGCTGTGATGGTGATATGGCCCATTTTTCGGCCTGGTCGGGCGTCGCCTTTTCCGTATAGATGGACTGATGCGTTTGGTGATGAGAGGGCTTTGTTGGCGACCTGGATATGAGAGTCTGGGGTTTTGCCGCCGAGGATGTTGAGCATGATCGATGGCTCGCGGAGACGAAGGCCAGATTGGGGAATCGGGAGGTCTAGAATCGCGCGAAGGTGGGCATCGTATTGTGAGATAGGGCAGGCTTCGATGGTATAATGTCCTGAGTTGTGTGGCCGTGGTGCGATCTCATTGACGAGGAGGTTGTCGTCCTTGAGAAGAAACATTTCAACGCCAAAGACGCCTTTGCCTTCGAAAGCACCAATAGTCTTCTTAGCTAGGTCTTGAGCTCTCTGTGCTGTAAAATCGGATACATTCCTAGGCGGCGCATATGTAAGCTTGCATATGCTGTCTTCGTGAACTGTTTCAACTGTTGGGAATGTGAGTACACCATCCTTTGTCTTGACAACCATAACTGCGAGCTCCAGCTTGAAATCTGCCCACCGCTCAGCGTACAGTGGCCGATTTCCTAACGCTTCTATTGCTGTTCCTACATCAGTTTCGCTCCTGACCACAAAGTTTCCACGGCCATCATATGCCTCCGTCTTGCTCTTTAGCATGAATGGGTACCCATAAGAAGCACCCACTTCCCTCAAACCATCCGCGCCTTTCCCTTTCAGATCAATGCTGTCTGCAACATCAACGCCATGCTCTTTTAAGAATTTTTTCTGTGCGTATTTGTCTTTGATGATCCGAAGTGTTTTCCAACTTGGCTCCACAACAACGTCACTGGCCACCTCTTCCAACATCTGCGTGTCCACGTGCTCAATCTCAACTGTAACAACATCGCTGGCTTGCGCAAGTTGTTTTACGGCTGCTGAATCTTTGAAAGAACCCTCAATATGGCCATTATGCGCCGATATTTGCTTTGCTGGAGAGGCTGCTGTGTCGAGGACGTTGACTTGAATGTTGAGGCGATTTGCTGCTTCAATAAGCATGCGGCCTAGCTGACCACCGCCGAGCACACCGACTTTGCGAATATCTGCCATGTTGAAATTATGGGATGCTAATAGAATGATGGAGTTGACGTCAAGTGCAGAGGTGACTACTTTGGGTAATTATGTGAGTGTGTGAGCTGCGTTGTGGTTGGTTGAATGCGGGGTCTTAAAAAAATTCAATCTACCAAAATACCATCACGGAATTTTTTGATAGAAATTGACTCCGGGATCGGACGAATTTGATCATTTTTGTAACACCAAGTCATTTTTCACATTCATCACGTTCAATCGCGAAGATTACAAAAGTTGTACATGTTGTTGTTTCATGAGATGTACCATGAGCTCGGGAGAGCCCTGGTATGTTTTCATTGCCTATCGAGACATTGAGTATCTTTTCACGAGCTTTTGATAAGCCCGTCCAGTCATGATTCACGCCTCGTAAGTTAATTCCCATGAACATGACCACGCCGACAACCCAGAAAAACGACGCTGCTGCCAGCACACGCTTAGACCTTGAAACCACGCGACCGTCTGCGGCCACGAGCACGCTCGAACTTGCGGCCCTTGCTCTCGATGTAGGGCTTCTTGTGAGAGTGGGGTCCCATGCCAAAATGCTTGACGGACTCACGGGAGTTCTTGGGTCCACGGAGGAGGAGGGTGTTGGCTCCAGTGGGGAAACGGGTGGCGACCTCATCGATGGTGAGGGTCTCGCCGCCAGCCTTCTCAACGCGTGCGCGGGCAGCGGCGGTGAAGCGGAGAGCAGCAATGGAGAGCTTGGGGAGCTCGAGGAGACGGATATCGTCAGTGACGGTACCGACCTGTCGCACGATTAGCATACATCTCCATAAACAGTGTTTGAGTGTCATACAATGACGATGGTCTTGCCCTCGTGTGCCTTTGAGGAGTGCTTGTTGGCGGCGGTCGCAACGATCTTGGACAAGCTGACGGCTATAGCAGGGTTAGTTGATGTTTGGGTAAAGCGATGCGTATAATTGTCTTACGAGGGCGGTTGACCTTGGACATCATAAGGCGTCGCAGAACGGTCTTGTTGAAGGGGGCATCGGTACGGCCTGGAAAAGTCAGCACACACACACTTTGCGCAATCATCCCAACCAGAGTACTTACGAGCCAGGAACTTGTAAAGACGCACCAAAAGCTTTACGTAGGGGTTGGTGGACTTAGCGACCTCTGTATACTCGTCAATCCTCGCATTCTCGATAATTCATGTTGCGTCTACAAGACAGCAATCGCCAACGCATTTCTGCGCCGACTCGACGGGGTATCACATACTGCGGTGCCCGTCTCGAACATGATGGCGGTCGAGATCGATACCCATCTTGACTGGTGATGAGCAAGTGGTGTTGTCGGAAACTGTTGGTTAGTGCTGGAGTCGTGCTTTCGCGAAATGTCGAAATGGTTGTGGGTGTCGCTGCGCTAAGGTCTTGGCAATACTGACCGCTTTGGCAGAAATATCACCCGTGCATTGATAATTTCGAACACACTCAAAATCTTCCAAGCTTAGTTAGCCAAATTCAGGAAGTGATACATCACATCACTGCAATACGCGACCGAGACACGCAGGTGGTTAATGTTGCTTCCTCGCACCCATTACCATTATGTAGCTAAGAGTATTTATCCATCACGCTCAAGCACAAGCCAGTGCTGCAAAATCTATATATGACACAACGTTGACGTTCGTTTTCCTGTCGTTGCTCCCTGACATGCTATGAATTAACTGAACAACGTTCAGACCATGAACGATGGAAAGAAAGGTCCCCATGGCATGGAAAGACCCGCTTGTCTATGCTTCAGAACACCGTAGCCCCACTCACTCCAGAAAGTACCCCAAATAAGTATCCAAAGACAAAAAAGCCAAGTATGAATGGTGAAGTGGCCATGTGGTCATGACACTCTATACGCGAGACTCGAACATTCCAATAGTGCTTTTGCGCAATTTTAGCATGTTTATACACCCTTCTCGCCAATAAGCTTGCCAAAGCCGCTATAGGCCTTGGCAGTCTGATTTGGAGCGTAAAGCGGCCCAAGGGATCCCAAAATCATGAACATGGATATGATGACAGCTGCAAAGACCATCAACTTGCGGAGAACGGGGCGAGTGTGGCCAAATTCTTGCCACTTCATGCTGCCTTGTCCGAGATACTCTCTAATCTTCTCGCCGCCAAGCTTGTAGAAAACAAGACCGCCAAGTGCGATGGTGTAACCGAAAGCTTGGAGAAGAGTGACGGGGTCCTTGAAGAGGAACATGGATGCGAAAACAAGGAGAATATCCTTGAGTACGCCAGACAAGGTGAGAACGAGCGAGGAGGTCTTGCCAATGAGGAAGACAACAGAGACGTTCAAAAGGAAGGCGACCAGGGCGTTGGCGAACAGGGTGAGGCCACCAACACGGTAAATGTCGTTCATGGTCAAGGATGGGAGCTCAGTGAAGAGCAGGACCATGCCGTTCATGCAAGCGCAAGCGGGAGCATAGTAGTAGAGCGAAACGAGGGGATCCATCTTGAACTCGGCGGAACTAAGCAGGCGTTGGACCATAACTAGACGGACGGCCTCGAAGATGATGCCACCGACCTGGAAAAGGAAACCAGTCATAACGAACTTGATCTCGCCAAGGGAAGCAATGACAACACCAATGACGATGAAGGACACGTTGCCGAGGGTCTTCATGTTCACTGGGGACACGCCGAGAGTCCAGGTCGCAATGAGAACAGCAACAGGAGTAGTAGCCTATCAGCTGTCAATAATCGAGCACATCCAATGGGTAGAGTGAAAATACCTTGAGCATCTGAATGAAAGCGACACTGAGGTAGAGATATGCCTGGTTACCACAGATCAAGCTTAAGCTAAAGAAGAGACCAATGGGGACAATTGCTCGGAGGTATACGCGGCCAGTCATGGGGACCTTCTTTCTTGAGTCGAGGATGGTGGTGAAGCGAGCGAGGAACTGGGTCATGATGGTCGCAAAGACCAAATGCCATGTTGTTAGGAAGATGGGGTAGTCTGGGAATGGTTAGGAGAGGGTGCAATTGGGTGGTCGATGTATGTACGTACGGAACTTTGCCGTGTCGAGGATGTACTTGTTGAAGACAATGGTGCTCGAACTGAGGGTGATCCACACTCTGCACGACAGTCAGCGTCTGAATTGGCGCGGTGCAAATGGGGCCACATACCCAATGTATACTGCTGGATGAAAGGAGGCCGGCTCAGGTGCAGATTTGAGCGCCTCAGGGTTCACAGTAGGAAGTACAGCCTGGGAAGTGTCGCGAGTAGCGTCCACTGAGGACCGCATTTTCTCGTCGGAAGCCATGGTGGTGGTATGAGATGCGCGAAGAGCGAGTGAGTGGTGAAGTGAAGGGGTTGTATGGGTCAAGGAGCGCGGCAGGAGGCGAGGCCGGTGTAAAAGAGAAGTTGTTCGCGCTAGATTAGATTGGCGCGGTTGCTGACTGGGCTTTGGAGACACAACGGGAGACACAAGCAACACTGAAGAGCTGTGACGGCACACACAAGAAGGAATGGAAGAGATGAAGGAGCGTTGAGAAGTGTTGGGATCTCAGGTAAATCTGAGGCAATTTACGCTAGGGGAGGGGCGGAGCGGAGAGGTGCACGATGCCTTTCCGGGACGTCTCACAGGGGAAGAGCACGGGGGCGGCTGCTACTGGGCAACGAACTAATAGTTTAAAAGAAAGATTTGCGTGGGATTTGACGACGTGAAACCGATCTGCTGTGGACCCGGATTGAGGACGCGCAAGCCATCATCATCGCTTCCAAGTTCCCACCTTTTTTTTCACCCACCACCTGCAAGCGTAGGTAATAGGGGTCATGTACCAGGTATGTACATGTGCAGACACGGCAGGACAGATGACAGTCGCACACTAGCGGTGCACAAGATGATGCGAGAGCGTCCGGTTTAAGCTTTACCGCTGTACTCCCTTAGTACTATCTATGTATATGTATGTACAGTGCTACATTGTAGATAGTATACCTGGGTAGGTACTTAATGGGGATAGAATGTCTCCCCTAGGCATACCTGCCACAATTCTCAAAAAAGTATCTGTTGCACGCCCATCACTCGAAAAACCAGCAAGGGAGAGACCAGTAGCCAATGATTGCGCCCACGAGCAAGCATGATTCTGCACCTATGAGTCGGCCCCTTTTCTCTCCCATGGGCTGCTGTTGTGCTGCATCAAGCCATGCCAGCTCTCCAGGTCCAGCCCAGCCCAGTTAGGACTGAGTAGCTGGACCCTCAACATTGCTTGGCACGCTTGTTTTGTCCCATACGAAGAGCTATAATTCTACCTACACCACATCTGCTCCACCGCCTCTTCAAACATTGTCCTGTTTATTTGCGCGCCGAGTACATGTTGAACCTCGCCCGCCAGACTTTAAAAAGAGTTCCTAGTTTTCAAGAACTCTTGCAAGGCACCATGGGATCTACCAAGGAAGAAATGTACACTCACCGCCCCCCACTATCTGAATACAAGGAACAAGCTGACAATGCTAAAGCTCTGTTGATGTCCTCGTAATTGGCGCTGGCCCCACTGGTTTGGGCGCCGCAAAGCGTCTTCACCAGATTGTAGGCTCGATATAGTGCCCGTTTTGGAGGGGCAACTACTAAGCAACTCAGGATGGCCCCTCATGGCTCATTGTCGACTCCAACAAGACTCCTGGAGGTCTGGCTTCGACTGATGTGACCCCAGAGGGCTTCGTGCGTTCTCCTTCTCCAACCTACTTTTACTCTATTCTCATATAAACAGCTCTATGACGTTGGTGGCCATGTCATCTTCTCCCATTACAAGTACTTCGACGACTGCATCGACGAGGCTCTCCCCAAAGACGAAGACTGGTACACCCACCAGCGTATCTCCTACGTCCGCTGCAAGGAGCAATGGGTCCCCTATCCCTTCCAGAACAACTTGTCCATGTTGAACAAGGACGACCAGGCCAAATGCGTCGACGGCTTGATTGATGCTGCCCTCGAGGCTCGTGTGGCAATCACAAAACCCAAAGACTTCGATGAGTGGATCCTGCGCCAGATGGGTGTCGGTATTGCCGATCTCTTCATGAGGCCATACAACTACAAGGTCTGGGCAGTGCCTACCACTAAGATGCAATGCCAATGGCTTGGTGAGCGTGTCGCTGCTCCCAATGTCAAGGGCGTCATCAACAACATCATCCACAACAAGACTGCAGGAAATTGGGGCCCCAACGCCACTTTCCGTTTCCCTGCACGAGACGGTACCGGTGGTATCTGGATTGCTGTGGACAACACTCTGCCCAAGGAGAAGAAGCGCTACGGAAACAGTGGTGCTGTCACCAAGGTCGACGCCGAGGGCCACCGCGTAACCCTCCAGGACGGCACCGTAGTTAACTACAAGAAGCTCGTCAACACCATGGCTGTCGATGCTCTCGTAGAGAAGATGGGCGACAAAGAGCTCATCGACCTCAGCAAGGGCCTCTTCTACTCCAGCACACACGTCATCGGCGTCGGCATCCGAGGCGAACGACCAGAACGCATCGGCGACAAGTGCTGGCTCTACTTCCCCGAAGATGACTGCAACTTCTACCGCGCAACCATCTTTTCAAACTACTCTCCCTACAACCAGCCACAAGCCGACGTCAAGCTCGCCACCCAGCAGCTCGGCGACGGTTCCAAGCCCAGCTCTACTGAGCCCAAAGCAGGCCCTTACTGGTCTATCATGCTCGAAGTCTCCGAATCATCCCTCAAGCCCGTCGACTTGAAAAACATGCTCAGAGACTCCATCCAGGGCCTCGTCAACACAGACATGATCAAGGCCGACGACGAAATCGTCTCAACCTACCACCGCCGTTTCGACCACGGCTACCCAACCCCCTCCCTCGAGCGCGAAGGCGTCCTCACAAAGCTCCTCCCCGCCTTACAAGCCAAGGACATCTTGTCCCGTGGCCGCTTCGGCTCCTGGCGCTACGAGGTCGGCAACCAGGATCACTCGTTTATGCTCGGCGTCGAGTCTGTCGATCACATTGTCAACGGCGCCGTTGAGCTCACGCTCAACTACCCGGATTTCGTTAATGGGCGCCAGAATACGGAACGTAGGCTTGCGGATGGTGCGCAGATTTTTGCGCAGCAATCTTTGGCGTTGAGGCATAAGGGTGTTGATTAGATGTGTAGATGGTGGTAATGACTTGACGCTCTATGCTCATGAGGTGATGGGATGGTATTGGATTAGGTTAGCATGGGCGTTTATTCGTGCTCGTGTGTTGGGGTGCATTGTGGAGTCTGCATTGCGTTCGATCTGGGTTCCACTGGAT
The DNA here is from genome assembly GCA_021365335.1 of Phaeosphaeriaceae sp. PMI808. Classification (NCBI taxonomy): domain Eukaryota; kingdom Fungi; phylum Ascomycota; class Dothideomycetes; order Pleosporales; family Phaeosphaeriaceae; species Phaeosphaeriaceae sp. PMI808. The sequence goes on along the minus strand of JAJTIZ010000019.1, from coordinate 219,743 downwards.
TGATGTGTGTGGATGTGATGTTTATAGACGATATATAGATATACACGTTATGCCGAGGAGTATACCTTCTCTAGACATTGACGGAGTGGTGGTAGATGTGTAGGAGCACGAGCGTTTACGGGCTTTCAGGGGAACGTTTTACGACATGTGCTCGAGCGGGTTTATGCAGTACGATGTTACGCCGTACTAATGCTAGTGTGACGAACTCATTGCAAGCACCACTCTCAACACAAAGTTCTCAAAAACACAACACCCATTCACAAAACATCCCCTTCCCTTCCCTTCCCAACCCTACCCTCCCCGCCTCCTCTCTCTAAACGCCCTCAAAACCTCCCTCTCCTCCTCATTCAGCTCCTCCTCCCCCCCAACCCTAACCCTCTCATGCTTCCACTTCTTCCCCCCAGCCCCATACTCCCCACTAACCTGCGCATCCCCCACAAGCACCCACTTATAAATAGTTAGTCCCTCGAGCCCCACAGGGCCCCGACTATGTATCTTATTCGTGCTAATGCCCACCTCTGTGCCGAATCCATAGCGCTGCCCGTCCGCCATGCGCGTCGATGTGTTCCAGTAGACAGACGCGGAGTCAATGGCGGCGAGGAACGTGTGTGCGGCGTTTGCATCCGAGGTGAGGATTGCGTCTGTGTGGTGTGAGGAATATGTGTTTATGTGTGAGATTGCGTGGGAGAGTGAGGGGATGGATTTGATTGCTATGACGAGGTCTAAGAACTCTGTTGAGAAGTCTGTTTCGGAGGCGGGTTGTAAGAGGGCAGCGGAATGAGGGGGCAGAGAGGATGAGAGGGTGGCGAGGGAAGGGGGGTCGCAGCGGAGGGACACGCCTTTTTGGAGGAGGGCGGTTGCGATGGGTGGGAGGGTTGTTGTGAGGCAGGATGAGTCGACGAGGAGTTGCTCGGTTGAGTTGCAGCCTGCTGGGTAGGATGTTTTTGCGTCGAGGATAATTTTGGTGGCCTTTTCGACGGGGTAGTCGGCGCGGAGGTAGGTGCAGCATATGCCGTCTGCGTGGCCTAGGACGGGGATGGTGGTGTTGTCTTTGACATAGCGGACGAGCTTGTTGCCGCCACGAGGGATGCAGAGGTCGATGTAAGAATCTAGTTTCAGGAGGTCGGCAATGACATCGTGGGTTTGAACTAATTGTAGACAGTCTGATGGAACGGGAGATTTTGAAAGTGCGGTTGATATAACGGAGGCAATTGCTGCAAAGCTGTTGCTGGATTCACGTCCGCCTTTGAGAATAGCTGCGTTTCCGGATTTGATGGCCAGGGCAGAGATGTTTGCAATGACTTCAGGGCGCGCCTCGAAAATGATCAACAACACGCCAATTGGACAGGTAATCCGTGAAAGAACGAGATCGTCGTCTAGGAGTGTTTTTGCAACGGTTTTATTGATTGGATCCTCCAGGTCTCTCACGTCCAGGATGCCCTGCAGCATGTCCTCATACTTCCCCGGCTTACCCAAATCTAACCTCTTTACCAAACTCGCACTCAAGGTCCCACCTGCGGCAGCCTTATTGGCAGCCTCGAGGTCTTGAACATTAGCAGCCAATACTTGCTCTTTGTTCTCTGCTAGCGCTTGATAAATGGAAGTCAAAGCAGCATTTCGGTCTTCGGTCGATAAGACGGCCAATTCCCTAGACCCAAGTCTTGCGGCCTGGGCGACTTCAAGTGGGGTTGCGTTGGTAAGAGACATGGTTTGTACGAGGTTACGTTGTGGTGGTGAGAGGGGGTGACAGGCAATAGTGTGTAGTGCCCGCGTGACTCAAAAGCGGCTCAATGAGGAAGAAAAGTTTTGTGGTCAGGGTCGATGCAGGGTCTGGCACCGCTGCAGGTGCCTATTGGAGATCTGAAGACAAGCCGGATCAGCTGTAGCGGCTGCTATTGATAGGTACAGGAACTACAGGAACTTTGATGGTGTGCATGTGTAAGTGGTGTTGCGGGGTTCTGGGCTTCGGATGTGGCTTGTGGCTGATGACTGGTGGGTGTGGCTAGTGGCTCGTGCATGATTAAGTGGGTAGGTACCAACAGAGACCTGCGAACTCCATTACGAGCCTCTCGTAAAGGGCACGCGGCCTGCCAGAACTGGTCGGAAATTTTTAAATTCAAGTTACTGGATCTGAGGGCCGAGAACACTATTGAATACTCGTGTTTACGTCATGGCGAGCAAGTATAGGGAGTTGTCGAGTCTCGGTGTGGCTGGGGCCTTTGTTCAGCTCCACTCCCCCAACCACCTCGGCGTCCCCTGCCAGCCTTCACTTTACCGCCCACTCTGCGCATGGAATACGGCACGCCACGGGCCCTGGCCTTGGTTATCAGCTAACACGTATGTCGCGACTTAGCAAGATGGCTGGCAGCTGCTTTATAACTACGCTGCATGCCGGCCACCTGCATCTGCATCTGCATCAACATCACTTTCCTCCCTCGATACCTCTCAAGTGCTGAGCTGGTAGCCATCAACATATCCACTCACTCTACTTGCTATCTGATCTGCTTGCACAACTACAACAACATTCACTATCACACCACTCCACCACACTATCACTTTGTCATTTTATCACAATACATTGACGATGCGTTCCACAATACGGGCACTCGCCGCTGCGGCCGCCCTTATCGCACCCTCGCTCGCCCAAACCTGGTCCAACTGCAACCCCACATTACGAAGCGACTGCCCCCCCGACTCGGCACTCGCCCGAACTGTCAACATCGACTTTAGCTCCGCCTCTGACAGCTTCACTACCCAAGGCAACCCTACCTACTCCAAGGATGGCGTCTCTTTTACCGTCGCCAAGTCTGGTGACTCTCCTCAACTGACTTCCAAATGGTACATCATGTTCGGCAAGGTCGAGATTTGGGTCAAGGCTGCTCCCGGTGCAGGCATTGTTAGTAGCTTTGTCTTGCAGTCCGATACCCTTGACGAGATTGACTGGGAATGGCTTGGTGCCGGCTCTGAAGAGGTGCAGACAAACTACTTTGGCAAGGGTCAGACCACCACCTACAACCGCGGCGCCTTCCACCAGGACCCTGGCAGCCAAACCCGCTTCAAGAAGTACACCATTGACTGGACCCCAAAGCAAATCGTCTGGCAGATTGACGGCGTCACCGTCCGCACGCTTGAGCCTGAAAATGCCAACAACCAGTACCCACAGTCACCCATGCAGGTCAAGTTTGGAGCCTGGAGTGGCGGTGACCCAGCCAACAGCCAGGGCACTATTCAATGGGCGCGCGGACCAACCGATTACTCAAAGGGTCCTTTCAGCATGCAAGTCAAGTCAATCATGGTCCAGGACTACTCCACCGGTACCCAGTACGTCTACGGTGATCGCACCGGAATCTGGCAATCCATAAAGTCAGTCGGTGGCTCCATCTTCTCTGGAGGCAACAAACCTGTCGCCAACGCACCCGTCGTCACGGCTACAGCATCCGGCCAGCCCATCCCCTTCACACCCAGCAACACCGATACCGCCACACGTCCCAACGTCTACCCCTGGGTCCCAGGAACGACTGTCGCAGCCCCCCAACCTACCTTCTCAAACTACCCCGGCCTCCCCTCCGGATGGACCGTCTCCGATAGCGGAAAAGTTGTACCCCCGAGCTCAGCGCCTGTCAGTAAGCCTTTTTATCCCCTTTGCTCCATTGCGTTGCTTTTCCCCTCCTCCATGACTAAAACTAACCTCCCAACAGATGTCCCAAGCCGCCTCTTATACGCAATCACCTGCGCCCTCACCCTCACCCTCTGGCGCATCTAAGCCTCAATCCGACGACAAAGGCTTCACAACTCTTGCTCCCGCTACTACACCCAAACCCATCCCAAACGCTGCACAAACAAACACCCCCGCTGCCCCAGCCGCTGCAAATTCTGCCGCCGGTCATTTCACCCATAGCCTTTTTGCACCACTCCTCGCTATCGTCTTTGGCTTTGTGTGGCAGCAAGCGTGGTAGAATCACCTTTGCACAACGCTCGTATTCCTCATGCACCATCCTGTCATCGCTTTCGTTGTCGTGATGATAAGTTCTGTGCTGTATCATCGGCAGATTGGGATTAAGGTCGTGGTCAAGGTTTGGTGGACGGGCTGGCCTATGCCGCAGTTGGCTTTTTCGTGGAAGACGCCGAAGAAAGGGAAGGTTTGAGGGGTGGGGGAGAAATGGATTGGGATTGTTTTTTATTGCATTTGAATAGCGTTTTAGCGATTTTTTTTTTTGGGGGGGGGGGGGGGGGGGGGGTCTTAGATAGGATATGTGACATGATTGAGAGAGGGCTATTGCCCAATAGATTAATGACGGCGACGTCGCGAATGTAATTATGAATATTTTTGAACACTTTGAACTGGCTTTCCGTAATGATGTCCTTGATTGTTTTGTTTGATACAGGACCTCGACGTTTTGCATCGACAGATTCTTCGTACTAATAGTTGTATGCATGTATTGTATTGATCATGTCCCATCACAAACGATAACTATTTCCTTTTTAAAGTATGAACCTCACCGGCCCAATATAAATACACAATCCATTCCAAGTTCCACAAAGCACACAATTTCAATTTCCCTAAAATAATACATCTGCCCAAACACATCAAACAAAAACACCTCATATTCACTGCATTACACCTCATCCCTCCAGTAAAAAAAAAAAGGAAACACCTCCACGTATCAATCTCATATTTCTCGCCAACAGCCTATTATACACGTTTTCTTCCCTCCCTCCTCCCCCGACCGAATAACTTATTTTATAGAGAAAGGAAAAAAAAAACACCTTGGGGAATGAAATGACTCCCCCACCTCACAACCTACCCGAGCCCCCCACCCCCAAAAAAAAAGATCACAATTGTCCACCAGTCAGTCCCTCGCCATCAACCGCACAAGCGAGAGAAAGCACGAAAGAAAGAGTAGAGTAGAGTAGAGTAGAGGACGAAGATAAACTCTTTCGATCGCCTCCCAACTCCCTCTCCCTCACTCCCTCAACCCTAACCCCCATACGTAACGTAGCCCAGAAACCCACACTCAACCTCCCCGCCCCCCATACGGCGAATGCCTAAACCCTCCCGCATGCCTCCCACCCCCCTATAGTTCGCGCCAGGCTTCCCCGCATTCTTCGGCCCCGTAGGCGCATTCACAGGCGCATTCGCGGGCCCCGCAGGCGGCTGGCTGCCTCCCTGCCTACCGCGCTGATTCATGTTGCCCTTGAAGCCTCCGCCGCGACCGCCAGGGCCGCTGGGGGGTTGGGGCATGTCTTCGTACATGCCGTCCCAGGCGGCGGGGCCGGCTTGGGGCGCGTAGCCTGTTTGCTGTTGGATGCGGCGTTGGTGTTGGGCTTCGTATTTTTGTTGTTCGAAGGCGAGCTGTTCCTGGTTCGCGGGAAAGTTTCCGTTGCCGGATGAGTTCATCATTTGTTGTTGCATTTGTTGCATGGCCATTGGGTTCATGCCGCCGTTGTTGACGCCCATCATGTTTTGGGGGTTGGGGGAGCCGGTGGCGCGGTTCATGCCGTTGCTCATCATTTGTTGCTGCATCTGTTGCTGCATTTGTTGCATGGCCATTGGGTTCATACCACCCATTTGGCCCATGTTGGGCATGCCGCCGCCGCCTTGATGGGCGAGGTTTTGCTGCATTTGTTGAAAGTACTGCTGCATGCGTTGCCAGTACTGAGCCATCATGGCGGGCGTCATACCACCATTGCCACCTTGTTGCTGAGCATTTTGTTGATTGTCAAAGCCTCCATTACCGTTGCCACCGTTACCAGCGTTGTCACGGTTGTTGAACTTGTTGCCTCGACCAAACTTCTTGTCACCGCCCTCGTCGTCACGCATGTTGCCTCGAGGCTGAGCACGCTTGACTTCGATGGGCTTGCCGAGGATCTGGAGAGGCTGTCGTAGTGTCGCATCAACAGCAGCGTCGCCGTCGAAAGTAACGAAACCAAAGCCACGGGGTCGGCCTGTCTCCTTGTCCATCATAAGCGTAGCATCGACAACCCGACCAAATTGTTTGAAGAATTTAGTGAAGTCTTCTTCAGTCGCTTCCTGGCTAACACCGCCCACAAAGATCTTGCTCGTTCGCTCCTGCTCTTCACGGGGAATAGCACGCTTTGGATCGATCTTAAATTATATTAGCATATAACTGTGTTGACTTTTGCAAGTGACTTACGATTTTGCCGTCAAGATAATGCTCCTTCACCATTACTGTATTGACGCATTTGGGATCTTTGAAGGTGAGGAAGCCGAAACCACGCGAGCGACCTGTAGCAGAATCACGCATCACCGTGCACTCGCTAACTTCACCAAACTGTGAGAAGTAATCTTTCAGGGAATCTAATGTGTTTAAGTCAGTTGAAAGTATGATACAACGTGGGCGAAATGCGGTGGCATCTAGATAACACGTGACCGAAATATAGAATTTCCAAGTCCGTACCTTCTGTTGTTTCCCAATTAAGACCACCAATAAACATCTTGCTATGACCCAAGTTAGTAATGTACATATTAACTAAAAGTATTAAAGTATATAGATTGGCAGAATCTAGGATCAACTGAACACAGGCGCATCAGAACATCAGAACAAGGTTAGATCCGGCTGGCTAGATATGATAAGCAGGCAATGCGAAATTTGCTTAGAAGATGTGACTGCTTGATGCTCGTGAGCGTCCTGTGGGAATTTTTGGCGTATGGTCAAGTCTGCACGTGACTGTAAGGCTACCATAACGCAGACAAATGGACCGAGCGAGTATAGGTTTGTAACGCGGTATTCTGTAATATTTTCCGCGACATTCTAGGGTTGCCAACTCCATCCATACAATTTTACTGTTGCCGTATCTGCCGCTGAATCGAAAGAGCTGTCGAATTAGGCTTCCACAACACCAGTGCATGAGCGCAGTTTCAGTGATCAAGGTGAGTAGTGTCAAGTCTTGATAGCAGCAATCTTTACCGAATAGACGGAAATACGTGCGGCTAGCATTATAGCTGGTGATTGAAGTAGCCGCCGCAGTTAGCCAGCCCTGTTAATCCCAGACGCATGTAGGATTGTTAAGCGAAGATGTCGTTTATGCTGCAGCCTGATCCGAACATGTTGACCTCGTGGCGCCTACCCAATCAAATTGGGTGAAAACGTGCCATGATTCATCTTTGGCCATTCGAGGCTCAAGCAGGAATAGCCGCAAAGGCACAGTATGTTCGGATGAAGCGTCTGTGTTCTGCTATGGACACGAGCGTAGACGTCTGGGCAAGCAGATCGTCGCACGACTCGATGGCTACCCTCAGCTTGCGTTGTTGGTACGCACTATCAAGTACCTAGGTATATATCGACATAAGGCGTTGCTAAGTCTTCCAGCATGCCGCGATAGGCCTCGCGTAAGGCGCGCTGATAGGTGATGTGGAGAAAGCAGTCGTCGGCTACCCAAATCCCAGCTTCTTCCAACAATCCATTATTGTATAATGATCGCAGTAGTGTCCGCCAATGTCTGAACGATCTGCCTGCCCAGCACCTTGCACCACATTTTCTCGCAAGCAAGACTTGCAGCTTACGCTCCACCATCATGCTAGACTCGTGCCACTAGCGGTTTCAAGCGCTCTGATCCGGATATTCGCAGTAATGAGATGCATGTGCTCGTGTTAAGCCCCATTGTATCTCATAGACATATAATGTATCGAGCCGTGACTATAGCCCCACTACAAAGCCTGTCGACCTAGCATACCGAGAAGTGGTAACAAATCCAGTGTTAAACCTTAGGCCACCGGCAGTGTACGCGAACTAACCTTTCGCGTGCATGAAAACCTTGAACCAATATTCTGTTCTATGCGACGCGCCTGGTGCAAGTAGACAAAGGAGATAACGCATGCACTTACCCGTCTTCTTTCACATTTATGGGTCCGTAGTTATCATCTTCCATGGGCGCATTACCGTAGGACTGATCACCGCCCACGTTGTAGCCCGACTGGTCCATCTGTGCATCTTCACCCCCAGCTGCTTGCGCTTGCCATGACTGGGCAGCACTATCGGCGCCATTCTGCGCCGCGTCTTGGGCAGGCGCGCTTACTGTTTCTGTCTGTACTGGTTCTGGTTGTGCTTGGGGTGCGGGTGCAGGCGCAGCTGCCGCGGGCGCAGGCTTGGATGCAGGCTCCTCATCGTAACTAGTCACGTGTTAGGAAGAACACGCAACACATTGAAGGAAAAGGACTCACAGGTCATCAAAGATGTCGTCTTCGAAGTTATCGTCGGCCATGACGGAGATGCTGTGTTAGTTGGGTTGGGCGCAAGGGGCTGAATGAGCCTTGTTTATATATCCTATGTTGCCGATGAACGCGAAGATGAAGAAAGACACGGTACACAGGAAGGTCACTGGTATCGTGGTCGAAAGCGCAAAGATGATGGACGGTCAAAGGTGAGAAGAGCTTGACGCGAAAGTGAGGAGACGAAGGGACAGAAACGGCCGTGCCTGGCCTTGGCGGTATGGGGGCCTGTGCTTTGGAGGGAGACGTGTAGTGGTGCAACGTTCAAAGCAGCGAGTGAGAGAGGCTGTAAGCTTCTCTGGAGCACCTTCATCATGAAGAAGAAGCAACCGCAGCAGCCACAGCAGGTTTGTAGCTTTCTGGTATCATGGCTTGCTTTCTTCTCTGCTAACAATTAGCTAGGAAATGGTCCAGGTCGGTTCGTGTCCTTGCAAGCCGCAACAAACGTCATACCAAATGGGATAGCTAACATGTTACTTCCCAACCCATAGACCGTTCTTCGTACGTTTCCGTGGCGAACCAAATTGCTTGCTCCAAATCCTAATACATGTCAAATTAGTAATGCATCTTCCTTTTGGCGAGCCACAGCCTCGACCAATTCCCCAAACTCTGCGCAGCACAAGAAAGTCATCGGCGCCGCCTACTCGCATGCTGATGCACTCAACTTCAACTCATTGTAAGGGGAATACATATATATGGACACGTGATTTTGACTAATTGCCAAAGGAGCGTCTCGGGGTCACACTCGCGCCCTCGAACCCCACCATCAGCCACCCAGAGTCGGGACTCGAGCGCCGCCCCAAATCGGAACACTACCTCCCCTCGACCTGCCCGGCCTTCGTACAGCAGCTTTCTTCAAAACACAAATCATGATTGGGACCAAAATGAGGGGGATGAGGGAGATATGTTCGAAGATGATGAGGACGAGTTTGGCCTTCCTAGTATAGCAAATATGCGAAGGAAAGGTCGACGAAAACAGCCAAATGCAACAGACCCAGGGGGGCTGGTATGAGAAGTGTATCGGGCTCTGCGGCTTGGCGGGCATAGACAGTGGTGACATTGCTGAAGAGCGAGGCATACCTACCTACCCCACTGCAAAGAAAGTTGAAGGGAAAATACTACGCCCACAATACCAGGAGATTCTCCGAGACCCTGCAAACTCCCTGCACCTCATCTCCCATCCCTCTATACCTCTCAATGCCACTGCCAAACAAATCGAAGAGCAGTCTGCACGCACTGCAAGAATCAACAAGTTCAAGAGGATACTGCAGGCTAGCACAGTCTCCCTACCTGACCTTCGGGACCTGGCATGGTCAGGTGTTCCATCCGAAGTCCGCGCCATGACATGGCAGGTTTTGCTGGGATATCTGCCGACGAGTAGCGAACGACGAGTAGCGGCCCTAGAAAGGAAACGGAAAGAGTACTTGGAAGGCGTACGACAGGCGTTTGACCGTGGGACTTCAGGCAGTTCTGGTGCAGTTGCAGCTGGAATAGCAGGCGCTTCCTCATTTCCATCCACAATACGTGGGCGAGGCCGTGGCCTAGATGAGGCTATTTGGCATCAGATCAGTATCGACGTACCACGAACAAACCCTCATCTCCCACTATACCAGTACGAAGCTACGCAACGATCTCTTGAAAGGATACTGTACGTATGGGCTATCAGACACCCTGCCTCAGGTTATGTACAGGGTATTAACGACCTCGTCACACCCTTCTGGCAAGTCTTCCTAAGCGCATACATCTCCGATCCGGAGATTGAATTTGGCATGGATCCAGGCCAGTTACCCAAACCAGTCCTTGATGCTGTAGAGGCAGATTCATTCTGGTGCCTCACAAAGCTGCTTGACGGTATACAGGACAATTATATCGCACACCAACCTGGTATTCAGCGGCAAGTTGCTGACCTGAGGGACCTCACCACACGCATTGACGGGGACTTGGCTACGCATTTGCAAAATGAGGGCGTTGAATTCATTCAATTCAGCTTCCGCTGGATGAACTGTCTCCTAATGCGTGAAATATCAGTCAAGAATACGATACGCATGTGGGACACATATTTGGCAAGTCACACCCATCCCCCTAAATGAAAATTTTAGCTAAATGCCGCTAGGCTGAAGAGGATGGATTCTCCTCCTTTCACCTCTATGTGTGTGCTGCTTTCTTGGTCAAGTGGTCTGAGCAACTACGGAAAATGGACTTTCAAGAGATCATGATGTTTCTTCAATCGCTGCCTACCCGGCAGTGGACGGAGAAAGATATCGAATTGCTTCTTAGTGAAGCTTTTATTTGGCAGAGCCTTTTCAAAGGCAGCGGCGCACATTTGAAAAACACGAACTCTAGGGGAAACGGCGGAGTTGGCATGGGTCCCGATCACTGAGGGCTTCCCTTGACGCCTAGGCAGAAGAATGAAAACGTGGTCGCGTACGAATCACTGCTGCGTCATTATTCATCTGTGTTCATGTACTGGGCTGGATGCAATTTAGAGCCGTTTTGGAGGTCTAAAGTCTACTCAACCTTCTCAAACATGCTATTGCCAAGGCCGTTGTATTACATCGTAGCCGGGAAGCTCTCCACTTGCGGAAACAGTCCGCGAGAGTAACCCCACTTCTACCCCACCACACGTCACATAATCCAAAGCTGAACGTCAAGTGTACCTATCTAGCTACGCCAGGGTTTCGTCAGACAAAAGATCAAGGAAACGTAGAAATCAGGACTGTAGACGAGTTTGGTCGTCATGGCACCACCGCGACCACCGTTTTCAGACCTACCAATCGACAAGAATGGCCCACCAGGTAACGCATGGGGGCTGTATGGTAAAGACGATGAGCTAGGCGCACTGAATACCATTACGCCAGACACGGTCAAAGCCGCAGCGCAGGAGATTCAAACCGGCGAGCGTGTATCGCTAGACTGGTTTCTAAATCTACCAGCCCACCCCTCATTCGGCCGCCCACAGTTTGGATGGAGAATGTCAAATCGAAGTCATCCGGACGGGACTAAGCGCACAGCCAATGATGATCATCTCGACATCAACACGCAAAGCAGCAGTCAATGGGACGGATTCAAACACTACGGATACCAGAAAGCCAAACGCTACTACAACAACCGAACCCAAGAGCAAATTGAACAAACCGAAGTCATTGGCATCGATCGTGTCGCACACTCAGGCGGCATCACAACCCGCGGCATAATCCTAGATTACCCACGCTACCTCGAGAAAAAAGGCAAGCCCAAAGTCGACGCACTCAGCGCATCCCACATCAACGCCGACACGCTCAAAGACATGTTAAAAGAAACACACATTCAAACCAGAGAAGGCGACCTCCTCCTTCTCCGCACAGGCTTCACACGCGACTACAACGCTCTCAACACATCCGACCGCAAAGCCCTTGCTACCAAACCGCCTGCTTTCCTCGGCGTCCAAAGCACGAAAGATGTAATGCAGTGGATCTGGGATTCGGGCTTTGCTGCCGTAGCAGGGGATGCGCCGTCGTTTGAAATGTCGCCCCTTATCGGCGCGCACAACGAGCCTGGCGGGATTTGGAAGGGCGAGGCATGGGAGGATGAGATGCAAGGGGGAGGATTGTTGCATCAGTGGTTGCTTGGTGGGTGGGGTCTTATGATTGGTGAGATGTGGGATTTGGAGGGATTGTGTGAGAAGGCAGAGGAGTTGGGACGGTGGACGTGTTTTGTTAGCAGTGTGCCGTTGAAAGTAAGGATTTGCTGCTATTTGATATATTGGTTGTTAATTATGTGATGGCTAATCTATGTGTAGGTGCCTGGTGGCGTTGCGAGTCCGCCGAATGCTGTTGCTATTTTCTAGATGGAAGCTTGAGAAGAAGGGTAGTATTGCCGATGATATCCTTGGGAAGCATCCGAAAGGGGAGCCAGGCGGAATATAAATCTAGTAGGCCTTTATTTAATCATACCTTGTATATCGTATGCGAATATTAACTTGCTGATCATGGTAGAAACGTACCTGCGTAAGCGAGAGGGGATCTTTCGTCAGCCAAGCAGAATAATAGATAGCATAAGCCCCGGCAATAATTCACATCCCATCGTTCCCAGTCATACACTATCTACCTATGCCACGAGTCTTTAATGAAGCTTTTTGAACTCTATTTCAACTCGATCCTAACTAAGCGAGGAAAACGTTTCGTAAGCCAAGATCGATAATAGACGTCACCAGGCTCGGCAACAATTTACACACCTTCATTCTCCAACTATACACCGTCTGCCCATGCCACGAGCCCTTGAGAAAAGCCTCTTCACCTCTCTTCCAACTTAATCCAATATTGCTGTGCAGATATTGATGGTGTCGCACATCTCACCCCATTGGACGCAAACTCCTGTTGAGCCCAGTGACAGAACCTTGCTCCACCAACGACACCCTTCCCACAAACCACGCCTCTCCTTCTCCCCCCGTATCCGCAATTCACATGTTCTCGGCATCCATCCGAACCCCCAAAACCATCCACCTACCCTTCCAACCCATGTTCTAGGCACCGTAGTACCCATCCTTGTTTAGCGGCTAGGCAACCTCTAATCAAGTGAACACATATTAGCCAAGTCCTTTTCTCCAACATCGTAACCTCGTCGTCCGAGAAATGAACGCATACTTAATACATGTATGGCGCTGGGTCATGGAGGTTTTTTTTCTAGGCACCTGGAGTTTCGTCGCAAAGGATTGACGTGGCTTCTTTATCCCTTCTGTGTAACAAAAAATATACATACACATACATATTTATCATCTCGCCATTTTATTTCCTCCTCACTTCTTTTACTTCAATACATGATGAAGGTCTTTATTCTACTAGCTACTTTCGTCGCGGTCGGGGTCGCGGCTCCTTACTCTATGGCGCCGATGATGTGTTCGAAGATTTGTGGGGATGAGTCTATTTATTGTGACGGGGAATTCGTATGTATATTTAAGCAATGGTGTATATGGTGGTTAACATTTTGTAGCAGGCTCATAAAATGGGTGTAAGTTGTTTGGACGTCGGAGGTGAGGTAGAGGACAGAGTGCTGCAGATAAGCTAACAAAATTCAGGGATGTTGGGCATGTTGTAAGGTTGTGGAGTGAGTGTGACGGATGGTGTGTGTGTGTTGTTGAAAGAGGGGGCTTGGTGACATGAGTTTTTGTCTCCAAAAAATTCCAAGGAAAAGGCGGGAAGGCTTCAAGAATGCGAAGATGGCCATTGTCAGTATAGGAAAAATCTGCTACGCGAGTCTTTACAACATGACTTTTTGTTTAATTTAATGATGTGGTGTAACAACCTTACCTTTGAGTTGCTTCGTGACAAGATAGATGAACTGTGTACTTTTTTCAAATTATAGCTAAAGTTTCACTGACTAGAATATTACCAGTTAAAGAAGCTGAATACTTTTTTTGGTAAGATACCTAGGTGTGATTACTGTCGGGCCGTGCTAGTCTTCAAACGTCATTGCAAAAGTGGCTACCTTGTCCAAACAGTACCCAAAGTGCCTAGAACACATGTATATTGAAAGATATAGGCAAGCTAATGAAAATCAGGAAATTGGGAGCGTTGACCAATGAACGTTACATGAGTTTGTTGCAACCCCTCTCAAGGCAGCAGTAGGCGGATGACCCGTGCACAGCCCACTTACACCATCACCTACTTCATGTCACGTCCACCTATAACGACGCTAATGAAAGGGCAATAAACCCGTACAGCCGCAATGGCTGACAAGAACATAGCAGGCCCTCGCTTCAACTATGAATCCCTGAGTTCAGCAAATAAGGAGATTCGCCTTTTGGAGGTTAGCCCTGGAGTCGGCAGTGATACAATTAGGTGCACGATAAAACATGTCTCCCTTCTCGAAGACCTTCCACCAGTGTACGAGACAGTATCGTACTGTTGGGGTTCTCCAAATAAAATATCTGTTATAATTATCGATGGCTCCGTGGTTCCTGTGCCAGCAAGCTCCGAGGCTTCTATCAGGAGAATGCGACTCCCCAGCTCCCCCCGCATACTTTGGATCGATGCTGTATGCATCGACCAATCATCTTCGTCTGAAAGAAGCCAGCAAGTGGCTTTAATGTCGATGATTTATAGCACAGGAAAACGGAACCTTGTCTACCTTGGTGAGGATGAAGCTGGACATGCACCGAGCGCTCTCAGGAGCATAGGATATCTATTGGCCGAAATGAGTGTTGGAACTGACAGATTTTCATCAGTTTATAAGACTCTATATGACGAAAGAACTTTGATATGCTGTACTTCAAACGAAGATTTCGCGGGGGATATCGACTTCGCGGCGCTTAAAAATCTTTATGGTTTTGCATGGTTCCGGTAAGTCTGTCTATCGACCCTGTGTGACACAGCTTAAATGAAATATAGGCGCCTGTGGGTTGTACAGGAAGCTTCCCTTGCATCTTCGAGTACGTGTCATTGGGGCGAACTCGAATTCGAACTGCTTGATGCACTGCGCGCTGCAAAATGGCTTGATTATAAAGCATCAAGCTTGCCGTTTTCTCTCGTAATAACTAATGGTCTGCGCTGTGCAAGTTTAATGTGGGCCTTTATCGACCCTTTGATCACTCAATTAGGCGAAGGTATGATGGCAGCATTGTTAAACTTGCCACTAGATTTTGAGAAAACTGAACCTCGGGATGGAGTATTTGCCATACTAGGTTTGCTAGGCACCAAACTTTTGGACAGAGGCCTTCCCACCCTACTGGAGGTCGACTATGATAAACCACTTCCTGAAGTACTCCAAGATGCGACCCGGTATGCTTTGTATGAGAATAGGAGCTTGATGACCCTTTATCTTATCCAACGACCTGTAAAGCAGGAAATCGTTCCACGGGATTTCTCCCTTTGGACTGTGAGAGCAGATTTACAGCGCGAACCTGGTTTTATGCCCTTGCTAGCCTACAGCATCTTTCGAGCGAACTATGGGCTTCGCGAACCATCTTTGCTTAACGACATGTCGCATGGCGCTGACATTTTGCTTGGGGAGGGCTTCATAGTGGACATTGTTCGCGAAGCCACTTTTACCTGGGGCATTTCGGGTGTTGACACTTGTTGCATATATGCGTGGTTAAAGTTAGCAAAGAACATATTCATCAAAACTCGCCACCATGAGACATCAGTCGAATCAGTAAGCACGTGTTTCAACTTGGCATGTACTATTACAGCCTCCACAACAATTCACGGCCAACAAGCCGTACCGAATGATTTACTTGATTTAATGAGTTTCCTGGACGATATACCTGTGGATAGCATTAGAGTGGACCTGACCGACAACGATGAACAAAGGCTAGTCGATTTAATCAAATCTCCACATCTCGAACTTGTCAATGGCCGTCAATTCTTTGTAACGATAGGGGGACGTATGGGACTGGGTTATCACGATATTCGAGCTGGCGATCTTGTTGTGATTCTGAGGGGAGGAGCAATACCCTTCATTCTCAGGAAGGATGCCAATGGCTATCATCTCATAGGCAATGCGTATGTTCATGGGATAATGCAGGGAGAAGCGGTGGAGGAGTGGCGGTCTCGAAATACACCAGAGGAAGTGTTTCCAATCCGATGAGTTGGATATGGGCGGACGAGATATCACGCCATTGTCTCCTAATTTTGGTGTTCACGAAGCTTGTTATCCATCCACTTGACTTGATCAGCTTTCTAATAGGAACCTGTGTATCAAATATGAGGGTGTCACATATATCATGGCATTCTTTTCATAGAAGTTCAGGTTTAGAGGAAACAACTATGATTTTGAATCTCTCAAAAGGGTAGATATATACAAGAATGTGTCTGTTAGGGACAAGATAAACTCGTCTCCCGAGAATAGAAGAGAAAGGATGCTACAGGATGTATATCCAGTGATGGCCCATAATCTGCTCGCGGAGCAGTTATCTCACGGAACAACTATTATGCTGCGGAGACGGTGTACTTGGAGTTACCGCCGGCGTTGCCCCAGCCTTCAGTTGAGAGAGTCTGGTAGTTGTGTTGGCCCAAGTTCAGGCCAAGCTTCTTCCAGGCATCGAAATGGCATGATGTGGTGATGGTGCCGCTGCCGGGCCTCTTGTTTTGCCTGTTGCTAATGTACTGCCAGAAAGTCGATGTACCCTGAATGGAGGGCTGGTTGACCTGCTGATGCTTCCAGATATCGTAGACAGAGCCGTCGCAAGTAACAGAGCCGACCTTCTGGCCTTGGGCGGAACCCGCACCGTTGTTGGTGTACTCCTGAACATAGTACTCAATCAAAGGGTTGGTAGTCCAACCGTAGAGAGAGACAAGAACTGTGCCAGAGGTGGCTGATGTAGAGCCCTCAAATTTGATGTTCCTACATAAACTGTTAGTTTTCAAGATTCTCAAATCACCACATGATTGTAGTACCTGGTGGTTCCGGTCCTCCATCCTTTTCCAACAACAAAGTCACCAGCATTAGAGAACTGAACTGAGTATCCATTGTTGGAGGGACTGAAGTTCACGTTACCGCTGGTCTTGTAGTTCTGATTGTAATCTTGGCGGCGGACGAGCGAGTCGCTTGTGAGCTCGAAGTCGGGAGCATCAGCATCAGCGACTGGGGCCGCAAATGACGCGGCGGCGGCCGAAAGAGCAATGACGAATTGGGAGAAGGCAACCATATTGGGCGAAGATGTTCTTGAGGTGATACTGTAGAATCTTGGTGAAGCTTGGTAGTGTCTATTTTGTTGGATCAAGACTTTGGTTTATATACGCCAAGGGCTTGTGAACCAGACAAGAATTCCTGACATGCATCGGTTCCTCTTGGATAGTGATCTTGTTTCGAAACCCATGATGAAAGGGTCACGATTACCGCAAAGCAATCTGGATGCCGGCAGTTAGATTAGCCTTGCCAGGGTTCACAGCCAGGATGCAGGCCAAATATTCCGGTTTGCGGGGATGCATTAGCGGTGATATATGAATTTGTGGAGTGCATATAGATTGCCGAACTCCATGTCGTTAGGTCGGTTTCAAAATTTCCACCGGCGGGTTTGAAGCGCTACGATGGGAGGGTCTCGCCACCCAAACAGCGTATATCGAGCTTGAATTAAGCTAGATGTAAATTAATACAGGTGAGCGAATGAGTAATGTTGAAACGTGCCTCCACTCAGGCGCAAGAATGCCTGTTTTGAGCCGGTGGTTTTCAATTTTCAAGATCTGCAGGTGGCTTATATGGTGTCCGGCGGGTAATAAGCTTCATCGTCAAGTGATTTGTATTTGCAAATCATTATTATTCATACTGGGTGTTGCTTGCTGGAAGCTTGTTGAAGGTTTGTGCAATTGCCAGATTTGGATTTCTTGACCGAAATGGGATTAGCCTCTCATCCGACGTCATGCTCTATCCCAGTTGACATCAACCGCATTATCATAACAACACTCAATATCATTTTGAGCATTGAAGCCCTAAACCTAAAATAGCCTTGCATTTGCTTCAATTCGCAATATTTGCTTCCTAGTAAGGCTGCGCGTACATCTCAACCTTGATCTCACATAAGTATAGCCCAACATGCACCGGCAAAATACCTCTGCAAGAACCGCCACAGAGTCATGTGAGCATTTTCTAGTGGGTGTGGTAGGTCATATGTTATCGTGCTGATTTTGGAAATTTGAACAGCGTCGATTCCTAGTAAAGGCTTCTAAGCCTATCGCGTCACAACATAATCCGCAGTCCAGGCCCTTGAGTAACAGTATCTCCAGATTTTGGCCTCCTATTCTTTTGTCGAGCGAACAACTACTCCGATCCTAAGACGCTATATGAGATTCGCCAATCATGAAGTGCAATCAAACGAGACTACGTATGCGGTCGATTACACTCATCAAAGACACCTTCCGTCTTGGATTCGTATGAGTTGCATCATGGTACAAGAAAAAGCGGTGCATGTCGACGCTTTGGCGCACTCTCGTCGGGCCTTGAGTCAAAAAGCGCAGAATCCTTCGCGACGTGCACGTATCGGTTGCTGTAATCCCACCAGTCAGCTCCGGGACACCAAAAGCGCACCCACATTTACCTAACCCAACAACTCGCTTTCATGTGGTACGTATCAACAATCACGGATTTCTCGACCGAACATCAAAATTAGAATAGTGGTGGGTGCTTCTTCCGAGCAACAATCCGCAGAGCCGGAGCCTTCATCCCCAAAGCTACTATAAATTATCGGAATCAATTTGTTGACGCCCGGGCGAAAACAAAAGGCTCAGAATGCTTGTATCGGGAAGAGCGCATATTTATGAGAGCGGGTCGGTTCGATAATAGCGTCTTTTGTTGCGAAATGATGTGGATCTTGACGTCTCTTAATAAAAGGTATCCACTACCACGAAAGCCACTGTCACGGAAGATAATTTACCCAAGGGAATTTATCGGTGTAACTTGCCCTTCCGATTAGGCCCTATATGCATCTTAATAGATGAAAGTTTCCAAGTTAACTAAAGAATGCAACACCGCGAAAGATCCGGTCGAATGTAAATATTTCTAAGTTATTCCAAATCATGGAGTGCATAACTGCAGCCCTGCCTTTTGATCTGAACTGTACGATGATAAGAGTACCTCGCTATATTTTGAGCCCGATTGAGACTGTAAAAATATATACCTTTTCCTATGCCGTTCGCTTCCCAAGGTGTATCATCGAACCACAGTTCAATAAGCGCAGATTTCACCTATGAGTATGCACATTTCTCATTGACTTTGTAATGTGATCTGCACAAGAAGCAGATATGAACACAGAGCCTGATGAAGCAGATGATATCCTTCTGAGCACTACTCACGAAGTTTTCTAGATCCCCAATTTTGCCAGATTCAAGTCTCACCAGACAAAATAAGTGGACTATCTAGCATTTCATCTGTCATATCGGTTAATTCGATGAGAAGAATGTTAAATATCATTATCTTCGTCGTACGCATCGTCGGGTTGGCTCGAAGCTCGAAGCTCAAAAGTAAGTCTATTTATATGTCGCCGGTGGCGGTCCTGCATGGGTATGCGTTCCAATAATCACGCAGAGGTTTCACGACATCCACTCCCATATTGTTGCGATGGGAGAATTTCGGCCCTATCAGCAAACATGGAGCATAGAGTGACTGGTGTGAAATAAATACGCTCTGCATCATAAGATGAAGAGGTCCTAGGAATAGATCTTAAGACCAAGTCTCCGAAGACAGAATATGCAGCACTTGATACTTTCTCCAAGCGGATTAACCTGAGAGACTGCACCACAGTGAAAATAATACAGTCCATCAAAAGGCAGCCCTGAGCCGTAAGTGATGCTGTGACATACTATAGCCATTTTTGAAGTGTTTCCTAATTACACTGGCGCCTAGTCTAGACCGGAATTTGATTGTTGGACGCAGATGTTGAGCGATTGGTTTATATCAATTTTCCTTTTCAAAACCACAGTATTACACCTCAACGTACGTCGAGCAGAAAACCTAGTAGTACATCCATCTAGATGCTTTGAGCCCATGTACAATGTGCATTAGTGAGAATCATATATATCGAAGACATTAAAATTGATACAAGTCTTGCTAATCACTAAGAAGCAGGAGCTCGTGAGACCAGCGCGAATATTGGTCACGTTTTCAAAATCATATCCTATCAAGGGGACGACATGAATTGCTCCAGGTATCCAAAATAAGATGACTGCATCTGCTTGAATGCTCGAGTTTTATGTTCTTCATTGACGCATGTACTACAAGACATGGTCGGGGTGCCGGAGAGATTACCCATACAACTCCATTAAATAATATTTCCTGCAGGGTGGTTGTCAAACACGTGTGTATAATCTAGCAACACAAGCCTATATTTATTTATTAATCAAATAAAACCCCTCGAGTATAACATACTCCCCAACTAGTGCATACAACATTTTTTATCAATCATAACTTCCCTAAGCCCATCAAACTCATCACACAATCTATTCCCTCTCATCTACATTTCCCAACCCCCCCCTTCTCTTAAATTAAGTTTGTACGAATGCTGCACAGTGACCTTCTGCCATGGATCATCCACACTCACATCTGCAATGCTTGCGATAGATGTTAAACCCCCACGCCCCTTCGAAAGGGATGGCTTCGAATATGCTTTGTCCACTCACCACCACTGCTCACAAAGAAGTAGGGTATCGTGACTGAGACACCACTTCAAGCCACCTCATAACCCTTCGTCTTCACTACGTACGCATGCACTTTGCGCAACAATGTTGCCGGCGTTGAAGATATTTTGTACATACTGTAAGTGAGCCACGGAGTAGTTCTTAGTTGTGTATCGGGTGTTGTAGAGTACGTGCAGTTATATGAAAGAAGTATGAGACATTCCATTTAGTGTAGACAAAGAACAAATTCCATGGCGTACGCGTGTGAGGCAGTGGATATGCTTTGTTTGGAAAGATATATACCTATGTAGCGCCGAAATAGTATTTTCGCAGTAAAAACGCAAGTCACCAACCATGAACGCGTGCTTTGCACCACCAACACCTATCAGACATCACACAGCGCATCAAAATCACATATTGTACTTTATATGGAAAACTCGAGTGTAGATGTTTCGTCATAATCATTCATACCACAGCTAGACTACTAATCCCGCCCCAAGCTCTGGATCCACAAAATAGCGGTTCAAAAACATCCCCTGGAACGAGCGACTCAGACCGGTAAAAGAAAGAGCCAAACAAGTTAGTCAGTCAGTCTGTTACAAGAAAAAAGGGTTTTCACAGCCCCTCACTAGCCGAAGCAAAGAGGGGGAAGCAAAAAAACCTTACAGTCATCATCATGAGAGAAAAATACCCCAAGAGGAGACAGCCAAAGTAAAGCAACCAAAAAACAAAAAACGCCTGTGCCCCCGTTCGCGCTGATGAAGCTGCGAAGGTATCCTTATGGGGGAATGCAAATGCCGCATGTATAAACGCCGAGAAATAAACAAAAACCGAGCCCACAGACAGACACACGCAAGATTCCCGTTTCCTAGAAATGAAAAAAAGGCCGTAACAATCGGGTAACTCGTTAAAAAAACCGGGACAAGCTCCTTAAAAGAAAACAAGTCGTCTGGAAATAAAGGAAAAAAGGCGCCGAAGCAACAAATTCGATGCTTGTCGAGGTTCTTTTTTTACATGTCCATATCTTTCTGCAAAACGCCAGATGGAAAACAAATCGCGCTTGGAGAGGGGGAAGCGTGGTAATAACATGGGGGGTTTGAGTACTGCAAGAGACAAGCAGACAAAATGGCTCCAAATCTGCATCGTACCCAAACGAGGTGGGGAGAGAGCATTTGTAAGGAGGGAAAGGGGCTAGATGCGTCGCGAAGTTGGTGCTCGACCGAGGTGTACCGGTTAAATGACAGAAACAGTATGAGGACATGTGGCGCTTAGCTCATGTCCATCATGTCGGCATCCATATCGTGATGCACCTCACTGGCGTAGGTTGCCAGAAGGTCGTCACCAGGCCCGAAGTTACCTTCGTAGACTGTGGCGCCGGATCGACGCCTCGCTTCAACCCATCGGCATCCGAAGCAGTACAGCACTTGCTCTGCGGTTGGTCGCTCATCAGGGTTCTGGTGGAGCATCGCTTTGACAACACAATCCATAGAATTGATGTCGAATCGCTCAACCATAAACTTGGGAGCTCGGGCAAGCTCCTCCTCAGGGCTGGATCCTCGTCGTACGGTGATGGACTGCATGGAGTCGTTGTCGATGTCGGACATTAGGAAACCATCCATGGAGATTCTTGATTGCTCAGGCACAGGATCGCCATGCGAATCCCGGCTGAGGGTGGCGCTATCTGCACTCCAGGTCAAGCTAGGAAGGACGCCATCAGACTCGCCAGATCGCAACATCTGCCAGAAAGTACCATTCTCGGGAATGACACAGTTGCCGGCAATTTCAGCAAGCATCATGCCCAAAGAGAAGATATCGGCGGGTTTGTCGAAGCGACCCGTAAGAGCCTCGGGTGCCAGATAATGACGGTCACCCTCGCCATCGATGTGCTTGGGCGCCGGCCATTGGCTCGCTAGACCGAAATCGGCAATCTTAAGCCCGCCCTCAAAGTCAATGAGGATATTTGCAGGTTTCAAGTCGAGGTGAATATATCCGGAGTTGTGGATAAAGGCAAGACCCTAAAACGAAGTTAGTAAACACGACGATTATCAAGTTGACGGAGCACTGACCATTGACAATTCTAGGAGGATCTTCCAGATCCTGAAATCATCCAACCGACTGTTATAGCCAACAGTGTCGAGATAATTGCGCATGTTGCCACCCTCACAGTACTCCGTCTGGATGTATAAGTGAGCGTCGGCCTCCCAATGCGTCTTGATGTTGAGCACGTGGTCGTTGCTGCGAAGAGCATACAAGATGTCGACCTCGCGTATCTTCCTCGCCCGATCGCCAGCACCAGTGTAGGGCTTTTTCGACTTTTTCACCACCCAGACTTGACCTCCAGCAGGTGACTTACTAGGCGATGGCTTGACGGGCCTGCTCACGCGGTAGATTGTGGAGAATTCGCCCTGGCTACTATCCAGCTGCTTAACTTCGTGAAAACGGTCGGCAAGAGACTCATCCACATCGTTCTTTGTAAGACCAATGGGAATTGCACCTTGGACGCTATTGAAGAAGTTATGCTCACGTGGTGTTGTTGGGGTAGCGGGAGGAAGGGCGTTCAAACTCTGAGCAAAGCGATGGGAGTCCCGCCTATGGCCTGAAAGCGAAAGTCGACCCGCATCGAAAGCTGAGAAAGCCTCTGTAGGAGGTGGTGATGGAGCGCCAAACGAAGCACCGGCAGTGGTAGGCCTGCTATCATTTTCAGGCGCCGCAAAGGTGTCAGCACCAATTGAGGGGCGCGAACGGAAAGTTTTGCGTCGCAAGCTGCTTTCTTTGGACCGTCGACTGGAACCACCACTGGGCTTTGTTGGTGTGGGAGGCATGTCATCAGCACTTGATTGACTGTCAGTCATCCTGTTCGCCGTTGGTGACTGGGTGTCCAGTTGAGTATCGTCATCGCCATCTATGCTAATGAAGCTGCCACGGCGCGGGTGGGAGTTGTCGATGTCCCCGAAGATACTCGTACGCCTGCTAAGGTTGTCCATGGAGAACTTTGAGACGTTCGCACTGAATGGGGTGCTAGGTGTACCGAATTGATGTTGAGGACGCGCAGACTCGCCAAAGAGGCTACCCTTTCGTTTGACCAAAGGAGTGTCCATGTTGTTAGTCCTGTCTCCTGCTGCAGGAGGAAATGATTGCCGCTTCGATGGTGTATCAGGCATGATATAGATGCCTGCCCCAGCGGATGGCTCATCCACGTTTCTGTTCTTCTTGGACAAAAGGCCAGTCGAAAATGCCATAGCGGGTGGGGGTACAGGCTTGAATGGCGTGTCAAATGGCTCCTGAGACACCTCATCGCCTTCAAGCGAATGAGGTCGGCAAGCACCGATAGGCAATGATCGCGAGAAGTGCTGGGCTGGCGCTGCGGGAGCTGCGCGGGGAAATCCAAAAACTGAGGATCGTGGCGGAGCCATCGGTGTATCTCCTCCCACATTGGAAGACGCAGATGATGGGGTATGGGCATAGGACAGAGGGTGAGGTTGTGAGCTGCCAAAGCTGTTACGAGACGGCTGTGGCAAACCCATGCGGCTGGCATCGAACATCGAGCTTCGGAACGGAGTCTGGGCTGTGGAGGAGACACTGCCAATGGAACTGTCTAACGACATGCGGTTCCTCGTTTTGGATGCAGCAGCACCGGGTAGTGCGAATTCGCCATCGTAGGCCGGCTTTGCTCGTGGCGTATTGGATACACGCTGGGATAAGGTCGATTTCCTTAACGAGGTTGTCCTTCGTAGTGGAGTGCCGGTTGTGTTGATGGGCGAGGAGAAGGAGAATGCATTGGGCTCGATATACACCCGAGTCTCGTCGACTGCTCGGGGTGCGGGGATTTGGTCGAATATGCTCTCAAAATCGGCCCCAAGACTGGATGCGCCATGCAGGCTCCGCCTTTTTGCGATCGGACTGCTACCGGTTTCTCCGCTGAGATTCATCAATCCGTCATTGCGCTTGAGCGGACTTGACTTTGCCGGTGGGGCTGGCGACAAATCGGGGCGCGATTGCGCAAAGGCAAATTTGATGGGTTTGTCATTGACTGGGCGTTGGTCGGTATCCATGGATTCAGGTGAGTCTACGCTAGGGCGGCGTGGTGTGTTTTCTTGGCCTTGCGTGTGGCGTGCCATGAACGACGCCGAGTTGCCAATATCTGTTGAGTCACCCAGTGGGCGACGCGGGCTCTTGGACTTGCTGGTGCGGGTGCGTGGTGATGAACGAAAGGGTGCTGAGCGGCGGAGTGAGAATCTCTTGGTAGTCGGCGCGGCCTGGACGGCAAGTGGCGACTCGGGATGTGTCCGGGTCGGACTGGTAGGCTTATAGGCTTTGGGGCTGAAGGCGCGCGCCAGTCCAAGAGGCGACAGAGGCGAGCGAGGTGAGTCAGTGTTGCGAAGTTGGAAGCGTGAGGGTTTGGATGGAGAGCGGGAGAGGGAGCGGCGGAGTTGCTGTAGGTGAGAAAAATGTGTGGCCTCAAGGCGGTAGCTGTGGGGGTGGGTGGGCGAAGGCAGGTGCATGGTGCCGCCTTCGCGATGTGGCGAACATCCGAAATCCATGGCGTGGGTGAATGAGCGCGTGGTTGCAGTACCGTGTTAGGCTGGTTGGTAGTGCGAGGGTTGTGAATGTTCGCAGGCGAGGGTGTGTGCCTCTGCGGTCGCGTGGCAGCGAGGTGGTGAAGTCGCCCAGGCAGGTGCCGTACACATGAAGGAGGTCAGATGGCCAATGGGCAGCGACAGTGTGTTGATGATTACTGTAAAACGGCCAGGTTGATGTTATTGTTGTGGTATTTGTGTGTGAGGATACTGAAATGTGAGTTTGGTAGCTACACACGCAATCTGATGTTATTGCTCGGACTTCTGCTTCTCCTGGTGTTCCTCCTCAGCAAGCAACGTCCGAATATATCCGAGGGGTCTCCATGCAAGGCCTACTAATGCTGCACAGGCGTGAAGTGGAAGAAGTTGGGGGTGGCGTGGTGTGAGATTATTTTCTCGTGGAGAGGGCTGGAAGTGGAGAGGCTGGAATGTCGCGTAAACAACGGAGTTGGCAGGCGCGACACCAACACTACAGGAAGGCGCGATGCAATGGTGATGGTGATGACTTGCGTGATGTAATTTGGAGGGGACCGGTAGAAGCTTTGGCTGACTGGCAGGTTGGCTGGTTGGCGATGTCGAGTTCCCTGAGAGAGGTTCGCAGTGATCGGTTGATGGTTTATGGGAGGAGGAACGCGCCGCCTCGTTGTTCTATGGTGCCTTCTCGTTTGGGGTCGGGACCGTGCACCTCAACGTGCCTACCCGATAAAAACACAATGCAGGGCCTCAGTGGCCAATCAATTCAGGTGGACCAGCACACAATGAATCACATCAGAATAGAAACATGAGCCAGAAGCAGTCGTAGACGTTGATATGCAATACTCGCTTCACTTCTGCTGCACAGCGCATCGCTGGTGTCGCTGATGCACCATGTTACGTGTTTTCTTAGGTCTTGCCACTGTGTTGTGTTTACCACAACAAACATGTAAACAAATACACACAACACATCGCCACCCGAACCGTATCCACCACCATGGTCTTGGGCATGGGCTTCGAACGCTCGACCCTCATGAGGTACGAATCGTCATTCCACATAACGGCAGGGCACCCCTATCTCACCATTCGTCCGTCTCAATCCAAATTGGTCCAATCTTAACACACTTCATGCGAAAAAAGGGGCTCATTCCGGGAACTCATCCCTCATTGTGTTCGTTCGACTTTCGGCCCGTTGCCGAAAGCAGACCTTCGACCAACCGTTGCCTTGGTTCTCCACATTATGATTGACCATGCAGTTGACGTGGCTTTTCCTATCGATTGACTGATTCTTCATTATCGATTGTCTGACTGTCCAGCTCCACTCCACTCAAGGATTCGTGAGGAGCCACGTCGATCCTCATGACAAGGAAAGCTACATACCTAGGTACTTAGAGACACCGTCTGATGCTGCTACCTCGAAGGCGTTCCAAGCCTTCTGACGTTAGATAGTATGGATCCGGCTATCGCGGATGTCACGACCACAGGGGCCGCCTACTGGGGGGTTTGCGGCTCTCATGCGCAATCTGCCCAAATACAAACTCATTCAAACCATGAAACAAACAATCTGATTCTCCTCGTCGGATCATAATAATCCAGCACGATATTCATATACGCGTGCGCGTCTTCCTCCGAACGATAACATCCGTGGCGTCGATTGTTTGTTTATTTTGTCGTTTTTTTTCTTGGCCTTGACCAAGAACGTGTCGTGGTGGCTTCGTCTCAGACTGTGATTGAGTTTATTGACAGCCATCACGTGTGTGATGGGATGTGACGAAAATGCGATTCTTCACTGACGGCCGTTCTCATCCATTGGGCCTGTCTTTGGTGATACCCCTTCCCAACACATCGCATGACGTAGGGTGAGCCTTTCTGCACTTCTGCGTGGCTTCTTCTGCGGCCCAGGCTCATGAGGTCAAGAACGAGGCCTTGTACCTGCTTTTGCTGCCCATCACTACC
The DNA here is from genome assembly GCA_021365335.1 of Phaeosphaeriaceae sp. PMI808. Taxonomy (NCBI): domain Eukaryota; kingdom Fungi; phylum Ascomycota; class Dothideomycetes; order Pleosporales; family Phaeosphaeriaceae; species Phaeosphaeriaceae sp. PMI808. The sequence continues at coordinate 192,924 of JAJTIZ010000019.1, read as the reverse complement.
TAACGAGGATGGTGCTGGCTTGTCGGACCCTGGATCCCCACAACCGCTGGTTCACAACAACCATCTCAGCATCTATGACCGAAGATCTCAAACCAAAGGAAATTGCAGCCGTACATGAGCACTCTCCGGCACGCACCGCACACGGATGCCCTGTTCACGTTCGTTTCAGCATCCGAGTCAACGGTGCACGATCTAAGGGGAAATGTCGTGCAGTCTGTCAGCCCCAGCCGCAGCATCAGCCTCACGTTCGCTGCGTTTCATTAATTTGTGAGTAAGAATAGAACACGTAAGATGGATTCCCACAAAACAATAACAGTAACAATAACAACAATATCAATATAGTACGTAAACAGTTATAAGGGTTTCAATTCAATTATCTAGGAGACACTGGTTGCGGAAGGTGTCCTACTGTGTATATTGGAAAGACAAGGGTAAGAGGGCAACTGCTCCTTCAAGTCGATCCAAGACTTTCCAGACCCTACACCATCTACACCTAAGGTATACAGTGTGACAGTCTACCTAGTAGGTAGGTACTGCTCGTCCTTGAAGACAATTATCAATCGATGCCCAACTTACGCGTATCCTTATTTCCGGCATCTAAGTTCGCAAGGATAGCCCAAACGGTGGCCGTCCGTACTCATCGCCCCCTAGATCGTCAAACGACTGGTCGAGTAGGTATAAACAGGTCCTTATATCGTTCTGCGTAGAAAGCCAGGACATGCCAGGCTCGGAGACACCGCTGGCGGGGTTATTGCATACCTCTGTGCAACACGGTCATCAGCTATGATGTCTTGCTCGGGCTCTTTTGTTGTTTACCAACGAGTATAGATTGGTGTTTGTTTCGATCAACCGCACGTATTGTTGTGTAATGTCGTGCAGCTTTCGACTTCCTGAGTAAGTGCTCTGGGTTGTCCTAGGAGTTTTCACAGTCATGTCCTGACAACAGTAACGAGACTTAGGCTCTACAACATTATAGGCTTGTGGCTAGCGCTGGTAAGAATAGTACTGCCTGGCCGTGTATGGCTGGCCCATGCTGTAAATAGTGTAGTAATTCTTGTCTACACCAAGATCAAGTTGGCTGTTTCGAGTTCCGATTTGAGTTTTGAATGGGCAGCTCCACGAGCCATGTTGACGCTCTGACCCCTAACTCATACCTCGGTGACAGCTGTCCAGACAGCTCAGTTTTCGGATACGCCACAGTCGATGAAAGCTGGTGAATGTGCGTATCCGAATTATGCAGTTCTGCTGGGAATGCTCCGCGTTTCGCTTCCATGTCCACTGTCTGGATTGACTTCCGGCGATAGTTTACAATCAGGAAAGCCACCACAGCGACCATGATGGTGCCAACTCCAATTCCGACACCAAATCCAGCTTTTGCGCCTTTTGAAAGGCCTTCCGGTGCCTCTGCCACGCTCGTAGGGCTCGCAAGAGACGCACCTGCGCCCGTCTGTGCAGGAGTCCCCGTTGCGACGGCGGCGTTAATGGTTCTTGTTGCCCTGCCTGGTAAGTCCTTTACGGTAAAAGGGTTTCCCATGTTTGCCTCTTCGCTCCCTAGTTGCGCTCGAATGGTATAACTCGCATCCTTCATCAAACAGCTACTGACGCCGTCGCGAAACCATTGCGGCACCTGCGTCCATACCTGTGACGCGCAGAAGGCTTGTTCATCGAAGCATGGTAAGTCGTTTGCATAGTAGGAGCATTCGCAAGGGCCGGGCCAAATGGTATTTGTCGTGATTTTATCTTTGCACGCCAAACGAATCGAATCCCATCGTTTAGCACAAGAAGCCATCTGCGTAGTCACAGCGCGACATGCAGAATTTGTAAAAGTTTCCTGCCCATGTATTCCCACGCAAAAACACGTGACAAAGAACCAAACTCCAAGCCAAAGGCGTAGAGTAGCATCGCTGTAGAGTCGCATACCCGCCATGATAATATTGTACGCGATTCGTGGCGATTAGAAAGTAAAAAGGTAAATAGATACCGAACGAATCGACTTTGACAAACTGGCAGCCTTGTTCCCGCTATATATTACACCCACACGGGATAGCAAGCGCTTGGTGATACTTGCCACGCCCAAGATATGCCTCACAACAACAACGTTCGGTATCACAGCCGAGCTGCATATTTTGAAACACTTATGATGGTGTATGACCTCGCGAGACAATGCATTTGAGATGCGCTCCACTTGCGCGCGACTGAATGGGTATCAGCCTACGGCACGGGGCGCACTTGCAGAAAGAACGGTTAATCTATGACTAGCGAAATGTGGAGTATGATAGCGGTGTGAGGGTGAATGCTGTCACGATGTTGAAACGACTACAACACTCAATGATGCCAATGGCATTATCTTTCAAGTACGTGAGCGAAGCCTGTTATGCACAAGTGCGGTATCTGATTTGCTTGCTGTTTACATCTTTCAATGCTGTGTGGTTTGAACCTTTGTTGTCCCATTGTGGTGGTTGGACGAGGTTCTGAAGCACGTACCGTGTTTGTGAGACATGTAAACTCTTGGAAGGGATAATTGGACAATGCAAGGGGTTTGGTAGGTGGAGAAACAATTTTACTAGGGAACACTACGCCAACTATAATAAGAAATATATGGTGAGGTACGAAGAGTTTGAAGGGCTCGTGATAGTGGGAAAGGCGGGTTAAGATGGAGAGTGTGAGGTAGTACAAGGAAATGAGATCATATTTTGAGAATTAAAGTTCCGGTCAACGTTTTATAACCGGTGTAGGAAGGTGTATGATCAAAGGCCAGGATTTTTACTAGTAGTGCTTACGCAAGATGCAAATTTGTAGTGGTGAGTCAAGACCAGAGGTAGAGTGAAGGTGAAGGTCGGAGGGATTAACGTTGATCCTCCGATGCGTCATGGCGGGGTGAGTCAAGAGCAAAAGTTAGGCCCCGCCATAAATTGCCCACCAGACACAAAGCAGATAGGCAAACAATCTCATTTACCTGCAATTGCAATCATGGCCGACCAACCGCCCCCAGCACAGGCTCCAGCTGGAGAGAGTTCTGAGAACTTGCATACCGACCCTGTCACTGGCGAGAAGATCTCCAAGAGTGAATTGAAGAGGCGACAGAAGCAGCGCGAGAAGGATGAAAAGAAGAAGGAGAAGGAAGCTGCATTGCCTGCACGACCTAAGAAGGAAGGCAAGAAGGAGGATGTGGAGGAGCTGAACCCAAATGTACGCACACTCAGCGCCCTTGTGATCATGCCTGCAAGAGTATGACCAACATACTAACATATCACAGCAATATTTTGAGATCCGTTCCAACAAGATCAATGCGCTCCGAGCCTCTAAGCAACCAAACCCCTACCCCCACAAGTTTCATGTCAACTACAAGATCGCCGATTATGTGCGCGACTACTCGCATCTTAAGAAGGGCGAAACAGAGCCTGAGAAGGAGATTCGCATTGGCCTTCGTGTCATGACACAGCGATCTGCCTCCAATGCGCTCCACTTTTATGTTTGTATGTATGAAAAGCACGCCAAGGTGAATAGCTACTGATTCAATTGCAGGCAAGGCCGAGGGCACTACGATTCAGGTCATGTGCCAATTGCAAGAGTCCAAGGCCGATGTTCCTTTCGAGAAGCAGCACGAGAACATCCAGCGTGGAGACATCATCGGCGTGATTGGCTACCCTGGCCGCACAAGTCCTAAGAAGGGTGGAGAAGGCGAGCTGAGCATTTTTGCTCGCGAGGTTATCCTTCTCACACCATGCTTACGGATGCTGCCGACAGAGCACTTGTAAGTACCTCCAACAACCCGCCCTGGAAATAAAACTGACACTGCATCAGCGGATACAAGGACCAAGAGCAGCGCCACCGAAACCGGTTCCTCGATCTGATCATGAACGATTCGACACGGAATACCTTCATCACTCGATCCAGGATTGTCAAGTATATACGCAAGTATCTCGATGAGCGCGATTTCTTGGAAGTGCAAACCCCAATGATGAACAAGATTGCCGGAGGTGCCACAGCAAAGCCATTCAAAACACATCACAACGAGCTGGACATGGAATTGTACCTGAGAATTGCGCCTGAATTGTACCTCAAGGAGTTGGTTGTAGGGGGCCTTGATCGGGTGTACGAAATGGGTCGTCAATTCAGAAACGAGGGAGCTGATCTGACTCACAACCCGGAGTTTACCACCTGCGAGTTCTACATGGCATACGCTGATTATAAGGACGTCATGGACATGACTGAGGAACTTGTGAGTGGCCTAGTCAAGGAGATTACTGGTAGTTACGAGACAGTCTTCCACACACAGACTGGCGAGGAGTACAAAGTCAACTGGTCGCGACCATGGCGGAGAGTCGATATGATTCCTGCGTTGGAAGAGGCTGCTGGAGAGAAGTTCCCACCATCAAATGAGCTACACACTAAGAAAACCAATGAGTTTCTCAAGCGCATTCTTAAGAAGCTCAATATCGATTGCTCAGAGCCACGCACTAACGCTAGGATGATTGACAAGCTCGTTGGCGAGTTTATTGAGGAGACTGCTGTTAATCCTACTTTTATCGTTGGCCACCCCGAGGTCATGTCGCCTTTGGCCAAGTATCATCGCGATATGCCTGGGTACGCTTTCCCCTATTACTGTGTTTAAAAAAGTCTAACTATGACAGTCTCTGCGAGAGATTCGAGGCTTTCGTTTGCAAGAAGGAGATTTGCAACGCATATACCGAGTTGAACGACCCCTTTGACCAACGTCTTCGATTTGTAGGCTCATACTAAACTATAGTCAACATCTCATGCTAATAATTCTGCAGGCGGAGCAGGCAAATCAGAGGGAACAAGGCGATGACGAAGTCCAGCTCATCGACGAGACCTTCTGTCAATCGCTTGAATATGGTCTCCCACCTACCGGTGGCTGGGGCATGGGTATCGACCGACTCGTCATGTTCTTGACCGACAACTACAGCATCAAGGAAGTGCTTACCTTCCCCTTCATGAAGGACGTAGTTGAAGAGAAGCCCAAGACTGCTGCTGAGGTGGTCGATGTTACACCGAAGCCTGTGGAGGGTATCCGTAAGTTTGTCTTGTTCTGAAAATATCAGTGGGCGAAATGCTAATGATGAATAGCACACAAATGATTATTGCATAGCATCACTGGCGTACGAGGTAAGATAAGGGACGGGTTTATGGGGCGTGCTTCATGACTACATCAGATTTTGAAGATATAACCCCATTATCAGTTGAGAAAATCAAAATACATGATATTCGGTTTTAGATTGCTTTGCAATTTTCTTAACCAAACACAAGTCTCCAATTTTTGCAATACCAATGTTAGATTCTTGAGTCTGCTAACTCTACCCGCTCGATATACTAAGCTATGGCGCACTGTATCCTGTATATTTCGGTTTGAAGGGAAGTGTCTGCAATTGCTTGACCGGATTTGCATCGATGTCGAACAGTTTGTAAAGCCACTTCAAAATGATGAAGAAGCTGTCCGGTTCCCCCATATGCTTTTTGCCTGGTACAAATCTCGCTTCCTTTGGCGGGCCGTGCTGCAATGCAAGATAATAGTCGTCAATCGGGAAGATCTCATCCTCAGTCCCATTGACGAGGAACAGTCGCGCACATTCCGGCCGATCCAGCGTTCCATCTTTTAGCAGACTAAACTTGTCGCTCGCCTCCCTCTTGAATGCTTCAACATCATCGCCGTACCCCCACTTGTACGCCAACGTATCCGCTAAATCGAATGGATACTCCAAATGATTCACGTTACCCAACCACTCCCGATCAAACATATGATGACACCCACCACCCAGCGCAACCACGCCCGCAAGCCTCTCAGCATGTGTATGCGCAACTCTAATCGCATAATACCCCCCTGTACTAAATGCCCAAATCGCCGTCTTCCCTCTCTTCAACCCCTCTTGTGCCTCCACCCAATCTAGCAAACTTGAATACAATCGATCCGGCGACGTCGGATCCCTAACATCAGCAGGACAATCGCCCGTTCCAGGAATCTCCAACACAATCGTCGCAACACCCACCTGCCGCCACCCCTCCATCCAAACTGCAAGCTCCGTCCTATACCCATCTAGTCCCGTGAATATAATTACCGTGGGCACAGGCGTTTCTTTACTCGCGTGCGAAGGCAGCAAATAATAAACTGGAATCTCCTCCCCTTCACCATCCACCCGATGGACATGCGGAATCCTTACCTCAGACACCGGATTTTCCCTCAACTGCAACCCCTTAATACACGCATCTTTCCCCCGCGCCCACGCCTCGCGCTGCACATCTGAGCGCGGCGCAGGAAACCGCGCAATCCGGTACACAGCAGAGCTACGCAGGAAGTACTCCGACGCCCGCTCTTTGTCGCCGCGCGAGAGCGCTGCGGCGGCCATAGTGGACAGCTCGTGCGCGCGCGGGAAGAAGGTGAAGGCGTAGGTGTCCCAGTTGTAGGGTTCTTGCGTGGAGCGGGATGAGAGGTCGTTGACGATTTGGGCGAAGTCTGTTGCGGTGCTGAACATGAATGGGTATACGCCCATTTCGGCCTTCAATTACGTATATGTAAGCGAGGTAAACTATATACATGTGTTGTGACGTACGGGTTTTTTCCATTTTGTTTCCCAGAGTTGGTGGAATGATTCGTGGTGAACTGCTGGGGTTTTAAGTTTCTCTTGAATGAAGAATTTCCCGCCTGGTGCTGCCATCTTGAGGCTTTTTTTCCCCCTAGACTATCTTTTCTCTTGTGAGTGAGTGGTTGGTGTTGGAGTCGAGGATCTGCAGTGAGTTTTTGAAGCGACTAATCTTTATTAGGAGGATGTGCATATGTGTGTGACTAGTTTTGCGCGTGCTCATTGCTTGTATAACTACTCTTTTTACATGTTTACATTATACAAGTATCGGCTGCTGACCCGTGGGGGATGTCCGTAAGTGGGGAGCCGAAGCAAAACATAGTAAATTTGCGCGGAATCGATCTATAGCATCGCGGTGTTTCAAACTATATTTTGTGGATATGGGGATAATTAGATCAAGCATGCCCAATATATTGATTGGTTCCTGTGAACCTAGGTGGTGAATGTCAAGACGTTTCTGGCTCGCGACCTGTCGAGATACCCATGTTTCACTACTTTCAGGGTTGTGGTCACCATATTGGGGGATGATGCATTTTATCCCAGGGGGTTTTTCTTGATGCCTAACTGTAACAATAGTACGATGGAATGAGTTGAGTAAAATAGGGAGTGGTACGGCGTGCGAAAATGGTTGTCAACTCCATCGCCAAGACGTTTGCTTCATGGTCCGCCATAAATAAAGAGTACCAATCATGTCAAGTGTGGCTTGGCTTGGCGCTCACGTTGAACAGCACCAGGCATCACTCAGACTTGTTCAAATCACCATTTCCCTCTCACTGGCCGTCGATATCACAAGGTCAAATTGTTAAAATGTTTCCTGTACGATGATTTATACTTCTCTTGATGAGTCCCAACGCCAGATCCGGCTCCTCCATCTCCACCCCGGAGATTCCGGAGCTAGCGACCCCTTGCATTGTTCCTTTACGGTAGCCTCTCTGGATAACGAGATATCCTTTGAAGCACTCTCCTACGTTTGGGGTGATGCGACTGATGCACTGCCTATAATTGTAGAAGAGGATACGCCAACCGCGGTTCCAATCACGAGGAACTTGCACAATGCGTTGAAGAGTATGCGCTCCCAAAGTCACGAGCGAGTGATTTGGGCAGATGCGCTGTGCGTTAACCAAAACAATCTCGCTGAGAGAAACAGCCAGGTGAAGCTGATGTCAGACGTCTACGGGCGCGCAACTTGCGTGATCTGTTACCTCGGAGAATATTGGGAGGGCTGTGATATGACTATGGAATTCATGGAGCGAATGGGCAGCGACAACGGGTTGCACATCAGCAGCTCCCATTCTCCTACTGTGGAAATATCTAGCAAGCCAGTAGATTGGACCCTTTTACTTCCTAACATCGGACAGTTCTTCCGGTTCCCATATTGGTCGCGAGTTTGGACAGTGCAGGAATATCTTTTGGCTCAAAACACAATTCTACAGTGTGGAACTCGCACGCTGCCTGGACGATTCTTATTCTCGTTTTACGAAAACTTTATCACCCACTTCAATTTCTGCTGCGCAGAAAAGTCTGGGCTGATCTTGGCATTGGATGGCTCATATAAAGAACGGTCAATGGTGGCAGCAGCGAGAACCCTTTGGCCACTGACTCGTGCTCTTGAGTATGATTCTAGAGAACTCTTTCAGCTGCTTGTATCATTCAATTATCGGTCATGTCAAGATTCTCGTGATAAGATATATGGACTCCTTGGCTTAGCCCCTGACGCAGCAGCATTGGTGGACCCAGATTACACCAAAACCACGAAAGAGGTATTTCAGGCTCTGCCTTTGAGCTACTATAACCTTCACAAAACCCTGTATTTTCTCAGCTTTTGTCACAACACAGTTGAGACGGATATGCCTTCATGGGTTCCAAACTGGACTTGTGCAGAGACAGGCCCTCCAATCACTCAGCTAGATTGGCTTTCACATGTCCATCAATTTAATGCGGGTGGAAATCAATCATCTGCTATCGAGGTTATGGACAGCAATATGCTCCGTTTGAAGGGGATTCTCTTGGATACGATTGTGCATATTGCCCCTCCTCGAGAGCCCCAATTTTCGCAAGATTACGGTGCTGTGCGAAAATTGGCAGGGTTCCCTGGTGAGACGAGCAACGTCTTCGTATCGTACCGCGATGGCGATCAGAGTTTGGAAATTGCATTTTTTCTCAACTGGTATGCAGGTTTCCGCTTAGAAACCATGGTATACAACCCTGTGGCTGTCGAAAATACAACGGTCATGAGAAGGCAGTATCAAAGAGTCAACATACGCGATCCGAGCGCTATCAACCAGTGGTATCAGTTTGTTGCAAAGGCAACTGCTAAAGGTAGCAATGCACGCGTCAAGAGTGAAGTCGACACACTACTTAGGACCATGTGTTATAATCGCCGATTCGTAAGGACTGCGACTGGTTACATTGGTTGGGTTCCATTATCTAGTCAAGCAGGCGATTTGGTGGTAATTCTTGCCGGCGGCAGAGTGCCTTATATTTTACGTCCCAAGCCAAGATCAAAGTTACGGGATGTAAAGCATGCATTGGCTGATATCCTACGCCACAAGCCTAGAATGAAGTCACAAAACACGAAATACACCCTCGTCGGCGATGCTTACATCCATGGCGCTATGGACGGTGAAGCATTTGAGGGTATAAGTGAAGGCGATGAACGATTTCGGAGTTTCATACTTGTATGAGATGCTCGATAAATGGCGCAGTCAGTGGTCAGAATAGCTTCACGTCGAATTGAAGTGGCAGTTGTATAGGTATGGACTTCTGTACTGGCTGACTAGCGTGCCAAGAGATCCTAGCGGAGTGAAGGTAAACTGACCCAATAAGATGAAAGCACATCAAATGCCACTCACATCGGTGCTGGCACGCGAGCTGAATCGAGGGCTGCACGCAAAGCGGAAAGATTAGCCGAGGCCGAGGCCCCTGAAATCACTACTACCAGTACGTCATCGCTCGCCGTGTAGTTTGTTTTCTGAGCGTGGGATGCGGGGCTGATGTTGAGCGCGATGAGATTTTTTTGCGCATTGCGTTCTAAGCAAGTATCCCTCAATCTCTTTGCATCATTTTCAATTGGATAGGCTTCCCGTTTCCCTTCCTCTTCTGTACTAGTAGCTTACTCAACACGCTGGTGGCTGCTCAGCAGATTGGCATCGCTCAAGCGCGGGGTTGGCGTTATTATATAGCCTTTGTAAGCCGCACCCCAAGATACTCTGACCAAAAGCAACTTCAGGCTTGTCGGAGAAGCTCCTCTTGGAGATTGAGAAACGCTTTCAGTAGTTGCGCATGACCATTGAAGGTGTCAAGGCTTACATCCCACGCGTTTTGTGGTGCTTGTGATAGGAAGGACAAAAGCACTAGACTAACAAGCCAGCCAACATCTCGAACATCGGTCCGGTCCATTCGCCGAGGGCCCGCATACCCAATATAAACAAGCTCAATCTCCCTTCGCAGCTGTACACATTCCAGTCAAGCAACTTGTACACATAGCAAAACTGCAATCATGGTGCTCGGTGCAAGGAAACCCCCCTCCCGAAAGGGTACGATAACACTTCCGAAGCTCAGATACGACTTCGAACAGGATAATAATTGTGATAGGCTCTTTTGCGGACATGCCAACAGATCTCAAGGGTCAAATTGACAAGCTTGAAGAGTTGTTCCTTGTCTCCACGACTAAGCTCAAGGACATATCCGATCACTTCGTCAGTGAGCTGAAAAAGGGTCTTACGAAAGAGGGAGGCTCTATTGTGCGTTATATTGATCTGAATACAGCAATAACGAAGCGCTGACGAAGACAGCCCATGATACCAACATGGTGTATGGCCTTCCCCGATGGCCACGAACGGGGTAGCTATCTCGCGCTCGATATGGGCGGTACGAATCTGCGAGTTTGCGAGGTTACTTTGACAGAAGAGCAGGGCGAGTTTGAAATCATACAATCAAAATATCGTATGCCTGAAGAACTCAAGACTGGAACAGCTGAGGAGCTCTGGGGCTACGTAGCAGACTGCCTCCAGCAATTCATCGAGTACCACCATGAGGACGAAGAGCTTGATCACCTGCCGCTCGGTTTCACTTTCTCCTATCCAGTATCGCAAGACGCCATTGACCACGGCATCCTCCAGCGATGGACAAAGGGTTTCGATATTCAAGGTGTCGAGGGCCACGATGTCGTGCCCCCGTTCCAAAAAGCGCTAGAAGAACGAAATCTCCCCATCAAGATGGTTGCTTTGGTCAATGATACTACTGGTACTATGATTGCTTCTGCATACACAGATACTGACATGAAGATTGGCTGTATTTTTGGCACGGGTTGCAATGCTGCCTACATGGAAGAGTGCGGCTCAATCCCCAAGCTCGAACACTTGAAACTTGACCCCAAACTACCCATGGCAATCAACTGCGAATGGGGCGCATTCGACAACGAACACAAAATCCTCCCAAGAACACCCTACGACGTAATAATCGACAAAGAATCCCCCCGCCCCGGCCAACAAGCCTTCGAAAAAATGGTCGCAGGCCTCTACCTCGGCGAAATCTTCCGCCTAGTCCTCCTAGATCTACACAAAGGCCACGAATGCACTATCTTCCAAGCCCAAGACGTCACCAAACTCAACAAGCCCTACTCCCTCGATGCCGGCTTCCTCGCTGCCATCGAAGAAGACCGCTTCGAAAACCTCACAGACACCGGCGACCTCTTCCAAAACAAACTCGGCATCGTCTGCACAAAGCCCGAACTCGAACTCATTCGCCGTCTCGCAGAGCTCATCGGCACACGCGCAGCTCGCCTCACGGCCTGTGGCGTCTCCGCCATCTGCAAACACAAGAAATGGGATAACGTCCATGTTGGCGCTGACGGCTCTGTGTTCACAAAGTACCCGCATTTCAAAGTCAGGCAGGCGCAGGCGCTCAAGGAGATCTTGGACTGGCCGGCTAAGTATGGCAAAGGGAGGGGCGATCCGGTTGAGGTTTTGCCTGCTGAGGACGGATCGGGTGTTGGGGCTGCGCTTATTGCTGCGTTGACGGTCAAGAGGGTTAAGGAGGGGCAACTTGCTGGCATAAGCGATTGCGAGAGTTTGTTGAAGTTGGTGAAGTAAGATATTGTTAAGGAGAGAAATTAGGGAGAGAGAGGGGCGGATGTGGGCTGTGTATATGAGTGCTTGCAATTATTAGTGTATCGAGTAGGTATCTTGCAATCATATGTTTGCTGCTGCTTACGAAATTTGAATTGTTTAAGGTTTCTAGTTTGATGTTGGGAAGGTGCAGATTATCGAGTGCTGCAGATTTGGTGGCTACACTGAAGAACGGTGCTGGTAGTAATCATATGATTGTCAAGCAACAAATTGACTACTTCTTTTCTGCAGGGAATACTGCGAGAATGGTGCGCAATATGGTGGTTGTGAGAGGATCAACTGCATTGTGAATATATGTTCAAGTTGGTTTGCATCTTTGACTAAAGAGGTGAAGTGCTCATTGCCGAAGGTTATTTGAATTGACATCTAAGGCAATGTCATTACAGCAATGAAGATAGCCTTTGACGTGGTCTTCCGTAGATCGGATCAAAACAAGATTCTCGTAATTACCTCCGTTTCTACGCCAACTTCTATCAGATTTCTAGCTGCCGATACTCCTCAAATTCTAGTGACGGCAATCAAGGCATGATCGGCGTAGTTTGCTTCCAGGTACTTTTCTTGGGTTCTTGGCCCCTTGGAGGGATTATGCAATTTTCGAAAATGTAGACTAACAGCAAATTAATATGCTCCTTGACAAGAGAGAAATTGACTGGGGTACTTGCAGCCTATATGATAGGTGATTCAATGTTTCAATAAGGTCTGGTATGTATGAGGATTTTGGATTAAAATAATTGTATGATTCTAGGTTTCGAAATTCTTGGGGTCTGAGATAATTGCGGCAAGCTCTGCTTTACCTTCCTTTCTAGACGTGGATGTGGCAAAATGATGCCCTTATTTACTATTCACTATACTATATCGAACTAGCTTGTATGAGTTCGAGGCGCGATGTCGACGCAGAAATGGTAAAGTTCCCTGGCCTTACACGTGAATAGTAGTTAGTGAAGGTAGTGCTGAACTTCAAGAAACAGAGTAAGAGTTAGATTTTTGTATTCCAGGCCTTGGGATAGCGTGTAGCAGTGTTTAACATTGTGATTGGTCCGAAAATTGGCATTGCGGCAGTTTGGAGTTGGCGTGCGCTTAGGCAACGGGGGGTTCTACTGCACGTAGCTGGCAACCCATCACACGCATTCCAGTAGGTGTCAACTGTGTGGTGTAGGTAATTAGCTACGCTTTGCTGCGCCGATCATGCTTCTCGCTGCGTTGTGCTGAGTAAGCCAAAATGCGCCTACAAATGTTAAGTTCGCGCTTCAAGGCTTAAACTTTCCTTTCTACTTTGACTTCCCGCTTGTCTTGACTCCTTGATGCTGTATCGTATAATTATAAAGGCTTATCTCACGGTTTTTAGAGTCAGAAATGTGCTATAACACAGCACCCTGTATGCAGTAGCCTCTTCAATCTCCCCAACGAACGTCTTCGCAACAAGATACGCGAGCTGGAGGGTCACAAGCACACATAAACTACCTTTACTTCAGCATGAATTGCGCTGATACCAGCGATGAATACGACCTTTCTACCTTTGCAGATTTCCTGGGCGCATCTTCGCGAGTTTTATGCCTTGTAGGTGCCGGGCTTAGCGCACCATCCGGTCTTGCTACCTGGCGTGGGTAGAATGGTTTATGGAACAATATTAACTTGAAAGAGTTTGCGTCGCCCAAGAAGTTTCGGGAGGATCCAGCCACAGTGTGGAACTTTTATGGTGACCGTTTACTTGAGTCGTTGGCGGCTCAGCCGAATGCAGCACATCATGCGCTGGCGGCACTTGCCGAGTGGCATGAAGGATGGCTAACTATCAATCAAAATGTGGATGGTACGGGTACTAGTCTGGAACCTGGGACTCATGCGGATGATTTGCTAATATTATATTAGGGCTTCTCGAGCAAACCAATCATCCTATGTCGCAGTTATTGGGAATTCATGGCACATTGAAGATTGTTCGATGTACTACATGCGATTACAGCACTAACGTCCATAAGCCGCATGACGTTCCGTTCCTACTGTCACTTTCCAAAAAGAATGATGAATTACACCCAGAAGCACCGCCCTACGTTCCACACTGCCCTACAGTCCCCACTCCGTTGCGAGAGCCAGAGCCACCTCGCAAACGCGACCGCTCACCCTACGATGCCGGCCCATCTAAAAGGTCGCGGCAGTATGACCACGATGACGACGAAAATGTTGGCCAGCGAGGGAACCGTGATCAAGCATGCGACAACGACCCCGAAAATGGGCGTAGGTCTGACCAGAAGCCTGAAGGAGCTATACCAAACGATGATTCTGAAACACGCGCGGGTGGCCCGGCAGTGTTAGCCAACCTTCCACATTGCCCCAAATGTGCCAATCTGTTGCGCCCAGGAGTTGTTTGGTTCGGTGAGAGACTCGCTGCTGGCGCACCAGATAGTATTGATGAGTGGATAGCGGAAGGACCTATCGATCTAGTGATCGCTGCTGGTACAAGCTTGAAAGTTTTTCCAGCTGCAAAATGGGTGCACACAGCTCGAGAGGAGGGCGCATCTTTGGCTATTTTCGATATGGAATTTGATCACGAGCTGGAGGATGAGTTGGATGATAATGACTGGCTTTTCGAAGGAGATATCGCGGTTATTTTGCCTAGAATACTAAATCTTCTCAAACTTTAAAAGTTATATAAAGAAATGATGGTATCAATTTCGCTGAATTGTATTGGGTTCTTTCCTTGATATGTTCCTCACTTCTTCATATTTCGCACCGGATCTCACGGTACAACCTTGATCACGTGCCAAAAATTTCCGTACTCACTGTTAACTCTATTGGTATAGTTATATTCTGGACTATAATTGCTATGGGTTATGTACTAAGCATAGTTGCGTATGTCCTTCTTATTATTATTGCCGAAATAAAGCATCCCATATTGCCCACATGTTCATCGCATACTTATATCAGTGTGATCGTTCTCCACACCCCTCTTGGAAAATCTTCAGGATCAGCGTCAACATTGTAGTTCCCCTGTGAATCCTTCGTCCTTGTACGTTTTCTCTGCATTTTCCTCGTCCCAATACGTATGTACTCATCCTCGACCCCGGTGTTTTCAATAAGCAAGCAATAATCTGCCACAACTCGTTTACGCCAAGGTGCCTGTCTGAGTGGTGTAGCATAAACCGTAAGAAGTACCAGAACCTCATAGCTAGTTTCCTCAGAAATCTCTGGATCCAAAACACAAGAACCACTTTCCTTGGCCTCTTTCTTATCGCAGATCCCTCGTATTGTAATCTTGCCCGAAGGTGTGGAAACCAGTGGCTCGGCACTCCAATGCACGTCTGTATGTAGGACTTGAGCTTGGTATACGACAACCTCTGTTTGCTCAAATAGTTCATTCTTGCCCCAAAATTCCCAGTGGGATTGAAAAATAGTAACGGTTTTATGTGGAAAGGACATCCACGTCCAAGTGGGACGGCGTTGAGTATAATTCCATTCCTGACTCTCCAAACCATAGGTCGATGCAGCCCAATTTAAATGCCGAATGAAATTCTTCTGCCACAATCCAATTACTGGTTCATCACCGCTCAGCTCCTGGTATAATCGGACTGCTCCTGCAAACGCAGCAAATTTATCGGCTGATTTGGTAAGAGTGCGTGACGTGTAGTCCCTAACCCA
Organism: Phaeosphaeriaceae sp. PMI808; assembly: GCA_021365335.1. Taxonomy (NCBI): domain Eukaryota; kingdom Fungi; phylum Ascomycota; class Dothideomycetes; order Pleosporales; family Phaeosphaeriaceae; species Phaeosphaeriaceae sp. PMI808. Next base: position 177,566 of record JAJTIZ010000019.1, on the reverse strand, counting down.
AGACCACCACAGATTGTACAATATTAAATCGTGGCTCTGCGATGGAAAAGTAGTAATCGAAGATACATGACCGTTTAACCTGTACTCGTAATTGCACAAGTAACCAGGTGTACAGCTATGAGTTGAACCGTCTTCTGGGTCTATTCTCGTGGCGCACTGCCAAAAGAATTGAGTACTTGTAGCATGCAAAATGCGCCGTGAGAGAATTTTTTCCTGGAAAATCCATGCCCGGCTATTGACGATCGCATCTTTCAAGTCATCATGTAGCGCTTTCTGGAACGAAGTGTACTTGTTTTGATCCCTAATAGCGAATCCTCTCGGTAAGTATGATGAGCCGCCGAATTGGATTGCGGGCTCACATGTCAATGGGAAAATACATGGCTCATGACAATTTCGACCGTTAGTTGCCGATAACGTGATGTCTGCGCCACGAAATATGGACGCCATTTTTGCGGATTCCATTTGCCAGTCGGGCAATGAGTCTTGGATGATACATATACTATCAATCCAGAGATAGCGATACTTCAGAGCCTGTGTAATTTCAACGGCATCTCGAAACAGTTTCGGAAGTTCGTCGGAGTTTATGCCTTGGCTGTAATACGTACTGACATTGACCGAAGTAGTCTTGCATTCTATATCTATGCCTCCCCATACGTGGCTGAGAACTATGTAGCCTTGTTCGTATATATCGATATCCTGCGTCGAGACTAGTTTGACTGAAAGAGATGCCTTTGGAGTCATTGAAATTTCAAGCATTCGTGAAGCCGGCAGTGTGCTTGGGTTAAAGGTGGTCCTACAGCCTGGATGGTTTTCTTTGCACTGCTTGAGCCATTTCTGGGCCGTGAGGATGCGTGCATTGAACTCTGGAGTGCTTGGGCTACTCCAAATTGCACGATCATATACCTGTCCTACATTCATAAGGCTTACTATCTCACATAAATCTAGGCAGTCGCTCTTCGGCTCACCTGAACTAAAGCATATCAAGCATCTTACGTTCGATAGTTCTCTTGGGGCTCCAAGGTCTTGAAAGATACATCCGAGCAACACATCGCATTCTAATACGGCAGCTCCCCCTATCTCACTTCGGACGTAGTATGGATGTGTCCTGTCCGTTACAATGATTTTAAGAACGTCCATATAGCGAATTTTGTCCCATGACAATGTGGACTTTTCGTCAACAAGTGAATCAATCATTAACTTGTGTAGGTAGTTGCAGAGCTTACACGTCTTTGCGCACTCTTCAAACTCGGCATAACTGGCATGAAATGTATTCTTTGGCATTGACAGTAGCTTTTCGTAGTCTTCTTTTTTTTGCCAAATCAAAATCTTGCCCTCGCATTCAGAGCAATATGTTTCTATCGTGGGAGTATCAAAACTCAGGTCGCTGTCTTTGTTGGCAAACATGGAGTTTACAGGTTCCTGCGGTAGTCAAGATGGCTAACGAAGGTGAAGGGCTTAGTTACAATATGGTAAAGGAGCGCATCAACGTTACGGAGGGCTGGGCTGAGAAAGCTGCCTTGCGGCTTAGATACGCTAGCTCGAATATGATTAGATCGCCCCACTTTTGCAAAATGGAATTAACTAATAGTAGTTAAGTCCAAGTATGTACAATGAATTGTAGAGACAACACTTCGACTAAGTGCATGTCAACTCGATAAAAGATAGGGTTACCACCTGTCGCCAACAAACAATAAACTTAGATGTAGATGGAACAATGAGACCATGCTCTGATCCTTGCCTGAGTTTTTGAGCGCCTTGAGTCGTCACCAAGATCTCAATCAACGTTCATCTATTGACGAGGGGCGAGTCTCCAAACTTAACTTCGTACATTACTACAACTATCATACGGTTTTGTCTAAGATTTAAATCCTGTTTTGTAATGATTTCTACCTCAGCTACAATGAGTGTTCATAGCGGAAACAATGAGCCTCGGCAGAAACCAAGTTCCTGACATTTACCCCACACCATCTCTCCATCCCGAGCCGCAACTACGAGTAAGCATAACCAATCGATATAAACCTAAATAAATACATGTTTGGTAAAATACGATCTTCAAATCTCACCGCGAATTCCAATCTTCCCAACAAAATGTCTTCGCCCATCATAGAATTCAATTACGACATATCCTGCCCCTTTGCCTACATCGCCTCAACGCGCGTCAAAGCCCTCGCCACCCGAACAAATGCTACCTTAACCTACCGCCCAGTCCTCCTGGGCGCCATATACCGCGCAACATCCGCACCCCAAGGCGCCGGCGGATCAGCAAGTGACGTCTTCAATCCAACGAAGCGCGCCGTATCCGGACAATCAATGGCACGCACCCTAACACGCTACCAAATCAAATACAACCCACCCCCTCAACACCCCAGAAAAAGCGTAAATGCCTTACGCCTCTTGTACTGTGTTCCGGATGGCGACGAACGGAGAACTCTGAGCGAGAAATTCTTCGAAGCGTACTGGGTTACGGGACGAGACGTCACAGATCCCCAGGTCCTCCTTGCACTCGCCCGCGAATCTGGAATCCCAAGCGCTTCCCGCTTAAATGCAGAGAGCTTCAATGACCTCGCTGCACGTAAAGAATTAGAGAAAGCGACTGCAGACGCTATTAGCCGCGGTGCATTCGGCGTCCCTGGATTCTGGATCCCAGACGCTTCGTGGACGGATTTCAACGGGGAAAAGCGCGTAGGCAGGTACTTTTGGGGCCAGGACCACATGCACTTTGTCGAAGCGACGATCCTCTCTCTACCCCAGAAAAGCGGATGGGAAAGTGTTTCCGGCCTGAAAAGCCTGATGCCACGCTGCATACCTTCGAATAAAGTGCACGGCAAAGTGCGACTGGAATTCTGGTACGATTTCAGCAGTCCCTGGGCGTTTTTGGGATATACGCAAATAGGTCGCATGCAGCGTATGTTTGGCCCGGAATTGGAAATCGTGATGAAGCCGTTTTTACTGGGCATTTTGTTTCGCGAGATTGGGGCGCCGAATTTGCCGATGGGGGCTGTTAGTGCTGCGAAGGCGTTGTGGTCGAGGCAGGATCATGCGGATTGGGTGGCGTATTGGAATGCGGTGAATGTGCAGGAGGGGCGGACGGATAAGAATATTGACTTTCATTGGGCGGATGTGTTCCCTATTCGCACGCCGACTGTACTCAGGGTTGCAATTGCGGAGCCAAAAACCGTACCGCTTTTATGTATGTTTTGCTTGGACGACTTTGCGGATTCTGGGCTAACTTCGATAGATTCTGCGTGCTGGGAGCACAATGCTAATGTCGCCGATGAAACTGTTTTATCAGGGGTGCTTACAAAAGCTGGATACAATGCCTCTGATCTTATCGCCAAATCCAATGCTCCTGCAATCAAAACTAAACTTCGTGAATTAACTGCGGAAGCAAAAGAGCTCGGAATATGCGGTGTACCGACATATCGAGTGCTGCGACAAAGTAATGATGGTGCTTGGAACTTGGTCGGTGGTATTGTCTGGGGCCAGGATGAACTGAATGTTGTCGAGGACTTGATCGCGGGATGGGATCCAGAGTCAAGTGCAATCGCTGAACCGAGGAAAACAGACTATGGAGGAAAGATTGGAGCGCGGTTGTAGTAATCTGTGAGTATGTAGCGTAATGTTTACTAGCCTCAATTATGGGAAGTCCCCAGCTGCTGTTAAACACCTCACACTTTTCCCAACCTAGTACACGATATCAATAGTTATCTTTCAGGGAAAGGGGACAAATTAATAAGTGAGACACAACAATTAGAAGAAAACTCCTATGTATTGAATCAAGACAAACAAGAAACAAGCCCTCTCCAACCTACCAAAACTCAGGCACCCCCTGAAGCTACACTAGCCCTCATAAGAGAAGAACTAGCAGCACCATTTAATTCCTCCAACTCCGGTATCAATAACCTAGGACTACGATATGTATACCCAACAAATGCACCTTTTTTGCGCAGCTCCAGCACCGTCCGACCCACCTGCGGATCACGCAACAACTTGTCACGGGGCCTCTTCTTCTCTTTTCTACGTCGCCTCACATTCTTAGCAGAATGCCATACCTGCTTGCATACGGGTGGCAAAGCCATTGCATTGATATCCGCCGTTGGCGTGGCTTCTGCGTCGACAAATACATTCTCTACGTCTGGCATCACGACGGCTTCGTAGCTAGATGAATCAAGATGGTCCGAAGCGCTCATGATCTCGTTCTCGTTGTCAAAGTATTTTGTTATGGGTTGGTTGCCATGGACGCGTGGGATGAACGGTGGCCTTGTCATATGGAGCGTTGACCATTGGATGTTTCGGAAGAATGGATGCGCTTTGATGTCCTCAGCATCGTTGGGGTATACGATGTGACCGGTAGTGTTGAGGTTACGGAGTCGTCGAGCACCTACTGTCTTATTATGAAGCACCCAGTCGTTCTCGCGATAGCTTTTTGCGGAGAGACGGTCTTGTCGTTCCTCGAGAAGCCTCATTATGAGATCGATGGCATTGCATGAAACGGGCATGAGGGGTATACGGTCGATATTTGGCCGGGCGTAGCGTTGTTCGTGTGGGAATCTTAGCCAGCGTCCGTGATCCTGTGGAGAGTAAGTATGGCGATGTTTAGTGCTGTGTTAATGCATACCAAGATCCGAGCTTTTGTGGCCGGGCGATTTTCGCAAAAGAATGGAGTGTAGCCATAAAGGCACTGTTCTTGATTAGTAGAGTTTGGTAGTATCGATATCATGGACCCAGACCTCATACAAAATGATACCAATGCTCCACCAGTCACAGCGGCCATCGTAGGCTGTGCCACGTATGACCTCAGGAGCCATGTACTGGCTGGTACCAACAACGCTCTTTGCGAATTGACGTCTTTGTGTACGATTGAGCCAGTCGATGATCGGTCCATTTACCCCATCCTTCTTAACTCCAAACGGCTCACGATCAGCTTGCTTACCATTGATCATCTCCAATGTCTTATGCGCGGCTTGACGTTGTATTTCTTCTTCAATGTCTTGAGCATCGCCTTTTACCTGCAGGCCCAAATCTCGGAGTAAACCATACCGCTGTTCGTTGTAGTAGGTCTGATTGTGGGTCCAATGGCCATCAAAAGCGAGACCAAAATCTGATATCTTAAGATGACCAGACGCCGTGATGAGGAAATTGTCTGGTTTAACATCGCGATGTATCCAGTTCATCTGATGTGCTTCTTCTATACAAAGAATCATCTCCGCGACATACCACTTCGCAACACTTTCATCGAGGATATCCTCGCGGAGAAGAAAACCAAGAAAATCTCCACCAACCATGTACTCCATTACGAGGTAAAGGTTATTGTTGTCTTGAAAAGCTGCCATCAGTGGTACAACCCAACGTGAGTTCTCTGATGCCACTAAAAAGTCTCTCTCGGCACGTAAATGACCTTCTTGACTGTTACGTAGCATGTCAGATTTTCTGATCACTTTCATGGCGAATACTTGCTTGGGTTTGCGAGATGGGGATGCTGGCTGCTTGATGCTACAAATTGATGTCCCGTCAACATGATCGATATGATGGATCTCACTACCACTTGTGTCGTTATTTTGGTCGCTCTTCTCGCGAACTAACCGTACAACCCCAAAACTGCCTTTCCCCAGTACTCGTATGATATCGTAATGCGATACATGCACACCTTTGATACTTCGGCGAACCAAAGTCTTTGATTTTAGAACACGAGTCTGGCGGAGGTGGTAGCTTTCTGCAACGTACTAAGCTCTTCGCTGCCCCTGCCGTTGCTCGTTGGATAATGCCATAGCGAAAAGCTTTCGTTCCATGTTGCGGCGGCGAAGAGATCGAGGTGTTTGTTTTGCTCCAAGAATTTGATCGAAATGAGACTCAAAGAAAACTTTGGAAGCGGCAGCGTTCTCAATTGTGGTCACAGATGGCCCTGATATACGCGGAGCATCCTGACGGGGAAAAACAAGCCAGCTTGAAGTCATCCGATCGGCCGCTGACTCGAATTTGACTGAATCACCTGGTGACGCATGACTAGACGTATGGTGGCTAATTTGCATTGTTTCGGCAGATAATGGCGCTCCAGAAGATACAACGGATGTAGGCGCGGTGGATTGGCTAAGCGGAGCGTTGCTACTTCCTGGGGCAGTCTGGGGTGGTGATGGTGAAAAGGACACATCTGACGTCGTAGTCTGGGGTGACAAAACCTCGTGGTTTTCATTGGCAGCCTTTGCAACAAAAGCCATTTGAACACTGGGCCGCGAGCTCAGTCTGGGACGATGAATAATGGTGTCTTTATGAAACAAGGTATTCGAAATCTTGCTAGTAATATGCCGTGAGAGACCTGGCGTTGATTTGCTGATATGTAGGCTGACAGGGCCTGATTCTAGAGAGCTCATGATAGGTTCGGATTCGCCGTCGAAAACCGCGGCGTTGGTGAGTTGGAGTAGGGAGGAGCTTCGATGATGAAAAGTAATTTCTGATAGGGTTGCGGAAAAGTTGGGAACACTAGGGCACTGGAGGGGGCGAATAAGGATGTTGTGAGCGGTTTCTGCTCTTTCGGTGCTATCAGATTTATTCGATACAGAATCACTGTTGCCTGCAGTGGCCAGGGCAGAACCTATCATAGGAGCTTTTGTAGTGTAAGTGAGCGATGTAGTGGTAGTCAGGTAGGGATCTATTCTTACCCTTGCCATTGCGAAAGATGGAGAAGATTCTAATGCTGCTCTTACGAAAGTTTTTGAAGGTACGTGCGGCTGCGGTGACTGTCTGCGGTTGAGTCTTTGCGCTTTCGGGAGGCAAGCCTTGCTCGGCATCCTCAACGACACGTATCTTTTCCTTGTCCCGAGATGCCCATCGCGCGTTGTTGGTATCCTTTCTCTTCCGCGTGGGCACTAGGGACATCATCCTGGGGCGAAGAAAGAATAACCGAGGAGTCCGAAGTCGTCCAAGTTGGATAATAATACGACTTTACCTCTATGTCTGGAGAAGAATGGCAGTGCGAGAGACATGATGAAAGTGAAGAATTAGGTGAAGCAGTAGACGCTCTTTCTCGTAAGGAGCTGTTGGGGAATAGAGGAAAGCACATATGTGGGTGTTGTAAGTCGGCAAGATCAACCAACATTGGTTTCGTTAATATACCTAGTCTTAAGACGACGAAAAGAAGGATATTGAATATAGCTGTGTCGAAGATATTGTTCCAGATATAGGTAGAAGTAAAGTCGGAAAATACATTAGACTAGCCCTAATAGGTCAAGGCCGACCGGCGAGGGTCAGATTTGCCAACGCACCCGTGATGTCGTTTCGTCGTCTGGAGGGGATCGCATGATCTACATAGTCGGCCATGATTCGTCCGTTCAATAGACCAACTATCTGTTGACTGATATCATATATATTTCCACATCCGTCGCTCACGCATGAAAGTTACACCACCTTCTTCACAGTGCAAGCATATCATCTGGTAACACCAACGACGATTCCGGAGGCTGCTTGTCGATCAAATAAGGTGTAGTTTCTCCATCTAGAACGGTTGTGGCGCCCCTCCACTATACCTGCTTATCGATAAGCTACTATCAGTCACACCACCAGCTCCGTCAACTACACCCACAACCTCAACTGTACACGGACAGCCTTTCAACGAGAGGGCTGTGTCTCGTAGTATTTGCATAGCGCTTTGTTCCGTTGGGTGCACTCTAGTTCAAAATTTGCATCCCCGGAGAGCTGCTTGAGGAAGCGGGGTAACCCGGAGATCGTCATTCATCCCAACCGAGTCAAGCCACTGATAACATTGTCTCGCAATCAATGACATTAGTACCAAAAAAAAGGACTCCTTGAACTACAGCTTCAAATTGAAACATTCTGAGAAAATTCTGCGTCAAATTTAAACCATTCGGGAATAATTCAATAATCTGGAAACATACCAACTCGCATTATCAGCGATCTCAACCCTGGCACGGTATTGAAGACATACCTTCACCAAAAGCTAAACAATACTACACACACAATGCCATCCTCACCATCCTCGCCCTTCCCCCTCTACCTCCTCCCAAGTATCCCCTTCCGCCGCCGCCGCTCCTCAACAACCCATACCAGCACCCCTTCCTCCTCCCCCCACAACCAACATCCTTCTTTCCCACCCCCCCAACCTCCCACCTCCAATGCACAAAATGTCTCACAGACCTCATCCCCACCTCCTCCATCATAAGCAAAGGCTTCACCGGCCGCTACGGCCGCGCATACCTTGTCGCCCCTCCCCCACCCACCGCCATATTTCCCGGCGGCGCATCGACGCGCTCTGCAGGCGACTTGCCTAATACATTTACGCACAAGGCGGTGCCGCGCCAGCTTGTTACGGGCGCGCATACGGTTAGCGATATTAGCTGTCGTAACTGTGGGACGGTGCTGGGGTGGAAGTATGTGGAGGCTGTGGAGTGGAGTCAGCGGTACAAGGTTGGGAAATTCATTTTGGAGACGAACAGAGTTGTTAAGAGTGTGGAGTGGGGTGGGCGGGAGGAGGACGAGGAGGGGGGTGATGATGGGAAGGAAAATGGGGAGGAGGAGGGAGGGTTTGATTCGCAGGATGAGGAGGAGTGTGAGGATTTGTTTAGTGGGGTTTGGAGGGCGGGGCGGAGGGGGTGATGTGGTTGGTTTTATGATGGCATGGAGGCGTTTGTTTCATTTTTATTTTTATTTATACCCAAGCTTAACGATACACAACAGATACCCTCATTTCTCTCAGATAACAGCTTAATATCATAACATCATATACATCACATACATACATAATACAATACACCTCCTCTCCCCAAGCCATCAATCAAACCTAACCCTCCCTATCCCCCTTTCCCCTGCTGCATCACAAACCCCCTCCCTAACCATATCCATCGTCCCCTCCCAACCCTCCGCCTCCCCCTCCTCTCCGACAACCCATTCAAGCCACTTCACCACCCCAACCGCCTTCCCCAAATCCCGCTCCTCCTTAACGACTTTCCCAAGATACTTGACCAGTGCCCCTACATCCTCCACATACGGTCCTTCCACCGCAAACTCGCCTACCCAATCTTTCATCACGCCACGCAGATCTTTTTCCTGCGTCAATTTCTGCATTGTGAATGTTGGACGTGGTGGCCGCGGGACTTTGATACGTGGAGCAGGGCATGGGGGCGGAGGTGGTTCAGTGACTATTTCCAGCGAAAGAGCGAGGTGCGAGGTGTGGAGTTTTGCACCTTTGTGTTCGGTGATGACTTCAAGTCGGAGGTCAGGTGGCAAGGCAGAAAGGAATTCTGGGTCGAGGTCGTCTGAGCTTTTCGCTTGGGGAGGTGCTGGGATACTTGTTTCGAGATTAGAGGGACCGGCGGAGCCTTCTCGACTTGTGGGTTCGCGGGCTGGGTTGCGCTTGGAGATGAAGTTTGCTTGGGTGAGTGTTTTGCCGCTTTTGCTGAGGGCTGTAGCTTGGGCTGCGGCTGCGAGCATTGCGGAGCGTGGAGGGCGGCCTCGGCCTCGTTTGACGGGTACAATTGCTTTCTTGGCTGGTATGCCGATGATGCGGTTTTTACGCGGGGGTTGGGGGAGAAGTATTTGATCGGCATGTCGAGGTCGGTGTGATGGTGAAGAAGGGGGTACGCTTGCGGCATATTGAGCGAGGATTTCTGAGCGAACTTCAGGGGGTAAGGCGGCTAGAATGTCGGGGTCTATTTGTGACTGTGCGGGCAGAGCGGCCATAGTAAAAGGGAGAGCTTTGGTGGGTGCTGATTGATTGTTCGCTCTTGTCGCCTTACGATTAGCAGGCGATGGTGAGGTCGCACGGCTCTGTCGTAGCAGTTTTGAGCGGATGTCTTCTGGTAGCTCAGCAAGTACTTTAGGATCGACCTGCGATGGCATGATGAACTGAGTTCCAAGAGTGTTCAATGGGCGGCGTGAGGGCGTCAATTGGTTGAGTTCAGTGGCGCCGAAAGCAACATGCTCTTCGCCAGCAGTAACTTTAGGCTTTCGTGGAGTCTCTGGGTCATCTTGGATGGGGTCGTCATCAACAGGCTTGGGTTCTTTGCGCGCACTAGGTGCCTCCGCATTACCACTCTTGAATTGTAAGCGTCTCTGGGAACCCTCCAAACTGCCATCTGTAGCATTCTTCATGGGTTCAAGTTTTGTCATCTGCATACCAACGCCTCGGAGTTCGCCTGGTGTGAAGCTAAATCCTCGTAACATGCTAAGCGCCTCCTTCACCAAAACTTCCTTAGAGTTCGTCGCTACCCCGAGCACTACGCTCTTATTGTGAGTGTCGCATTTCCCATGGCCAAGATGCTTTGGTGGATCTAATGGGGCCTCTGGCGAGCGTCGCATGATCTTCATCGTGAACTGTTTTCCTTTGACCTTCTCCTTGACTAAGCGTTTCTGGAGTTCGCCGCATAAACTCGCGATGAATTCATCCGCCTGCTCTTGATTCTCAAAGCGCACGCCCCAGTTGACCTCAGCAGATACAGACTTGCGAACCACCTGTTCACCAACTTCCTGTCGGTCGATGCCCCGAGAGTACTCCCACAACTTCTCGCCAGTTTTAGGGCCAAGTGTTTGCATGAGTCTCTCTTTGGATAGCTCACGGATATCCTTGACATACTTAACACCAATCTCCTCCAGCTTCCCTCCGATTGACCATGCTACACCAGGTAAATCTTGTACCTTAAGCTCACCGACGAAGCCCAAAATTTCTTCCGGCTTGATCTGATACTGGCCAGCAGGTTTCGCTTTCCTCAATGCTACCTTTGCCAAAAGGATGTTGCTACCAATACCGACCGATACATCGCATCCTGTTCTCGCCATGACTTCGCTCCGTAATGATTGCGCGATCCCATCAGCTTTCGCCTGTTCACGATAGGTGTTGCCTTCGCTGCGGTTGCGACCATCATTGCCGCTGGAAACGATGCACACAGCCGATACATCAACTAGCGCCTCATCGATGCTAACACTTTGGACAAGCCCGTCCGTTGCTATGATGACATCGTAAAACGTTCTACTAGCCTCCTCGTATGCCGGAAAGTCGTACGGTAGAACCTTAATGTCCGGACATAGCTCTTGAGCCTTTTTCATCCACATTCCATTCTTGACACCAAACTTCCGTGCTGGGTAATTACAACTCGCGATTTCAGACCCACTACCTTGGCTATGTGCTACCACGACCGGCTTGTCCTTGTACTCTGGATGCTTTTTCAAGCTGACCGCAGCGAAGAAGCTGTCAAAATCGACATGGAGGACATATCGCCGTGCACCGGGTGGGCGTTTCTGCCTTACCTTCTGGGATAATGTCTTTTCACTGGCGAGTGCCTGCAGTTGTGATTTGAGGTCCGCCTTCCAAGTTGAGAGGTGGTGTAAGCGAGACTCTCGATAGTATTGCTCAAGAAAATTTGGGTCGACTACCGTGGACTTGCGGATTTTGGGGTCCCGGAGTAGGATTGCGTTGTGTTCCTCAACAGTCAGCTGTCTGCCTTCTGAAGCACCTGCGTCTTCAAGACCAGCAAAAAGTTCCATCCCACGCTCGTTCGAACGACCTGGTTTCTCGGTCTGCGGACCAGGGGCTGCAGGATCTGCATATAAGCTGTCTTGTGATGCTGTTGCCCTCGAACTAGACCCTTTGTTTTCAGACAAGTCACTTTGCTTTCGTAACAGAGGGCTTGCTATGAGTGGCGTGACTAATTCCTTAGAAGAGTTCACATCGCTAGGGGCTTGTTCCAGAAGATCGCTCCCAGGCTGGTACGATGCAGGAACATCATCCCCGTCGTCAGTATCTTCGTCTGGCACAGGAATTCGGTGCTTGGAGAAGCGCGAGCGCATTGAACCACCCAGTGTAGGCGTACTTGAAGGGCCGGCCTGGCTACCCTTAAGCTGGCCAGTATACCAACATGCATCAGTCTGATCTCGGTAGCCTTGCTTCTTAACACTGGCATGACTCGTCACCTTGCCCTTGTCGAAAGCCAGCACATTCTGCTTTTCGCCTTCGTCCACCACACGGTAAGCGTTCCACGGAAGCAAGCGGCCTGCCTCAATACTCTCTACAACCCATGCTGGCTTGACGATGCGGTACTTGCTGAACTCGACAGCCTTCTTAGGGGTAAGGTTGCTTGCAATGATATGTGTTACAGTGGTCTTGCCGTCCAGATACTGCATGAAGCCACCTCCATGTTGAACAATGAGAGTGTGCAGGTCATTGAGTGAGGGCCGTGTGTAGCCATTTACATGCGCCACAACACTTTTGAAGATGGCTGGTCTTTCGCTAGCCTGAGATCGAATATCTGCATCGAGGTTCTGCAATTTTATCTTCTTTCGTCTAAAGTAGTCGGTGAAGCCACCAAACGCTGAGCCTTTATATTCTTCGCCATCCTCGCCATCAAACGTATGATTTTCAATACGTTTGCGGACAGAGCCACTATTTTTTTCCAGTCGCGAGCCCATTTCGGGAGAGGTGCAGATCTGGCGGGCTCATCGAGGCAATGGTCATCATGTGGGAGAATATCCAGATATTGGTCGAGGAAAGTGGGAGGCGGACGACGCGTCGGCGTTGTCAACTGGTGGGTCCGGCGCGTGGGCCTAGTGCGAGTTCCCTCAGGCATTTAAAGTGGGTCCGGAATCTTGGCAACTCTAGGATCTTTTAACTTTTCTGCACCTTTCTCTCCAGCTTTTCCTACGATACCTCAACTCCCGTCCAGGGCACCAAAACAGTCTTAAACAGTTCCTTTTCTCTGTATACCTTCAGAGCTTCACATCCTTTGCCATGTCTTCTTCAGGTGCTGTGCCGGTTGGCGTTTTCGCCAAATTTGTCCCAGCGGGTGGTATTCCCATCCTAGCTGCCAATGATCCTTCAGTTGCAGTAAGTATTCTAGTCTTGTCATTGAATGTCGCATGGTTTGGTTATAGTTAGCTTAATCACTCTGAATTCGTCGCATTCGTGCCCTAGTCAAGCTTTGCTGACCACAAGAAGTTTCGCATCACCATGGCTGCTCTAGATCCCTCTGCGCCAGCTCAGACCGATGAAGAAAACCAAACTCTACGCGCAACTCTCAAGCTTATCCGCGTACCCGTGGACTATGACGAAAGCGACGAGGACGATGAGGACTACGACAACATCGCTGCTATCGCCGCACGTCTGCGCGGATCTGGCGCAATCCCAGAAGATGAGCTCGACTCCTCTGATGAGGATGAGAGTGAAGAGGAGAAGAACGGCGGTCCCAGCGACCCCGTGAAGTCAAAGAAGGCCAAGCGTGCTGCTATTATTAAGAAGCTGCAAGAAGAGCTTGAGGCCGATGAGATGGATGTCGACTCTAGCTTGACAAATGGCGTCAACGGCAAATCAAAGGGCAAGGCTAAGATTACTGACGACGATGTCAGCGATGAGGATGACGAAGATGATGATGAGGATGAGCCTGAAGAGTTCGTCCTTTGCACTCTCAACCCCGAGAACGTAAGACTGAGCAATTCTCTTTGCATTGATCACACCTAACATTTGTGCAGCACTACCAACAGCCCCTCGATATCACTGTTCGTCAAGGCGAAGAGGTCTATCTCTCCGTTGTCGGTACCCATGATATCTATGTCACCGGTAACTATGTCGCATTCCCTGATGAGGAGAGCGACGAGGATGAGGATGACGGCTTGGAACAGCTTGGCTACGATCTTGGTTCCGACGAGGATGAGCTTGACGTTGACGAGATGGATGAGTCTGAGGATGATGAGCTCGATGGACTAGACGATCCCCGTATCACCGAGGTCGAGAGCGAGGATGAGGCACCCAAGCTTGTTGCTGCTAGCAAAAAGAGCACTAAGAAGCGTGCCGCTGAGTCAGAAGACGACGTCACTCTCGACGACCTGATCAGCAAGACCAATGGCGAGGAGAAAGTTTCCAAGAAGCAAGCCAAGAAGCAGAAGAAGAACGACGGCCAAGCTGCTGCTGGCGCACCCGAGACCGCAACTAAGGCTGAGAAGGCTGCAGAGACTGCCAGCGATAAGAAAAAGGTACAGTTCGCCAAAAACCTTGAGCTAGGACCTACAGGCTCACCAAAGGTTGAGGCACCAAAGACTGAGGCAAAGAAGGAAGCCGCAAAAGGCCCGCGCAACGTTAGCGGCGTCACAATCGACGACAAGAAAGAAGGCAAAGGCCGAGCTGCAAAGAAGGGCGACCGCGTGGAGATGCGCTACATCGGCAAGCTAAAGAACGGCAAGGTCTTTGACTGTAAGTCTTCTCTCCATCCCCCTCTCCCAACCTACTAACACACCCAGCAAACAAGAAAGGCAAGCCTTTCTCTTTCAAACTCGGCGTCGGCCAAGTCATCAAGGGCTGGGACGTTGGTGTCGCAGGCATGACCCCCGGCGGTGAACGACGCCTCACCATCCCCGCAAACCTCGCATACGGCAAGAAGGGCGCTCCTCCAGACATTCCCCCCAACTCAGATCTGATCTTCGACATCAAGTGTATCTCCGTCGGATAAAGGGGAAAAAATCCACTCTCCCCTTTTTCCGTACGCGTGTGCGTGTTTGCCTTGTTGTTTTGTTTCTGTCGTGTATTGCATAAGCGATTATCCCACTTGCATGATCTGATCTAGGCTTCCCTCGATGTGCAGGGAGGACGGATTTCGCGCTTGTGCGCCCCGTGCGTAATGGGTTGTTTCTTTTTTTTTCTCCATCTCAGAGGAAATGGGATGGGTGGGATGTTGCGGAAACGTGTGTAAGTGATACGTTTTATAGCGAGGCGAGGCGATGTTAGCGCGATTTCGCTGAGGATGCTATTATGGTAAAAGTTTGGGAGTAAAGGCTTTGTAGCAATGTATCCTGTGTGTTATGTTTGTGTTTGTGTTGTGCGATGTGGGTGGGAGACAGGATGGGATTGTTGAGATGTATTGTTTGGATGTGGCTTTTTGATTTGTGATGTTGATCTGTTATGTTGATTACACAAGTAAATGTGCTAGTATGGCTAACACACCACGAATGTTACAACCCCATACTTGTGTAAACACGGTTCCATCACGTCCCGTAGAGAGCTTCCACATGCTGGTAGGCCATTATTCCTAAGTTCAGACCACGGACGTGCTATATCAGGACTGAAGGTTCGTTGGCAGTTCAATAGCAGTTGCTGACCTCCTTCATTTCACAGTCAACGTCACTTGTACGCATACTAATCCCTTGTTTCCTTGCGTTTATATTGCCTTTGATAGGAAACACAATTACACTGAGGAGTGAACTAGGGCTTTGAAGTTCGATTTATATACGTAAGAGTGCTAATTCGATGTTGAAAATTACAAAATACAGAGGGGTGACAGCGAAAAAGAGTAATCGATTTTTTAACCTTTTTAATAAACTATAACTTTACGAAAGAAATAGTTAAAAATATAAGAGATAGTTAGTTTTATAGCTAAAGATCTCTTCTTTTAGTTTAGCGTATAATATTTATATAAAAGCTATAATATATTACGTAATCTAGTATAGAACTAGGTAGATTTTTTTAGGTTATTTTTAAAGTAGTAGAACTTTTTAATTTACGTATAAAAAAGTCTAATTTTTTAACTAAGCCTAGTTTAGTTAGTAAAGATTATATAAGTAAATTTATAGTATAGTTTATTTATATAAGTAATTTTTTAGAAATAGAGGAAAAAAATAAAAAAATTAGATTAATAGTTAGATTACGTAATATATTACTAAAATACTAGTCTATAGCTAATAAGTTAAGAACTTTTTAAATTTTTACTAAATCCTTTATAATAATACGAAATCTCTTAAAATTCGAATTAAACGCCTAGCTTCTATTTAAAGCTAATAACTCTCCTAATAAGATAGCTACTATCTTAAAAAAAGATATTAAAATAATTTATAATACTATTAATAAAATTAAGAAGAAAAGAGCTATAAAAGTAGAAGAAAAAAAAAGATATAAAGGAAGACCTACTAGGGTTTTTAAAAGAGTAAAAAGAGTTATTATAAGATATATAATTTAAAGCCCTAAGAATATAAATAAGATATTAATATTAGAAAATATTCTTAATATTAGTATAAGAAAGTTATAATAATTTTTAAAAGAGGAGAGAGTTACTACTACTATAACTACTAAAATATCTTTTATTTTAGCTAAATTAGCTAAAAATTAAGACTTAAGTACGCTAAAGAGCTATTAAAGATAGTAGAAAAGAAAGGATTAAATCTAAAAAAGATTATATATTTAGATAAAAGTACTATATAAAGAGAGTATAGAGCTAGATAAGAATATAATAGTAAAATAGGCTATATTAAGGCTTAAAAGTAATTAGTTTCTATAACTTATAGAAATACGTTTAAAAAATTCCTAGTATACTATTTTATTCTATTTTTTATACTATTTCTTTCTATTTAATTAGATTATTTATTACTTTAATAATAACTAAGTTATAGCTAGAGATATAATTATCTTAGATTAGGGATCTATTTAGGTAGAGAGACGATATAAATTAATTATTATAATAGACCCTATAAATACTTTACCTTTTATATATAGAAGATATATCTAAGAGATACTAAATTTACTCGTTAAAAAGTATATAAAATATAGTTTATAACCCTACCTCTTTTTTACCCCTTTTTCGTATATATATATAACTATATATATATATAGATACATATTAGTTATATTTCTAGAATATATACTAATTATCTATTTAGGCTAGAGATTATAGTAGGATAACTATAAAATCTATAAAACTAAAGCTATTAAGGATTAGTTTAAAAGGAATTTAGTTAAGCTTTATCCTTACCCTACCTATAGCCTAGATCTAAATCCTATTGAAAATATATAGAGTATACTTAAAGATAGGCTAAATAAACGCCCTAGAAAGAGTTTAGGGATAGGAGTTAATAAAAGGAGTATAACGCTCTTTAAAGAGGCTATAAAGGAGGAGTAGCTAGCTATAGCCTAGTTAGCTATAGATAACTGTATATTATCTCTCCCTTAGCGATATATAGTAGTAAAGATAGCTAAGGGTTATTAAACTAAGTAATAGCTTAGTTAAATATATAACTATACTCCTAAACGCGTAAAAACTAGAAGTTTCTATATAATATAAACTAGTAGTACGATATAGCTAAAAGTCTAGTATATTATAGTTATACTATAGTTAAATTATATATATAAAATATAGTAAAAAAGATACTTGAAATAAAAAGTAATAGCTCTCTAAAGTAGAAGAAAAAAATTACTCTAACTTTAGAAAGAAATAGAACCCCTAAATATACTTAATAATTAGAATCTAAAATTTTAAAAAGAATAATATAGTTTTTCTCTTTAAAAATCTCTATCTCTTATATTTTTAGCTATTTTTATCGTAAAGTTATAGTTTATTAAAAAAGGTTAAAAAATCGATTACTCTTTTTCGCTGTCACCCCTCTGTACATCAGGTAACATAGCACCATCGCTTTTCCACAAGGTGTTCTCCTTAAGCAGTAAGGTTGTCTATGTACTATAGGCCATTTTCTCCCACTCCAGAGAATAAGTAAGAGTCGTGTACGTATACGGCGTTTCAGTTACACTTCAGCGTTCGCCGGGCTAGAGTGTAGCTCAGGGAGATTATTTCAAGCTCTAAGTCTTGATAGACCACCTAATTTGCAGAATATGGCAGGCGAGGGTTGGGTGATGACAACGGAGGTTGGTGTCATTGTCGACCAAGTGTGAGTCGTGTTACAAGTTGTACTTTGTGTACAGTTCGTGAACCTCGGGTCTGATATATTCGTACGAATTTCGAACCTCATGTTAACTACTATGCTATTGGTTTGCATCATCACGATTTTGAGTTTTTCTTGTTGGCTACAGCCAGGCCCCTTGGATTATGGCTCCATGCTTTTGGAACCGAAAATTGTGGCTGGCATCACAATGGACACCCAAAAGTCAAAAGTCTGCGCCAACCAATTGGGCCGTGAATATCTGAGTTGATTTCGACCCTGGATTTGTTGGACTCATCGAAGGTGGATCCCTGAAGCTATCATGAAAACTCTATGTGCTTCTAGTGGCTTAGTGCAGCAGCGACTGCGAACCCTAGAGCTAATGTGAGGCTCGCAGTAAGTGAACTCGCAGCATTCTTTGATGGTGGAACTTGTGTGATCTCTCCGTTGCCAGATCCAGAGCCACTGATGGCAGTCCTGAAGGCCTTAACCGGTGGATATAGTAAACCTTACACGACCTGTAGAGCATTGTAGACTTCAGCGAAATATCCGTCCTTGGCACTTCCTGGTTGCTGTATGACGTTCGCTTCCGCCCATCTGAAACTGCACTTTGGATCGGCATCGCGCGTACAGGCATCTGCAGCTACTTGGGCAGTGGTTGAGAGTAGTTTGCTGATCGAGTCTGCGACGGTAGGAGCAGCGAGCGCTGCACGGGCAAATGTGAGTGCAAAAATGCCTTTCCAGCTAAGCTGCCTTCCTCTGCATTTTGCGCTTTTCTCGCAATATGGTTCTATAATAATATTGTCTGAGGTGTGAAATAAAGCTGAGGACTTGACCAAGCCTATCACGGCATCAGTCCAGTTCTTTGCTCTGGTCTAAACAGATTAGCACTATGCGCAGTAGTCTTAAGCGGGATACAGCTCACTATATTGTACATAATCGCAGCGCCCTCTGTATATATTCCATGTGCAGCGGATGGCATGTAGTTCGTAGGAAGCGAACAATTTTCGCCGACTGACATGGACACCTGGAAATCTGAGGCAAGAAGTCGGACAGTCTTTGACCACTCGAAAATCTTGTTGGCATATTGCGTATATGTTTGATTGCCAGTAAACCTGGCCAAGCGTGCAGAGAGAAGAAATAAATTGCCATTTGGCAAGCTCTCCTTGTAGTAAGGCCGACCCTCGTCTGGGACAACATGTAAAACAAGGCCTCCGCCACAAGTACCATTAGCGGCCTCGCGATCAAAGCGATTTGCTTGTGAATTCCATACGTTCACTGCATAATCAACCCACTCGGCGTTTTTGGGCTTCGGAAATCCGAACTCAGCAGCTGACAGTGCTGCAAGGCCCCAGCTGCTCTGAACTTCATTGGTCAAAATGTATAGTCGAGTCTGGTTGGTTGGGAGATAGTCGTTATATTCTCTAGTGTAGTACTGGAGGGCTTGCGATATGGTCTCATCGTGTTGTTCATCACCAGTAAGAAAAGAATACCCAAGGAGAGCATCCCAAAATATGGCAGATTGCGGGATATAAAAGTCGTTGAGCAATCCAAGCATGTTAATTTTCTCAAGGCTCATTTTGTAGGCTGCAATAATGCCGCTGGCAAGTGCTTTCGCTGCTGACTTGATGGAATCCTCACTTTTCACATCCAATTGAATACCGGACTGGCCTAAAACTACAGTTATGAAGAGAAAAATAACCAAAAGCAGCACACGTATGCGTGCGACTATCTCGAATAACACAAATAGTTGCGAGGCGAAAGAGACAATTAGAAGAATAATAAGGAGATGGCGCACTTAGACTAAGGGAACAAGCAGCTTTTGACGATGCATTACTGTGCCGCACTACTTCGAGAACCTTGCAATATTGAATCAGCCCTCGACTCCTCGAATGCACTGTGCCGTAATAGAACGTCGCATACTGACAGGCACTAGGTACACCAATGCCGTAATGGTGGGGCTTATTAGCAGGACGATCTTGCACAGCCTCATGCGCTTTTGCAGCATATGCGCATCTTCATGATAAGAGCCTCGGCGATATCACGAGCAAAGTTTTCGTCGTTGATGGCACGCTTGTCTTCAATAACCTCGATACCACTTTCTGCAAGCCCTTCTTTGATGGTTTGGAAAAGGATAGCGTCTGAGTCTGCATCTGCGAAGGGGCCACCAGGAACAGCGATCATGCTGATCCCGCCGACTGGCAACCATACCTGGACTGCTCTAACATCTTTGGTATGCTTCCTCAGCTTCTCCACAATGAAGTCGCCAACCTGTCGCGCTTCTTCTTTAGAAGTCCTCATCAATGTTACTACAGGGTTATGCTCGTATAACTTGCGATGTTGATAACGCTCCGGTACAGTACTCATGGGTCCGAAGTTGGTCATGTCAGTTGCGCCAACAGAGATGACATTGGGTATGCCAGCTTCTGCAGCAGCTTCCAGCCGTCTTGGGCCTGCGCTCATTACGCCCCCTGTGAAGTGATCGCATATTTCAGTCGTTGTTAAATCAAGGACAGCATCAATTCTGCCTTCACGGATTAGTCGCTCCATCGCTTTGCCGCCATGACCGGTCGCATGGAATACATAGGTTTCGATATCATAACTCGACTCGAGGTGCCCACGAATTCTGTCAACAGCTGGTGTAGTGACACCAAACATAGTGATACCGACTCGTTTCTTTACAGCTTTCAGGTGGTATGGCCTGGACGTGTACGCTTGTGCCATAGCTGCAATAGCATACCCAGCATTACGTAGGACATCCTGTAAGATTTGATTTAGGCCCGCAACATCGACAACCGAATTCATCAGTGTGATATCAGTTTCTTCAACAATCGGGCTAGTGTCACCACTGGCCACCGTTGAGACGATCATCTTGGGAAAGCCAAGTGGTAACGCATCTCTCATCACTTGAGCTGCTAGCGAAGTACCACCAGAACCGCCAGCTGAAATGATTGCATGTATCTTCCCTTCGTTATATAACTTCTTGACGGCTCCCGAGGCACATGCAGCCATTACTTTGATGACCTCCCCACGAGGCAGGTTGTTGACATCTTGGTTACTGCCATACTCCTTGAGTAGTTGCTTTTGCCCCATAGAAATGGCAATGTGCTCCACTGGTTGTCTCCCTACGTCGATGAAAGTGACCTTCACTGTACTGCGCAAGATCTCCGCATATAGATATAAGAGCTCCTCTAGTTTCGTATCGCAAGTTCCAAGTAATACAACATGAGGAACCGATGACATCTTTGCTTTCGCTAGCCCAGCATCAGATGAACTTAGTAGTGGAATGAAGAACAAAAGTGGTGAGTGTCTTTGCGGTCGTAATATTGGGTAACGTTGACCCCGCGTTACGTCATCACGCATGTTGAACAACGACAACCCTAATCGCTGTAAACATCTTACACAGTATTTTGCATTGCATTTTCCTACCAAAATGCCGCCTACGGATCGCAAAGCCATTCTTGAGAGTCTTCGTCAGTCCATCAAAGATGGAAACATCATTATTGGTGCTGGTGCTGGCATAGGGCTTTCAGCAAAGTTTATCGAGCAGGGTGGTGGGGATTTGATAATCATATACAACAGCGGACGCTTTCGTATGGCAGGAAGAGGCTCATTAGCGGGCCTTATGCCCTATGGGAATGCGAATGATGTGGTTCTTGAGATGGTATAGCAATAGAACTAGAATAGATTGGTGCCATATCGCTGATGCCAATAGGCCAACGAAGTACTTCCTGTTGTAAAACATACACCAGTACTAGCTGGTATATGCGCAACGGACCCATTCAGAGACATGGATAGATTCCTGAAGCAACTGAGAGATATAGGATTTGCCGGGATCCAAAATTTCCCAACAGTTGGGTTGATTGACGGCACATTTCGGCAAAATCTTGAAGAAACAGGCATGAGCTACGACGCAGAGGTAGAGGTTATCCGTAAAGCACGCGAACTAGACCTACTCACTACGCCATATGTTTTCAACGTCGAAGAAGCAAAGAAAATGGCAGAGGCAGGTGCGGATATCCTGGTCGCCCATATGGGCCTGACAACGAGTGGAAGTATTGGCGCAACTAGTGGGAAGAGCTTGGATGATTCTGTAAAGTTGATACAGGACATCCGTGACACAGCGATTGGTATCAAGGATGATATAATCATTTTATGTCACGGCGGACCAATCGCAAAGCCGGAAGATGCAGAGTACGTGATCAGCCGAACAAAGGGCGTACATGGTTTTTACGGAGCAAGCTCAATGGAGCGGTTACCTGTCGAAGAAGCGATTACAAACATTACTAAAACGTTCAAAAACATCAAGCCAGTATCTCAACAATAAACCCATCCTCCTGAGCGTACTAAGGTTTCGACTGAGCTCCAACTTGCGTTCCTGTAGCCTCTTCTCCTGTGCTCCTCAACTGCTCGGCTCTCGTTTTGACATCTTTAGAGAAATTTTGGTACATTGCTATCACTTTACGCCTCCCCAGGCCTAGTACACTTTCACCAAACAGCCAGCACATCCAACCACTGTAATCTTCGCCATGTACGAAAGTAGTTCCACCTGGGGTGATGTGACTCTCAAAATATTGAAAGTAATGTGTTCCTGCAAAAGCGCCTCCAAGAGCGCTGCCGTACCAACTAAATTCGATTAAATTGTTCGACTTGACGGTGGGTTTGAGCCTGATTCCACCAATCTTGGTGTCGAGCTTTGCGCCCTTATGTAATGTATGAGTATCCAAGGCGGCAGGTGGAATAGTCGCAATAGATTGAATGAATGAGGTATGCCAGTATGAGTATTGCGCAAAGTCGAGAACCTATATTTTTTTAGTGTTCAATAAAACTTGAACTTCACAAAGTGTACATACGATTGCGCGAACTTCCTCGGGTGTTGCAGAAATTTCCAATTCGGTCCGGATTTCTACCATGTTGATCCACCGGTCTACAGTTCACTACAGTCTAGACAGCAGGCAATAATCAGATCTTGTACCTGAGCTGTATTAGGCAGCAATACCATCTCATGTGAGAGGCGTATTTCATCTGACACGCAGAATGTGGCTGACCCGGGGCAAGGCAGTTACCGCACAGAACGGCGATTTTCGCAAAAGCCATCACGGCATAAGTACAGCTATAATGCTAATAAGCTTAAAGATTTTTTTTTATTTCGATATCTTATTGGTGTTAATTGTGGAATTTTGGACCCCATTATCTTCCTTCCGCTGAGTGTTCCAAAAAGTAAGCCTGTTGGCCTTATGTTACTATTTTTAGCAAAGTGCTCACACTTACTATGAGGCTTAGCTGGCTGAGCATCGAGTTGACGGTAAGGCACCGGTAATATGGGATTAAGGTACCGGGTTTTCTCGGCAATGCATCTCATAGGGCAAGATCTGACTAGTAAAATGTTATAGCTCCTCAAATTACAAGTTGCTTATCACCTCCAGAACATCCACGATTTGCTTCCGGAACTCAAGCATGCTTGTAATAGCATCTTGGCGATTCCACTCGAGGCACTTTTGTACTAACTTAGCATACCGCCCACCCATCTCTCGCTGTAAATCGGGGCTATATGCCAAATCTAGTATTATACAGTTGACTTTCTTAAACATGCGTTCTTGATCCTGAATTCCAAAATGTGGCGTGCTTTCGAGTAACTTCGCAAATATAGTTGACATCGTTGTCCATAGCCCGATTTCAAGGAGGACCACGCCCAGAGAATAAACATCTTGCTCTGTTGTCAACGGATGGGAGGTTTGGCCGAATGAGGTGCGGTGGTGGTAGAGATTGGGTTCGAGAAGAGAAGGTAATTTCGAAGATTTTGGATCAACACCCCATCCTACAAGATAACATGAAGGTTCTGCGTCGTTCAAATGACGAGGCAGCATAGCGACGCTGCTCGAGACAATATTACTGTGCAGTGAACCTGATGTGTGTATGTCTAGGAGAGACGTAGCTAACGTCTTTGCAGCGTGGAAACGCCAGCTCAAGCCTAATTTACCTGCCCAACCCTTTAGGATTAGGTCATGAAGAGATGGAGGGCTGGACGCCCAAGGATGACTTTTTGGCGACCGATAAACTATCAAAGAACGTTGGTTGCTCGGGTCATCCATGTAGCCCACACAGGCCAATGTAAGCATATCGTAGCCTTCCTGTGGAGCATGTTGCTTGGTTTCAATGTTCGATTGATTGGACACACTCAGATACCACGTCAGTTGCCTCACTGACGTGCTTGGTGTGTTGCTATACGGCCTTTCCTCTATCATCACGTCGAGTTCGTCAAATCCATCGTTATAAACCGTTTTCACGAGGCCTTTAGCAGGTTTACCACCATTGACGGATTTTCTAAACTGCCCAGTGAGTGGTAGATATTTCTCCGAAGGTCTTAAACCAAGTCGTCGTTGACGTTCAAGTATGTTTGTAATGCCAAGATTTGCTGCTTGTCGAGTTGTCGGGCAATGAGGCGAAAGCTCGTCACTAATGAGAAAGGTGATTGACAGTGTATTGCGAAGTCGTTGGACCCAGGCATTGGCTGTATAGACTAGCACTTCTATCTCTTCGGGCTCGAACAATGCTGAATATAACCCAGATCTGGTTCTTTCTTGCCGTATCTGTGACATTTGCTTCACATCGTCCCTCAAACTCTGTTTCCGATCATACATGTCTGACGAAATTGTGCTCCTTTGGTCCACTGTCTGTTGGCGGCCGACCTCTGACCCCACATTGACGTCTCGCCAGGCCTCTCGGTGCGCTGCGAGAGTCTTGTTTAGAGAATTGAGGCTTTTTTGTATATCAAGAAGGAGATCTTGGGAGATCCGGACATCGCGTAACAGGCCAGTTACATCGCTGAAGCAGAGGTCTGAGAATGCTTCCAGGAAGCTGTGAATTTGCGACAAATTCGTGGAAATGACTGGTGAGAGACGCGAGCTTTTAACAACGTCTTGAATGAAAAGTATTGTTGTGCGTATGACTGTAATTTGTTTAGTAGAGTTCTAGCGCAGAAATTGTAGAGGCGTACGATGAGTAACTTCTATCGACGTGTCAATATGATCCATGGTAGTGATCGCGCGAGTTACTAAACTCGGTAAGTAGTAGTCAATAGGTGATCCTACCGTGCATAGACTTTGAAATATTCCCCATCAATATATACGGAGTACATATTGGTGATCATAGAGGGTGGAATGCGGCACTGAATTGGCTAAGCCACCATACTGCGCCCCATCTAAATTTAGTTACACAGGTTTCATAGCTTGGTCGTTGCTTAGCTTTAAAGTTGCCACATACTATTTCGAGGATGCAAGGGAGATATTGTGCTGTGATAATTTTTTGGACATCGAAAAGTGCAAGGCTGGGCGAAGGCGGTTGAGACGAAACCAGATACTAGACAGTGGTAGAGGCTCAGAGGGGAGTGTGGCTTCACCTACCCATCAACGCATGCCAGCTTGATTTCAAATTGTTTTGAAAAGCCTAGCGTGCCTGCAAGAGCAAACCCTACCAGGCATTTTCAAGAGAGGCAGACTCCCATACAAGCTGCGCCTGTTAGGCCACCAAGCAAGGTGGAGCCAATTCTTGCACGACACCTATCAAAGGCGAATGTGTAGAGATAGTTCGCGATCAGGCGGCACTTCCGCTATTTGAAATATGATGCCGAGCGCATAACAAAATTGTTAGGTTGGTTGAAAGTTATACTTGCTTTATTTCAGTCGCAGAACATGTGACTTCTTATGTGGAGATGTAGTTGCTCTAGTCCATTTCCGGTCATTCCCTGGGGAGGACTTATCTGTAATTCTTCAAAAATTATTCCGCGTTATCGTACAGGTGATCCTGACTGTTTAGTAGCGCTGAGACCTAGTATGTGAGCGTCGCAAGGGACACTGAAAACATGGTGGTATAGAGTAAAATCTCAAGACTCTGGATTCGTATATACCGTACTATCAGTAATTTGACAGCTTTCTGAAGTAATGAATTATGCAAAAAAAAAACGGATTCAATCAATGGTGTCGCACTCAGCTGCGACACGGAAGCTTATCGTCCCCGGCACAGGTTACGGCGGACTATTACATGCCGGAGGTCGGAAACCAAAATCCCGAAACCCACACATGAAAACCAAAACCCAAACCCAATCTATTATTCAATACGCAGTTAGTACAACGTATATAAGTAATGTTACTCGTAAAATGAAAGTTATATATTATATTATATATAATAATATATTGTGTTACGTGTCGCACAAATGAAAAAATGCCACCCTACATGTAGAATCTCTGCTACACAGAACCTGCCTGTACCGAGTAGTTACAACCTAGACTATTACCGGCTATTACCAAGATGCCTTGCCATAGTAAGTGTTATAGTAATGCGAAACTTTATGTACTAAGAGATAATAGGAAAGGGTGGAAGACCTCGTACTAATATCAACCTGTATGAAGACGACCTAAGGGCTTTATTTGAAGAAGGCCTTACCTTTAAACAATTGAAGGAGTGGTTACACGAGGAGCACCAAGTCAAGTGTGGTATAACTCTTCTAAAAGAGTGATTTAGGGAATAGAATATCCGCCGACGTATAACTCCCGACGTTGAGAAACAACTAAAGAACCGTATTACTGTACTCTACCAGATGAACCTAGACGACAACGAAATAATTCGAATGCTTAAGTCAGAGGGTCATAATACAGCCACAAAGGCGACAGTTGTCCGCCTAAGATTCTCACTAGGGTTGAAGCGGCGCATTAGGGATAAGGATAGATAAGACGTTGCTAATATACTAGCATATGGTGTTATTGAAGATGAGCTCAAGAAGGGTGTTATTGATAGATATGGGAGGCAAATGCTCTAAGTCCACTTCAAACAACAGTATTTATTCTTCTCGCGCGATTGACTTTTCGCGGCGTATCGTAAGCTTAACCTAGATGCGGTAGCTCGGCGCTGGAACGACCACCAGCGGAGACGAGGTGAATATATTGTACTAGGCCCAAATTGGGTATGGTCAATTGACGGGCATGAAAAGCTGAAGCCCTATGGTATTCAGATATATGCCTGTATTGATGCGTACTCTAGGTATATTGTACGTTGTACTAACTGCGTATTGAATAATATATTGGGCTTGGGTTTTGGTGGATTTTGGTTTCCGACCTCCGGCATGTAATAGTCCGCCGTAACAGGTAGCCAACCACAGAGAACACCAAAACTCATCACGATATTCGTTGCCATCAATTATCCCTAACGTAAAAGCAGGGCTAAATTCAGAAGCCAGCCCTCTGAAGAAATTTGCTAATACCTTCGTAGAACCCCGTAGCATTGGTCGCAAAATTGATTGCGTGGCCTGCATCAGGGTGAACGAAAGTTTCGCGAAAACGGCTTTTGGGGAAAATCATATCCAAGCGCTGTTTTGCGAAGGAGCTGTAGCACTCTCCATCGCAAGCGAGGAAATCAAATTCTCCAGTAGTTACCAAAACTGCGCCTTCGAAATTTGGGGCCACCGGGCTTTTCGTTGCTATACTAAGATACTCGGTTACTGCAAGTGGGGCGTTTATAGAGTATGCGTGTCGTGCAGCATCGGCTTCGTATGCGGGAGCTTTGAAGAAAGTATTGATATGCGTGTATATATCTGCCGCGAGAACGTAGCCAGTGTCCAGTTGAGAGAAACGGTCAGGGTTTAGGCTGGAGGCGATACGCGGAGCCATTGCTTCCAGCGACTTCTTTCCATCGCTATCGCCAGCATAAGCCATTCCGGTAAGTACCGTGGCATCAGCCAGCTTGGGATACTTTGCAACTGCCAGGTTCGAGGTATATGAGCCATAAGAGTGACCGACTAATACCAATTTCTTAGGCTTGCCAATAGTTCCAGTGTACGAGCCATCTCGAATAAGTGATGCAAGGGTTGCAATGATCTCGACCTGAATCTCAGCTTGATTTATGTATCCGGAAATTCTTCATGGTTGTCAGTCATGTACACAAGGAAGATAGCGAGTAGTCTTACACTTGTGAGCGACCTGTTCCGAGTCGATCGTAAAAGAAAATAGAATATCCTTCGTTAATCATAGCTTCAACAAAGCTGTACTCATCTGGTTTGTACGTCGAATCCCAGTATCTTCTATCGTAGGCCAAACCATGGGTGGTTAAAAGGACCGTCTTCTCACGACCATTTCCGGCTGGTGTCTTCGGGGAGCAGAAAGTCCCACTGATTTCATAGCTTGCGGTTACATTCTCTGACCCCTTCCATGGATGAAAAGTTACATTGCTATCCTTGCGAACGTACTCAAAGATGAAGTCAACGAGATCAAAGTTGTCCCTGAATTTCGTAAGGTTGGATATCAGGTTTTCTGAGGCGACCGCAATTGGAATGACATAGTCAACGCAGTGCGCCGCAGACGTATGAGGTCGTTCGAGTGCGAAATCAGTTGTTGGATTTGCGTGACTGCGAGGAATCTTAGAGATAATTGCGATAGCGGCAACAATCAGAATGGAGGCCATTGTGAGTAGGATTAAATATAAACTGAGGAACTGTGAGTTGTGGAACGATAATATTGACAATTATGTGCAAGACGATTAACCTTTATCCTTTGTCGTTCAAAGCATTTCATCGTCTCATACTTAACTCTTTTAATCTGCTTTCTCTCCATCACGGTACGTGCAATTGATCGCTATCCATTTACGGATAGCCATGAGGCAGCCAATGACTCAGCCTTGACTTCGCCCATCGACAACTCTGCCAAGCATACAATCTCCAAGGTTGCACATTTGTCATTAAATGAGGTCCTAGAGAGAGTTTTGGAAGGATTGACCTTTGATGGTCAAGGTAATCAAAAGGGCGCAGTGGCTTAGCCTGCAAACGCGTAGACAGAGTATTACACCGCGTCAGGACGAATAGTGTGTATGAGATGAACTTCTGCGGCTTATGCGGTTAGCGAAGTAATTCTCACCTTGAAAATTAAGTGCCGACTTTCCACATCTGACTCATTGATCTTTTTGCACATAGCATAACAAATCGGTGTGGAACGATTAATGCAAGAAAGAAAACAATTATTTCCTGTTCTTGACGGGAACTCATACTTTCTTATCACGGGAAAACGATGTAGTAGATACCAAAATAACTGCAAGCTGGTCGCTCACCGCTTGCGATTGTGCCTTCTGTAGGTCTGGTGGACGCTTGAGGTTAGCTTGCTGATTTGTGCAGGGGCTGAGCTTACCATGGGCCAGTCACGCACCACAGCTCGCACCACAGCTACGTGACAAATACACACTTTTATACGCTTTCGTGTTTTCGTCAGATCGCTGTATCCGAGGCGCATGTAGTGTTACCGAATCCCAATATTCTATATACAATGGGTCCCTCCGCTGACTGTCCGTAAACTGCAATTCAGCCTACTAGGAGCGTGTGATGTCTACCGAGGTTGCGTTCCAGTTCATCAACACCTCTAAACCAACGGAATATCTCAGCCCGGCAAATCGGAAGCTAGTTCGTAGTAATGCTACTCAGCAACGCTCGCGGAAGCGACGGAGACCAAATGTGCCTCATGATGAGCACAACAGTATTGAAACTCAGGATACAGACTGTAGCCCACAAATAGGGGTGCAGCTGTCTCCACTTCCTGTCAAAATGGAGCAGCATATGTATTCTATGCTTGAATACCGTAAGCTCTACTCCAAGCATCACCGCTAGTTTCGGAATATTGACGAACCGCTAGAAGAGACAGTGGTGGGTCCTTCCCTCTTTCCCGTAAAGGAGTTGTTTGACCTACACCCTGGTCATCGCATCATGATGTGTATGGCGCTTCAAGATACAAAGGTTTTGAATGGTGCGGTAGCCATCGCTTGTCTTAGACTGCTTTATACTGAACAATTATCTAACTCTGACCTGAAATCTGGGATGGTTATGGCTCTGAGATATAAGCAGCAAACTATCGAGCTTGTGAAGAGTCATATGATCAAGGAACAAAACGCACACATTGATATCGCTACGGCCTTAAGTATAATGAATCTTGCGACCCTTGAAGTGAGTACACATGTAGTTGTCGACTGAGGATTGATATCAAGTAATTTCGGCTAACATACGATTTCTTAGGTCATGACACTTAATGCGAAGGGATGGCATATACATATGCGGGCTCTGAGAAGGCTAACAGAGGCACATGGTGCAAAGAAGACTCTTAGTATCGCCCGATTTACAATACTGGAGTAGGTTCCTTAGGCCAACAGAGAGGAACTGGCTGACTACCTAATAGCGTTGACCTCATTGGATGCTACATGTTCGATACACAGCCCCAGTTCTCACTCAAAGTAATCCAACCTAGCCTTGACGAATTGCGCGAATCTCAGCCAGAGGATATCAAAGAAATGATCGATTTAAGTAGTACGACATTCAGTTGCACCAATGATCTGATATGTCTCGATGGATCACTCGTAGATTGTTTCGTCAGAATGCGCGACTTGAATGGGTTCATAACAGAAGGTGCGAATGCTTCATATCGACAGGCGCGTGTCCAGGCCTTCATCATTTCCCGATTCTCCCTCGAATACAAAATCATAGACATCGCTAAAAAGCCCGAACTCAACAATCACTCCAAAGCTGCATGCTTAGCCGCCCAGATCTACATAAACCGAGTTTTCCGAACGTTCCATAAAACTGCCGAGATACCACATCGCCTCGCAGTGAAGCTGAGAGGCTTAGTATTCGAGTTCGCAAGCA
Organism: Phaeosphaeriaceae sp. PMI808; assembly: GCA_021365335.1. Lineage (NCBI taxonomy): Eukaryota > Fungi > Ascomycota > Dothideomycetes > Pleosporales > Phaeosphaeriaceae > Phaeosphaeriaceae sp. PMI808. Next base: position 147,268 of record JAJTIZ010000019.1, on the reverse strand, counting down.
AGCCTTTGGAGATAAAAGAGGTATCGGGGCTCATGCTTTGGATTGCTGTAATGGGTGGAATAGGGGCGAGAGATGCCAATCTTCGACAGTTTTTCATTAGCACTATCTCGTCTTTGTGCAACACGTTGGGACTTGTTACGTGTGCTGACATACGCGAGCAACTTTCGTTCTGGTCATGGTCTGAAGAATATCTGGGAGCCGAGTCCAGAGTGCTCTGGTCTGAAGTGAATATGTTTCATGCGCATGATCATTCATTTCTGGGAGAAGGCGCTGGAAGTCCTTCACTCTACTAGCACACTCAATACTGTTCTCGATGTACGGGTGCACCTACATTTTCCCCCGAATGCATTTTCAAATTCACTAAATAACCCAACCGACTTACCAGATGAAACTCGTTAGCTCAAATTTGGCAAGGCATAAAGTGAAAGGAACGGCGAAAGCGAAAATACAACAGTGAAGGCACATGATATATGTCACGTGATCATGCGTCCCAACAATACCTATACAGATCGCGGCTTGAATACGGCGTAAGGTTATGCTGAAAGGTATAACAATAAGAGGACATGATGCGATCTAAACCTTTAGTATTGTAAATTGTATGCACAATAGCGCACTGATGCAAGTCAGGGACCTATATTCAATTATTGAATGAGATAGCGGTAACTATTGTGTACTATCACAATAGGTCGTGCAGTTAACAATGAAGGTATATAATCCTTCAGGTGGGTTCTAACTTCTTTTTTTTTCTCTCTTCAAATCCTTCAAAACCGTCAGAGTCCCTCTCATAACCTCACAAACCAAGATGCCCTCCATCCTCGAACTTCTTGCGCTGGTCGCACTCGCCCTCTTGGTCCTCTCTGCCACCTACATCGCTCACCTTGAGCTCCGCATTGTCGTCCTTGGAGACCTCCTGGAGGCTACCAAGGCGACTGCTGCTCACGAGCACAACGCCAAGCAACTCCCTGGAGAGCATGAGGCACTCCAAGGGGCCTATAAGACCTCGCAAGACACCATCCGCGGCCTATGTGCCACCAAAGAAACTCTCAAAAGCAAAGTCGCATTGCTTGAGATCCTCCCAACTCTCTCTCCCGCCGATGACGACCGCCCGGTCTTGCACCGGTCCATCGACAAGCTCCAGCGAAGGCTGGATGAGACGACCTCCCAGCTGTCTCGTCTGCAGAGTACCTGCAACGACAAGACATACCGGATCGGTACCCTCCTCTCCGGCCAGAAGAAGCTTCTCGCCACCACCGACCTCGACCGCGCGGAGATTGGCAACTTCCAGCGGAAGATCTCGGAGCAGGCCACCATCATCGGACAACGCGACGCTGGCGTCGCCAAGTTCGATGCACTCAAAGAGTTCATCCACCGGATGACAGAGACTGGTGGTCACTACATGGTCTGGACGGTTCTTTTTGTCGGTCTGCTGGCATACGTCGGCAATTTCGATCTGGCAGAGCTTGGGATTGACCGTCTCAAGTTTGAGAGCTATTTCGAGTACGCGAGGGCACTGGCAGCTGGTCTCCAGTGCCCTCTTCGCCCTCAAGGTATGTACTCATATAGCAACCTTCATGTCTCCAATGCATTGTCTAATTATTGTTGTAGATGGTTTCAGACTTAAGGATGTTCAGTATCCATTGACTGGTCTCCGAACGGTGGGCACGCGGGTCGTGACACCCACCAACATCTTCCTCGCACACACCTTTCCCCCCTCTCTCTCCCCGCCCGTCGAGGGTTTCAATACCGTCGCCGCTCAGGATTCTTCTCTCCCGGAGGCACCAAAGGCCTCCATGCCTACCCATCAGCCTGCTCCTTGGGTTCCGACTGCTGCTCGAGCCTCTCCCGCCCAACTTCAAGGTCGGAAGACTCAGCGGAGGAATGTACGCCTTCTGAATGGGCGTAAGTGATTTTGGATGTAATGTTAAACGAATGTACCTAGTTTGTTAAAGAAGTTCTCTTGCCTCAAGCTGGATTCCAATGTGATTCTCCAAGTTCCTTTACCATTTTACTTTCTTCATAAACTTGATACACCTTTGAGCATAGGTTTGCTGGACACTGCATCACATATGCGCAAATTCTGATATGATGTCATAATTCTATAGCTATGAAATGCTGTACAAAGTGTTTAGACGATTGTGAGTCGCTTCACCTCTGCGTCATCAAAAATCCTACTATCTATAAAAGTGTTATTTTGATGAAAGGGTGTATACCCAATTATCCCAACCCTGATATAGTGTCCACTCCAACTCAACCGCTTTAATACCAGAGTTTCTGAATGTTCTTGAATTCCCAACAACAGACACAGAACTTCCGTCCCATCTGCTAATTCATCCTCTGCAGCGCAGTCGTCACATAGCAGAAATGATTTAGAACCTTCTATGATAACAGCAAGCTTGGGTCAAATTGGATTGTCCTCAGAGCTAATGCCTTTAATTGTACCGTGTTTTACTGCAACTGTTATCTCTAATTGGCCAGAAATTACTTTACCAAACGGGTTGTCCTCGACGTATTTACAGAATGTGCCCGATTCGTGAATACTGAAGCGATAATCCGGAGTAAAGCTGGTTGAACTGAGGACCACATCATACACCGGACAATTCCATCGGACCCGAAAAGAGTCGTAATCTTGTGACATCCATGACTAGGTCGGGAAGCTAGATGAAATTCTAGTGTGGATGCCGTATGTGTTTGACGAGCGCCAAGTCAATCCCCGTGGAAGATCTGAGCCCCATATTTCAGCAAGATAATCAACTTGCAACTTATCGGATAAGCGTGAAGCCATTCCGACAAGGGCATAGGGCCGATAGGGTCGTTTTGTGAGCGAGCGCACTGAATAAGCCTCCACTATATGAAGCCACAAATCAAGCATCTCTTTTCGGAGACCTGATTCCGGCAAACTTTAGCGAACCTTGCTTTCATACTCAATATACTATCAATGCCTTTCCTTATTCCCGTGCATTCGCAAGCCAATAGAGAATTGCACTCCCAAGTCAACTCTGAGGAGCCAATGTAGAGTGTCCTTTTTGTAAGGATAATCTCTTGGTAAACCCAAGCTTGGTCGAGCAGCGGAGAGGTAATCTGTCGCCAGAAGGACTCAGCTGCACTCATGCCAATGAGATTATGTTCTATTTCATGTGACAATCAAACAAAAAGTCCAGTGTTGACGTGATTAGGTCCATCGGCTGATTTCAATCGACGTTATTGGTTGAAGACTAATATTTATGTGCCCAATGTCAAGCCCAGTGAAGTCCCGATGAGAAAAGTAACTTGTTTGACTTGATGCCGAAGACGTAGATGCGATGTTGAGAAAAGAGTTCGGATATACATCCGCCATATCAGCGGCTTGTTCTTTCCAATCCTTTTCATTATCCTGTATGATACACAGTGAGTCTATACACATCCAGTCGCAGCCAGAGTCTCTTGTGACTGCAATTGCATCCTTGAAATCTGGAGGCAGATTGTTCCAGGCGATCCCCGCCATCCGGTGATTTAAATTTTTCATGGTAGTCTTTATCGTGTCCATTGCATTGTCCGAACAATGACTCAGCGTCACGTATCTTACCTCAACTAGGTCTCTAGATTCAACGAGCCGGGGAATCTTCCCAAATACATGAAGAAGTCGTCTAGGTAATTTGGCTCAAGGTGAAAAGCATAAACGGCGATGTGCGTTGCATTCATGCAACCACTGTTGCAACAGTGTTTGCAGCGTACTGGGCCTAGAAAAGTCGGTACCTTTGGTGCGATACCGAAAGCTGGATGGACGGGGAGACAAACTAAACCATCTCTTTAGTATTTCACATTAGTTGATAACGAGCTATAAACATACCAAATTCTGTGTAGAACTCTAGAGTTGGGCAAGTGTTGTTGAACCGCTCCTCGATTTCACTCTCAGACCGCATCAGCTGTAAGGGTTTTCCTGGTATCAACCTAAAGCGTAAGTAATCTCGGTATCTCTTATCATTCCCTGTGCTCTCATGATCTGTTCTTTTGGAGCCATCATCAACTACATGTTCATTCTCCCTTAAGCCTTCCCAAAAGAAGGTTATGCCTTGGTATATCATTGAGCACAACTTGCACCCCTTCTTGGCTGAGATACTGATATGTTTTGCACCCACGATATGGGTCCGCTCATTGAGCTCACTTGGCTGGGAGCGTCCCGTTGGTACTTGGAATTGACTGTAGTCAAGATTGTGACAACCTGGACGGAGTGATCCTGGATTTTGATTGAGAGGGTCCATCGTGGGTTCGGCGAAGGTAATAATCTATCAAATGTGAGTTAGTATGACCAATTCTACCAATATTGTAGATTGCCTTGCTTTGTAGAAGCGCAGTTACTTTGCCCCAAGTTGTTCGAAGGTTCTTTGTGTTGAAGCCGAATTGAATAAACCGTTGCAAATATACAGAGGCCCTAGCCAAGTATTAGGCAGAAATTGAGGGGTGTAGGGTGCGAGTAGGATGCAAGGAGGGAGGGCGTTATCGTTCCCCGGCCGTCACATTGTCTTGCCTCTTAAACAAATTTAGCGGGATGTATGATGGATTGTCCTACACATATTCGGCTCACTACATAGCCTCGTAAGACAGAACCTCATCAATCTCAATATGTAAACAACGAAGGAATTGACAAAAGAAATCTAGGAAACTGAGATACAAAATCATTTGAGTGCAAACACCATATTCCGTCCTCCACGTTCTATTCATCGTATTAACTTTCCGACCTCGCAGCACGCGACCAAAATCCACCTCTTGCCTTATTTTTCTCATTAATCAACTCCAGCTGCTCTTTGATATTCTTCAACTCGGTCATGTGCCTCATTCTCTCATATTCCAACAACCGCGCATGCTCTTTCCTCAATGCCCCAAACTCCTCTTCCAGCTTCTCGTGCCACGGGTATAGCACAAAGATTTGGAAGCACAGCGCGGACGAACCAATGAAGAAGTTCGTCAAGGAGAAACCCCGTGTGATCAACATGTTGGTGTCGTGCAGTAAATTTCGGCAGGGAGTTTTTTTTTTCTTTGATGTGGATTTTGCAGATGCCAAGGTGCAAGCGTTTATTGCTGAAAGTGAAGCACCTAGGTGACGTTGGGATACTTTGGTTGCGAATTCAACGATTTGTGTTTCAAAGTGACGAGAAATAGACGTAGCAGCTCGATAGCGAAATAAACACCAATAAAGATGCAATAAATACGTATCTAAGACCCTCAAACGACCAGTAAAAAAGAGAGTACCTGAGGTATCAACAGGTAAGCCAGTACAAAAAAAAGGTAACACAAAACCACGCCTACAAAAACTTACTGCAGGGCCGCGCCCTCTTACATACCAAAACAACTGTGCACCCTAGACAGCGCACGCGACCACATGGCCAACATGTAAAAATCGCTCAACGTAAAACCGGTCGCGTAAGAAAACATGTGATTCTTCAAAAGTGGCATGATCACTACCTCATTGAGCCAAAATGGCTTAGGGCCCGAGGGCAAATCAGTCCATTTGCGCAGTACAAGACTAGGCAAATTGACGAACCGAAACGAACGGCAATCTCGCCGTTGAATTCGGGGGAGATTCGGGGGAGATTCGGGGAAAACTTGACGGTGCGAAAAAAGAGTGGCGCATTGATTAATCGCGATAGTACATGTTGTGGTAGGCCATTTGCATATTGACACGTTTGAGATTGAGTGCTATTGGTGTGGAAAACTGGCTATCCTTTTTGAACGTGCGCGCATGTCGAAAACCCAAAACAAGTTTTAGAAAATTCCAAGATTGCGAAGTAAAAGCCTAAAAGAATTTGCCTTGCTTCAAACTGAACTTATATTTTATTTGGAGGGCTTGCCAATGAGAAACTCAGCATACCCCCGATTTAGGACCCCTGATTGGTCACACATGTACTCCAGATATGGAGTATTATGAAAGAATACTCGTTGATAATGATAACTGAACATAAGTCTGAAGTTCATAAATTCTTAATTTTGTAGCGACGCATCATACGTATACACATGTCCCTTTTCCTAATTTTCCTATCCAACTCTCATTCACCCATCCACAACATCAACACCTTATGACTCCTGGTTATATTGATACGTCATAACAGCCATATCAACCGTCCTCCACTGAGCCTTCTCCGCCCGGTCCAACCCCACACTCTCACTCTTCCACCCCTCACCCGAAACGTGCCACGCCAGATTGCGCGCCGCATTAATACAATCATTAACACCCACGCCATTAAACTGTGCCCCGACAACCCTCAGCCTTCCCCGATACTCCTTCTTGAGCTCATCTGCGTACTCGCGCAACCGATCCCTGTAGCCAAGCGTATACTGCGGGATACAGTCTTTGCTCAAGTTAACATGGGACGCGGTGGGCGTGGCCTCGATGCCGAGATGGCGTTGGACGATTGCTTGAGCCATGGATAGGCCTTCGGATTCGGTGGGATAGGTGTCCCAATCGTCCCACCAGTGACCGCCGAGCATGACTGTGATTTTAGTTCCGGAGACGGTGTCCTGGCCGCTTGTGGCTATGGAGTCGAAGAGGACGCCGAGAGCGCGTTCGGGGTTTTGCACAAAGGGAACAGATTGGGGGATGAGGTAGCCGAAGCCTTGGACGGGGAGAAGGGAGGGGTCGGTGTAGTAGAGGTTTACAGTCATAACGGTTACGTAGGGGGTGAGAGATTTGTTGCGGAGGGAGGAGATGACGAGGTCAAAGTTTTCAGTTTGGGGATTGGGTTCGGTCTGGGGTTGGTTAGTGGGTGGGTTGAGGGGAATGAATAGGTTTGTAACGTACTCCTGTGGTGACAGCAACCTTCAGTGAGTCGCCTTGGATGAGTTTGGTAGAAAGCACGGGGCTATTGAGCTTGACCTCGACATTTCCTTTCTTCCGCAAGCCATCTTGGAGCGCCTGGTCAAGCTGCTGCATTCCATTCTTGAAGGTGAAGGTGCTGGACTCCATCATCTTGTCACAAAGACGAGGATCCAAGTCCAAATTTTGTTGTCGTGCCTTCGCCATCTTGATATCATATGGGTGCATCATCGTACGTGGGGCCGACCCCTCTACTTCATTTTGCATCCGTACATAACCAGCCACCGTATTACCATACCGGCCTTCCAATTGCCATGCCAGAGGTAAAATTGACTTGACACTCAATTTCCAGATGTCGCCAGCATATATACCGTGACAAACGGCTGAAATAAAATTGTTTGCTATCGCCTTGTCCATCCTTCGGGATATAAAAGATCCCACAGTCTCATCTGACATTTGGGGATCTCTCGGCCGGACTGTGGGTTCAAAGGCTACTCTTGACAATCCTTTTAATAAGCCGCTCCGCCATAATGAAAACACGGTACTAAGATCAGGTATCTCCATAGGCAAGCGATTGAGGCGGTCCGGGTAGTAAATGTATCGATTTCTCGCGGCATCATCCGTAGTCTTTGTAAACGTAAGAGCATCGGCCAAATCCAACTCTTGAATCTACATCGATTAGCCCTCAACCTCCACAATCGAACAAATAAATCTCTCTCACTAAATGTGTCGTGGTAGACGAACGTCGCAGTGTCCGAGGTCCAGACTCGAATATAATTTCTCCACCAGGGACTTCGACTTTCCGTGACTTGATCCAGCCACCTGTTTCCTTCCCAGCTTCGAATACAGTGATTTTACTATTTGGGAATTCCTTTGCTACAAAGTACGCGCTGGAGAGGCCGGCAACACCCCCACCCAGGACTGCAATGCGCTCAGGGTACGTGGACGAGTATCGGTGGCGAGCGCATAGTGAAGCAGAGGCCGGAAGCAGCGGGCGGGAGGCGACGTGCCTCAATGTCGATTCAAGAAGCGAGACATGTCTCTTGAGCCGCATTGCCGGTAGTAAGAAGACGTGAGAAACGGCGGGGAATGGTAAGCCATGCAGGACACTTTCTTTGGTCTGAGGTTAAAAAATTGTCCGAGCGTCATGGGTTGTGCTCCTCCAGCCTAAAGCATGCACGATGTCGTACGTTAGCTTCCTCTCTAAAGTAAAATAAAAAATGTTGCTCGACGTCACGAAAATTACAATTGAGTTTTGTGTAAAGAAGAGGAGCAGCCCAATGGCCGCAGAAAAATGCAGAGTCCATTTCGAATGAAATCCCACCTAGGTCGACAACTCATGTGTCCCAGACCTTCATGTCTCTAACGCCTCGTTCAACCTTAACCAACTATTGTACAAGTGCATTATCCTCCTGATACAGCCCAGCCTCATATCTTGCTCAAGGTATCATAATCTATGTCCCCTACCAGTCCCCTACCAGTCCCATACCAGTCTATGTCTGAACAGCTGCGTTCTCGTTCGCTTGAGCCTGTCCTGGAATAATTGATTCCTCGGGCACGTCCTCATCTACAAACTTGCGCTCGCTGACGTGCTCCTTCTCCTGTCCATCCTTGTTCGCGACCCATTTGTTGGTCACACCCGCCTTTTGTCCAGGCTCGTGTTTGAATGTGCATCGCATGTTCAAGCATGGCTTAAACTTGCACATGGTTGTTGTGTGGTGGAACGGGCAGCCGGGTTTTGTGCAATCGCCACCGTGGCGGCAAGGCCGCTCCGTCGGATGTTTGTATTGGCAATTCTCCGGATCGCGGCAATTGGGCCAAAATGCACACTCCTGCTCTGCCTGAAACTTCTGTCGCTGTGCTGGCGAAGGGTGCTTTCCAACGCACTTGGTATTCTTGCACGCAGCACCATAGTCGCATGTATCGTTCATGTCCACGGGTGTGCCGGGTGGTGCTGCTGGTGACTGATGGACGAACCGGCAATCTACATTTGAACAACGGAGGTTAAATTTGCACATGACAGACGACAGATCAGGGCGGGTCGTTTCGACTTCCATGCCGTCCCCATTCTCTGTTGTTGCCCCCTCGCCCATCGTCTCGTCTTGACCCTCCTTCTTTGTGAACTTTGTAGACGGGGTCATACCACCTCGTTGTGGTCGATCCATACGTTGGTGCAGTGACTTTTTGGGTCCACCTCGGTTGTTTTGGTTGAAGTTGGGGTTGACGAAGCCCCCTGACGGAGCAGGATTGGTGGCACCGGAGAAAATCTGCTGGAACATCTGTGCTTGCTGTTCGTACATTTGCATGATGGCCATCTGTTGTTGTGGATTTAGCATGCCCTGCATGCCGTTTTGGTTGCCCATGGGTGGCATTCCTGGCATTCCTGGCATACCGCCCATAGGCATACCGTTCATGTTGTTCATGCCCTGGCCCATGTTCATGTTGGCGTTGACCATGCCCCGGCCGTTGGTCATGGCTTCAATGCCACGACCGATATTTTGGCCTCGCGGTCCTTTTGGTGGGCCACTACCATGCGAGTTTATCCGTCCAATGCCGCCGCCTGTGCCTCGTACACGATGTAATGCAGCGTCGTCGTGACGGTTCATTGACTTGTTGAGCTGATTGAGCATTCGACCACCACCACGTGCTGGACGTGTAGCTTGGGCACCGCTACCATTGCGCATAGCTTTTGGTCCGGTAGGGCTGCAAACATTTAGTGGCTATTCTGATGAATTTGATGCTATGCACTGCAAAGGGGGAAGAGAGAAAGGGGTAGGTAGGTGTTTATACATACATAACGCCTTGTGCTGAGTCTCCAGTGCCATCCATATCGGTGTCCTCTGTCGGCGCTGATCCATCGTCTAAAGCGCTGTTCATCTGGTCGGCGTCGGCAGATGAGGCTAGAGCATGACCGCCGCTCATTTGCCTCTTCATGACCTCAATCTGCTCGAATAACCACTGCGCAAATTGCTGTGTCTCTGTGTTTTCGGGGCCCAGATCTAAAAGATCGCTGGAGAGCTCTTGGGCGACCTGAGTCTCATTCTTGTCGTTGGCCAACATAAGCAGAATGTAGTCGAAAAGGGTGGTATCATCGCCACCAGTCGTCCACCCAAACTCAGCAAGCTTGGGCTGCACAACTTGTTGTAACTGTGCCGCCAGCGGCGATTCAGGTGTAAAATCAGCCATAATGAGAAGAGACGCTCCCGACACGATGCGCTGGTAGAGCCTCGAGATTACGATTGAGGTTGAGGTTGGGTATATAAGGAGTAAAAGTAGTCGCGTCTTCAGTCGCGTTGCTTTCGTCGCGCTGATGTTATAAATTCCCTAGACCGTAATTCAGTGATTGAAACAGAGTGTTGTGCGCGAAGAAAAGTCAAAGTGAAGTCGTTGTGTGGAGGCGCGAAGTTGCGAGGGAAAACGACGCCCGTTCTAAGATTGCTTGGCAATCCACAAGCGCACGTGCCTAAGGCCTTTAGTCAGGCTTGCCACCAACTCCTCGCATTCCTCTTCCAAGTACTTTGAGGTCGTATATAGGCATATCCGTACATAGTAGAATACCCATCTGCTATACACGCGATCTTTTACAGCTTCAATAATAAAATCTCACGTGATGAAGTAAGCTGAGTAGCAACTGCAGTGCCTACTAGGTATTCTCCACCACCTCCAGATATCGTGTGCATAATGGCTTCCATAGCTGCGTCGCGGATGCACCTACAGCAGCTTCATAATGCTGTATTAAAGGCACAAGTAGCCGTTTACCTAGCAAGAAAGCCCATTCCTTCCGCTATCTATGACGAATCCGAGGATGATCAGGCGATGATGGAAGTCGACCATGCTAGTATCAAGCAACTTACAGACCAATTGGTCCGACGTCAAGTAGAAGCGCTAGAAGCTATATGGCAGGCTTTCATACCCTTTATGCCTACAAGAGCTGACCTTGGGGCAGGGCATTTCTAGACAAATTTGAGCAGTGTGTAAAATTGGACACCTTGGACACATTGACAACCCTTCACGAGAAGATGTGTGCAAAACTTCCTCGCGAAATCAGGGATATGATCTACTCACACCTAGTCTTCCTTGATGGGGAAACAATCTATCCCGGCACGTTCACATACCCCATTTACAGCGAATCCTCTATAGAGGTAGAAGTAGATTATGAGCTTGGACAAGCAATCAAAGCTTTCATTGGTGGAACCTTAGACACCATAGAAATGGGAGGCTGGACACTCAATGCCGACTTTGTTGGTCAAGGTATGGCCCGCGAGAACGCCGAATTGTTCTACAGTATCAATTCTGGTTTTTATATACAGAACGCATTATATCTCACGGATTTTCTAACAAATGACCGCACACGAACGGGTTTAAAGCCATATGAGCACATTCGTGGTCCTATAAGCCTCGGAATCTGGACCGCAATTGCCCAGGACCCGGACGAACCAGCGTGGCAAAATACAGAAAATGAAGTTGCATTCTTGAACAAAATTTACAGCATAGTCAGCTCACTGACTCTTTTGGCATGCAAATCCCAAGTCCATTTATGCTTGCGCTTTACGACAGCACCCCGTTACCACTCCAGAATTGAAGGCAAACGCCGTTTGCACAATATATTAGAAACATTGAGAGAGCCTTTCTACCGACTTATTCATGGAGGGTGGACAACTTTTATATGGCACAGAGCAGACCTTCAGCAGCGCACAGGACAGCTAATATCTCGCGACCCGTACCGTTATTTTGCCATGAGCAAAGAGGGGTGGGACAGAGAAAAAAGGACTCACGGTCCGGACTGGTTGCCATCGGAAAATTTTATATTGCGGGAAGAGCTCGAAAGTGAAGGCACTGAAGAACGGTTGCTCAAGTGTCTTGAGCAGAGATGGGGGCATATGGAGTTGCTTTACGACTACGTAGGAGAGTGAGATGGCTGCGGCACCATTCTTACTATACGCTTAACCATCGACAGAACTGATGATGTCCCCATATTTCGAGCTCGACGTATCGAAATGAGGTGCAGACATCATTGCATCTCTCCTTCGATGCAATTAGGCATCTGGTTCAGCTGCAGTGCTATTGCGCCATCAAGAAACTATCACAAATGTTCATATGGACTTACCTTACACTGCATTACTGACCCAATGTGGTATAAAGTTATGACAACTATTATACGCACTAGCCAGCAACCTTAGCTCGTTGACTTGCTAATATACCTTTCGATTGGATACTTCTCGCCGCTGGCACATTTTTATAGTGTCAAGTTTAACTGTCAAAAGCCTACTAGAATTAGTAAATACTACTTGTTCCTTCACCAATTGGCTTCATGGATCGGACATTCCTCAACAAGTTTTCGTAGTTGATACTTGCGGTATCGAGAAAGCCCATATGCAAGGCATGTAGTAACAAAGTTTGAATACTAGTCAAAACAGGATATATTATTTCTACGACGATCATGAGTTTATCATTGAATGAATATCGTTGCTTAGCTTAACATTTCGAGTTTTGTAGGGGAAGGCGAGAGTAGCCGCTTCAGGGCTTAGTATAATGCTTCTAACAAGCCGGTAGTTAGTTGGTCTTATGAATCTTCCCATCAGTAATGTAGGCGATTAAACATATTACTGCTCAAACTCAATTACTTGCTTGCACTCCAATAAATAGGATGTATCAAGAGAATGAACAAAACAAATAACATAGCCCACCAATGCGCACCCTAGTTACATCAAAGCGATTCCATTCTCGCTCTCGCTCAAGGAAACACTCGCACCCGAAACTTTCATCTAATTCCCGTCTCACGCCTTGGCCCCGGGATGATGAAATGCCATGTTGATCCTGCTTGCCTTATTCACCCCTAGCCAATCAGCGCAATCGCGACATTTACTGTGCAGACACGGTAGCAACACCAAGCCAAATGCGTACTTGTACCAGGACATATTGCCACAAAACGCCTTGAAGCATGCATTGGCCGTGGGGGGATTTACCGCACGCTAGATAAATACGCCCCGTTGGGATGTATGTTAAAAGGCTGAATGAGTACTGTGCATGTCCTGCAGTTCTTCGCTGGTTACCTGGTTTCAGCCTTTTTTAAGGCAACCTTGGACGATGAAGGTTGCTAATTTTATTGCGCTCGGCGTATTTATTGGATGTGCACGGTCAAGCACTTTTGAACCTGCTGATTTTAATGCCACAGCTGCGCTCATCAAGAATGGGATTGATGTTTCTAGTATCTCTGGTTTGGCAGAATTCAAGCAACAGTCGTCAGTCGAAAATTGCGCAATAGCTGTATGCTGTACTTTTTCAAGCGATTATATCTGTTTACTAATAATATGTAGTGCAACGCGCTCAAGGTTGCGTATGGGCCTGATAGTGTGTTATTTAACGGTAGTGAGGGATACGATAAGTTCACGAATGCGTATTGGGCCGCGCAACAAAACGTTGTCAATCCGCGATGTGTATACAAGCCAACAAGCGCTATTCAGGTGTCAACGACTGTTTTGCTGTCGAGGCTAATGCGGTGTCCTTTTGCTGTGAAGGGCGGCGGACATGCTGCATTCGCCGGAGGCTCAAGCATAGAGGGTGGCATCACGATTGCGCTTGAAAAGATGAATGATATTACGCTTTCTTCTGACAAAAAGATTGCTACCATCGGGCCTGGAAATCGCTGGCTTAGAGTCTACGAGACACTGGAGAAGGATGGTCTCGCCGTGATTGGTGGTCGGGTGAGTACTCTCCAAAACGACAACTTATTGCCTGCTTGTTACTTTGCTGACTTTTGCGTAGGTAGCCTCTGTCGGTGTCTCAGGGCTGACGCTTGGTGGTGGTATATCGCATTTCGCCAACGCGTACGGCTGGGCTTGCGACAATGTCGACTCCTTTGAAGTTGTGACAGCTTCTGGCATTATCGTCACAGCAAGCGCAACAGAGTTGCCAGATCTGTACTGGGCATTGCGTGGAGGTGGCAACAACTTCGGCATCGTCACTAAGTTCAATATGAGGACCTTTCCCCAGGTTGCCATGTGGGGTGGTTTGATTGCAATACTCGAGTCTGATTTTGACGCACTTTACTCAGCGTACGCCAAAGTTGCACAGAATGCTGCTCAGGACACGAAACAAGCTCAGTTCGTCTCATTCGCCATGCAGAACGGAGTGGGGATTGCTGGGGTTGATTTGGAATACTCGGACCCCACTCCTTGGCCGGCGATCTTCGATGACTGGAAGGTGATTCCAACGGTGCAAGATACGACTGCAGTTTACAATCTCTCAACATCGACGAGGAATTTGGGTGCAACTAACCCAGACGGCCTTCAGGAAACATTTTGGGATCATACGTTTAAGCTGGACAAAGACTTAATGAAGTCCCAAATCGACACATTTTACTCTATGCTCCCTGGTGTCTCGGACGTAGCCAATCTTCAGGCTTATTTGTCTTTTCAGGCGATCACGGTACCAGCGATGGAGAAAATGCAACAAAACGGCGGCAATGCTCTCGGTCTTGACCCCAAAAACGGCCCCATTTATATCTGCAATCTCGCTATGATCTGGACTAATTCTGCCGATAACGATCGTGTAATGTCTCTCAGTAACAAACTGTTCGAGCGTTTGCAGGCTGAGGCGGTCAAGAGAGGGTTGTCAAACGATTTCATTTACATGAATTACGCTTCGCCCTATCAGGATCCGATTGCTAGCTATGGAGTGAACAAGCAGAAGCTGAAGCAGATTGCAGCGGTTTATGATCCAACTGCCGTGTTCCAGAAACTGCAGCCTGGATATTTCAAGCTAGAAGGGACGCCATATGGACCTTTCCCTGCGCAAGGATGAGTGACGTCCTAGAGAGTGGACTGAACTGGAAGGTGCTTCTGCATAACGATAGTTTGCTGCGCTAAGTTTGGATGAAGCACAAGCTACCTAGGCAGGTAATTGTGCAACTACGCAATCAGCAGCGTCGACTTAAAAAAAGGGAAAATATGCTTGTTTAGTATATGATAGCGCTGTTGTATCTTTGGATGTAGGGTGCCGATCAGAGCCAACAATATACAAATCTATGTGAAGTTGTGAAGACGATGTTTGCAGAAACGGCGATGTGATGTCAGGTTGCCACTGCACTGCCAAGACGTATGGTCTGTGCACAACCCTTGCGCTTGTCACCTTTTCCATCAGCCGTCCTTGTAACATCATCACCACCACCACCCTTCACCCTCCCAACTCCCACAACCTGCTTCAACTGTGTCGTGTAATATTGTATCACAAAGACCATCCAGCAATTCTCCAATATGTCTCGCGGCGGTGGTACCACCCTCTACGTCACCGGCTTCGGCCATGGCACCCGCGCTCGCGACCTAGCCTACGAGTTCGAGCGGTATGGTCGGTTGGTCCGCTGCGATATTCCGGCTCCACGCTCGGCCTCCAGCAGACTGTAAGTATCACATGTAAATATCGCTACTGAGTCATCAGATACTGACTCTATAGCTTCGCCTTTGTTGAATATGAGAGCAGGCGCGATGCCGACGACGCGTACCATGAGATGCACAACAAGCGCATCGGCCGCGATGACTTACTGAAGATCGAGGTGCGTACACCTTCACCACCATAGCAGCTTGTCCTAACCGAGTAGGTACAGTGGGCACGCACCCCTCCCTCAGCATCATGGCGCTTCGACTCTGGCCGTGACCGTCCTCGTGGTGAGCGTTCGGAGCGTAGTGAGCGTGGTGGCGGTGGTGGCCGGGAACGCTCTCCTCGTCGTCGCAGCACCTCACCTCGTCGTGAACGGGAGGGTTTCTCGCCTCGCAAAGAGGATCGCCGCGAGCGTGACTACGACCGCCGTGATCGCGACAGGTCAAGGAGCCCTAATGGCGATCGCGAAATGAAAGATGTCCGTGATCGCGACGAGGAACGGAGCGGCGAGCGTGCAGACCGTGACCGCGACGAAAGGCGCGACCGTGAGCGTGAGGCTGGCGCCCCTGTAGTTGAAGAGCGCAAGAGTGAGACGCCTACCCAAGTCGACGACGAAATTCTCTGATTAGCGACAGACGATTCCCCTCCTCCCCCGGCTGTGCACGAAGATCTGGACGTTGCCGAGTAGGACGGAGGCCATGTTCCCTTTGGGGCTGGCAGCCTCTTTTACTACTGCGCTTGTTCTTTGATTCGTGGTTTCGGTGTCTTTCCCTCCAAAATTGGCAAAGTATGGGTGTTTGACTAGCAGAGGAGGTCTATGGATTTTGTTCTCTTTCGGGGTGGTGGGCTAGCGTTACTGCTCAGCCATGCCACAGGTTAATCATATCAGCAGTCGGTACATTCGAGTCGAATCTTCTCTTTGACGGTCGGTGCCGGCGAATCCTCTTCGAAGCTATCTGCTTTCCTGTTTTCGATCGATCGCTTTCGACACACTTGACGCACACTCTGCCTGTACACTACTCGGTCGATCTATAGAACGTCGAACCTTCCATCCTCTCATCCCTCCCCGCTGCTCGCTCGATTCACTTACCCGATCCCGCCGTCGTACCCTCCCGATGCGATACCTCACCTATCATGGTTTGTACCTCTATTCTTTCCTATGTCGTAAACTTTTTTAGTGCCTGCTGTGACTCCCATGGCTGCTCGTGATTAGATCCCTTGTGCATGTACATCACACCTGCTCGGCTACCTTGCTTGTATTTGCAATTATGAAATCGGTCTATCTAGTACACATGAATTAATCCTCCCACTGCTATATTTAAATTTAGGCGGTTCGACTATCCTCCTGCCTCCTCCAACGTCTTTCCCACCTGTGATCCGATATTCTGCAGATCTGATATGCACCCCTGACAGATTTGCTGATCACACCAAATGTGATGCCCACGAATCCTGGGGTGCAGTTGATGTATGCAGCATATGGAGAACCAAAGAAAAAGTGTTGCCCTAAGATGGCCTTTCACATACCAGCCAGCATTTTGAGTCCAGGATGACTATCCCTCAACAATCCCTTATTTGCTTCAACGTACTCCTTGATCCAAGATTTTCTCCTCTGTTACCTTAAGCGAACAACTAACAACTTCCATTGACCTTTGTTTGGCGTGCTCATCATCCAATGCCATCCCAGGTCGATTTCTTCCTAAGTATCCAGGGGGTTGAGTACGCTCACTACAATGGGTCGTTTTGGGCTGAGGTCCGGGAAAACACGTTATAGCGAACGCTTTGGACAGGATTTCCAGACTCAGTGTTGCAATATGGAATTTATTGGGACACTTTTGGCAACAAAACGGATGGTTCGGATGTGTGCAAGCAGGCATACACAAGATCTTGGGGTTCATCTGATAGGCTTTGTTGGCGATTTCTTTTGCTGAGGTATTTTGCTCGGAATAAATAGCGTACTGAGGATTGATTACTTGATTTAATTGGCATTTTCACTACTAAGAACAGTCATGGGATATTGAGTATGATGTCGTCGCAGTTGGTGCCGCGGGTGCAGACAGTAACAATGCATCGAGTGCGGTAATTTGGGGGGGACCTCATTGAGGTCAGTGGGAGAGCCGAAGAGTCAGGAATTTTTATTTGGTGGGCAAGACTTAACTGAAAAGAGGTAGCTAAAAAGGCGAGAAGCAAGGTTAGTTGAGTAATATAACATGAATGATTATTCAAAGGCCTAGGATCTCACTTGCGTTCATGCATTCCTAGGACTTGACATGCAATTTTCGTTTGTCCCGGGGTCACTCAGGTCTACCAGGTTATGTTGTAAAGACTATAAAACATGCACACCTGCAGAGTATTGAATACAGCCCCTAAAAATGATCAAGATGTCTAATATGGCAATCTATGGCACGTAGTGAACCTATGATAGAAAAAACATGACAGTCGAAAATAACAATATTCGTCGATGCCAGGAAAACCCTCCGCATTTACACCGTAAATCTACGAGCTCGATCATTCTCCCGACCATCTCCAGAGCCTAGTCCCTCGCTACTAGCCTCAACACTCTCAGTCTTATCCTCCCGACTACCCTCAGCACTACCCTTCTTATCCTTCCGACTACCCTCAACACTACCATTCTTACTGCCCCCTGCTACAGACTCCTCAACACTCTCAAGTATCTCAGCGTCCCGTCCATCCACAATACACCACATCCCCACAATCCCCTTTGAAACCTGAGGCGGAAAAACACTTCCTTGCAAACTGTCAAACGGCACCCAGGCCTCATCCCATGCTGAAGTCGCCGGCACCTGCGAGACATGTCCCCTCATTCCCCCAATCTCGTTTAAGTCGTTGATCGCAATGACGTAGTCTAGAGCCTTTGCTGAACCGTATATCAAGGGTCTGTGGGTTTTGACTTCGGGTTTCAAGGCGGCCTTCCTAACGTACATGTGGCATCGCCAGACTCTATCCCAGTCGGTCATGTTTTTCTTGTATTCGGCTGGGCTGTTGGATTTGAGGATGCCGTCGTCGTTTGGCTCGGTTGCGGGTAAGACATGGGCATTTACGTATACCCATGCGGATCCGTTGTGGTTTGTGGACATGCTTAGGGCAGATCTGGAGTGTGTGGGATGTGTTTTGTGAGACAGAGCAAGCGAGTAAAGTTGTTGTATTGGGCTATTTGTGGTATTTAATACTTAGCTAGGAAATTTTGTGTGTCATACAGTTGTTAGAGAGAGCTTTTGGAAAGTTGTTGTAGTACAGGAGCATTCGATAGCAGTCGTTGTATGTTGGTTACTTGAACTGAAGATTGGGGGCAGCATTATCATTGACAAGAATAGTGGAAAATTATTACCATGATGTCTAGTTAACTCATCGGTATGGTATAAAGTAGCGCTTCATGGCTGAACCAAGAGTCATAGAATTTTGTACCCCGTGATTACTATGACTCCGGGGTGAAGTTGACGCGAAATTCAGCCACGATAATAGTAGGCATGTTGATACAGGTGTTCCCTCCAGATGGCGTAAAGTTACGACTGTATTCTCACGTAAGAATGGTATTGCTGAATGCACAAAGCATGCCCAGATGAAGATATTCGAGACCTATTCAGTGTGTTTCTTCTTAGGTATGCAACTTGTCTGTATAGTATTACCAGCCGAGGAAAACTACTATGTTATGATTTAGCTTGATTAGGTTGATTTTCTAGCTACATTGAACTTTCGCATTCTCATTTAGTCATGTCTCGTTTTTATCTTTGCTCACTTCCGCCCAATCTCGTCATCATATAAGCTATCAAAACTACAAGTTTGTTGCAGGAAATCCATACAAAACTGGGTCTACAAGAAAGGCCTGCATTTTCTTCTATTTTTCTCGAATACTAGCTCGACACTCTCTGTGCATCAATACTATAAGGTTATAGATAGAGAGGCTCTATATTGGCTAACCTCCGGATTTGGAGCAATTAACACCGTGCCAGACGATTAGCGTGTCACGTTTATAATACTGTCTGTGTCATCATCCACATGTGTTACTGAACAAATTCCCATCAAATACGCACAACGCGTCAAAACATCAACACGCGCGACTAAAAAGAGTATCCTATCCAAAAGAAACACTATTAGCACCTAATAAGCTTGCACACCAAGCCAAACCAATACTCATCTCAATACGCTGACAATACGGTGTCAAAACCCCTATCAAACCGACACCGTAGCCACCTCTCGCAGCCCTTTCAGCCTCCCACGTTCTTACCTAAAATAAGGGCAGAATGAACCCTCGTTTTTTTTAGTTCCGAGTTATACATCCCAAAAGACCGTACCATTGCGGCGTTTATCAACGAATAGGAATACATAAAGCGTTCATAATTTTCACGACAAAGCTTTTGACACGCTGTTTCTCACACAATGCGGAAAGCAAAAATCATAACCGTGCCTGTTTTGATTTTCTGGGAGCAGCACATAGAAAAGAAAACAGATAACTGAGTGTATCGCTGTTGATTACCCGGCCTGGGGGTTTTGTTCTCTTGTAAGAGAACCTGCAAAAAATGAGAAAAAAAAAAGAAGAAGAAGAAGAAGACAAATTTTGAAAGGAGGAACTGGTGGTGGCGTTTTCCAGCCTCCTTAGTCCTACACACTGACGTCGTATATTATGCATGTCGCTTAACGCTGTCCAACCTACACACTTGCTTGAGTCATTGTGCAGCCCAAAAAAAAATCTCATCGATATTCAGGCATTCATAAGATGAAGAAACTACCCCCCCCCCCCTTAACCAGCTTTGGGCAGATTAAAACTTTTCCCTAAACTAACAAACTTCCTTTTTTCCTATCATACGTTTCTACACAAGCCTGGGACCTTTCACTCCTCACCCCTCACAATAAAAAACCGCCAAAACCCCCTTCTCCTGGAGAATCTCCTCGCACTGCTGCGCAGACCACGGCACCCTCGCACCCTCCCAAGCCGGCCCCAACGATACAGACCGTAATCCCGCCCACTCGCTATACCCCTCCTTGTTAGGCGTGTTTGCAATAAACCGCTCATCATACAGGACATGATACCTATTTGAATTAAAATCCCTTCCAAACTCTTTCAGCTCCGCGGACTGAAACGCCTCGGGGGGTAGATTGCTTCTGTGGATCTTGTACATGTTCCAACTTAACGAGGCAAAGGGTAAACTCTTATGATACGCAGCAGGGGAATCGAGAGCGTGCTGTTGTGTGGCATCTGTACTAGAGTTGTCGGTACGATGGGGTGGGAGGATGTGCATCATGATGAACACATCGTCGGTGTTGGATGTGTCGTTTAATGCGTATTTCCAGTTGTAGCCTGTGGGGTCGACGCCGTAGACGTTTTTCAGGTAGTTTGTGCGGCATTGGGAGGCGTTGAGGTAGTCTATGTTGGCGTTTTGGATGGCTGTGCGGGAGTAGGAAACTGCCATGATGTCTGAGTTAGCGCAGTATCATCAACTTGAAGGTAGTTTGGTGGGAATGTGGATGCGGATTGTCTTGGCGGTTTATAGTTTATCAGAAGGAGAGTTGAGTCATTGTGCATTGTGTGCAATGTCGTGGCAGTCCCGGTGAGCCAAGACTTGTGGAGCCTTACATATTTATGGTAGTGGTGTGTTGTTACATGTTGTCATAAGGCGACTGGCTGGCAGGAGAAACCCGATCCAATCGCATAAGCTGGTCAATATGTAGATGGTGGTGTTGTGTGATACTACCTTATCCCATGATGTAGCAAACATCTCACAAGTCGAAGTTTACAAAGGTGATTCGCTTTCTGTCAGTCGTACAAGATTTTATAATCAAGGCCAAGGGGCCACGGCAGGCCGGCCCACTACATGTAGGAAACACCGTGGAAGCCGAAGTTTACAAAGCGGATTTGCTTTCCGTTAGTAGCGCAAGATTTTTACAATCAAGATTTTAGAACTACGCGTAAGGGCTGCCACGAGCCGCAATGACGTAGGCAGAAGGCTGAAAAAGTGGGAAAACAAGGCTGATTCATTTGACTGGTGGGCAGCTCCGATTATATACAGTGGGAGCACCAAAGCGTTAGCGTCGATAGGAACTGCTGTGACCGTGAAGGAAGGAGTGAGAGGCCAGGCCACAACAAGGGTAAACATGGAGCCGAAAGGTGGCTACCATGAACCGTTTTGAAGCAGTAGGCCTCATTGTCTAACACACGTGTGTCCTGAGCAAACACAGCAAGGTAAAAAGGATAGACAAGGGCCCCACGCATCAAAAACGAAGGATTCTAGCTATACTCAAATCCAAAACCTATTTTACCGAGTCGTTCAAAAAATAGCCAAATTTCTGTTCCGAATATCACCATAGTCTTCATAAACACTCCCACCCCCTCAATCCCCAACCCACGCACAAACCCCATACCGCACCACCATCTGCCCAACAACAATAAACCCCCCAATCGCAGGCGCAGCACTCATAAAATAAATGAAACCCCTCACCCCCGGGCCCCTCTGCACGCCGTCTCCAACACAAAGCGCATCCTTCCTCTCCTGATCCCACACAAACCACAGGCCCGAGAGCACGCCACCGCACAACCACTGCGTCGTGAAGGCGCGCCACGTAGACGAGTCGCGCGGGGGATTGTGCCCAGGTGGAAGTGCGAGAGGAGGGCGACGAGGAGGAGGGGGAGGAGGGATATTAGGGTTGTTAGGAGGTATTTTGTGGCGCGGGGGTGGTGGTGTTTTGGGGGATATTGGGGGTGGTAGGTTTGGGTCCAGAGGGAGAATTTCATGGGGGGCCAGTAGCGGTGGAGGGAGATTGAGGAGATGGAGTGGGTTTGTGGGGAGGTTGTTGTTGTGGTTGGGGCGTTGATGAGGGGGTATGGCAGGGGATGAAGAGTGTGAAGGGGGGTTGGGTGTTGTGGTAGTTGAGGCCTGGGGGTAAGGGGGCTATGGGGATGGAATGTTGGATGAGTTCTGTTTGGGTGGGTGTAGATATTGGAGAGAGTTTTTCTGGAATGGTAGGGGAGGGATTGTTGGTGGGAGTATTTGTTTGTTGCCATTTTGTTGGTGGGACGCTGAAGTGCGCTACCGTTTCGCCAGTAATGGTACTCGAAAAGTGGAGGTCATCTATATCTTCTGCACCAGGGAGATCAGAAGCAGTAACAGTTCTGCTCTCAAATTCTCTGATTTTTGCTACGGCGCCTTCGAATAGTCCGCCTCGGCGCCGTGCTTCGTCCATGATGCTGCTTTCCACCAAGTACAGACTTGGATACTCGGGGCGACATAGATTTCCAACCAGATTCATGATTGACATGACTGCATAGGGGGCTACGGTGAGACCAAAAGCTGCATAGCCGAACTGGCTGATTTGGTCACCTCGAGCACGATAGAGAGTGTACAAGGCATATGCCGACTGTGCAAGGGCAGCTACAGCCTTGACCATGTTGTAGGTGGCTGAAACTTCTATGGTTGGGTGGCTTGTCGCGGAACCTGTTAGGTTCACGAATTGTGCGTCATGCGGCACGATTGCGAAGGAGTATCCAGCGGGCAGACTGTATGCGCCATGAATGATGCGGCGATGAGCGAAGACCGGACAAGCAAATTTGGAGAAAATGTACGGCGGATTATAGGTGATGAGATGAATATCTTTTTCTCCGACTATCTCTTCAGGCTGACGATGCTCCACAGCATCTCTGACGCCATTTTCAAGAGCTGTCGAAGCTCTTTTCAATATCACGTTGCTCACGCTTTCTCCATTCTCTGGCCGCCAATCTGCTCCTCTCACCACTATGCACAGTGCGCCGCTTCTGGCCGCTTTTCTCAAGTTATCGTTTTTTGTGAATACGGCTCCGCAGAGGATTGCTTCGACGCCGCGATACAAGCCCAGGGACGGAAATAACAAGCTGCCAATCACGGTGACTAGGTAATCATCCGCACGCTCGCCTGGCCGCGTCAGAACAGTGGCAGCATGCGCAACATAGTTGAGCAAGTAAAAGGTCAACAGGTCGACAGCTTTCGCAGGCGTGCAAAGGAGGCCAGGTTCTCCATGGTCTGAGGAACCTTTTGGTAGGGCTATGGTGTAATTTTGAAGAACGGCTGCGGTGATGGGAGAGGCCAGAATAGAGACGAGGACAAAGAGACAAGCAGGAGCTGTTGATTTGAGAAATGCCATGGGGGATGTGATGTGGTGATGTCAAATCACGTGATGTGGCGTCGTGGCCGATGCGGTGGCTGAGGCATTTATCGTGCTGGACGCGCGTTTCTACGCCGGTGACAGTACGAACGTGCGCGGATAGATGGAACGATGAAGAGAGGAGAGAAGAAGAAAAAGAGGAGGAGGGAAGAAGGCAATGATGAACAATTTGGCCGATCAAGGTTGATTCAGCCTTGGGGAGGGGAGTTGCAGCCTACCTAATTCTGATTCGTTGTATAACGCCATGGTCCGCTTTCCTCGTCTCTGTTGCTCTGTCAGTTGGTTGTACTGGGGGATGGAAGGGAGGGAAACACTGAAGGAAGGCACTAGACCCGTTAGAGAACGTTCCAGCACCAAATCACATGATCCGCGGATTAGACGTGCCCAATTGGGTGTAGTTGGCTTACGTTGCATAATTAGCGTGCACAGCCCCAACAAAGCCACTTGCCGCGACAGTTGGTGTACGAGGACACACTGCGGTAATATCTTAACCTGCACTGACAGCCTCCTTTTTCTCTTTTTCTCTTTTTCTCTTCTTATTACTCTTTGGCTCCCTACCATCATCTTCTTTCCAATTCAACACTTGTCGTTTACTAATTCTCATCGCTGCATTCACAAACCTTAGGCAACGAACAGTCACACAAGTGTGCTGCTCAGCATATTGCCCAGCCAGCCGAAACGCCTGCCGACTAGAGCGTTACTACCAGCCAGGCATTTGAACGCCACTTTGTGATCGATCAGTCGTTCATCACTCTTTCTTCCCCTTCTTACCACCACAACAAACCATCACAATGTCTCAGCCATACGTACGTTCGCATCTCTACATGTCGCCACCAAACCCATCAAACATGTTTGCACTGCGCAATGGCTCTCACTAACACCATCGCAGGACAACAAGGGCGCGCCACCCCAGTACCCCCAGCAAGCTCATTATGATGCAGGCCCAGCACCACCAGGTGGCATGCAACCTTACCAACACCAAGGACCACCACCACCACAGGGAAACTCGGACTACTACGGCTCTCCCAACCCATACCAGCAGCAAGGTCAGGGCTACGGCCCACCACCAGGCCAATATGGCCAGCCCCAGAACATGCAATACCAGCAGGGCCCTCCTCCTCCACAGGGCCTGTATCCTCAACAGGATAAGTCAAAGGGCGGTGCTGGAGGTGGCCTATTCGCCGGTCTGTGCGCCGGTCTGGCCTGCTGCTGCTGTCTCGACTGCTTGTTCTAAGCGCGCAACATGTGCAGCGAAGAGTACGCAACAAAAACACGGACCAGGACGAGGGATATACTATTCGGCCTGAGGTGGCAACGATAACCCGCCGTTATCGGGCTTATCCAGTATCTGGGCCTACGTGGCGTCCCGGATATGATCTGCAGCGAGGCGTTTTTCAATCTCTAGCGTGGGAGATGAAATGAGAGGTGGTGTTTCCAAATTCTACAATGTCGATTACATCGGTTTCCTTGGGTTCATGATTTCTTTCAATAGCACATGGTTTCTGGGTATCCTGCGCAGCTTCAAATTAATCTACTTCATGAGGAATTGCGCGCTCTCTCTCCTCTGCCAATCAGTCCTCTAACCAGTCACATCTTATTACAACGCATGTTTGTAAAATGTTGATTTGAACATGCTGCTTTAGCGTAAGTTCGACCCAATGCACCTACAATCGAAATCCCAAGCCACATGTTGGATGGACGAATTATTTCATCATGTGCTTCACTAGCAAGGGCGCCCTTGTCCCTCTCCACTCCCATTCGTCTTGTTTCCCCCGCACGCTGCACCGCACTTGGCTTGACGCCGGCTCCAGCCGCACGGCCACCTTCTTACAAACCCTACTATGTACTCACTGTGCCTCGTCTCTCCAACTGCTGACAGCATCCATAGCTTTTGCGAATATCGCTCGAGTCTTGGGTGTGCTCATCTCTTCCCAGACTTAATGCATAGTGTCTTCTGCTGTCCATAAACGGCGTTAAACCGAACGCACCTCCTCAACGAAACACACAATTAATAGGTCGGGGACCCACATTTCGATCCGTTCGTGGAAACATAACGTCGACGTTTTCTTTGTCCTACGCTTCACGACAGCCCGCATCCGGTCAACGCTGCGGACTTTGCGGAAGCGCAAACGTACCGGCAACCTGCAGCAATATATCGAAATTGGGGCGGTTTGGGAAAGAGATAATAAGTCTACTTGGTGACGGTTTTACGCTGGATATCGAATATTAACGTCCCGTTTTTCTGCATGTAACGAAGAACGACGTTGTTTCAAACGGTTACGACACATCTGTTACGACTGCTTCCTTACGCCATGAAATACACCACCACCACCACCACCCTTCTCGGCATGCTCGCCGCCATAATACCAGCTGTGTTGTCCCTCCCAACTACTCTCTTACCACGACAGACGTTCATTCAACCAACATGTGGCGCCGTATGTCTAGTATCTTATCCTCAACACAGTCACCCGCTAACCCCCCTTCACAGGGCTTATGCCTCGCAGACACAAACTACGAATTCGAGGGCTGTAATCCTGTCAACGCGGAATGCCTGTGTAGTCTCGATCAGAGCGACATCGAGGACTTTGTCTCGGTCGTTGAACCGTGTATTGATCGCGAGGTGGATGTTGCAGAGAAGTGCACGGCTGGTGGGATTTACTGTTAGTATCCCCTCAACCTGCTTTCCTATTCCCCGCGCGTAGTGAGATTGAAGAAACGAAGTTTGTACTGACGAATTTTTGTAGCATACAAAATGTATCTGATTGATGCTTGTGCGATGGTTGGGAAGGAGGTTGTATTTTCTGTGCCGCCTTGAAAGGAAAAATGTATACACACCATGGGCATATATATAACAATCGATTACATACTATCCTTGCACCTTTTTTTCTTGCTCGA
The DNA here is from genome assembly GCA_021365335.1 of Phaeosphaeriaceae sp. PMI808. Taxonomy (NCBI): domain Eukaryota; kingdom Fungi; phylum Ascomycota; class Dothideomycetes; order Pleosporales; family Phaeosphaeriaceae; species Phaeosphaeriaceae sp. PMI808. The sequence continues at coordinate 121,062 of JAJTIZ010000019.1, read as the reverse complement.
CGGCTTGCTTATCTGGAGGTATGGGGACGTTCTCGTGGTAGGCACTGGGCAAACGGGGGACCGGGCACGTCACATAGGTATGATTCATCTAGGGCTCATGGTCGCTAGGTTTATCACCTACTTGGCCCTTTACTATTCTTCTATTTCCTTCCCTGAAATTCCTTCCCTGCTCACCTGCCGAGACATTCAACTGCAGCTACAAGAATCACTGCCGTCACACCTCAACCCATTACGATACATCTGTTTGCTCACGATGGTCGATACCACGGTTGTTGTAGAGTCTCCTACGCCTAGCCCAGGGGCAAGGGTAGACTCAGGAGCATGCAAGGTATGTTTTTTTTTCAATCACACCTCGTTGTATCACAAGCCTGATCAAGCAAAAGATACCACCTCCATGCGAAAAGCCGCTTCCAGAGGGTGCAAAGCCCTGCAGCACCACGGACCTCGTTTGCATCTGCGAAAACGACGCTTCACTGGGCAACAATGTATATTTCGGCTCGCACTGCTTATTCACAGAGTGCACGAGCACGCAATCGCGGAAAGGCAAGTGCAGGGCCAAGGGCGACAAGGTTTTTTTTTTGCTTACTTACCGGTGCTAAGATTTCTTAACCGAGTTTATGGATGCGTGTAGACGGGTTGGACACAGGAGTATTAAGATCCCCGATGAATGGGCGCCTTTTGTGCCTAGTACCATCATGTCCAGAAGCACGATGCTGCCGTCATCGACAAGCGCAACACAATCCGTATCGTCCAGCACGGCAACTTCGAGTAGTTCTGCGGCAACTGCTGGGCCCATGCAGACTTCGTGGCCTGATAAACAGATTCCGATTTGCAGTGTGCGTATGCCCTTGTCTTGTTCGTGGGGGGGTTTTTTTTTGGTGTGTGGACAATGACTGACGCGCGCATAAGATCGAAGAACGGTGTCTCGTAAACCAGGACAAGATCGACCCTTGTCGTCGCACGAATCTGGAATGTATATGTAAATACAGCAACTCCATGGCGAAGAATACGTATTTCAATCAGGGCTGTTTATACGCTGATTGCTACTCCGATCTCGCGCGAAGAGGTATGTTACGTCACGTTACGTTACGTTACGTTGCGTTACGTTACTGCTCGCTGCTCTCTCTCTCTCCACACATACGTTCTTCCCAGCCTCGATCCACAAATGCCCTAACCAACGCAACAGAATGGATCGACGCCTTCGCCTACGCCTGTACTAAGATCCAAAAACCCCTCCTCGACATAAACGACCTCTGGCAGCCCCTCCTCCCCCAATGGTACATCGACGCCCACCCCCCGACCCCATCCCCATCCCCATCCCCATCCCCTTCGTCCCCCCCCGCCCCAGCAATCCCCACAACGCCAACATCCCGCCTCTCCCCCGCGACGATACTCGGCATCGCGCTCGGCGTCGTGGTCGCGCTGGGCATCATGTGCGCCATGGGCGTGTGGCACTGGCGCACGACGAAGCGGATGCATGCGAAGAGTAGGGAGGTGGCTGTGATGGCTGACGCGATGAATAGGGAGGGCGGGGTTGCGAGGCGGATTGAGGAGTTGAGGGCGGGCGGTGGGAGTGAGAGCGGGGGGAGTTTGGGTGGCGCGGAGAGGGTGGATATGGATATGGATATGGAAATGGAGATGGGGAGGGGGGAGGGGAAGGGGAAGAGAGGGGTGATGGGGGAGGACTCCGATATATGAGCAGTATATTGGGAAGATGAAGTATCGGTGAAAAGACATGGATATACGAAAGGGTATTTTTTATTTTTGTTTTATTTTTTTTTGTACGGGGATACGTGGATCCGATTGGGGGGGGTGTTTTTTTGGTGTGGATTGTTGCGAAGCGTTGTTCGTGTGTTTGGTGGGAGACCTAAGCGCCTGAACGGGATGATGGTGAGATAGACAAATAGGGAGGAGGAGTGTTACCGCTTTCTTTCCTGATTATCGGCTATAATTGGTTTGTTACTTTGTGCGATTGATAGATCATTGGATTGCGGGAAGTCTGGTGTGAGCAAACTTGGCGGGATATAAGGAGATGGTTAGCCTGTGGAAGAGTAGGTATCACTACACCTACCGTACCATAGTCTTTTCGACGATTGACGATGTGGTTGATTATACTTTTGGTTGGTATGTTTCTGGTAACGGTGAGAGGAAGGGTAATGTGTACTTCGGATGAGGACTATCGTACGGTGCAGTGTGCAGTGAGTGTTCCCGCCTGCTTGGGCTTTACGGTTTACTAAGATGTGCACAGGATATGGTTCCCACAGCCGTGAATGTCAAGTTTACTGTACCGCTGCGGTTGGAGACAACCGATGTAGATGAGTACAGCCTGTATGTTACGAATACTCACAGGTCTTTCTCAACTTCATATGCTTCTGTTTCCAGCTCGCTGAAACCAACCTTCGTTACTCGACAACCAATGGCATCGTTATTCATGGGAAAACACACTACTACCAATAGTCAAAGCTATCCTCCACCTGTCAAGACGCCTCCCACGATACTCAACACTCCATCCCCAGCTCCGAATTCAACCACCCAAGAACCAAACACATCATCATCAGGACCAACCACTCCAACCCAACCACCAACCAACATCTCAAATACCCTACCAAGCACTACAATGTCAAAAGTAGCAATAGCCATCACCGCAACCGGCGCCGCCCTCTTCCTCTTCCTCACACTCACATCAATCGCCCACATCCTCCGCTCCAAAACCCACCCGGCCCCCAAACCCACCTCGCCCCCCACCAGGGACCCAACCGCCGCCGACTCTCACGACCAACCCACCCTGCCCACCGTGGAGCAAACCACCAACACTGCCAGGCACACCGTTGCGTGCCGGCGCTACTCCCCGTACGAAAGAGCGTGCCACCCTGCGCCAAAGCCTGCAGACAGAAATACATTATCTGGGAAACACGGGTGGGAATATCCTGTTGTGCTGAGCGGCGATGCTGGGTTGGATCGGTCTCTCTCGCCTGATGTGGTGGCGTGGCGTGGATCGACGGGGCAGGTGTGGCAGGAAAGTGTGGGGAGTCTGGTGTCGGAATTGTCGAGTGGGAGTCCGATTTTGAAGGGGAGAGGGGATGATGGGGGTGGGGTGGGGAGTGTGGAGATGGGTGGTGGGAGGTATTATGGTGGGGAGGGGATGGGGGGGGGAGGGTTTGAAGGGAGGGTGGGGGGAGGTGGTGGTGGTGGTGATTGTTGTGTGTGTGTGTGCGTGTGGGGTGAGACTGTGGGCGGGTTTGGTTGGGAGGATAGGGTGTGGATTTATTGCATGGTCTGGGTGCTAGATGACGGTGGATGTACGCGGTACGCATTCCGTTTTTGGTGTTTTCTTGCACTATTTATCATCATATTTCAAACAACCTGAAGTATGTTGAGTAATATTGAAGTGGAGTCGCCTGAAGCATCATCTAATCCAATGCCCTAATTGTAATTGCGGTTGCATTATCATTATGTGTATGTATGTGACTTATCTGTCTCCCCTTTGGCCCTCTTCTTTAAAAGTCTTACTTTGAGCCCCTCTCGCACTTAACACCTAGTTACCTCAGCATAATGTGTTGCCTCTTCTGTTTGTCAAAGCATGAACTGGTTCACCAAGGCTTGGTTTCAACCAAATAGGCTAGACGAAATTACGAATTTCTGGCTTGGAGTACCTTTGTGGTGTTACTAAATGCTGTCAATGGGCGTGTGGGGTGGTGTAAATTATAGAGTAACGCAACACACGTTCCGTGAATGGCTCCATTGGCGGAGCGGATTATGAGTGGCCGGGTATAACCACTGCCAGTGCGCATGGAGTACGGATATGAAGAAACTTGCGGTTCGAGCAATTAGAGCATTGAGGATAGGGTTCTATTCTGGATTTTCTGATAATCTAGCCAAAGCAGTGCCGTTCGTGGGGTACTCGTTCAATTCAGAACGTGTATTGCTTATACTAACACTACAATTTTTGAAGTACTCTCCAGGTGCATCAAGACAGCGCTCGCATTGAGTTTATTATTGCTCACTGTGAGAAATATTAGTGAAGCCTAGTACTCCATATGCCGGTGACGTAGTATCACAAACTGTCAGTGCGTTGTGACTCAAGGACATCAGCTAATAATACATTCGTGCCAAGTAGTTTTTATGAGCATAATCAGACACTGTGTGACAGATAATTACTACTACTAAGTTTTGAGAACAGCTCTTGAATGCTGAAAACGCCCAGTAGCTTGCATTTCCAACATGGCATCATCTACTAGGGTTAAGACATCTACCTTTGTTAATACACCGCCAGTATTCTGCTTGGATATTCCCTCGGAAAATTCTTCACCACCTACTACTACCATTGGTTCTCCGCAAAGGAGCTCACCAGACATTCCTTTGAGAAACTTCCGCACCACTCTACTAAAAATTACAATATCAAATCCAGGAGATTCCCGATTAGATCAGCCATGTACAATCAGCTCAGCAGTATTTCCATTGCCACCTTCAGTAACTACACCAAGTCCTCGTAAATTCTCGTCACCGATTCGATCAAAACTACCCTTATCCATTTATGACTGGAAGGGTGCTGAGACGCGCCCTCTTAGCCCTCAAGTGGCAGGTGGCATAGGTGCAGGAGCTACTTTAGTAGTTCTTATAGTAGTTGCTGGGTTCTTATGGCTAATTAAACATATGGTCAGAAAAAAGAAAGTAGAACGCGCGTCACAAAATCGAGAGCTGATTTACGAGTTGCCGGGCGATGAGCCAAGCGAACGACCAGTTAGCTCGACAGACAAGAGCCTATTAGAACTGGAATGTACTGGACCTCTCCCAGGGTTTGAGTCAATTGAAACGAGCGTAATCGTCAATCAGCCATAAACGTAGTGAAAATAGCGCTGGAAGATGTGCGACATGTCATGGAAGGGAAAAGATGCTCTATTCGTCAACGGTCAAAGTATCGCCATACGAAAAGATTCTGAGCGACTTATACTAGCATGTCCCAGGAAATGACTTTACGAACAAGAAGGGTGCTTTGGACTGGAATCCCGACACGAAGCTCGTCAAATTTCGAATAGCAACGAGGAATAAAAAGATCTTGGGATTCGTCTACTGAGTTTCTTTAGTGAATGTTTGTATTACACTGAGATGGTATGGAAATGTTGAAAGGGAGCTTTTAGGAAAGTGCATGTGGTAATCGAGAGGTTGAGGAAAGGAAAGGGTCTCACTTTGTATCTGAAGGATTGGAGACTGGTTATAGAAAGAGAGAAGAGGTTCTAAATTACTATTAGAGTTGGAAGGGTCAGTTCACTCACTCAGTAATATCAACAGCAAGCGGAAGCAGGAACTACCCAGTGCTGTTTGCCGTATGTACAGCGTCGATAACGTCAAATACTTTATCGCGCAACCAGCTAACACTTTCACAAACATTTCTCTCCCACCCACATCATCACATTGTGCAACATCTATTCGAGCAAACGTTACTTAATAGAAAGTATGGATAGCTTTGCCTTTACTCCAATCCCAGTGCCTTTTGGTCCATCAGCGAGTCCATCGTCAAAACCCATCAACAGTGACACCGATGCATTCGATATAGAGCTCAACACTCCTACCGAGGATGCCGAAATGACTGCCTTGTTACCAACCACAACAATCAATACCCCTCTAGAAAATACGCCGGGCCGGTTGCCACCTTTTTTTACTTCAGGACCATCTCTTGTTTCTCGCCCAGTGCGTATCGATGCTACGCCTACCACCCTACTCGCCACATCCTCAGCACCCAAGCCCGAACCCGACTTCAACCACTCCGGGAAGCTCAATGGCGGCCAAATTGCCGGAATCACTCTTGGAGTTATGTTCGGCGGTACCTTTCTTATCCATGTGGGCAAACACTACTGCGAAAAGTGGTTGAAGCAGAGGCGCGCGAGACGGGCTGCAGAACTACGGAATCTGCCGCCGAGTAACGACGACACGGTCCTACCCCCACAAGCAAATGGCACAGCTCATTTACCCAGGATAAATGAGGCGGTATGATACTTGAGAAGATGGGAACGAGGGCAGGTTGGTGTGCGTGAAAATGAAAATTACCCGATTTGGTATTTCTCATCTTTCACTTGTCGTAGTCATCATTCAGACAGGGTTGGTGCCTTCCGTAATAGGCAATCTATTTTTGGTGTCGATCGCAGTCGGAAAAATAGGGAAGGTTCCACATTTCGCTGCACCTACATCTCTACCACACCAAAGAAGATTGGGAACATCCATCCCAACTTTTTTTTACATGTATCATGTCTCTGGGAGCGTTGGTACCTTCCTAAATAGGCAGGCAATTTTAGGCGTTGATTATAGCATGTCTTGGCAGTGAACGTATGGGCGTGGTGAGCCTCCGGGAGGATTTATTCCCTTCCCAACTTAAAAAGATGGGCAAAATACTTTCAATACCTAGATGCTGTAAATTGAGACGAATAGAACTACCTCATTAGGCAGGTAGCCAGAGCTGTGGATTACTGCAAGTCTTGGCAATGAATGTACGGGTGTGGTGAGCGTCTGGGAGCATTCTTTTTCTTCCCAATCTAGGAATACATTAAAAATATCTTCATTTCAGCATTCTCTCGTTTTCAGAGCGCTAGAGCCTACCCAAATAGGCAGGTTATCTACAGTGTGGATTGCGGCGATTCTTGGCAGTGAATATACCGGTGTGATGAGCCTTCAGGAAGCCAAACAATCGTCCCAACTCACAACGAAGTTTGCCCATATATTAGCCTGCATACTTCGCTCGTTTCTAGGGCCTTTCTACCTGCCTAAATAGGCAGGTAAATTATTTTAGGTGTTGATTGTAGCAGTTCTTGGCAGTGAATGTCCTGCGCTGTAGAGGCTCCGGGAGCCCCCCATTTCAAGAAGATTCTATAATTTATACATGGTACTTATTTCCTTTCTTTGATTTGAGCAGTTGCCACATTAGGCAAGTCATCTAAAGCGTTGATTGCGGCGGTTCTTGGCAGTGAATTAAGGGCGCTACAGCAGCCCCGAGACCTTCCTAGGCCCCCCATCTCTCTAGGGAATTCTTAAAATTTTTTTGAACAGTTGTATCTCATCCTCTGAAATTACTGGTTCATAAACTAGGAACATATTGACAGCTGTGTAGATGCGGGATTGCTTTGCAGTGGATTGTAGGCCGTAAAGATGCCCCAGAGGCTCTCTGCATTCCCAATGTTTTTCACGAAACGCCCAAAATCGTACAAATCACATGTCTGCAGCTTTCAAACTGTGCAACGTATCTATGATTGTTTTGCCACTGGTTTTATTGGGGTTATCAAAGGCGTGCGAAAGACAACCTGGGATAAAGAAAGCCGAGATGGGTGTTTTGCGGTTCATAGAACCACACTGCAAAACGAAAGCCAAGCCATACACATACATTATGAGGCATCACCATGTGAGATACTATATCACCAAAGCATAAGCACATGAGCTGTATTTACGCGAAGATGACATTTACACAAAAAATACGTTTATCTAACCCACCAGCATATGCAGAGCCTAACCATCGACCCCCACTCCCCTCCGTCCACCCATCATCTACCCATAATTAAATGGATTCCTACACAACGGACAACTCGAGCTCCCACTCGTCTTAAACCACTTAAACAAACAACTCCCATGAAACAGATTCTTACACGTCTGACACCTCTTATCAGGCAACTTGCGATCCCCGCCAACAATACTATAACAAATCGCACACTCGCTCTGCCCCTTCATCGCGCCCTCAACATTACGCTTAAACGTCGTCAACGCATCGATAAGCGAGCCGTTGAAAATGGTAATTGCGCCGAGCGAGACGCGCAGCCAGGACTGCCATTTTTGCTCGTTGACGGCGACGCGGTTGAGGGAGTCGATGTGGGCGTTTGAGAGGGGGAAGGCAGCGGGGAGGGAGATGCGCATTGACATTGTTTGTTCGTCAACGGTGTATGAGGCGGTTATTTCGCGGGCGCGGGGGGCGACTTTGACGGTGAAGGGGGAGTCGGGGTCGTTGGTCTGCTGGGCGTCGGACCAGGCGGTCACGGATTGGAGGGCGGCGGATATGACGGGTGGGGAGATCTGATGGTGGTAAATATGGGGTTGTAGATGTAATTGTATAGAAGGGGATTACTTACGTATTTTTCTGTCCATGGCTCGAGGGTGACCACGGTTGCGCGAGATTTGCAGTCGATGAACCATGATTTTGTCAAGGAAGGTACATGTCGAAGGCATTGGAAATATAGGTGCGTTAGTAGCCACTGTAGATCGCGTTTCGGTGGCTCGACATCAGGTTCATAAGAAGTGACATCGAATTTGGACACGTCTGCAGGCTTGTTGTGTGCATGGCCAAGAAAGTCGAATGTGAAGCTGAGAAGGCCTGGAAGATACTCACCCTCTTTTACATGCTCAACGTAGTCGTTCTTGACTTTGAAAGATGCGTGTTCAAGATGGTCAAACACTAGCAGCCAGCTCAGCAAATATCCTCGCAGCGGCAATGGTATGCTTCTCTCAAAGTTTGCTTCAGCAAGCGCAGCAACTGTAGGCGCATCGATAATCAGCGAAAGTAGCTCTTCGGGCAAGCGCGCTGTCGTCTTCTCCAGCGCTGCATCGATGGAGATCTGCTCCTGAGCTTTTGGAATCTGCTTATGCAATATATTGAATGCAGTTTGTTGAACGGGCTGCGACTCTACATAAAGCAACGGAAAGAGCTCTTCCGTAGACTCAAGATGCTTAAGTGAAACTTTTGCAATCTGTCGCGCTAGCACGTCGTTGACCATCTTCAGTGGCTGATGAAACTCATCAGCAAAGTGTTGGGAATGTTTCAACAAATTGATAAGTCCATCTGCAACAGCTTGTTCAGTTTCCTTCCAAGCGTCCATCAAGTCATCGTTCGGTTCTTCTAGCTGTGTCAAGCTCCGAAGCTGGGCATACAGTTTCAAGGAAGCATGTACGAATGGAATAGGACTATCCATACCAGACTCGTTCTCTTCGATCTCGTTCGTGGCCATCCAAGAATCACCCAGTGAGTCGAGAATATCAGACCAGTGTTCACCGTACATGTCACCCATTGACGGGAGGAGGATGGTAAGGGCGCGGCAGAGTTCAGCCTTGGTGGGTTTAGAAACATCTGCATCCTTCAACCAAGGAACGACGTGCTTTACAAAGAATATAAGTCTTTGCTTAGCGATGCTCGCCGTTATTCCGTCTTGGCCGTAGAGCAGAGCGTTGAGCTCTACGAATTGACGCAGGCCATCGGCAGACTTTTGTTCAATATTCATCCCGGTCAAGTCAGCAATCAGTTCATTGCACATTCGTTCACAAGACTTCGATGCGCCTAGTGGTTCTTTGAATGCATTTAGGTAAGCTAAAATGGACATGGTTGATTTGCTCTTGCGTATGTCTCTCAGCACATCCTGTAGTTGTGCAGTATGGGAACTGCGCCAACCAGTGACTTCGATTGTATCCGCAACCAGGAGGCTGTAAGCCCGCGCCATATAGTAAGTTTGAGTAGAAGTAGTTGACTCGACTCGACCAAGAAGTTCTGTAGCCCAGGACATGACAGAAGTACCTCCTTCTCCAGACCACGTTGAAGACAAACGGTGTAACTCTTGAGAGATGAAGTATTCTGCGTCTGATATTAACGCCATCACGTCAGACTCCACGTCCGAGTTATAGTGCGTCCAAAGTCCATTCGCTCCGGCAAGGCCAAGGTTGTCGTGTGCAAGTTGCATCGTAAGCGAAACGTTGCGAAAATACGCATCCCGAGTATCATCTGGAATGACTGTCATAGGAAATAGATCTAAGTCCTTCAGTAGTCTTATAACATACTGAGTCATGCGATACGCAGCCGAATATCCATCTGCATCTCGTGACACACGTGTAGTCTCAGAAGCTGAGTTCGTTTGCTCAACAAGATAAACAGCACTTCCGAGCTCATTTGTAATTGCCAGAGACAATCTGGGAGGAGTATTCAAGAATGGCGCCAAGGCAGATTTCCAATCCTGTAGGCTGGGGAACACGCTTTGAAGTGCTTCCCAACCTTGTCCAGCTTTGACTGACTGCTTGGCAAGATCGACAAGTGTTTCCACAGAGACTGAAGTTTGGGTTGCTTCGCGGAGTCCTTGGTGAATGAGCTCGTAAATGGATTGCTTCGTATTCGACTCGGACGAGAGAATTGTCTGAATAGACGCATTAACAGCTGTAGCATTTTGCGATACCTCGTCATTCGGGGACTCGGAAGCAAGTAGCAAGCCTTGCAACAAGCTTGGTCCCTGAGGCGTTGTGACAAACCCCCTTAGCATAGCTGGGTTTGATCTAACAATTTGTCGAAGTCCTTGCAAGGAATATGGAGCATATTCTGAAACGGATAAACTTTGTGTCAGATAACTCAAGACATCGGCAGTGGTTTCTAGTGCTAGAATCTTGGCTGGCGACTGCAAGATGCGGTTGAAAGAGTCCCACTCAAGTGACCCTTCTACTGTCTCTCGTACGCTGGCCTTGACGAAATTTTGCAGCTCATCATCGCTCGCAGCGAGATCAAAGTCAGCTGGTATTCTAGAAGAGGTAAGAATGGCGTCTAGTGCCTTCGTCCTTGCTGGTGATTGCGATTCTTTCAACGCCGCCTTTAGGGCGTTGGTCCAGATATCTTTGAATGCTGCGCTATCTGAAAATGAGTATAGAATATCAATCAGATATGAAGAAGATGCTGACGAAATGAGAGGCTGAAGGTCTTCACGAAGAAATCCTTCCAGCTGCTGTTGGGTTTTGCTAGCGAAGACCAACTCTTTATTACGGCCTAGGATGACTGCAATTGCTGCAGCTGCACCATACGGTTTGCCATTACGACTTTTAAGCACATCAAGTGCCTCAGTTATCACTGATGCTGAGGCTTGTGTGAAAACTGATTGCGCAGTTTTGAAATCGTCGATCTTCAGTGCCTGTTCTTGTACGGTTGCAAAACGGGTAGCATGTTGAGCAACAGCTGTTTGCGACTTTTCGTATTCCTTGGACTGTTCAGGGGCTAGGGTTTTGATCGCATCGACAAGCTGTTTTACGTATGCAGGCCATCGGCTAGTTAACGTAGTGGCCATGCCATTGACACTCAAAGCTTTCGATAGAAGTGCTTTAGCATTCGCGGGTATTGTCCATTGGGAAGTCTCCAGCGACGGGTGCAGATACTGTGTCAAGAGTGGTAAGACCATCTCCTGTAGCAGCTTGCTCTGGTCTTCGTCCGAAAGATAACTGTTGATCAAGGTCAAAATTTCGAGATATGCACTAAACGCGGCCTCGTTGTTGTACTTTGGCTCATCTTTCCGGACAATTCCACTTTGTAGCGCGCTTAGAAGCTCGGCAGCATCTGCAGCACTGTTGGGAATTACTCCATTGGGAATGGCCTTGAACAAAGCTGCTAAACGTGCCCAGTAGTCGCGTGGGCCGAATTGTGATCCCTTCTTTAGAAATTGCCGCAGACGTCTGTCGACGGTGGTTTTACTCTTGTAATGGTCAGTCCACACAGTAGGATAGCCAGAGGTTAATGCAGTCAGTGTGTCAAGATAGTCATATGCAGAGCCAGTCTGATCGGAGTTGAGGGCAACGGAGAGATAGGCTTTGCTAATAGTTTCAAGGTTTGCTTGTATCGCTTCTAAATCTGACGTAAGTGTAGATCCTTTAACTGTGTGTTGATTCTTACCAGGCTCCTTAGTCAAACAAGTCTTCAAAAATCGGTGTAGCGACCGCCGGATAGAGGCGTCATTGTGTGAGGCGAAGTCCCAGAGCTTTTTATCGCCTAGTAAACTCTCATAGTTTGACTGGTACTTGGACAGCTCCTCGCGTTCGAGATTTGCCAGCAAGCTGCCCAACAAGGAAATGCATGCCGATATGACCCTACTATACTTCGCCTCGGCATCGTCCGTGCTCACTGTGCGCTCATCACTCAGAGTTGCTGCGCTCTCTTTGTCAATAGCATCTCGACAATACTCTAGTATTGGCTGCTGGTATGCCTTCCGGATGTTCTGAATCTTCTCTGGGGCACTGAACACTTGGCGTAGCGAGCTCTGAGCAGCCTCTACCACAGACCGATCGCTATCATATAACCCGCTCAACCATGCGGCAACGCTTTGGGGCATATATTTGGCAATGCGCTTGCCAGCGGAAGCAGCAATCTTGCCGTGTAGTAGATGGGCATTTTGGCGGACAGCTTTGGCGTTGTCAATTGAGGTACGAGGATAGACTTTGACCTGCAGAACAGCTTCCATTACTATGCGAACTAAATGTACATATGGGTCCTGAACGCACCCATGCCTCAAGTAGGCCATCTTCTGCCGGCTCCTTCGCAATGTATGCCTGGATATCTTCAAGTGCCTTTGCCTTGGTTGTACTGTCTCTTTTCGACAGGTTTCTAAAATAGACAACCACATTTGGATTTGAAATTGCGCTGAGATCTGGAGGTTCAGCAACGTAGGAGAGCTGTGAGTGTGAGGTTGCGCCAAACGCTGTCGATGAACCGCCAAAGGAACCGAACGCGCTTGAAGCAGCGGCTCTGGACTTGGCTGGGCGTTTATTACTCATCGTCTAGCATCTATTATGTTACAAGGGAAGGGTAGTGAAGGAGAGACACGCGCAGCGAAGCAGGAGCATATAGAATTTGTTGAATGACGACGTTTGGTGGGGCTTGCGGCTCAATCGCAGGCACTTGAGGTCAACTGGTGTGGCTTATATGCTAGTCTATTTCGGGCTAGACTAGGTATCAACCTCAAGACGCGACATGCATCTCCAAGCTATCATGGTTTCCTCAATAACAACCAAACCACCGCCAAGACAGAATCCCCGTGGGCGGTGGCGACAACAGCAAGATGCTTTTCTATATCGACTCTCTGCCTGTGCTATTTCCGTACCCTCGTGTCTACCCTGAGCAATATGCCTACATGTGCGACCTCAAGCGTACGCTCGACCAGGGTGGCCATTGTGTCTTGGAGATGCCTTCAGGCACGGGTAAGACTATCTCACTGCTCTCGCTCATTGTATCTTACCAGCAGCACTTTCCTGAAAAACGCAAGTTGATTTACTGCTCGCGTACCATGTCCGAGATTGAGAAAGCCCTTGCCGAGTTGAAAAACTTGATGAAATATCGTACTGCACATTTAGGCAAGGAGGAAGAATTTCGTGGCCTTGGGTTGACAAGTCGAAAGAACCTCTGTCTGCATCCAAGTGTTAAGCGCGAAAAGAGTGGTACTGTCGTTGACGCGAGATGTAGGAGCCTGACTGCAGGCTTTGTCAAAGAAAAGAAAGAGCGTGGCGAAGATGTCGAGCTCTGCGTATATCATGACAATCTCGACTTATTAGAACCGCATAATCTCATACCGCCTGGCGTCTTCACCTTTGATGGCTTGCTGAAATATGGCGAGCAGCAAAAGCAATGCCCTTATTTCACGGCACGGCGAATGATGGCCTATTGTAATGTCATCATCTACTCGTATCACTACTTGCTCGATCCCAAAATCGCAGATCGCGTGTCTAAAGAACTGTCCAAGGACTGTATAGTTGTTTTTGACGAAGCCCATAATATCGACAATGTGTGCATTGAGTCTCTCAGCATCGATCTGACGGAAGATTCGCTGCGAAAAGCGACCAAGGGTGTAAACAATCTGGACAAAAAGATCACCGAGATGAAGACGACCGATGCTGAGAAGCTGCAGAATGAGTACGCAAAACTGGTCGAAGGCCTACGGACCGCGGAGGAGGCGCGGAACGAAGATGCATTTATGGCCAACCCGGCACTACCAGACGACCTCCTCACAGAAGCTGTTCCTGGCAACATTCGGCGAGCCGAACATTTTGTCGCCTTTCTCAAGCGCTTCATTGAGTACCTCAAGACCCGTATGAAAGTACTGCACGTCATCTCCGAAACACCTCCATCCTTCCTCCAGCATCTGCGCGAACTCACATTCATCGAGAAGAAACCACTACGATTCTGCGCAGAACGTCTTACATCCCTCGTTCGTACACTCGAACTCACAAACATTGAAGACTACCAACCCCTCCAAGAAGTAGCTACCTTTGCCACCCTCATCGCAACATACGAAACCGGATTTCTCCTCATCCTCGAGCCCTTCGAATCAATCACTGCAACCGTACCCAACCCAGTTCTACATTTTACCTGCCTCGACGCCGCAATAGCCATCAAGCCCGTCTTCGAGCGCTTCTACTCCGTGATTGTAACATCAGGGACCATGTCCCCCCTAGACATGTACCCCCGCATGCTCAACTTCAACACCGTAGTCCAAGAATCCTTCACAATGACCCTAACCCGCAAAACCTTCCTCCCCATGATCGTCGACCGCGGCAACGACCAAAACCAAGTAACCTCCCAATTCGAACACCGCAACGATCTCCAAGTCCAACGCAACTTCGGCACCCTCCTCATCGAATTCTGCAAACTCACCCCCGACGGCGTCGTCGTCTTCTTCCCTTCTTACCTCTACATGGAATCCATCATCTCCGCCTGGCAAGGCATGGAAATCCTCGACACAGTTTGGAAATACAAACTCATCCTCGTCGAAACACCCGACGCACAAGAAACCGCCCTCGCCCTCGAAACCTTCCGCACAGCATGCAACAACGGCCGCGGCGCAGTCCTCCTCTGCGTCGCCCGCGGCAAAGTCTCAGAGGGCATCGACTTCGATCACCACTATGGTCGCACCGTCTTGTGCATGGGCGTCCCCTATCAATACACGGAATCCCGCATCCTCAAAGCCCGTCTCGAATTCCTGCGCGAAACATACCGCATCAAGGAAGCGGATTTTCTCTCCTTCGACGCCATGCGCCACGCAGCGCAGTGTCTCGGCCGCGTCATCCGCGGCAAAGACGATTACGGCATCATGGTGTTGGCGGATAAACGCTTTAATAAAAAGGTTACGCAGCTGCCAAAGTGGATTCAACAGGGTTTGGAGCAGAAGTGCATGAAGCTGAGTATTGATCAGGCGGTGGGGACCGCCAAGGCGTTTTTGCGTGATATGAGTCGGCCGTGGACGAAGGGGGAGCAGGAAGGGCATTCGAGTTGGAGTTTGGAGGATTTGATGGTGCATCAGAGGAGGAGGGTTGAGGAGGGGATTGACGGGACGGATGATCCGAGGATTAGGGCGTTGGAGGGGCGGGCGGAGATTGAGATGAAGGATGAGGATGAGTTTGGGGCCGGGGATATTGATGCTGTTATGGCGGATTTGGGGACCAATGAGTAAGGGAGATGGGGTGTGTAAATTGGATAGAAGGCAGATTTATTGCAATTCAATTAAATCAAGCAAAGTCGTGTCAAAAACTAAAACTAAAACTAAAATAAGCACCTTGTCCATATAGTGCTAATGTAACGACAGACAGAAAGGCTCACGTATCCTCATAGTTGACTATGTTTCCATGTCCATGAACAACCACTCGTCGCTCGTGAGATCGCCAGTGTCGGTGAATTCCTCAAGTGTTGTGAGGGAGAAGCCGATCCAGCCGAGATCCTTTACTAAGGTATCTCTAGCTATGCGGTCAGCATGACGGTCCATGCAGACAACGAGGCGGTCGCAGGAGAAAGAATCGACTTCGCAGAGTTCAAGAAGAGCCATTAGCCTGACCAAAGAATTAGTCCATGCCCAACGCCAATAAGTATCACAGCAACAACTCACCCAGCCTTGAGATCCCCCGCAACAACCGAGTCATCAAAGAAGACAAACATAGCCCTCTCGTCTCCCTTATCTGCAACAAAGCCCCGAAATTGAATGCCGCCCACATAATCCCACATCTCGATCCAATCGCTCACGAAGCCACGACTTCCATCAAGCAGCTCCGCGCCCTTAACACTATGGTCAATGCCGCCATTATACACATCCATTACAAGCGAGTCCTGACGAAGCCTATTCCCCTCACCCAGGAAAACAGCCCGCAGTGTCCCGCAGAAGAGTCTCTCACACTCTCCCGCAATGGTATATGCAGCCCCCCCTCTACGCGCGGCGCGCCCGCCACCAAGCTTGGCGGAAGCGTGTGTCGTCGTCGCGTAGAGGGGGGGACTCGAAGGGGGTGATGGTATTCCCGAGCTGACCTCAGGAACACCACCCGGCCCCGAAAGTCGCCGTAGTGTACTGGAAGCCTTGGAGGGCGCCCGTGCTGGTGTTTACGGCATAGCAGCTAGCGCGTACGCCGCCGGTGGAGGCTGAGGAGTGGATTGAGGAATTACTACTACTGGGGTGGAGAGTTAGTGGTGTTGAATTGGGTACAGAGAGGGATGGAAGAAACTTGCCTACTACTACGTTTCATTGTCGAGATAGCCATTTCTACAGGGTTTCCAGGTTTGCTGCTTAAGACGGGGTTTAGAGGTAGACTATTGTTTCTGCGTGTGTATACAGTTGAATGTAGACTTGGTGGACGTGGTGGTGGTTGTTCTGCTGTCTGTGGCGGGTAGGAAGGAGGAGGAGATGCGGCTGCGATTAAACGTTGGGGTGGAGATGTGGTCCGTGTGTGGCTTGGCAGATATCAATCATTGGCTAGGGATTGGGTGTAGCACTCTCACATTAGTCATCTCGGACCGGTCATGTCATTGTCTATCAATTCACTCGAACCATGTCTCTTTCTTATTCTCACATGATGATTCATTAGTAAAGATTTCCTATATCATTGTGCAGCCATCGTCATCACCGTCATCATCATAAACACCACCATCATGGATGCTTGTCACTGAATTGAACCCCCCATCAACCACACCTCACAACTCAACCACAGAAACATGATCACTTCACACACACCAGCTACTAATAGATCTTTTTCTCATATCAAAATCTTCATTGCATCGTGACTAGTTACATCCTCCAATCCATTCCTTCCTTTCATCATTTCCTTACACCCTTTCCTTCTAAGCCAGTAATCTAGACGCTGGGAGCAGCAGTAGCAACGCAAGCGCAGACAGCGCTGGCACTAGCCTGAGCCTTGAGGGCATTTGTGAGACCGCAGTTGGTGAGAACACAGCCAAGGGCTGCATTTTGGATGGCTGCTGCGTTGGCGCAGCGGCACTTGTAGTTAACGTTATCGCAGCCTACACCGGAAGCAGCAGACTGAATGCATGGTACCTGTTCTTGACATTAGTACATTGAGGTAGGCTATTACAAGGCTAGGTAGAAGAGAAACGTACAGCGCAGGTTGGGACAGCTGAGGCGACGGGAGCGCAAGCAGTCTGGGCCGAGACGGCAGCGAAGAGCATGGTGAAGATGGTGAAGGCCTGCATGATGATTGATTGATAGATAGATCGAGATCTTTCTTAAGTGATACTTGGTTGATTGATAGACAAGATATTGAGACTGAAGTTCGATATCCCATCAACAACCGTCCCTTCGCCCTACCTTTATACTTCATCTCCCCTCTACCCCAGTAACCCAAACAAGCATCCTCCTCCGTCGTCCCTCAAGCATACACCACCCCTGAGATCAGCAGCACACTTTCTCATTACTCTAAACCCATACAAAAACAATACCTTGGCCCGTTCACCCCCCAGAAAACTCGCCTCCAAATGCCAATCTCATAACCCATGTCCCTGACTCCATCAAGTATAGCTCACTTCTGGGGTACCTTTCATCACCCCCCTCCCACTCCATTTCCCCCATCCCCCGCAATGCACAGCGGGCTACATGCGCCGCGCCAACCAATCCTACAACGCCACCCACCACAATCTAGAAGCTCTACGCACCCTCCTCACACCGCATCTGCAACCCCCCATTGCCTAAACCTGGATTCCCAAACCCACCTAATTAACATTCGAAATATAAAATACTGCCCTCAAGCTAGTCGCATTAAACAAAAGAAATGCGGGGAAAGCTTATTTCCCCATGTTTTTCGTTCTAAGGCGGGAGAGGCGCTCGTTCAGGCATCTTGTCCGCCTTTTCCCCGGATCGAGAGCGATTTGGTCTGGGGCGCCTCCGACCTGCCGAGGCTTACATGGGGGATTCTCGCAACGGCTGCCCCGACCGTGGTACCTGCGACGGGCTCCGAACATGTGAAGTACGTACCTAGGTGGCTAGTAATGTTTACCTGGAAAATTCAGCACCATCGAAGCGACGAGCCGGTGTGCATGTGTCATGTGCACGATATAAGAGGCGTTGTATAGTCGATAGTGTATAGTTTTTTCGGTACAATTAGGGATAAGGGACGAGGCGGAGGATTGCGTGGCTGATGGGGGAGTTTTGCTCACATGTCAGAATCCGGGGGCTGGGAAATGTTACCTAGGCTTGTGGTGTTTTGAGGAAGGCCTTGGTAACATGCAAGATGAATGTGACATAGAAATGATTACAGCAACAGGGAGCTAATTAGTCAATGGGCCTTGGTTTGGTTACTCTCTTACCGCCCTGCTGTTTATTTGTTTTACTACCTGCCTAGGATGACTAGTAGATTGCCTTTCAGTCGACGTCCTTGTGGTAAGGAAAGTGGGCTGCCAGGGTTATTTTAGCCATTTGTTTGTTACCTAGAATGGGATGGATCTTCCAAGGGGCAATCACTGAGCTTTAAGGTGCTCTATTTCCAATTAATATCCCTTCTTTACTTGGTAGAGGGCAGTCTTTGATTCTTTCCGATGTGGTGACAAGCTCTACACATTTGGCGCATGTCTGGAATGATGAATGTCCAAGACATTCTAGATCATATGAGGCTATACACACGGTGTTGATATCGGACTGCTAGGTAAGGTTTGTATGCGAAAGTCGATGCTAAGCCAGGGAGAGGAGAAGTAAGAAACTACCTAGGTAGGTAGGCCAGGTGAGCTACGTCAGCCAAGCGCAACATCTCTCATTACTCTTACAATTGTTCTCTCTCCATACCGTATATTTTCATATTCCCTCAATTTCTTACACATTCAGTGGTTCAGATAAAGGTGGTTCAAACAAAATTCAAATCGACCGCCGTCGGCAAATAAACCTTGGAATGGTTCGCCCGGCCATGCCAGCGGATGTTGGCGGGGCCCACAACGTAACACCCCACTCTGTATTTATCATCACAGCTACAACTTTATTTTCGCGATTGACTCACGTTTTGATGATGTAAACCTCGCTTCGTTGTTCAGTGTGTAAATAATTCTTTACAGCCCATCCATAAACGCGCCATTTATATCAAAAACGCTAGACGTTGAATCGATCATGTCAAGCCCAAATAGCAGTTCGCGAGGCATTCGCATCGCCATAGACGTACGACCAAATCTCTTATCTTCTATTTATGTACCTATGCTAATATTTCCAGCGCGGAGGTACCTTCACTGACTGCGTGGGCAACCCCGGCAGCGGCAAAATGGAAGACGATGTAGTTATCAAGCTCCTCTCCGTGGATCCACAAAACTACGAGGATGCGCCTCTCGAAGGAATCCGCCGTCTCCTGTCTCGGTTCACGGGCACTGATATCCCACGTGGCCAGCCCCTCGATACGTCCCAGATCGAAAGCATTCGCATGGGCACAACGGTAGCGACGAATGCGCTGCTAGAACGCAAAGGCGAGGATATTGCCATGGTGGTTACCAAGGGATTCAAGGATTGCCTGGCAATTGGGAACCAATCGCGACCTAATATCTTTGCGCTTGATATACGGAAACCGGAAGTGTTGTATAAGCGCGTTGTTGAAATTGATGAGCGGGTTACTCTAGAGGATTATGCCGAGGATCCGGAGCGCAGCAAGACGGATGCCAAAGAGGTTGAAGATGCAGGCGAGAATGCTGAGTTGGTGAGGGGCTTGTCCGGAGAGACAGTACGCATATTGCAGAGACCGCAGAATCATGTGATTCGGGAGCAGCTGCAAGATGTATATGACAGTGGACTAAGGAGCATTGCTGTGTGCTTGATGCATGGATATACGTATCCGCATCATGAGGCCCTTGTAGGAAAAATTGCAAAAGAGATTGGCTTTGAGCACGTAAGTTTGAGCCATGAACTTATGCCTATGATTAAATTGGTACCGCGAGCTACGTCGGCTTGTGCGGACGCCTATTTAACACCTGCGATACGCAAGTATATCGATGGCTTCTCCAAAGGCTTTAAGGGTGGTTTGGGTTCCAAGAGCGTGAAGCGTGAGGAAGGATCAAAGGGCGCGAGATGCGAGTTCATGCAGTCGGATGGTGGCCTAGTAGATGTCGACATCTTCTCAGGACTCAAGGCGATTTTATCAGGACCTGCTGGAGGTGTTGTGGGCTACGCATTAACTTCTTACGACCCTGACACAAAGATTCCCGTCATTGGATTTGACATGGGCGGCACGAGTACAGATGTCAGTAGATACGGTGCTGGGCGTTATGATCACGTCTTCGAAACCACGACTGCCGGCGTCACAATCCAATCACCGCAACTCGATATCAACACTGTCGCTGCAGGTGGCGGGTCTCGTCTATTCTGGAAGAATGGACTTTTCGTCGTCGGACCTGAATCAGCGAGCGCGCACCCAGGACCTGCGTGTTACCGCAAAGGCGGGCCCTTGACCATCACTGATGCCAATTTATTTCTCGGTAGACTACTACCAGACTTCTTCCCCAAGATCTTCGGAAAGAATGAAGATGAGGGCTTAGATTCAGAAGCAAGTGAAAAGCTTTTCAAAGAATTGGCAGAACAAATCAACAAGGAAGTTGCAGGCGGTAATAAGGAGAAGGAAATGTCGCTCGATGATATCGCAAATGGCTTCATCAAGATTGCGAATGAGACGATGACACGTCCCATTCGCAGTTTGACCGAGGCAAGAGGTCATGATACAAGCAAGCACCGACTTGCGACTTTTGGTGGCGCCGGTGGTCAGCATGCGGTTGCTATTGCGGAAGCATTGGGCATCACACAAATTCTGGTGCATCGGTACTCATCAGTCCTTTCAGCATATGGCATGGCCCTTGCAGACGTTGTCGATGAGCGACAGGAGCCAGAAAGCAAAGTGTGGTCAGACGAGAAAGACGTTCGAGAATACTTGCAGAAAAAGATGGCAGACCTGAAGTCAAAATCCACAGCTACATTGAAAGAGCAAGGATTTGATCAAGAGAACGTACATTTCGAAGAATATCTTAATCTACGGTACCGCGGCACTGAATCCGCGCTTATGATCGTCAAGCCAACGAAGGAAGAAGCTGAGAAAGAGTATGGCGGCGACGATTGGTCCTTTGGCAAAGCTTTCGTCAAGCAGCATGACCAAGAGTTTGGTTTCACACTTCCAGATCGCGATATAATTGTCGATGATGTACGAGCACGAGGAATTGGAAAGACTTTCGAAGGTCTAGAGAAGACTGTGGATCAACAACTCAAAGTGATCAAGCCAAAGGATGTCACAGGTGATGCTAAACGTTACGACTCGAGGAAGGTATTCTTTGAAGGTGGACGTCGAGATACATCAATATACAAACTTGAGGATCTCGAGGTTGGTGATCGTATCAAAGGCCCTGCGATCATTGCGGATGGCACACAGACTATTGTGGTAACACCTGGCGCGTCTGCGTTGCTCATCAACACACATGTGGTTATCAACATTGGAGAGAGTGACGGCCAAGAAAAGCAGATTGACACCAAGGAGGTTGATCCGATCTTGCTCAGTATCTTTGCGCATCGCTTTATGGCTATTGCGGAACAGATGGGGCGTGCTCTTCAAAAGACAAGTGTTTCTACCAACGTTAAAGAGAGGCTTGATTACTCGTGTGCTCTTTTCGACGCGGAGGGAGGACTTGTTGCAAATGGTAAGAACGTGCCAGACTTTAACGAGGCTGTACTAATCATTCCACAGCACCCCATCTTCCAGTCCATCTAGGCAGTATGTCAACCTGCGTTCGCAAACAAGCTGGAATCTGGAAAGGGAAACTTAAGCACGGCGATGTCCTTGTTTCCAATCACCCAATGTATGGCGGAACACATTTGCCTGACATCACTGTGATAACACCCGCCTTCTCAGGAGACGACATCATCTTTTATGTCGCATCCCGCGCACATCACGCAGATATCGGCGGTATACTACCCGGGAGCATGCCACCAAGTTCTAAAGAACTGTATCAAGAGGGTGCTGCTATCAAGTCCGAAAAGCTCGTATCAGAAGGACACTTCAATGAAAAACGCATCACCGAACTGTTACTCGACGAACCGGCTCAATATCCTGGATGCTCAGGTACAAGATGTCTAAGCGACAACATTAACGACTTGAAAGCCCAAGTTGCTGCAAATCAGAAGGGTATAAACTTAATCTCGACACTGATGTCCGACTATGGCAGTGAAGTCGTACAATTCTATATGCACTCTATCCAATCCAATGCCGAAGCCTCAGTACGCACACTGCTAAAAGAAGTTCATAAGCGCTTTCAAGGCCAGGATCTCTCTGCCACCGAATACATGGACGACGGTAGTCCTATCGTCCTAAAAGTAACCATCGACCCAGACAAAGGTGAAGCAGTTTTCGACTTCACTGGCACCGGCCCCGAAGTGTACGGAAACATCAACGCCCCCGAAGCCGTCTCCTACTCCGCAATAATCTACTGCCTTCGCTGCCTCATTTCAGAAGACATCCCCCTAAACCAAGGCTGCCTCGCCCCCATCCGCGTCATCATCCCGCCCAAATCCTTCCTCTCCCCCTCCGCCACCGCCGCCGTCGTAGGCGGAAACGTCCTCACTTCCCAACGCGTAACTGACACCGTTCTCAAAGCCTTCCGCGCCTGCGCCGCCTCCCAAGGCGACACAAACAACCTCACCTTCGGCTTCGGCGATAAAAATGTCCGTGGCTTCGGATACTACGAGACCATTGCCGGCGGCTCTGGTGCGGGTCCCACTTGGCATGGCACAAACGGTGTGCATACGCATATGACTAACACGCGCATCACTGATAGCGAGGTCTTTGAGCGCCGGTATCCGGTGCTTTTAAGGGAGTTTTCGATTAGGGAAGGAAGCGCGGGAAATGGTATGCATCGTGGTGGAGACGGAGTCGTTCGCGATATCGAATTCCGCATTCCGGTGCAGGTCTCTATTCTTAGTGAGAGGCGCGTATATCATCCGTACGGTATGGCTGGCGGTGCAGATGCAGAGTGTGGCTTGAACATTTGGGCTCGCAAGGTTGAAGGGGAGGGTGAGGAGGAGTTCCGATATATTAACCTTGGGGCGAAGAATACGGCGGGGATGAAGCCTGGGGAGCGCATTATTATTCATACGCCTGGTGGTGGGGGGTGGGGACGGGAAGGGGAGGTGGAGAATGTTGGGGATGTGAAGGATCCGAGGGGTGGGTGGATTGGGGGGAGTGTGGCGAGTAGGCAAGGGGTTGCTGAGGCAAGTGCGTAGATGGATTTATGGAATGGTAGAAATAGATCTGGGATGCGTCAGATATAGAAGCAAAATGCAAGTTGTGGACGAAAGGATAAATTCAAAACGAAGGAGTGGTGAAAAGTTACTGAGGATAGGACCATTTTGAGAGTTTTCAAGATTTCACATCGATGAGATGAAACTATGGCTTATATCTATTTTGCTGGACACAAGTTTGATTAGTTGGTGACTCTATTATGTATAAATGATAAAGAGTTGTAGAAGCAATAAACTCTATGTATAAGCACGCTAAATTGACTCTGCATAAATCAAACAAGACAGTGCGTAGATCCTAACTAAAATCTACTCTAATATCTCTAAATAAAAATGTGTTCTCGCCCGCCATAAACCATATTCATAGGCATCGTTCACTCACGCCACCCTTGCTTTAGCAAACTCATCACTACCATACCATGTCACCAATTCCCTCCACCCTCCCTCCCATTCCTCTTTCATCCACCCCTTATCAATTGCCCACAACTTCTCATGCACAACTTTCAACTTCCCCACCTCATCCTCCTTGGGAAAAAACCCACCCCACTCCCTCTCTAACTTCGTCGGCGGATACGCCCCCAACGGCGAAAACTGCCAATTCAAAAACGCCTGTTCCGCCATACTACAATCGTAATGCATCGTCTTCTGATAATTCTGCACTAATCGCGCATGCATCCCCTTCGACGGAATAAACACCATAGCCCCAACATTAATCTCGGGCTGCTCCGCCGAAACGGCATTCTGCGGCACGCCCGCAAAGATATAGTCCTCGCACACAGGCGTGTGATCAGCAAGGAAGTCGTCAAGACCCAAGTGGTCCGGATTACACTTCTGCACAGGCGCCAAATCGAACATGGGGTCGATGTTGGACAGTGGAAAGGCGTCGGCGTCGAGGAAGAGGATGCGGGAAAATGAGGTTTCGGCCCACATGTTGAGTTTGGCGAAGAGATCTTGCCATCGCTTTTGCGTTTTGTCGCTGTCGCAGTGCCAGGGGAGGGGGGCGAGGTCGCGGACTATGGCGCCGGCGCCTGAAAGGAGGGCACGTTGTTCTGGTGTCACGAAGTCGGCAACGAAGACGATGAAGGGGTACTTTTGTGTGCGAGATTTCTGCGACCATAGAACTCTGTAGATTAGGGTGTGGATTGCGAGGAAGTATGGATCTGCTAGGGAGGGATTGCGAGTTGCCATGAAAGTAGCGTAGGCGTATGTTGGGAGTCCATTAGCGTTGTAGTTGATGGGGGGTTGCTGGCTGTATTGCTGAAGGGTAGGTATGGGAAATAATAGAGTGAGATCTTGCTGGAAAGCAAATTCGGGGTTGAATGCTGTTGGGGCGGGCGGCGACAGTACAACAGGCAATGGTGCACTGTCTGGTGGAGGAAGGTTCAACCCATTTTCTGTTGGAAACTTTTCGCCCGATAAGGGCGGAATCTCTTGAGGTATAGGACTTATTGGAGATGGGATATTGCCGACGCTGATGGACGTGCTTTGATGAGGAGACGAAGCAAGAGTAGAAGATGCACCTGCTCTCAACAAGCTCGTCGGACGTGCCTTGACAGGTCTGGCTGTCCGAAAAGTTGTCTTTATTCTTTCTGATTGATGGGAATAAGCTTGTAAAGGCAGGTCGCCTTCACGCCGCGCACATAGATAAATAATCCCAAGTATCAGCAATGTGCCCGCGATCGCATTGTGCCTTTTTTTCATGTTTGCTGCTTGCCGTAACCCGGACACAGTACTTGCATGGCTGCAAACCAACGACAAAAACAGCTTGAGGCTAGTCTACAAGGATAAAATCCCTTCAAAACCCCTGTGGTACTTTCGGTCCGGGTTGCAGACAATGCGAATTTGGCAAGTCAAATTTTTCAAGGTGGAATGAAAGTTGGGTTGTTGGTACTTCCAATTTACAAGGGGGATGAGGTTATTCCCCAACTCAATGACCCTAGACTTGATAGCACATGCAATCCCGAGGATGCAAGGTACAGAGGACCGTTGTATGGAGTGAGGCCAAAATGATCGGCAGCTAAGAAAACCAGGGTATGAATACCCCGCCCAGTGAGAACTAGTTGCCGGAGATCTTTACGATTCAGGAACGTGCCAATAAACGGCCCGCATCAGCAACGTTAACTTTCTAAGAACCTGCATAATCGTACATTATATTAATGCACACTATGACGTAGAAGGGATAGAGGCATGTGAACTTCACATGGGCCGAGGACAATTGTATTGTGCATGCGGGTGCTTATACCGACTCTTCACGAAGGAATTCCGGTGGCTGGATTATAGTTTGTCAGACTGTCGCACATCAGTAATTAGGAGCGAATGGCGATTCATTTTTTTTGGACTATCATAGCATTCAGCATGCCGAGCTATACGACCGCTTGTGAAGAGGTTGTAGTTGTGGTTGAGTTTGCGCTGGGGCCAAAGTCATTCGGTAAAACCAGTTCGTAAACTTCACACTCGGCTCATCAACCAGCTTTGTCACCATCTCAGCTAGATACAGCGTAAACGGAAGGAGAAAAAGTTGCGGCACCCAGAACGCAATCTCGAAACCCAATGGTCCCTTCGTTGAAAGCGGAAACTTGTCGACCCAGTGGGGTAAGTTTTTCTCGTGCGTGGTTCGTTTCAGACCCACCGCAGCGTAAACTCTCTCGCCTATACTCCATATTACGATACCATGTACTAAATACAGAGCGAATGATACGCGCGCAAGGTACTGACAGACGCGTGTTTCGAAGAAGCGTTTTAGCACCGGTAAGCGTGGAACTGAAGCGACAGTGAGAAGGGCTGCCCAAAAAAGGTAGAACCATTTAGGGTCAAAAACAGCCTGTGGTTTGAGACGAGCAAGCCATTTCCATCCAGGTGTTTTCTTCATTACGTTCATGAGGTCGGCGTCATCGATCGAAGGCACGCCGCCGAGGTAGAGGGCCACAATGAAAAGGTGAAAGAAGATAAACTCCTTGAAGCCTGACAGTGCGGTGAAGAGGCGCGGAAGCTGACCATTTTCAGAAAGTAGATCGAGATCAGCAAGGAACATGCCTCCAATAAACATGGCACCGTAATAACCGTCCGCAATGTATAGGAAGTAGACCATCAAGCCAATCTCGCACCATAAGCGAGCATTTCTTGTGCATCTCGACAATGCCGAGAGTGTCGTATAGATGATGATTGATCCTTTGAACTCGATCGGAATTGACCAAGTGTGCGGATGGTAGGGTATGCAGAATGCGACAACGTTGTCGTTAAAGACGAAACTGTAGTTTTTGAAGGTATAATACCAAGTCCTGAGATCCTCGCGGAAGGTGTCTTTCATATCTTGCAAATCAACCCATATGTGAGTCATGTGTCGGAAGGACATCCAGGACAGAGTGACGACAATGATGGGGAGAAATAGCCGCAACCATCTACGAAAGAGGGCCGAGCCGATTGTCTCAGCGGTATTGACTGTTTTGCCACTCTGTATCAAGCTCAGAGACTTAACTGAGAGCACATAACCAGAGATGACGAAGAAAATCGATACCGCAAAATGGCCGCCTGAAAAGAGGAGGCGGACAAAGGGTAGAGCACTAAAGTAGTACCGTTTTTCGAAGCCGAATCCGTTCTCAAAGACGGTGTTCCCTTTGTTGCCATGAGCCCACAGTTGATTGTGGTGGAGGTAGACTAGGAATGCTGCGAAACCTCGCAAGCCGTCGAGCCATGTCGTTCTTCGAATGGAGCTTTTCTGGTTTTTAGGTCCAAGGGTTAGAAACTCGGGTCGGATAGTATTTAGGTTCCATCGCGAGACCTTTGAAGGCTTCCACGACGCGGGTCGTGGGTTAACATCTTGTAAAGAAATTTGGTCCAATAGCCCCCCAAATTTGGCTGGCATTGTGTATAGTAAATGAAGTATCAGGGAGATACACCTCAAGCCACTTCAGTGCGCGGGGAGACGAAGGTGGATGGTCTTTTCAAAAAATTGTCAATGTTACCATACGGCAGTGAGGTCTTAGTCAACATGGGTCCCACATGCAAGTCACCACGAGCCATTGCATATTCCGAGGAACATTGAAATAACCTCCAGGGGTCCCTGAGCACAATGCAATGCGGGTGCGGGGGAAAAGGGCCAAGCAAACCCAACCACCGACGGGGTGAAGGATTAGGTTGCAAGGGAAGTAGTCTAGCGCATTTTGTTTGGTTAAGATCTGAACAATCCTAGGCGGCTTTAATTACCGATAAGAGTATAATGCATGGGGTTGGATCCAAGAACGGCCAAGTGGCCGCAGCAACAGCAGGGGTAAGATACATAAAAGTCACCGTGGAAACATTTGACTATCCGACTCTGAGCAGACCCCGCGTCGATATGCAAGGATTAAACCATACTAGGTCTCCACATGTCGTGATTTATGCTGATAGCCCAAAGTCAGTGGACGATACGATCCTGATACGGGTACGTACCGAGGAAGTAACCCCGGCTTAAATTGGGCACGCACATGACAAGGTAACGGGAAGAACCATCGGTCCGTAGATCAAATGTGCTCTAGGGCAAAGGTATGGCGATGAGCAAAAGCCGATGCTCTCGCAATTTCCTGATAATCTCAGCATGCGCAGTCGGTCAAGACCACCACCACCAAAGCTTCGTCTCAACCTCAGGATGCCTCCCCACTCGCCCATTGCCACCCATTTTCAAGGCAGGTTCACGAGCCAGGTGCGAAGGGTGCTGCCAGCCTACCTCGCTGTGCTCTTTGTGTTGCTGTTCTTCGCCAACACTCACTTTTTTACGACTCCTATCCGAGCTGCACACAGGTACAGGCGAGAGTTGAGGTATCAACAACAACCCTTGCAAGAAACGACTAGTGTGATACCGAGAAAAATTTGGCAGACCTGGAAGGTGGGCCCACTTGGCTTTGAACAACGTGACTCGGATTCGGCGAAAACATGGCCAGCGACAAACCCAACTTACCGCTATGAAGTGCTCACTGACGACAATGCACTTCAGTACCTCGAATGGCATTACGGTGTCCATGGTCTTAACCGTCCAGACTTTGTCGACTTGTACAGGGAATTGAATATAACGATCATCAAAGCGGACTTGCTCCGATATCTCGTTATGTATGCTGAAGGCGGAGTGTATGCCGATATAGATGTCGAGTCTTTACGTCCTGTCAACCGATATATACCTGAACGATACGAAGAGCATGAGGTTGACATGATCATCGGTGTGGAGATTGATGAGCCAGCCTTCGCCAAACATCCCATTTTAGGATCCAAGTGCATGTCCTTTTGCCAGTGGACTTTTGCAGCAAAACCAAGATTGCCCGTGATGATGCGACTAGTCGAAAACATCCAGGACTGGCTTCATGAGCTCTCTTCCGAGAAGGATGTGCCAATCTCAGAACTTAAGCTCGACTTCAATGAGGTCATCAGTGGTACCGGGCCATCTGCTTTCACGAAAGCTGTTCTAGAACAAATGACAGCCCAGAATGACGGCAAGGTCGTCACTTGGGATCAGTTTCATAATCTGGCAGAATCGAGGCTCATCGGTGGAATATTGGTCCTCAATGTTGAGGCATTTGCTGCAGGCCAGGGCCATTCAGACTCA
Source organism: Phaeosphaeriaceae sp. PMI808 (assembly GCA_021365335.1). Lineage (NCBI taxonomy): Eukaryota > Fungi > Ascomycota > Dothideomycetes > Pleosporales > Phaeosphaeriaceae > Phaeosphaeriaceae sp. PMI808. The sequence goes on along the minus strand of JAJTIZ010000019.1, from coordinate 92,223 downwards.
GGTAACCATGGTTCGAGGGGTGCTCTTGTAAAACACCACTATCACGCCTCCGGCTGGCCCTCCCTGCATCCGCGACAAAACCATCCTATGTATGGTGAGGTAGAAAAGTGCAACTGGGAGCCGAAATGCGTTGCAGAATGGGTAAGTGATACTATTTTCGACCTTAATAAGCTTCATCCCTAACTGTGAATACAGGATAAGAACGTAGCTGAGTGGGAGACGTTGTCGAAAGACGAGCGCGAAAAGCGGATCGCTGACAAGCCGCCGCCTGAGGTGCCCATGATGGGCTTATAAATTCACTATAGGAGGTCGGTGAAAGTACAGCAATTCATGAAGTGGTCAAGTCGGCGCTCAGATCCATGCGACAACATGATGCTCGTTGCTGGTCGTTTAGGGCGAGCCAGCGCCGCGGGAAGGGGTGGTGCATGCCCACGTGTGGGGCTGTATCTGACGCATGTCGTAACGGGGAATCAGTCCAGCAATAAGTTTTGGCAAAGGTAAAGCCTTTGCTGGCGATATTGCTCCACTTGGAGGGACATTCAGATGATGTTCGTTCTATATGAGGGGAAATACCCGTGGGCAGAATAAGCACATTACGTAAGGGTGTCACGTGGAGAAAGACACCCGCATACTTGCAAGCCAGCGTGAACACGAGATATGTCTGTACGCTCGCTCATACATTTACGAGATATCAATGAATATTGTAATTATTCTCTTCGCAATCTCAGCAAAACACCTTGACTCCTCAAGCTCAATGATATGATTTACAAGAAGTATTCTCCATGGTTTTATAAGGTATTGTTTCATAGTTAGAGGTTTTTAATCATGTTTGCTCAGTCAATCGTAGCATTCATAGTAGTAAGAATTATCTCCTTCTATTCTAGAGTTCATTTTTGGGTGTTATTTACCGGGATTATTTTTGAGGTATAATACCAGAAACCAGAAACATGACCTGACAATTTATTCAGCAGGTACGACGTTAAATCGTGAAACTAAAAGCGCGGTGCATTTGACAGTGAACAAAAGTTATTTATCCGTCTTTCAATATGATATTAGATGCTAGGATAAATACAAAAGGCCACAGTACATAAAATGTCACGTCTAAAAAAATGTTACTTTTGCATATCCCTAGTAGATTTACTATTGATATGTATGTTGAAATATAATTAAAGGTAAAGTAATTATAACTGGATTGACTTTTGTGGCGAAAAAGTGCCAAGGCACAGTCATGGGCGCAAAACACATTGTCCAAATAACTTTTTCAAGTGTTCGAATATCGCGCATCAAAACAAACAAGGTAAAGTTCAACGCGAGCTGATTATTATCAATCACCCAATATCAAAGTCCTGTACAAATTGTATCGCATGCAAATTCCGCGTGCACTACCACGTTACTTCATTACCCCTATGACGATCACAGCTCATTTACACTTGCCATAACGCTTGTCGCACGCTATTCCACATGTTATAAGGCCATCGCCACAGACTCCCAAGGTAGAGCAGCAATCTCCCAAAAAGTTTCCGATACAATGATATCCCCAGAAAGGACCACAGGTACCGTTAGGTGAGGGTTTACCACTTGGTGTGGATGTCGCTGCTGAGGAAGAGCGAGTTGATGATGCAGAAGACGAAGAAGATCGACTAGATGAAGTAATTGGCTGACTAGAAGTCGATGATACGGGTCTGCTTGACGATGATGTTGATGCAGGTCTGCTAGACGATGATGACGCGAGTCTGCTCGATGATGTTGACGCAGGCCTGCTAGAGGACGATGACGCAGTCCTAGTAGAAGATAATGAAGCAGGTCTGCTAGAAGATGATGATCCAGGTCTGCTAGAGGACGAAGCGAGTGTGCTTGACGAAGATGATGCGGGTCTACTAGACGAGGGCGATGCGCGAGTTGAGGTTCCACTGCTAGCGGTGCTTGAACTGACTACGCTAGAGGATGACGCTTTTGAGGTGGAGGGGGCGACTGAAGATGACGACGAAACTCCAGTGGATGAGGCCGAGGACGAAACCGATGCTGCGGTAGACGATACTGAGGATGAACCGGCAGACGAGGTTGAGGCGATAGACGAGGATGAACTGGTAGATGAGGATGAGGCGATAGACGACGACGAAGAAAGGATACCGCATTTGCCGAATCCAGCTTGACATCCATCTCCACAATAGCCTTCAGTACTACCACAGTAGCCATACTGGGAGCAACATTCACCCTCAGCGTAGCCAATGCAGGTAAACCCGGAAGTGCCTCCGCATGAACCATCAGGTGTGACAGTGGTAGGGGTGGAAAATGGTACACTCGAGGTACGGCTAACAGACGCAGACGAGGTTGAGGTTGAGGCGACAGACGACGAAGACAGGATACCGCATTTGCCGAATCCAGCTTGACATCCATCTCCACAATAGCCTTCAACGCTACCGCAGTAGCCATACTGGGAGCAGCATTCACCCCCATCAAAGCCAATGCAGGTAAACCCGGAAGTGCCTCCGCATGAACCATCAGGTGTGACAGTGGTAGGGGTGGAAAATGGTACACTCGAGGTAGGGCTAGCAGACACAGAAGAAGACGCAGAAGATGATGCCCTGGTAGATGCGCATGCAGGTGCCGTGAAAGCAGACGAGGTAGCTACACGGCCAGCGGGACTTCGGTACCAATTGGCTGCTGGGTCACCTAAGCATTCGCCCATTGTGACACCGGTGTAGCCTTTCGTGACCATCAAATCGAGCATGTAGCCAGTCAAGTTACGAGCAGTCTGGAGATGAATATCGTGGGCAATAGCCAGAAACTGTTGGCTACTTGGGTTACTGGGGTTGATAGCATTGTATACATTATCTTTAGGGATTTGGGCCTTTTCGGGTGTGATGTTGTTGTAATCTATCATCAGTCAGCATATTAATCATAATATAAGAAGGGTTAACTACCATCGGTATCGAGATCGAAGTAGGAGATATGGTATCCTAGGTCAGCCATATCTTGCGCACATCCTGAAGCCGCAGTACAAGATGAGTATGGTGGGCGCATGTATGTTGGGAACTTTCCAATGAGGTTGCTGGTGGCCATTTCGAGTTTGACCATTTGCTCGTACCGCTGCTCCTTGGTGATGGCGCTCAGATCCTGATGAGACCAGGTATGGCTAGCAATTTGATGTCCTTCGGCATCCATGCGGCGAATTACAGAAGCCCAAGGCTTTGATTCGTCATCAATAGAGCCCTTGTACAGGTTGATACCGGTGATGACTACGTGGAAAAACTTGTTAGAATTTTTTCACATTGGAAGTGTGTTGGAACTTACAGAATGTGGCTTTGAAGTTGTACGCTTGGAACAGATCCAGAAGTTCGGCAGTGTAGATATATGGCCCGTCATCGTAGGTAATCGCTACCTGTCCCGGTTTTTCACATACATAGATGCCTTCTCCTCCGTATAAAACACTGCCAACCTTTGGACGAGCTATGTTACGGGTTGTGCCTCCAGCGGGGAGTTTGTTGGCGTCAGCACCAGGTCCGTAGTTGAAGTCACTGTCTGGTGCTTGACAATAATCCTGTCCTTGGCCACCTGGATCACATCAGCATTGATGCTATAACTTTCACGTGACTGTTTATTCGTTACTTACAATATCCACCGTCGGAACAACAGTAGCCTTCGGCACAAGTTGCACAACCAAAATTTGCGCCACATCGATTTTGCGCATCTCCCCCCTGGCGCACTTGCAATTGAGGTCCCTGAGCAGAACGAGCGGCTCGCGCAGGGTGTGCATGTCCACCGAAAATATTTCTAGACTTCAGTGCTGCCATGTCCCTTTGTGGAAGCCCTAAGATTTTTGGTGCTCCGGGAATGGCGCCGTGAGCAGCCACGAGGGGGGCCACGAGGGCGGTAGCAAGAATCTCTGAGAATCGCATGGTTTAAATTGGCCGGCGTCGTTAACTAGTTGTTTGAAATCTAAAAATAGGGATAACAACTATCAATTGGTGTAATGTGTAAGTGAGTGTACGTCGATAACGTCTATCGATGGGACAATGAGCGAAGTGTCGAACAAGCGAGTGGCAGGCACCGTTGGAGACTCCAAATCGAACTGAGTGCGCTGAAGAGAGGTAACATGGACCTGATTAATACTTATGGAACCACAACGCTATGAAGGGGCGAGGCGTGGCGTGCCTAAGACATTGGAAAAAAGTATATCTCGACCCTTGCTGGTTGAGGCGTACTTGGCGAGGTTAAGTTCAGCCGTGTGGCGTGTGAACTGTGTTTAGGACCCGTAAAAAAAAAGTTTATAAATTCCGGACAAGGAGATAAGCGAATGGGTTGGGCCTTTTCTTAGAACAAAGAGCAAGTGGTAGCTCGGCAAGCATCTATGATATGCGGGCTTTGTCGGTAAGGTACCCGGGTTCTTATCACCCACAACATATGTAGGTACCTAGAAGAGAACTATTCTCTACGAATGCACCCGCCATCCTAGTCACAGAGGTATGCAACATGTTAGAATGAAGTTTTTATGGCACCATAATATGGTGTAAAATTCAATGGGCAAAGTGAGGTTGTGTAATAGTGTTCAGCACGCCTCGAGCACTAAAAACATCATTGTGGTCCACTACCAAGGAATGATGCGAGCGATCCCCTGAACTAGCGCCGGCAAGTCCCTCGGCGCCAAGTAGTGTAAATGACCTGTCCACTTCTATTGTGCGCCATATTCCACACCCGACAGCGGTCCGGAACTTGTGTCGCGTGTACTGCATTCAGCAAATACGCGAACTTTCTACCAGTCTTTGTATACTCAAGCGTAAAGACGGCGTGTATCATTGTTGGCATAGCCGACCTCGCCATAAGTACTACCGCTGGAAAGCCAGTTCAAATCCGCCAAACCACGATAGTGTACCATTTACATATTCGTCCACAGGAGTGAAAATGGAAATGTATATTCGCAGCCTTAATCGGGAACTGCTCTAGTACGACCCGATTTTCCCGACCTCTTTGTTTCTACCGAAGATAATTGGAATACCTAGCTGCAACCGGCTGCTTGGCCATGCCGCAGATTTTATTTTTGACTTTTCGGTCGCACAAGAATTGCCACGCCTTACATCTCTCATCCTTTAGGTTTGGCTGCTGAATAAAGTTTTGCGACCTCCTGGGCGTGATACTGTACCGTCCCTCTCATTCGATCATTTACCGTTAAGCACACCAGATAGGTGTTTCGCAGGTTGACGGCTTTTGACAGATGTGCGAATGGCACGGTGACGTATGCAACTAAGCGCATATGGAAGACGCCTTTATTGGTGCGCATGCATGGATACGGCCTAAACGCTTACCTGCCGGTAGTAAAGTCCGAAGGGCCCACAGGCGTAGAAGTACGACACCTACCTAGCACGCGGGTGCAAAAAAGGCCTGCACTCTCAAAACTGACCTTCTGGTTTGCTTTATAACGACACAACTTTCTATTTATTCTATATTCCCTTATTACATATAAAAGATTCTGACCTATTAAATAGTATATATCCTTTAGAAAGTTAATTATAGTCCTATTGTGGCTCTATCAACAAAAAAGAGCTAAGAAGGTCGGAGGTGCTAGCAGTGCGGTCCTTTTTTGCACCCGCATGCCTAGGTACTGTAAAGTCATCAACCACCAAGGTATGTCATGATCGCTTTGGTCGCAATATGTGAATCTTAGCTGTTGCCAAGCGTCAACACAATTGGGTTTGCTACAAAACAGCAACCATTTCGCATCACAGATGAGAGTTTGTATTGTTAAGAAAGTAGTGCCTACTTTGCAGCTCCATTTCTACTCCAGGCACCTCAACTCTTATACTTTTCACAAAAGTTTCAAGGTTGTCGGTCTCATCGTGCTGCCTGCATCGTGACAGTCCTCGGTACTATTCGGACCACTTTAGTGATGATTATTATGCTGGTCCAGTTGGTTGAATACTTTAAGTTCTTCAGACAAAATGTAGTGACCGGTGAGCAACTGGTTTTGGCTACGGATGTGCGCGGAGTCGCGTGAATATCGACTGATGACCATGATCCTCACTTTCTAAGTTGGTTCTAGCATGTTTTCAAGCATTGTCTGCAATGTCGCGTGCATGATATTGTAGGGAGTATTTGTTGAGATTATTCTGCTCGAAAAATGAGTGAAAAACGCCTGTCGTAGGCGACGGCATTGGGATATTCCTTGTAGTGATAGTTAGCTACGTTCAATAACACCACATGGCTACCGCACAGAGACATTAGTCGAAGGCATGGTGCAGGCTATATGCGGTTCCCTTCAAACTACATTCACCACCCAGCACAGCGAAACTTGTAATGTGGACTGGAGCCGACCGTGGAAGCGAGTCGAAATGATACTAGCTTTGGAGGAGGCATGTGGTGAGATGTTTCCGCCTGATGAAAAAATTCACACTGAGGCTACGCATGACTTTTTACAACGTATGCTTGCTAGAATGAATGTGGAATGCCCTCCTCCACTTACAAATGTCCGCATGCTGGATAGACTTGTCGGAGAATGCATCGAGGAAAAATGTGTTAATCCAACCTTCACCATGCAGCATAAATGATGTCGCCACTCGCTGGGAGCCATCGCTCGAAGCCCGGTTTGTGCGAAAGATTTGAAGCATTCGTCTGCAAAAAGAAATTGTGAACGCCAACACGGAGCTCAATGATCCATTTGACCAGCGAGTACGTTTCGAGAAGCAAACAAGGCAAAAGGTGCAAGGTGATGACGAAGTCCAAGTATCAAACGAAGGTTTCTTGACTGCTATAGAGTATAGCCTTCCACTAACAGGAGGCTCGGGTATGGGTATTGACCGCATGGTGATGTTCTTGATAAACAACTACAACATCAAAAAGGTCCTTGCATTCCTATTCATGAAGGGCGAAAATGTACCAGTAAAGCCAAAAGCTGCTGAGATCACAGGGGTAGAGTCCATTCCAAATAGGGGTATATTGCACAAGTAGCTGGCTGTCAGGTTACTTTTGGGGGCAAGAGACTCTGCTTATAATGTGATATGACGGTACCTTGAAGGCTTCACGTAGATAATTCACTTGGCTTTCACTCTGCTCTGTGGCTCGTCTTTCATGATACCCAAGGTGGGATCAGGGCTGTGTGGTCTGAGATTTCCATATAGGAAAAAAAAAGGAAATATAATAGACTACCACGCAAGAAAACGTCCTAATATGTAGATTGGCGTGCCCTTTAAGACCTCCCAGCTTTGTTAGACTAAAACTTACGAACCTCTCTAGGAAGTCACTTCTGGTCCATATGATTCGCCTAGATTGGCACGTATTCCTGATAGCGAACGCCCATCCCCAACATGTTCTTGCCCAACCAATAATTGAGTCCCGAGATAGCTCTTGATTTGATCAAACGCATGCGTTCCTCGAACCGATAGACCCAACTGGGTGGTGACCAAGGGTCCTCTATAAAATCGTGCACATGCAGCGCAGCCCTCATCTGCACCCAAAGCAGCCGCAGTATCAAAATTTCCCTCACCCTTGATGCTGACCACGTGACTACGTACAGAGCTCTGATCCAAGCAGGCGTGGTGCAAAGATAGAAGTAGACCTCAGCATCTTGCACCAAATTGCAGAGAAGATGGTCTAGGACCCTTGATGCAACCGTGCCACTGACTCTTGCGGTAGCTGCATCGCCTTTGGGGTACAACTTTCCCATTGAGGTCCAATGTCCAGGTTTCTCCGGTGGCGCGGGACCAGGGGTGGTCCAGGTTGCGCTGCCGACGAACCAGCGGCCTGAAAGAGTGGTGATGTCATTGCAGCCGTCTGGCTGCGTGTGTGTGGGGCAGGGTGTACTATCTGCTTTTTGGCGGTATCTCAATGATTAGTGAGCCGTTGCGTGCTTCGGACAAGTCGAATGTGACAACATCGGTCTCGTTGGGACGAACAATCGACCTCATGGGACTCCAGAAGCGTTCCAGGCGCTCAAAGCGTGACTGGTACGAAGTGTTGGTGCGATGAGCGCAGGTTGTCCACAGTAATCTGTGAACATAGTGTCTGCGCGCAAGTCGTTCGCTAATGATAGCAAGTGTCAGCGTCGTGGTAACGATGGTGAGGTCTATTCCCATGGTGTACTGAAAGAAATCTAGCTTGAGAGGTAGGGCACTAGCGAGAGCGTGGCTCAGCTGGGTAGGAGGGTGTTCAAGGCGCTGAATGAGGTATTGGGGTTGCATGAAATAACTCTGGGAGCAGGGATAGTTTAGTGGGACAATGTAATTCTAACTTGCGTCGAAATTAGCCGACTAACGGGCGTCGCATTCCCATATTAGCATAACCTGCAGAAGTTATTTTCTATGCAGTGGCGAAAGGTCTATAACACTGCCTGTTGATGCTGTTGTTTTTTATTTTGAACGCCTTCCTTTACCATTGGGGCAACGATGCCCTTATTTGTAGAAAAGGCGGTGGTCCTACGACCAAGAAAGCATGTGGGAAACAGTGTAACAGATGATACCACGGCTTTGTAGAGTTTCCTAAACTATATGGCATCCAATAGCCCCGTTTTGTATATTCCAGGTATGCCACCTACCATGCTCCGGCGGAGAAGAGAGTCAGTAGGAAGTATCTCACGCTAACCTATGGATTCTTGGCCTCCCACAGTGACTGACATGATGACTGATCATAGATCCCGGTCAATTCTGGCATTTTCGGTAAAAATTGTTCTCATTTGATAGCCTATGGCTCAGCCATTATAAACGAGGGCTATCATCAGCCGATGATCACAGTGGACTAAGGAGAGACTGGAACTATACAGTGATGATTAGCACCAAATGATATATAGTAACTTATTACTCACAATCAGGTATATCAGTAGTAGGTCAAACGTGGACACTGCAGTGAGATGGCAAATCATCATCCTGTCCGGCTCTGCCATGTCCCTGAGCAAACGGCCCCGAATCCTTGAAAAATGCCTGCAGCATAGATAAAATCGCATTGTTGGCCACCAGTTGTTTTTAGAATATAAGAAGTGCTAGTACTCTTGTTTCTACCCTTGGCTGACTAGCATAGTCGCTGTATCCTATCGAAGTGGAGAGTAGACTGCACATCCTGGTTATACTCGTAAAGGCAAAGGTGCGATTACGTGGCTATACTTCTTAGATGACCAGAACCGGTTTCTGGGATGAATATTTTCATTGTATTGAGTAGAGATAGTAGGGTGGAGCCACTATTGCCCATGCAGTTGGCGAACGAATCACCTCCGGTACTTTAAGTCGTGAAAATGAGATGATTAGAGCACTTAGGCATGTCTCAAATGATTGATGTGTTGAAGAGTGGACAATAACAGGTAAAGTTTGGAGAAGCCAAGGGGGTTGCTGTTCTTACCAATCATATACCCAAAATGGCGCCACATATGCCAAGACCCCTGCCATTCCAGAAATGAGTAGGAGGGTTCGGCAGCGCAGTTGGTCTGAGCTCACCGCTATGTCTTTGCAACCTTGCTCTCACATTCCAAATCCGTTTAAATTAGTAGTCAGAGCAACAGAGTATGAAAACTCCAAGATTATCAGCGATTCAACTTTCTAGGCACACACGACTGCAGCCTCTAATGCCCATGGCTTGGAAATCTGAAATTTGTGTCACACCGATCCGAAAAATCCCTACTCCTTCCTTTTACGGAAGTATTGAAAAGGGTCATTTTCACCATCATTTGTTCTACAGTCCCGATAAAGATGATGAAATATGCGACACAGAAAACCAGTTCAACGCAGCACTAGTAAAGCGCCTCCAGTCTATTTGGGGACAGATGAAAATGCAAAACTTCAAACCTGACTTTTACGAGAAAAATCTTGGAAGGACACTGGCTGGTCACAAGCCGATCTTTTCACATTCAGACCTGCAATGAAAAAACGTTGTGGTATATCGGGGTTCTGTATTAGCCTAATTGATTGGGAAGATGCTGGCTGGTTCCAATCGTACTGGGAATACTTTACGGCTCTGTAAGGTGTACAGTGGAACGGCGACTAGTCCCTGCGCATTGACGAAATCCTAAAGCCTTGGCTCAGCGAAGCAGTAGTCATGAAAATGGTGTATCAGGATTTGATATTCTGATGGTGCACATTTGTGTTGATAGCTGACTGGTCCAGTGCGATAAGTTACCCTAAAACCAATAATTGGCACACTAGCGACGGCCAGGTGGCGAAACAGATATTGACCGGTGAGCAATATCTAGAAATAGGATTGGCTTGGCTGCAGACCTACGCAGTGCCTCGGATACGCGTCCCCACCGGGGTGTCAAAAAAAATGAGACACTTTCTGATGACCTAAAGCAGCTCCCCTTCCTCACGAAGTTATATCTTCACCAACGCTAAATTATAATATTTATCTTATAATATACAAAGAGCCAAGAGAGCGTCGAAAATTATCCTCTATTTACATTTTTAATTTTCAAGAAGTGGTAGCTGTTAGCAGTGTTCGAAATGGATGGAGGAGGATCCTCCACCTCCATATCCATAAATCCATGGAGGTTTGGATGGATTGCCAAGCTCATTGGGTCCACCCCTATGACACGTCCAATGTTTACAATCTACATAATGAAAACCTTAAATAAACGGTGAATATCAAGTAAAGAGCTAAGGTCACGTGAACCCGTTTGGTTAAGCTAGATATGATAGATTTTGAATGGCTATCTAATTGCTAACCTGGCTGCTATTGTCGGAGTAGAGAGACTCTTTAAAGAGGACTATCTCATCGCGAGGATCCAGCTCTAGTTGAAATGGAAGATCGTCACCGCTGTTATTAAAGATATTGGCTATCTGACTGCCACGAAGCTCCTGAGCGTGCTCTCCTATCTCTACTAACCCATTTCTCCCCCAGTTAGCGAGGCAAATAGAGGCTTCTACTGAGTCCTCTCTTAGGCGAGCTCTACGCGGGGAGATCATGTTGCCGGCCAAGCTGAAGATCCTCTCTGCCTCACTGCTCATGGCTGGGATAGAGAGGATATCAATCGCCATCCGCGAGAGGCGCGGGTACTGAGCTTTGACGGAAGGCCTCATCCAGAATTCAAAGGGCGCTAAGGTAGAGTTGTGCTCGAGGCGATCAGCAAGATAGCTATCGAGCTCACTCTCAATCATAGGTGCAAGGGAGATCTTTCGAGTCTCCTCAAGAGCTTCATCAATTTGACGAAACTTTGGCTTCTTGCGTCGTCGTCGGTTGCCGGATATCTCTGAGAGAGCCTCCTGGGATGAGATTAATGGCCCAGAGATTAGTAGTTCCTCATACTCCTTTTGGTATAGCTCTTTGACAAGAGCAACACCGCTCTGAGCGTCTTCAAGGCCCCATTCTCGCTCCAAATATTGCCGCTTAAGGCGAGGATTAAGGAGGATTGCTGCTGTGTAGGCGGGCGTGCGGTCGGTGATTCTATAGTAGTAACTTGCTTTCTGCCAAGCCTGCTCAATCGCCACCCAGACTGGCCGATCAGGGGGATATTCAGCGTAATGGAGCTTCAGTTTCTCGAGATTCTCAAGGAGGATCTTCAGGACAGGTACAACGTCTGCAAATCCACTTGCAGAGGCCTCGTTTGGCCTGCTTTCAAGCTTCTTAGTTCCATCTTTAAAGGGCTCGAGTAGCTCTGCAATCTCTGCAATAATCGCCCAGTCGTCAGGCTTCATACGATTCTGGAGAATGATCCTCGTCACTGAGTCCTCAGGCCGCTCAGAGAGGGGTTTTTCGACCCGCTCTTTTACCAGATATTTAAGACGGAGTGTCTCAAGGTCTAGGAAGTGCTCAATTGCTCTACGGAGCCTTAGGGCGCGTACTATCATGTCGTAGGTTGAATTCCATCGAGTCGAGTTATTCATAATAAGGCTAAGAATCTGAGAATCGCTAGAAGCATTTAGGTGATTCTCTTCCCATATAGTCTTTTGGGCGTTATTGAACCGTTGAAGTCGTCCTGGAGACCTTCGAATCCATCGAATAATAGTCGCGAGATGGCCAATTGGGCCCTTCTTTCGCCATGCAGCAACCTCATCTTTTAGGTTATTAATATTGGCGACAACGTTCTCAAACATCTCGTAGTCCGCTCCCCATAAGACCTCTTTAGCGATAATATTAATTATATGGCCAGAACAACGGAGGCGGCGCCAGCGAGGATTCAAGCAGAGCTCCTTGCAAATAAGCTCTACTGCCTTATCGTTATTTATGGCGTTATCTAGTACAAAGTAACCAATCCTCTCTCGAATCCCATAGTCGTTGATAACTCTTAGAACGTCGGCGCAGAGCTCTTTTCCACCATGAGTATCAGCTAACTCTGTAAGAGCTAAAAGAGCTGATTGGCACTTGCCATCTTTGTCAACCCAGTGAGCAACAACACCATTAAGAGCCTTTATCCTTCGGGAAGTCCAGACGTCAAAGGACAGGTGGATTTGACTGCAAGAGCTTATAAGAAGCTTCCTAATATCTACCTTATGCTGTTTAAACTCTTGCATAACCCACCTCTGGACTGTGCGATCAGTTGGCAATCTTGATCGATTTGAAAAGGGCGTTAGGCGAGAGAGTAGTGTTCGAAAATAGGGGCTCTGAAGCTTATAGAAGGGGATATTGTCGAAAACTACCCATCTTAGGAGGTCCTTGTTGGAGATATCTTGATTGAATAACTGGGTGAGCTCGTTCAGGATCCGGCGCTGCACGGGGTCGTTTCTATCTAGCCTATCCAGGAGAGTTTCGTCGTCAAATTGGGCGTCGTGAGGAAGGTCTTTCTCTATCTCAAAGGTCGTATGATGGAGGTTTCTAAAGTGATCTCGGGCACTGCAGCGGCCTTTAGTGATATTAAGCTTGCAGGTTGACCTCCGGCCAATCGTATAACACGTATGGCATAAGAAATAGGTTAGAATAGCCCTCCGGCCATTGCCTTGATCCACTCGAGCCTCGAGAGGCACTCCATACTTCCACCACCATGCGCGAGTCTTGATAGCCTTTGATGGCAGAGTGAGGCCGTCAAGCGCCGGATCATCAAAATCCACCCAAGAGTAGTCGAAAGGCGATTGAAAAACAGGTCTACTATCCTTATTGGTGCGCTGCAGCTTAGTAGGGACTAGGACGTTCTCAGACTCCAGCTCTGTGAGTGATTTTTCATCCGAGGTCAAGTCAGCTCCACCAGATGGCGGTTGTGTAGAGGGCGAAGGAGCGTCAAGGGATGATCGAGTTCGCTTTCTTGACTGGCTAGCAGCCTGATAAGACGATTGCGACCCCTCCGGCGGCATTTGATTAGGTACTGGGCGAAATAGAGGTCAGCGAGTGAGGGAATGGAGAGAATCGCTGATGAGATGGATGAGACAACGTGAGAATCACCGCTGAGCACAGGTCAACTATCCACTTTACTGCGGCGACTGCAGCTTCAGTATTCCCGAAAAGGATAGCTGAAACGTCTCTCATACGCCAAGAGGTCCTTCCAAACCTCCATGGCTCTCTGGAAATGGATGGAGGTCCATGGAGGTGGATTTACCTCCATCCATTTCGAACACTGGCTGTTAGTAGTTTTGTGAGGAAGGGGACTGCTTAGGTCATCAGAAAGTGTCTCATTTTTTTTGACACCCCGGTATCCCAAACAGGTGGACACCGGTTGTTGTTGTGTAACGTGTGACAAGAACACCAACCCGATTCTCGCAATAATCTCTACACCAAAGTCAAATGAACGTTCCATAAGTTTCAGAATCAAGCAAAAAGCTCGAAACAAGTTGATAAACAAGTAACGTGGTCTCTAAACCTGCCTTGCGAAGAGCGTCTGTTAAGTAAGCGTAGTTTGGAATCGTGTTCTCGTAGTACTTTGTTCTTCGAGTGCTGCTCTGATGCGGGCTGACCCATGTCAAAATTGCCTAAAATCTGATCGAGACACAGTTGCCTGAATGGATGATATGAACTGGATCATCTGCGAAATAATCATGAGAGACCATTAAATGAGATGCCACACTGTAGAGGTCCTTCAGAAAGCTGCCAGTGGGAAAGTTAAAACCTCAGTCACCCGCCTCTTACAGCGTGGGTACCATAAGAATTGCATACAGAAACTAGGTTTCAAATTTTAGAAAAACCTTTGCTACAGATGTCTTCCTCTCCAATGCAAAAGTCTCCCAATACCGCATCGGTCGGCTCTCCGAATGAGCGATCTGATCCTCAAGGATCCATGGCTGCAAGTGTACAAAATTTTATCACAAACTACTTTTCTGACATGATTAAGGCCAATCACCCGAAAGAAACGAATAATGGCAATGCATTTCTCGAGAGCGAGCAGATGATACGGTGGTTCAACCAAACACGAACTCAAGACCCATATATAGCTGGTAGTCGTGATGAACACACAACAGCTCAAGGTTGCAAGTTGTAGGGATGTGTCTGAGTAAAATTCCTAGAGGTTCCCGACACTCGTGTGGGGCAACCCGAGGAGACCAGTATTCTGCAATAATTGATGTCGCCGAAATGTCCAGTTTGAAGTTTAGACTGCTTGGTGGGATATTCAGTGACATTTTTCTTGATAGCGCAACCAGCTTAATGCTTGGCATGAGATTTATTTTCAAGATTTTAAGATTGCATCCTCCCAATCAATGGCGTCAGCGCATGAGAGCGAAGCGTGAAGGGCAAAGGGACGACTGATGACGTACTGTAGGCTGACGCACAGGCCACGGATGTCGGCACCTGCCCTCCACCCTTTGTATGCCATCTAGTACACTCCTAACTAGATTCATCTACCGTACAGATAACATAGAATAAGCTTTCAAGATCGACGTGTTGTCAAGCTTGTTAACCTTATTTGAGTCACCTCTGCAACTCCAATGTTGTGCCATCGAGTAGAGCTGCCAACTTAGCTGCCCTGGTTTCACCTAATTTGATTTTTATGATCTCTGTTTGAATTTTATAATTTGCAGACTATTTATTCTTCTTTCATATCGCAGACGTAGGCAAAAAAAACTAATGACTCGATGACCAGTATCAAACTCGTATACCTTCTATGTTTACATCACGATAAAAGAATTCATAAGGTAGTAAGCGTTATCCTACCAATGCAAAATTTACGTGCATCCAAACGCCTCGCTGAAGTTGCCCTGTATACCAAAAAAAGGGGAAAGGAAAATCGTGAACGCGGCCCTAAGCTATCTATATTCCCTAAGTTCCATCTCCTCTCTACGCATACCAGGTGGACTTGGTGCCCTAGGTGCCGGCAAACTCAGCCTCTTCGTATCAACTTGGATCTCTCTAAGATCGATCTCGCGATCCAATTCATCTACATCATGGAACGTACCAACATGTTTGACTAAGCTATCCACCGTACGACAAATCGCATCAACGTCGCGATTACGACTGCATATCGTGCACGCATACTCGCCATCAGGAGTGTGGCACTTCAGCACAAAGCGCTGACCAAGCCTAAATTCGCGCGTTTCCATGACTTCGGTTTCGTAGCCATGTTCGATGACGGTCATGGGTGTGCGCTTGCCAATCATCCAGAAATCGTCGGCGGTTACGTCGAGAAGGATGCCACATGCGGGGCATTGGCAGGAGCCGCCGGGTGCGAAGTTGGCGGCTAATGGCTTGTTTTGCACGTACTGGAGATCGAGACTGTAGCGGCAGAAGAGTTGGTCTGAGAGGTCCATGATGGCAGTTGATGCGCGCTTGGGAGGGGCAATTGAGCGTTGTGGAGATGCGGAGCGGATGGAGTTGTTTGACGACATTCGTTGTTGTGCTTGTTGTAATGCGTTAAGTGAGCCTTCGCGTGCAGCATTGGATGCCGCGATGAGCTTAGCTTGGTCTGTACGGGTGAGTTGACGGTCATTATTAAGGGCGTCTTGGAGAACGCCGATGACGGTTTGTTGGAGGGAGATAATTTGGGCTTGCAGTTGGTTTTCGGCAATTGCTGTGGTTGTGATTAGCATCTATATCAGATCATGGCAGTGTAGAATATCTACCATCGCCCTGAGCGAATCGCTTTCCATATCGCCCATATCCGTCGTCATACATCCTTTGTACCATAGCTGCATCCCTCTCCAAGCTGTAGCCAACATCTTCATTGCCTCTACTACCACTGCCTGACTTCAATCTATCAATTTCTCGTTGTCGATCTTCTGCTGCCTTTTGCGACTTCTCAAAAATTTCCTTTAGTTCTTTGATTTCGCCGTCTTGCTTTGTATCACGTGCACGCTGTTTGTGCTGTTGACGTTTATCGGATACTCGGTCGTACAGCCCCATGGATGCTGTAAATGTACCGACAAGCGTGGAGGCCAACGTGGCCATTATAAATGTTTTCTGGCAATCATGTCAGCTACAACAGACATTATATAGTAGCATATGTATTATGTTTTACCTTGAGGTTCTTTTCCTCGATCCATGATGCGTAGTTCATTTTTGCGGCTGTTAGGTGACACTCGTCAAACGGTCACAACCTGTGGTGTCTATATGTGGCAGGAAACTTGACAAGAAATAACTATTTGCGAGACGCAAGAATTGAGAATCACAGGTTTAGCTCAGGACGATAAACCATTCACATACACTAGCGTATGAAAACCTTTCTACTTGGATATCGCGAGGGAGGTAGACAGGATGTATCGATAAGAGAAGCTCGGGGGGAAAGACAGAGGAAGACTTCTTCGGGATGAAAGCGATTGAACTGTGCGTGATGACGCACTGTGCCACTAGACGTAACTACCGCGCCTTACACTTGTGATCGCCAATGCAGGGAAATGCGAGGTCCTGATTGCTCCATAATTAGTGCATTAGTCGCATCAGCATGGAGATAGAGGAATACAGTGCTTGACCGCATCTTTCACATGGTTTGTGGTGGAGCGGTCTATTGCGTCAAACGTCATCGTGCGGGAGCGAGTGGTGTGAGCGAGTCGCGCCGCAGCGGCTAGCCGGATGTAGTGAAACCGGGGAAGCCCTAGGCTATTGATTCCAAAGCCCATTCTTTCATCAGCTCGCGCATGCTCCTCTTACCAGGGACAGCATATCTGCGTTCATCGCAGTGCATCCAGGATGATAGATAGGCTGCTTGAAAGTGCCCTTACGAATTGTGTCATATGGTAACATTCATCATAATAGACAGTCTCATGCCCCTTCGCCAGGAAAACTCATTGCGCACGAAAGAATCTGCTCCTTTGGCATCTTGTTGTTCTATTCCATAATTTGTTAAGCCATCATGCACACAAGATTTTCTTTGGGGGCCCCTAGCCTAGTGTATAGCTAAAATACTATCTTACACGTCGTTAGTGGTTACGTTAGCTTTAGACCCTGCCATGTACCAAGCAAACTAGTCGCCATTCACAAAACTTACTGATTATAACAGCATCTATCAGCACCAATATATTATTAAATAATTAATTAAAGGAATAGAGTCATAGAGAAATACCTGTACTTATTTTCAAAGAATAAACTATATAATCTTTTATCTATTATTGTTGAGTAATTTCCTATGAAAGATAGGACATGTTTTAGTGTTCGCAAAGTTTGGGTGAGGGAACTAGGTCTGACCTAATCATCTACAAAAGTTTATGCTACGGGGTTTTGATCTACAGCCTTGCAATAAAAAAGCTGCTATAAAGCGTTCAAGCTACCAAATTCTCGGCACACTGATGCCAGAATTAACAGTTATGAGGAGATCGGAACAGAATTTTAGCAAGTTGATGTAGCCAATTTACATACAAAAATATTCAAGGATTATAAGAATGCATCGAATCATATATTGTTTAAACGCCAGGAAGTGTGTGGCGCGCATCTAGAAGCATCGACTCGAAGCCACCTCTGGTTTTGTATGGTAGCTGAGCCTCATGGTCGCATATATGGCCATATCGTTGGGCAGCAACACAGAAAAGGTACATTATGGGGACGTTTACCTATCTGAACATATTTACTCACCTCTTTGTATTCACCTGTGTTATCTGGTTCGGGTTCGATCGAGAGCCGGTTCAAGCAATGGCTCATAGTGTTGTGGACGACTTTGCGCGTCGTGTTCGAGCCCAGGATGATGAGAGGTTTCAATGGATGATTGTAAGAAGAGGCAAAGACAGTTGATTCGGGAATCAATTGTTTGCTGCTAAACTAATCTGCATAGGATTGTCATGCTCAACTTGCGGAGCTTTCACGTAAACATGGAGATGGTTGTAGCGATCTTGAACGAGAGCGCATTGCGGGACGAGAGACGCAGAAGCGAGCAGCAGAGTGGGAACGCAAGTTCCAGGACCTACAGCGGTCTGTTGTATGTATAGGTCTCTGCGACAACGAAAATATCAGGTTACTGACGGAGATCTAGAATGATAGTTCGTTTGTTTTGGTGTTGATTGATGCCGATGCCGATGAATATATGGTAAGCGAGCCTCTCAGCTGGATCCGCAGATTATTGAGGTTCAGTAGTTCAAGGATGAATACTATATCGGCCTTGATGGAGGGCGAAAAGCTGCCTGGGATTTACAGGCGCGTGTGAAAGACTACCTTGAAATAGCGAAGCCAGATTTGGTTGGCCTGCCTATTGTCGTTAAGGTGGTCGTCAATGGAGATGGAATGTCTAAATTTCTCTCCAGTGTTGGCGTAGTGGATTCGCAAGGTACTTTGTGGGACTTTGGAAAAGGGTTTTCCCAAGCACATGCTGCATCTGATTTTGTTTTCGTGGGAAATGGAAAGGACCGCGCAGACAAGAAAATTGAGAGTGAGTACTTCTTTCTTGCATTAATTTCAACTTGCTCACGGATAAAAGGTGTTTTTGGGCAGTTTGTGAAAAACCCTACGTGTCGCCATATTATATTTGGAGCCTGTCATGATAATGGCTATGTCCGAATGCTGGAGGACTTTGCAGAAGATCACGCTATTGTTGATCGCGTGACACTCCTCTGCTCTTTCAGTATCGGCAAAGAGTTCAAAAGGTTACCCTTTCGAACTACTACAATGGACACCATCTTTCGTACCACTTCGCCGAAGATCGCAACACTTGCAACTACAGTCAAATACCAAGGAGCTTCGGATCCAGAAGTTACCCAGCTTGCCACTCCAAACACCTGGGCAGCGGCTGTTGTAAGCCGTAATAAGGAATCAGGTGGAGGTTCGCTGCCTCTGCAAAGAATGGTTTTGGTCAATGCAGCTGGCCACCGGGTTGATCAGCAGCTTCCACAGCCCTCTCAGAAAGCAGTAAACTCTTGGAATCATAAAACTAAGAAGGTAAATATGAGGTACTGTCGCATGTACCATTTGAATGGGAGCTGCAAAGGTGGTTGTGGCTATTCGCATGGTCCTCTCCTAGACACAGAGAAGCTTGTTTACCGACTGAATCTCAGAGGGGAGGTTTGTAACACTAAGTTGAAGTGTCGCGACATTAATTGCCATTATAGGCACAATTGTTCCTGCAAGAACTCCGCTTGCAAGTTTTCCCGGGAAATGCATGGCGTTGATGAAACTACGGCAGAGGTCTGGGAGAAATGAATCTTTTGTGAACCTGCGTACCTGCGTGGTAGTATATACCACGACTGGTGTGGTACTGCTGTCTGGTAGATTGTTATTCGGAGGTGTGAAATTGTTGCAGACATCGTTCGAGAAGGATCTGCGCGAGGCTGGTTTATTCCCCAATCCTTGTTAAACGGCAGGATCATACTGTGTTGTGAATATGAAGTGGCATCGACTTCCGAAGTGTAGATGAGGCTTTTGGAATGTTGGAGGCAGCTTATCGATAAGGTAAAGTACATGCTAGCGCGTCATGAACGCGTCGTGCCGCCTATTGACGAGGCAGGAGCCAACCACACTTGACGACTGCATCACATTACAATAATCCTTCTATCTTTCTGTTTCATTGTCTTGCTTCTTAATTTAGTTCATCGGCAGTAAAAATGGCGTCCCGACCAGAAATGCGAGAGGAGGACGAGTCTGGCTTCTGCAAGTTCTTCCGCAACCTACCTGAAAAGAATGAGGAGACGATACGCATATTCGACCGCGGCGATTACTACAGCGCCCATGGCGAAGATGCTTTATTTATTGCCAATACAGTAAGGAGTCACAGGATTTTTCTCATTTCTATCATATTAAATGTTTGCAGGTGTACAAGACAACAGCTGTTATACGAAAGCTAGGACGAGAGCCTGGCCTAGAATCCGTAACCATGACCCTGATGGTCTACCGCAACCTGCTGCGAGAAGCCCTCTTTAGATTAAGCAAGAGGGTAGAGATATGGGAATCTTCGGGCAAGCGCATGGACTGGACGGTTGTCAAGCAGGTAAGACAAGGAGCAATGTGGCCCCAATCGCAACACTAACAATATGTAGGGCTCACCAGGAAACCTCCAAGATTTCGAAGACGAGCTCGGCGGCCATATTGAGAACGCGCCCATCATACTGGCAGTCAAGTTCACGGCCAAGGCATCCGAGGGAAGAAATGTGGGCGTCTGCTTCGCTGATGCCAGCGTACGAGAACTTGGGGTTACTGAGTTCCTCGATAACGATCTATACTCCAATTTCGAATCACTTATTATTCAACTCGGTGTCAAGGAATGTCTTATACAAGCAGATGGTTCGAAAAAGGATGTTGAACTGAACAAATTGCGAACAATCGCAGACAACTGTGGTTGCGCCGTAGCAGAGCGAGGAATTGCAGACTTTGGCATAAAAGACATTGAACAAGATCTTCCCCGCTTGCTGAAGGATGAGCGGTCAGCTGGTACATTGCCATTAACTGACCTGAAGCTTGCCATGGGTGCTGCAGCTTGTTTAATCAAGTACCTAGGTGTCATGTCAGATTCATCCAACTTTGGACAGTATCAACTCTATCAGCATGATTTGTCCCAGTACATGAAACTAGATGCGGCGGCATTGAAAGCACTGAACCTCATGCCAGGACCTAGGGATGGGGCAAAGAACATGAGCTTGTACGGCCTTCTCAACCAGTGCAAGACGCCTACGGGGAGTCGACTGCTGGCACAATGGTTGAAGCAGCCACTAATGAATGTAGAGGATATTGAGCTCCGACAACAGCTGGTAGAAGCTTTTGTAAACGATACTGAGCTCAGACAGACTATGCAGGAGGAACATTTGCGCTCAATACCCGATTTGTACCGGCTGGCCAAAAAGTTCCAACGCAAAGTCGCCAATCTGGAGGACGTTGTACGTGCGTATCAGGTTGTCATTAGGCTGCCGGGTTTTCTGAGCTCCCTCGAATCAGTAATGGATGAGCAATATAAGGACCCACTTGACGCCGAATACACTAAGAAAATACGCCAATTCTTAACTGCCTTTGGAGGTCTGCAAGACATGGTAGAAACAACGGTTGACCTCGAAGCACTCGACAACCATGAGTTTATCATCAAGCCAGAATTTGACGAGTCGCTACGCACCATCCGTAAACGACTAGACAGACTCAAGCGTGACATGGAGTCAGAGCATGCCCGAGTCGGCAACGACTTGAACCAAGACATCGAAAAGAAGCTCTTCCTTGAAAACCACAAGGTTCATGGATGGTGTTTCAGACTGACGCGCAACGAGTCCGGCTGTATCAGACAGAAAAAGCAGTATCAGGAAATACAGACACAAAAGAACGGAGTATACTTCACCACGTCATCACTACAAGATAAGCGAAGAGAGTTCGACCAGCTCTCTGAAAATTACAACCGCACGCAATCTGGACTAGTGAACGAAGTCGTTTCGGTCGCATCGTCGTACGTGCCAGTGGTGGAGAAACTTGCAGCAGTGCTTGCACATCTCGACGTTATTGTTGCCTTTGCCCACGTCTCTGTCCACGCACCCACGTCATATACACGGCCCAAGATGCACCCACGAGGCACTGGCAATACCATTCTCAAGGAAGCCCGGCATCCGTGTATGGAAATGCAAGATGACATCTCCTTTATCACCAATGACATAGACTTGACACGTGGAGAGAGTGAGTTCTTGATCATCACCGGTCCCAACATGGGCGGAAAGTCGACATTCATTCGCCAAACAGGTGTCATTGCGCTGATGGCACAAACGGGATGTTTCGTACCGGCAGCCGAAGCGGAGCTGACCATTTTCGATTGCATTCTTGCAAGAGTTGGTGCCAGTGATAGCCAAATCAAAGGCGTCTCAACTTTTATGGCAGAGATGTTGGAGACGGCTACTATCCTGAAGTCCGCCACCAAAGAGTCACTTATTATTATTGACGAGCTTGGTCGGGGCACAAGCACATACGATGGATTCGGGCTGGCCTGGGCGATATCAGAATACATTGTCAAGGAAATTGGTGCATTTGCTCTTTTTGCGACACATTTCCATGAGTTGACAGCACTTGTCAAGACGTATCCACAGGTTCAGAATTTGCATGTAGTCGCACATATTTCTGAGGGCACGTCAGAAACTGAGGGTGGTGTGCAAAAGAAGCGCGAAGTAACGCTCCTCTATAAAGTCGAGCCCGGCTTTTCTGACCAATCATTCGGAATACATGTTGCTGAGCTTGTTCGCTTCCCGCAAAAGGTCATCAATATGGCAAAGCGGAAGGCGGATGAGCTGGAGGACTTCTCTGGTAAGCACGACGAGAACTTCATACAGGCGAGCAAAGAAGAGGTAGAAGAGGGTAGTAAGATGCTGAAGGAAATGCTAGTAAAATGGAAAGAGGAGGTCGAGTCGCAGGGTTTAACTAAGAAACAGCAGGTAGAGAGGATGAAGGAGCTTGTTCAAGAGAACAAAGCTTTACAGGCGAACGGATTTTTCAAGGGCATACAAGCGTTGTAGGTGTCGATCAAAATTTCGGCCTAAGCATGGCGTTTAGGACAAGAGGCGTTTAAATAGCATCACGATACCAACAATGTTAAGATATTCAATGAGGCTTCGCCTACATCGACTGCTATCAGGTGTCAATTGTCAGTACTTGGAAGCTGACGCCACCTTGCACAGCCACAACAAGCGACGCCTCAACCAGGGTCCAATAGCCCCTCCATGCATGGCATCCCACGTCCCAGCTCGACCCGCGGTCCAACCATAACTTTGACATTCAACATTCCATGCTTCAAGTCAGCTTCCTTTATATATAAGAGTCTATAACTTTTCGCGTTCTCCGAAGACATACAGCAACCATGCCACCCCCACCTACATTAGTTGTATGTTCATGATCGCGAAGGTGCATCCTAGGCAGCTAGCTAACACCAGGCAGAACAAGCTCAAAGTACAGCTTAAGCTGTCTATATCAAGGCTGCGCATGACACAACAAAAAGATAGCGCAAAGGCGAAACAGCAAAGGAGGGAGATGGCGCAGCTTCTAGAGGTATGTGCATGGGCTTTATATGTATCAGAGCTAACCAGACAACATAGGCTGGGAAAGTACAATCTGCACGAATACGCGTCGAAAACATCATTCGCTCTGATATTACTACCGAACTCCATGAAATTCTCGAACTCTACTGCGAACTGTTGTTGGCCAGGTCACAGCTGCTGGACTCATCTCCTGCCACTTCCACCTCTCCCGCCATACCCCTCGATCCAGCCCTCGAAGAAGCGGTTCGAAGCATAATATACGCTGCTCCTCGAACAGAAGTCAAAGAAATGCACACAGTTCGAGCACTATTAGTGGAGAAGTTCGGTAAAGAGGTTGCCATAGCAAGCATGGAGGGTGAAGGTGTCGCCGAGCGAGTGATGAAGAAACTCAAAGTAGAAACACCAAGCCATGAACTAGTAGACGCCTACCTTAGCGAGATTGCACGATTCTACGGCGTCCCGTTTGGCGAGTCACATACGGCACAAGAAGGAGAAGACGATGGCGACGACGAGCCATCAGGCGGCATAGCAGAACCTGTGCTGGATGAAGCTCTTGAGGCCGAAGCAGACGGGAAAAATGAAGATGCGCGAGAAGAACTCGTTAAAGCTACCCCGCCTCGGAAACTAGGGCCTCAGAGTCCACTTCGCGTCGTCCCACCAAGTCCTAGTAGCGACAATGTTGCACCGAAGTTGAAGTTGCCGGGGGCTGCGGCCGCAAAGGTGGCCAAATCTGAGGCGGCTGGCAAGAAGCCGGCTAAGAAGGAGGATGGGCTGGGTAAGATTCCGGACGTGGATGAACTTGCTAAACGGTTTGCGCAATTGAAACGGTGAGTAAGGGGAGTTTGACAAGGATGTAATGGAGCATAGCATGCAAGTAGAACTTGAGCGTTTGTGTTATGTTTGGATACTTTCTTAGTTCAAGGTACAGATCTAGGGGTGCAAACTCATTATAGGACTAAAGAAGAACCACTTTATCCCATTATCTAGCGAGCAATGTCAACAGTCACGAAGGCTATATGTGAGGACAGAAATTACGCAGCGCGTAGAGCAGTTTACCGCACGCCGCAACGGGTAATTGCGGGGCGTGGTGATTTGCATACGTCATCTCTTACTCCGCCCTACCGCTCAGCCTCAAGAAGAGCACGACAACACATCGCCACAGGATAAGCATCAGTCCATCAAATAAAGAGACCCGAACAACCTGCACCCAGAAACAAACTCTCGGCTCTATCCAATTCCAAGCGGATCCACGCAACAATGGCATCTCACCCATCATCAAACGATAACCCATGGCAAAATGAAGCTAGCCAACAACCGGCACGCAACCAATACCAAAGTCATGGCACCTCAAATCCAAATCCCTACTCGACCTATCAAGACCAAACCCAGCCTCAAAACTCATTCGCCCAGGACTCCCACCAAAACCCATACACCCAAGATCCCCGCCAAGCTCCATACCAACCACCCAACCACCCCCTCCCCTCTCCTCAAACCCCCCAGACCAACCCCGCTACTACCAAGACTCAACATACACATCCCACCAGGACACCAACGTCAACACCAACACCACTAACGACATCCCCCCATCCCTTCCTCCCCGCCGCACAGGTACCGATCTAGCACTCCCCACAGGCCAAGACCGCTCCCATCAAATCGAAGTCATGCAGAGTTACGAAGCCGCTGGCCGCAAGGATGAAGACGACCAGAATGTTGAAGTGTTGCAGCGGGAGTTTCCGAGGATCGATGGCTCGTTGATTGCGGCGATTTATGGGATAGTAAGAGTTTGAGTGCGACGAGGGAGATGTTGGGGGAATTGGATGTTGAGTAGGAATGAGTGGTGGGAATTTTGATGAGGGGGAATGGATTTGTTGTGAGGAACGAGTATCTGCGAGTTGCACGATGATTGTTGGAGATGGGGGGAACATGTGTACATGGCCTTGTCTATGTTTTGGGTAGAGAGATGGGATGTTTGGTTGAGACTCGGAATGGCTCGGAAAGACGCGGAATTGGATTACCAGACGTGCCTAAGTGCTCGTTACGTGAAAATCAATATATCTGAGGTTCCTGTCTACTGCTGAATCACCTAATAAAGGGAAGTACGAGGGAAATGCGATATATCAGAAGAACAATGCTCTTTCTGATTACATGTGGAGATAGAAATTAGATCCCTTCGCGGGTGCCTAACACTAGGGTTGACAACAAGAATTGTAGCAAATTCACGATTACTGATCGGTCGACTTGGACAACACAGTTTTATGAGTCAATGGGATTATTCAAAGCAAGTTCATCTCCAAATTTTGATCTTTCCAGATTCGCAATGGCTCGAACTTACTTCAACAATGATGGACTCTTTCGTTGACGACTGCTCCTGGGAACTAACTGCTTCTTTCATGGGTCTGCCTACTGAGCTACGACTCAAGATTTACAGTTACTTGGACTTACAAATACATCTTCATCCGATCCTAACTCATAGATAAGAATGCCTATGTAGGGTAAACACGCGAAGGAGCCGGTGCCGAACGCCTAACCCCAACTTTCCCCAAATCTGCGACCGGCCATTGATTTCTGGCGCCTACGTTCCCGGAAAGCTCTGTGCCAACCTCGAATCAGAGTTCTAGAATCGTTATAGTCAATTTTGGGAATGCCGAAAAGAACTTGTGTTTGCGAAGAAACAAGGTCAAAAGCCTTAGAAAGAGATTTCAATTCACTTTTTGTACCAAATTATGTAAATCAAGAGAAATTTTTCTTATAAACTCTGAGCCGGATACCACTTTCTACATCCAGTATTGGTGATTGGCGGTATACAATGTAATTCTTCTTTTCACGTGAGGAAATGGCTGAGCTGCGAGTTTTCAAATACATTTCAAAGAAGTGCTGAATTTAACTGTTATGAAGCTGTGGCCAACCTCATTTATGTTCCTTTTCTTGTTTGGCCTGTTGAGAGGAACAATACATAAACTTACCATGAACATGGCCGAATGGCTTTTGTGGTTTAAACTACAAAAGACTGAACATTACCACAATCTTAGGCATTTAGATACCACAGAATTGCATACGTTATGTTTCCATACCAATTGATGAATATGTCTGAGTTTGAGACATCTGTCAACTCATCTTCAGAAAACACATTCACAGGAATATTATCTCATGTTAGAACTGCCGTGCACCACTCATAGCCATTTTTGTATTAAGAACTGAGTCGTGGTTATGAGAAGAACAACGTAAGTGGAGAGTGAAGTACACTTCATTGAGATCTTTTTTTTTTAATTAACACCAAAAGAGGAGATGTTTATGTAATAAAACATCATTAAAATTGTAACTTTCGCATCTGAAGCTGACCGAGTGGTCATACGGATGACTCGAACAAAGTTTTGCGAAACTACGCAAGTGCCTCCACTCCTGTAAACCAGGAATGCTCTAATGCCTGACGCGCCGTCGTACGCTTCTTCGGATTCAGGTACAAGACACTGCGAAGGAGATCCTTGAATCCTGCGTCGATGACCTTTGGCCAGTCCCAAAATGGTTGGTACGGGTCTCGTTCTGACCAGAGCAGACAACACATCGCGATTGAGCTCTTCATCGCCAACCCGTTTGATGAGACCAGCTACTCCTCCCTCATCTCCAAAATAAGATACCTGACGCTGTAGAAGAATGAGGTCAGACATTATGCCCTTGGCTGCAAGTCTCTGGATGTTCTCATCAACTGCAAATATTAAGCGGCGGAGTATGGCGTATATATACTTTCAATGAGTGATGAATATCGCTATCAAGAGTGATTGATTTACCATTAGCCCGAAAGAGAAGATGTCTGTTGGTCGGCTGAGCTTTCCCTTGAAGTGTGCCTCTGGACTACGCTAAAGTTCATTACCAACTAGCAAACCCTTGATGCATAGAGTATTAGGGAGGTATCCTGCACTCTCAAATTAAAGTGTAAAAGTGAGAGAACTAGTACATTACATACCTCGAGAACCACTAGGCAGTAGAGGCATTAGAAGAGGCACGGCAGCATAGCGGAGGTATTAGAGGTAGGTTTTTTTAGTATCTATGGAGCGTTTTCTAAAGTTTACGCTATACACGTAAGTCTCATTACTAACAAAGTAACAGTATCTTATAACGTACTATTTGCCGCCCTAGGTTAGAGATGATGAACTAGCTGCCTAATTGTACACTTTGTCGTCCCCAGACCTCCATTAGCTCTACTTTAAAAGACACTCTTTCTAATCCTAACTCTAGCAATCCTGTATTAAGCCCTTTTGCAAACCGTACCTTAACCCCTCCAAGATTAAATAATAAATCCTCTGAGTCTACTGCACCAGTCGATACCTGTGTAAGTTTAGAGGTACCCCTTAGCACACGGTGCTCCGGTAAAAGCTGCACAATGCAATCATCGTTTAAGCCTACAGTAGAAAGCGGACTACGCTCAATCCATCTCCTTATAACAGGGGCAAGTTGTCTAGTAAGCGATGGGAGGGTGCAGGCTAGTACAAATAGGCTATTCTTGATTCTGCCACGCACTAGGAGGAGAGTGTGGCCGTGCGGTGAATTGTTAAACAATTTGGTAATGTCCGAGCCCGAAAGTGATTTAGGCTCATCTTTTCTAAGCAGGTGCAGTGTATCTAGCTCATGCCGACGTATAACGAGTCCGAGCTGGGAGAGCTGTGGCATTGTAAGAAAAGATTTCTTACTTTGATCTTCAGTTCCTCTAATCTATTACCGTCAGCAAACTTTCATTACTATAATTCCGTAGGTATACTTACTGCTGGTGGTACTCCCCACGAGTATGTGGTTGGATAGATACAAAACTCCGCACGCTGCTCTATAGGAATCAGATTCGAGATGAGTATAGCCAGCTCCGTCAGCAAAAGTGGCTTTATAATATTAGCAATCCGTAACATGATTTTATGAGAAGTGAGCTTATACCATGCGGTCTGCTATTGTTTGTTGGAATCCCTCCCAGTTGATGCGACCATCTTGATCTGGAAAGCAACTTAACAAGGCGAGAACTGTACTCTCAATAGCCGCTTTCATGTTATTTAGTTCTCCTTGTTGATTCCCCGTGCTGACAACGATTACCAGTGTCAACAGAGCTCTAGTCTTGGTTAGAGAGACACTTCCATCCAGCTTTTGAGAATGCGAACTAGGCAGCGTATTCGCAACGTGGTAAAAGAGCGTTATGATATTATACGACTGGTCGGTTAGGGTGCTCTCCAGCACTGCAACTAAGTCTTCATCATCCTCCTCTTCTCTGCAATCTGTATTTGATGCCTGGGACCAGTCGGTATCACACAAGCTTTGAAACAGGAGACGGTCGCGGTCGTTCCAATTACGATGACGCATATTTAATACGTGGGGATTAATCCACTCTCTAACGCTGATTGATTTGTCATTTGCAGTTAGAAGGGCCACTGCAATAGCAGTCTGTAGTGGTGCGAGTGTGGCATCAAGCAGCGGCTTGAAGGGGTATGTGCCATGGTGCAGAATGATCTTAAACAAGATGGGCGCGGTGGCGGCGACGATATCTTCGAAGCCTGGGTAAACGCGTAAAAGGGACTTTATCAGCCATTCTTCGTTAATATCTAGATAAGCGTTAGTAGTCTTTCAATTTAGTGAGCACGTGCTCAATACAGGGTTACAACGGCCTTCTTTGGTTAGACTAGTGTGTTTGGCCAGGTCTTTCGCAATAGATTCTAGACTACTATCACGATAGAGTATTGCAAATAGTTTCTGGTGGACATGCGCTATCCAATTAAGATATATCAGCACCTCGTCAGAGAGTGAGTACTAGTAACTTACAAGGAGATTTGAACATTTCGCAGAGCTCAAGTAAGGTTTCGGTTGGCTTGAGCGAGAGTTTCTGACCCATGATCGCTGGTACGCTTTTTTGTGAAGCTTTGCTCTTTTAGTTTTGAAGTTGAAAGGGAGTTTACATGTCCTACTCTCAGGTGCGGCACGGCACTCTGAAGCGGCGGGGCTATGCATTAGTGGCTGTGCGTTATGCGATAGTGGCTGCGCTATGCTTCCTTAGGGTAAATACCGCCGTAATAGAAGTGGAAAGATATTAATGTAGATGTTAATTAATACTGATTCTGCTTCGTGCTTATGCTGATTTTATATTCTCCTAACGGTATGAGACGTGTTCTCGCGGAGAAGTCAAGGATCCAAGAGACGTATTCTCTCTAAGTGTTTGAATAGACCAATGAGTAGCATTAAAGGTAAAACCTCTATATAAGCACGAGTGCTTATTCCAATATCTGCTATATATACAACTTTCTACCATCAGCCTTTGTAGAGATTATAATCCAGATATTATAGTCCAGAGATTATAGTCTAGAATTCGTTATTATTATTCAATTTTTGTTACTCTGGTTTGTAAATATTGGCTCAGTAAGGCAATGTTATTGAATGAACTTCAGTCTAAAACGCATTATTACTGTCGCTTAATCATGAAACTTGTTGAACATTGCGTTTGCCTAAACAAGCCTAGGTAGCGGACATTTCTCCAACATATCACCAAATCAAGTACTTGTCCTGGCGAAACGATTGTTCTCAGTGCCATGCCAACAACTCCGGCCTATACTTTGAGCTAAACAAAATAGTTTAATAAGATAACAAAGAAGATGAGTTCAGTACTAAGCAGACCAAGTTTTGCTGTTGAAGCAAGAACATGTTCAGCATCAAGCACGCCGCGCTGAAAATATAATACTAGCTCAGGGTACAAAGTCTGCTTAGATGTACCAGCTTCGTTTTACACTCGTAAGGCATAGTCTCCTCTTGTGCCATTGCCGCCGTGGCAATTGTTATACATATAGTCAAATCAACGTGGATCAACATAAATAAACATGAAATTAACTAGAAACGTCAATGTCTGACTGATTGTTCATGATGCGCGACTTATACAAAGCTTTTTGACCCACTATTATGCCTTTACTTTACTTAGGGATGTAATGTAACATTTGATAGCTAGTTTGAGGTTTACTCAAAAGTCTCCTTAATCGCATGAGAAAAGATATAAAGATATAGGACTCTACCTAGGCAGTGGATGAGTGACAGCATTATTGGGCAATCCAGCGAAGACGAAGTTTTATATAACTGAAACAGCTTTCTGATAGATTTCAGGCATTCAAGAATAAACGATGACAGGTGTTGATTCTCAGCTTTTCTCTTCACGGCAAGAGATTCTGATGAAGGCTGGAGACTCCTTGAAATTAGAGAAGAGCCAGCTGTGCTCGCGAAGGTCATAGAGAAACAATCTGTTCATGGTTGTCTAGGGGGGTCAACGAAGCTGGTCGCAAGATATGATCTATATTGTTCGTATCTATATTCGGTATACCTGCTTCATCTGATAATATCTGCGTCGTACGCAACAGTCAAAGTTCCTCGAACCTTCCAGTAGCTAGGTAGTATACCCTGCTAGTTCCTCTTTGAGAGTTCCAATGAAAGCACTCTAGGTACCCAAATTGATATAATATCACTAGAAACCGGACCAAGGTCGATGTTTCTCCCAACATGGTGGGTTTCACTCAACACGGCGAAATGGCGTAGTGAAAATAAAGTAGTATTTTCCATATGCTCAACGGTCATGGAACACCACTCCTGGGCACCTGATCAATATATTTTGAGTGAAACATGCGCAAATGCGAGCCAGGAGAAGGAATTGCGGGCCCGATTACTGATCATTACTGTGATTCCTAGGTTGAGAGATCATTGGCAAGAAGTAGTGCTTGACTGAGGGGAAATTAGAGTTTACATGAAGTGCATCTTGGTCCGTACCTGATCGCAGAAACTACAAAACTGGCAGTGGCCCTAGGCTTGGCAGCTCCTCTCGGTAAAAGGTCTATCAGTAGCAGTCTATAGAAAACGGCTTTGAAACTGATGAGTGGATATCCTATGTGGTTTAAGTGATAAAGTTGCTTAGCAAAAACAAAGAGACTGATGAAGTAGACAATTTGATATTCATTATGAAGGGAGAATGCCGCATCAGCAGAACGTTATCTCGCTGTCAACCGGATATTCAGCATAATTTTGCATGAACAGGGACGCCGTTTCAGGCGTTTGTAGTCTCTCCAACTGAATAGAGGCTGTTGATAGGCCGAATGTGGCTGTCAGGGGCCCACCGTATCATGTTGGCGAATGAGTCCAGGCCTGGGCGTTCCACGAATAATCCATACCAAGGTACAATGCGGCAGATGCGCGTCCTGGGCACCATCTCATGTCAGCACGATCCGTTTTCCAGAAAGGCCTATCGAACCAAAATGCCGCATACGTGAATAGATAAGTTACATTAATTCTTTTAAAAAATTATATTACACGTTTGGGAGCGGCGACGCTAGAAGAAAATGCCAAGATGTAGATTATTTCACTCCATGAGTAATCTATGCATACTTCTCAACCTGCTTCTCACTCCACTCCCAAAATTCCTCCCTATTCCCACCATCCGCCAAATCTTTCCTCAAAGGCGCGATTCGCCCCCACGGGATGACCCAAGTACCCGACTTCGCATTCGCAACCGCTGGTGCTAACCCAGCAAACAGCTCAGTGTATGCACCGTACACGGGTGGATGAAACAGAAGAGCTAAGAAAGTACGCGCGACGAAACCCATATTACGCTGAAGATCGGAGTTGAGGTTACCTGGGTTGAGCGCCTAGTAGTCCGTTAGTCTAACATGGACGATAAAAGTGTTTGAAACAAACAGGATGGTCTCAGGAATAAGTATAACTTACAACGCTAACGATTCCCGCGTCGTGATACCGTTTCTGGTATTCAATCGCGTGTAGCACGTTTCCTCCTTTACTCACGCCATAATTCGTCCACCGTGCGTTGCTAACTGACTTTTCGATACTCGGCACGTCTACGCCGCCTTTTGGCGAAAGCCTATCCGCGGCGCTGGAGCTTACCCATATGACGCGAACCTCGCCGGCAGGACTGATCTTTGCGGTTTCAATAAGTAAAGGCGTTAGAAGCTTTGTGAAGAGAAATGGTGCCACGCAGTTTGTGCCCATTTGGAGCTCATAGCCTTGTTTTGTGGTGGAGCCTTGCGGAGGGACCATTACGCCGGCATTGTTGAATAGGACGTCTAGACGTTTCTCTTTGGCAAGGAAGGCTTCGGCGGAGGCTTTGATGCCTTCAAGGTCGTTTAGGTCGAGTCGGAGGAAGTTTAGAGAGCCCTTTGAACTGGGAGTACTTTCTTTGACCCAATTTATGGCGGCGTTTGTTTTCTCGGTATTTCTTGCTGCGAGGTAGACGGTTGCATTGCGCGAGTAAAGAAGGCGAGTAAGCTCTTTGCCCACTCCCGCTGATGCGCCAGTTACGATGTATACTTTTCCATGAAGATCCGGGGCTGTTGCTTCCGTAAACTCTGGCTTAGGAGGAAATGCCTGGCTGAATTGATTTCCCATTTAGAACCGTGGTGTTGTGGTGTGCGAAGCAGTTTTTAGTGCAGTCGACTTGTAAATTAAGTTGCCAGCGAGGATGGAAAATGTGATGAGTTTATAAATGGGTGAGTTGGAACATATTTCTGATAGCAGCTAAAGATGCCTTTATAGAGGCATACTTTTGTCGCCGTGCGCACTCGGCCGAGGCCGCTGGTGCGCGAGATACTCGTCCAACAGCATTTCCATCTCGCAGACCGAATAGAGCCTCAGACGTGTTAACAATTCAGCTATAGATGCGCTAGAGCTCTCTCGGTCGAACATCACGGAGGAGTTAAGGCAAGGCCCCCACACAGTCCGTAATTCCTTATCTCCGTTGTCGACAGTACCGAGGTGGACATCCCGACGGCGTAACGATCACCCTACCTTGACAACAACAAAACTTCAACGCGCGATAACTCTACCAATATGAGCTCAATCGAAGCTGCGCTTACAGATATCCCTTGATCTGCTGGACTTTGGCCTCACGTAACTAGCCAATAGGAAAAGTGTAGCCAATTCACGCCGAATATGCCCTATTGGCTCAGCAGCCCTGTTCACAACAAGGGGGTCACGGGTAGTCATCGTTTAGTCACTCAGCCAATAGGGCATATTCGGCGTGAATTGGCTACACTTTTCCTATTGGCTAGTTACGTGAGGCCAAAGTCCAGCAGATCAAGGGATATCTGTAAGCGCAGCTTCGATTGAGCTCATATTGGTAGAGTTATCGCGCGTTGAAGTTTTGTTGTTGTCAAGGTAGGGTGATCGTTACGCCGTCGGGATCATTACGTCGTCCACCTCAGTACTTCGGCTACTCTAACGGTCAGGTTTTGGAACCACAACGGGCACACGCTGTAAGAAAGCCAACCCAATAAGACTGGAGAAAACCCCGCAGAGGTTCATCAATTGTTTAAACTCAATTATTTTTCAACCCTCTTTTGAATCTTGCCAATATCCCCTCACAAGAACACCATAATGCTAACTTTTGGTACGAACCGCATGCTAAAATTCTGGACTGTACTTTGAGGTGACTTTTCTTGTTGGCGATCAAGCGCCAACACACCCATCTGGTATGCAACTCGCACAAAAACGCTGAATGAGTTGCAGATGTGAAGAATCTCGGTTGGGTAATGCTGTCACTGTCGATATGAGATCAGATGAGGCCTGATAGCCTTGGTAGGGAGTCGAGATACGACGAAGAAGTGTACCTGTGCCGCACCCAAACCCAGGTGCAAGTTGGCGGCTGTCTGTGGAGAAATAGGAAAGTTTCCCTTTCTCTATATCAAGTAAGGACACAGACTGCAAACAATTTATTACAGTTTAAAATGTAGAGAGGCTGGTAACAGAACATTCATAGAGGTAATGTATCACGAGCAGAATGCATTCGAACAGCGCTAAACCTAGTTAAGGCATTCGTGTAACTAATGGACGCCAAATGATGTCCACTACATACTTGAAATCGAGAAATATGATTAAGTTAACAAACATGGTGTATCATCATCAAACCATAATCATTACAACGTCCAATACGTCTATAATAACCTCTCTTACCCTTCAGACCTAACAACGCCCATCCCAGTCCTAATATCGTACTCCACCCATCGCGCCCTCCCCTCTCTCCTCCCCCTCCCTCCACTCTCATCTAAACCCCCCGGATTCATAACCGTGCATCCGCAGTACTTGACCACATACGCCGGCGCTTCTGAATCAGCCAAGACAAGACTTGTCGGCAGCGGGTAGAGATTCAGCGTGTGTGCAAAGTCCCAATGCAATGGTCGCGCGGATAAGGGAAAGGGCGAGAGATGTGATTGTGAGAGAATGGTGCGCGTTAGCGAGCGCGCGGTTTGTGTATCGTGATCGAGTTCGTTTTGCTGATTGCGGGTTGATGAGGCGCGGGCGGAGGGAATGTCTAGGTCCATGTTGTCTTGTGATTCATCGTTTTGTTGGGTAGATGGAGCGAAAGGCATATCGTCGTCTACGTCGGGCTCAGGCTTATTGAACCGTATGCTGGTTCGTTGTAGGCGTCCTGCCATGTCGTCGCGGAGGATGGCCATTTCGCCTTTGACTCCGAACCAACTGAGTCGCGATGGGTTGCTGGCCCATATTACTTCTCCTTCTTTGCCTTTCGCTTTACCTGCGCCCCATACCTCGCGATTGGCTTCGGCGACTACTCTTCGTATTCGATTTGTGAATAGTTGGGGGACTGGCTTTCGAGGTAATGGTGTTGCTGCGCCGGCCAAGAAGGCGCTTGGCCAAGCGTCGTTATCGCCTGGTACAAATATGAGTGTAGTGTGCGCGATGAGTTGCTGAAATTCGCCAAATACAGAAGCCAGGTCGTCAAAATGCTCCTTATACTCTATGCTACCAGCGCCGCTGACGCCAGCCAAGCTAGCCTTTGAACTAAAGTTGCCTATAAGAATAATAGCAAGGGGGTAGATAGGATCTGTCGCCGTAGGCTCAGGTGTATGTGTGCGTAGTAAGGTCCGAAGCGCCGTCAGTGTTGATGGTACATCAAGATGCAGATCCGATGCAATGATGATGTTGTGCGGTTTCTCCACGTCTAGTAACTTTGACGCAATTTTGTTCATTCGCGAACCGGTGGCACGTTGAGAGCCAACTCCCAGAAAATCTGTCCAACCAAACGCGGGCCCAGTTAGGCCATGTTTATCGGTCTCCTCTGCACCACCTAATGTCGCTATGCGCTTCTCGCAAGGTGGGTGGCCGACTGAGAAGCCAATAAATTTGCCGCCTATAGTACCTCCAACGCCACCAGTGCCGCCAAGAGTCGATGTCCCCCCAACACCAGCATCCTCTTCATAGCTCCCCTCAACCAAAACAATCATACCGGGCGCAAAGTACGCTCCGCTCTCAGGAATTGGTCGTGCATGCTGAATGTCAAGAGTGATGGTGCCTGTGAGATCAGATAGAGCAAGTGACCCTGTTGGTAGAACGGTGATCATGCCTAATAGGAGATGGGTGGTGCCATGGCGGCCGAGTAGGTTGGCAACTGGGGTGATGGAATTAGCCTGTGCTGCTGCAATGGATCCGGCCCGTATTAGTGTTGCTGATCGGGTGGTAGAGAATGTTGGGGCTTGGAAAGTCTCGTTACGAAGGATGCGCTGGTGTACAATGTGGTATCGTTGGCGGAAGAGGTCGGTTTTGTGCGAAGGGCTGGGAAATAGGGACGGGCTGGAGGTGGACCTTGACCGGTTAGCCAAAACTCCTACCTGAGTAGTAGATAACTTACTTGTCAAAGTGCTTTTGTGTCACGTTATATATCATCTTGGGCTGCTCGAAAGCGTTTATGGCCTTCAACCATTCTCGCGGCTCTTTCAGGAGCTCTTCATCTTCCTCGTGGTCTTCTACCTCAAGACTTGACATGCCAAAACTTGTGTTGCTATCAAGATTTGGTCGAGTTGGCAGGCCCTCCATCTCTGGCCCAAAGTTGAAGCTGCTCTGTCTGCTCAAGTTGGAGCCCTGCACTATCTTGCCGCCCACCATTGTTCCCTCCAAGGTCTTGAGAATGCTCCGGAGGATCTCATTATCGCCTTCAACAATGACTTGACCGCCGCATTTCTTCCAGCTTTTGGCTACCTCCTCTAGCACCTTCTCGGCTAGACCTTCCTCTCTCCATCCTGACCCACAATGCTTTCCGATGAAGCTTGCTAACGCTTGGAGGGCAGATGATGTAAGAGTGAGGTTGTGTTTTTTGGTAAATGTGCGAAATGCAAGAGGTCTTAGTGTGGGTGGGGGCAATAGTATGGGAAGGACTGCAGATTTGGCAGCAGGCCTCAGGGCAGGTGGGGCTCGTATGGGCGCTGTTTTGCGAGGAAGGATGGGATGGGCAGGTGTTCCAAAAGCGGGTGATGAAGATGGAATTGGGTTTGGGTTTATTGTTGATGGCTTTTCTGGCCGTCTTGAGGTCGCCATTTTATTTTAATATGAGTTTGAATTGTTTTGTATCATGTATCATATGTTGCCGCATTCTGGAGAAGCACTTTACGGCGCGTCGCGTCGCGTCAGGTCGATAAACTAGCGGCAATGGCCCAAGCTTGCGCAACTCGAGTTTCCAACACCACACCCACCACATGTGAATCTCACTCTTACCCATAACACGACCCTTGATCACTTGACCACACAGATTTTTCTCAATTCGGTGTCGCGTCAACCACAATTACCTTCCCAGAGCCTCTATTATACCCAGTTCCAGCCACAATGGCAGACTCGGCCAAGGAACCGCTTGGAACCCTCACAGAGAACGAAGAGTTTCCAAGGACAAAAGAAAAGCTAGAAGAACTTATCACAGCCGCTTCAATTCACTACTCCACAAAGAACTTCCCTGCCGCTGCCGATAATTATGCCGATGCGGTCGAGATCCAAGCCGAGCTCAACGGCGAGTTGTCACCTGAGAACGCTGAGCTTCTATTCTACTATGGTCGCGCG
Organism: Phaeosphaeriaceae sp. PMI808; assembly: GCA_021365335.1. Classification (NCBI taxonomy): domain Eukaryota; kingdom Fungi; phylum Ascomycota; class Dothideomycetes; order Pleosporales; family Phaeosphaeriaceae; species Phaeosphaeriaceae sp. PMI808. The sequence continues at coordinate 55,201 of JAJTIZ010000019.1, read as the reverse complement.
CTGTACAAGGTCGCAGTCGCCAAAAGCGATGTTCTAGGCAACAAAGTTGCGCAGGAAGATAAGAAGAAGAAAAAGTCAAAAAAGGCTGCAAAGGCAGAGCCGACACAAGGATCAAGTACTAAATCGGAGCCCAAAGAAGAGTCGGTCGAGTCAAAACCCTTCTTTCAGCTCACTGGCGATGAGAACTGGACCGACTCAGAAGAAGATGACGAAGATGAGGAAGGCGAGGAGGAGGAGGACGAAGACGACTTTGGCAATGCCTACGAGATATTCGAATTGGCGCGCGTGCTGTACGCGAAACAGCTAGAAGCCCTACAAGACACAACCGACAAGGGCAAAGGCAAGGCTGAGCTTAGTCCACAAGCGCGTACCATCAAAGAGAAGATCGCCGATTGTCACGGCTTTCTGGTCGATATCTCACTAGAGAATGAACGCTTTCATGATGCTATATCAGATGCGCGCGCCTCACTAGCCCTGCAAGAAGAGCTCAACCCATTCGAGCATGAGAACATTACAGAAGGTCATTACTCACTGTCATTAGCCCTCGAATTTGCGTCGGTTTCCAAGGTTCGCGAGGAGCAAATGGGGAAGCAAAGCGATGCGCCATCAAACGCGACAGCACAGGCCGAAGATGGCCAGGATAGTATTGACTGGGACTTGCGCAACGAGGCGGCCAAGCACACTGAGCTCGCTATACAAAGCCTTGAAGCACGACTGAAAAAGGAGGAGGCAGCATTGTCATCCGATACCCTAACACCAGAGCAAAAGAAGGAGAAACAAGCCGTAATCGAAGACAAAAAGGGCATGTTAGAAGAACTAACAACCCGCGTCACAGACCTCAAATCTGACCCCACCAAGCAAGAAATCGATAGCATCGATCCCACTGTCTTTCAAGGTTTATTAGGCGGCCTCCTCGGCGCGGACGCAGCAACACAAAAGGCTAAGATTGCCGAAGCTACAAAATCTGCCAACGATGTGACTGGACTAGTCAAGACCAAGAAGAAGGCGAAGCCAGCGCCCATTGCTCCTGCCGCTGGAAGTGGTGGCAAGAGAAAATTGGAGGCTGAGGGCAATGATACGAAGGGTAAAAGAGCGAAGACTGAGGAGCCGACTTAAATGCGCTCACTCCGTATTGATCTACTTTCTATTTCGACTTGATTGGCATAGTTGCAGGGTATAGTGAGTTAGGCGGTCGATGCGGTTACTCTTGTACCTGTGCATGTAATGTATTTTGATACCATATTTTGATCTACATTCCCGACGATGATGATGGTGTGTTCGGTAAATGGATTGTGAATAAAGCCTTGGACAGTCTTGCTTGAGCGAGGACGACCATGTAGCTCTTTTCGATGTCAGCCTTGTGGCTGAACGTGATTCGAGCAAGGTTCTACCGGGACACTTCTTGAGAATATTTCAAGCTTGTTCTCTTTATTTCGCTTAGCTTTATTTCGTTGAGAGTACATAATATTGAAAAACCATATCAGGAGGTCTGTATGTCGTTCGCCCCCTCGCGAACAAGCTCACAGAACAGAGACATGCTACCGATTAGCTACTCGCCGAGCCAGTGATGCGTTGCTCTAAGCATGTACATCAAATACGCTGCATGAGGCGTCTGCATTTGCGGCATACACTCATACCAAATTTGACGTAAAAATAATTATTTGTGCCATCATACCCTCCAAGTGATGCCCGAAACTACTAGAGAAGTTTTAGGCCATTTTGCCTTTTTTCTGATGGCATGTCAGCAGTGCCAGGTGGGCTATCCTTTATCGTCTTGGCCAGAGTCACCAAGTAGGGCTAGGTAGGGACGTGCGTCAGGTGGTGGCTCATGTTAAAGCAATTGGTGGTTTCTAGGCTCACGTGCTAGCGTGCTAGCGTGTTCTTCGCGCTTTCTCAAATAACAAAAATGCCACCTCTCGTCTTGTGTAGCTTGTCCAACATCCAGTACCTATCATGAGTGCACAATCACTGCAAATCACACCGCCCCAAAGCTTCACGAGCTCACCACTAACGCCGCCGGCGACCGAGGAGAAAACTGTGACACCCATCTCACGCATCCTTGAAGTGATTGGACGGCGCAAAGCCGGACGTCGTCTGCCTACTAGCGAACATTGGCTTAGGTTTCCGTTAAATCGTGATCAGTACGAAGATCTTCACCGCCAGCTTCGGGAGGGCGATCTTTGGGGTTATTACGAAGACAAGATTCGGTATGTGGAGGGCGCTAATATACTGCTCTTTTGACTAACGCAATAGCAGACACGATTACTTCCCATTAGCCGAATTATTTGTCATCCGAATGCCTGGTACATTGCACGAATTCGTTGGATCTATTATCACGCGAGAGTTTATACGACAGTTAGATGCAATTGCCCATAGTAGTTCTCTCGGAGCGGTATTTGCAGAAAACGTAGAAGGCGGTGGATCTGCAGAAATTAAATTTAAGGGAAATGAAAACGAAAACGGCCCACATCAGCCAGACGCCTCATTTCAACATATTGAGGCACAATATCCAGGCGTTATCCTTGAAGTGTCCCACTCACAAAAGAAGCAGGATCTGCCACGTCTAGCAGATAACTATATTCTTGGGTCAAATGCTAATATTCGTGTCGTAATTGGCATTGACGTAGAGTACAAAGGTAGCAGGAAGGCATCAGTCTCTATATGGCGTCCACATATTGGAGTCAATAATGCTGGAGAAAACGAACTTTCCGTCGTGCAAACAGTTACGAACCAGGTATGTTCGCATATGTTGTCAACGAAATACACTAGTCTAATACTTCTAGCTCTTCCGTGACGATGTAGGAAACTTTGTTCTTGATTCTCAAGCGAGCCTGAAGCTGCGACTAGAGGACTTCGGTACCACAGCTTTCGCCACGAAGTTTCCCGATCTTACGGACAGCATACACATCTCCGCGGAACAGTTATTTTCGTTTCTCGAGCGTGCCGAAGGCTTAGCAAGGAGAGTGAAGCAAGGCGAAGGCTTAAGCGACGAATCTCAGATAAGGAAAAGGCACAGAGACAGTACTCCACCAGAGGAGCTCGATCCAGACCGCGAGGGCAGATTCGTGGAAGATGAGGAGAGGGCAGCGAAGAAGGCTATGCTAGACGACAGTTCTTTACAAGGCTAGTTCTTCCAGACGCTGATCTGGAGTAAAGTTTGGTGAAGGGGTAGCAATTAGATGTTAGTTCAATTCATTCTTTTGGACGCCGCATAGGCTAAGATACTCCGCATCCGACCTTTCCCCAAACCTCCAAATCTATGTGGGCAGAGGGTGTTATACTTATATTAACTATACGAGATAATAAAGACCCTAGAGGAAAAGGGATAAAAGTGTAATGCTTTGGTGAAACCCAGTCATTGCTTATTGCGCAGCATTTCCTGTTTATACAGGAAGTGCTCTAGATCAGCTATCATACCACCACGATGGTTGTTATATGATAATACTACTAACTACCATTATTGAAAACTGTTATGAAAAACTCCAAATTATGTGATGCGCAATCTCCTCAAGTCATATGGTTCAGTCCTCAATGTTGAGCTCTCATTTGAGCATGACTAAGGCACCACGACCACTACTTGATATCCCTTTGTAGCCCGCACATGTGTAACCAATATCATTTGAATATCGCCTGGGATATACTAACTTTAAGCAGTTTTCGCAGTTGTATTCTGACGGGTTTTGCACCGGAGGCGCCCTTGCTTCGGTAAACGTAGCCACACTCTGAACTTCGGCAATAACGAAAGAGTTGTGTACTGAATGTACCTTTGAAACGACGAACCAAGAGCTAACTCACAATGTAGAGAGGAAAAATGGTCACTGAAGTCTCCAGCGAAAATATGGCCAAATATTATTTCTTGTTGTCATTACAATGACCTTGAAATCAACGTCTGCTCGACCGGAAGATACTTAATCTAACGAAGTGCTACATTTCACTGCGGCAAGAAAGGTGGGTATTTTATATCTTGCTGTAGGCCAATGTTTTCATTCAGGACTATCTATCTCCTGATTTACTTTGACCGAGACCAGCATTTGCGTTTCTATCCCCCGCACTCTGCACAAGCGGCGAAACCAGATGATGTCATTGAAGAACCTTTCTGGCTGCCGGTGTTGGGGCTAGAGCTGTTTGATTTTGAACCAGTAGAAGACATGATGGATTTGACTTTTGCGATGATCTTATATAGAATTTGTATCTGCAGGCGAAATTTTTGAAACTCTGCTCCGCAACTGCACGAGGTTTTTATATCATTTGAGATGTAGGTCTTGTTCTCGTGACAAAATGTTCATTAGCATCCCTGCTTCACATTCCTCGACGGGCTTGCAAGGTTAGTGTAACATTAAAGCTAAATCCCTGTCCACAGCCTATTTTTGAATTCTCGTCGTAGAATGCAGGGAGCGACAGCACCAGTGCACAATGTGAACGATTAGCCTACGAAATGTGGTGTTACTACCATTCTTGTAGCGGCAACACGGCCTGTATTGATATTCACATTTGGGACTGATGATGATAACTTACTAATTGGTGCTCCAGGCTTTTTGGCAATTTTATTTACTGGCCTCTATGATACAATTTGCATTCCATTCCAAGAAAAATGCGTAAATTGAATTTTCTGGTGTGAACAACATTTAGGTACTCTAGAGAGTCTGACATTGCGGGTTTATAATTAAGCTACCAAAAGGCTCTACCGAATGCAGCCTGAATATCCCTCTACTAAATCGCTATTACATCTAAAGCAAGTAGATACTCAGAGAACATGTCCGGGGATTCACTCCAAGGTGGAAACCAACCGAGTGGTTTCTTTCGCCTCCTGATCGAGCTCCGCGATATGATTTAATCTTTCTTGCTTGTTCGTGGTGTTGTTCATGTACAGCAACTGCAGTTAGAAGTCAACTCATATACCAGATCAATATGGGAGGAGCCTAAAAATCCACTTTCTGATGGCATGGACGACCTTCTTCCAAGGAGAAAATATAGTATCCTTGAAGTATTAAGGAATGTTAGTGAGGAAGCATTGAGAGTTTTGTACGGATGCAACTTGTTTGTTGTTAACACGAACGGGGTGCCCTGAAAAACTGCCCAGATTTGGAATTACCAACTTGAAGCGTATTCGCTACCTGAGTCTTGTCGCGCAACCACAAGGAATTTATTAACCAAAGACTTTTGAGTTCGACCCCGAGCTCTAGGTCCCAATTCTTGCGGATTTGAACGGGCTTTGTCTCATTGCGCAGCAGCCAGTTCTAGCTAGGCACTATTACAATGCGCCTAGTCTTGAAGAGGATATAAGGGAATGAACCGTCTGGCTGGAACATATCTTACGATACCTTGGCAAATTTATCGTTATGAAAATCATTGTAGAGGTTGATCACAACGACGTGAACGAGATGGACGAACTATTGCAGAAGTGGATTTTGTATGGTTATAAGAAGGCAAAAATGGTAATTGGCGATAGTGTTTTCATGAGAGGAGAATTCTCATCGGAATTCGACAGGTTTACCTATCCTAAGCGTTTCTAGCTCATTTATCAGGTATCTGTTGCGTTGTCTTTGTCCCGATTCCGCAACCCTTTTAACTCTATGTTCTGGGGACTTGCTATGGATTGATACAAAGTATTTATCCTCGTGAATCATGGCTTTTGCCTGAGCCTCCAGGTTAGGAAAATTGTGACACACGCATCACAGATCTTGTAAAACTTTCCAGACATCTACTCCTCCCCAATGGTTCGCTTGTGCCATATCTATTTAACAAAATTGATTTGTTTGGGTAAACAGAACTTCTAGCGGAGTGGAACTCTATTCGTGCGATTTATGGCTGTAGCTCAGCTCGGGCTTTTGTAATGCCCACCATAAACTAGGGGGGCAGGTGGAGGTTATTGCTATGCTTTTGGTAAATAAAAAGGCGGAAACTAGGCTTGATTCCTAATTTCAATGAGAAGAATAGCAAAAGTAGTACGAAGGCGTGCTATTATGAACTAAACTCAGTACTTCATGGTTGCATCTCGGCTATGAGTAATTATCTATGGACGATGTGAATTACAATCCCCCTACTAAACTTCGTACGAATGAAATCGACATTCGTACCTACGTCATCCAATTTTTACATACGTTATTGACATATTGGACTATGTCATCGACCGCTTGTAGCACCTAGTCAAATAAGAAAAGTTTCTTTGCTCCAATCTATTTATTACCGATTTTGATGCTGCTGTACTGTCGCAAGTGACAGGAAATAGCCAATAGGAAAATAATTGCAAAGATGAAGTGGAATGGCAGGTGAATATTGGGTTTGCTTGATAATCAAATTGTGTTTAACTCTTAACCTCTCCTAAGAGCTAACTTTGTGTAACGGATAGCACCCCATCCGCTCGGTATGATAATTCCAGGCCCCAGATACATTCAGGATCATCTATTGAATACAGGAGTTTATTTCTTCGATGGGTTTGGGCTGACAGTTTTATCGGGAAACTTGCGGAATATGTCGGCGATGTGATCAATCGGCGCAACAAGCATTCCCATTGGCCCTTCGAACAACGGCTTTTCGCCAGCACTGGGGTGACTTCTTGATGGAACAAACATCTTGGTTCTCTCAAAGTTCTTTGCCAGACTCTCGGAAACACCCTGGTTATCGGGTGAGCTCAATGCCTTCTCAAAGGCTGGCAGGTCTTCATCTTCTTCCTCTCTGATATGCTGGCTGAGCACTGACCAAAGCTCCTTGAGGTGAGGAATGTAGTCAGGACTCGTGGCTTTCATGTTTTGGAATATTTTGAGGAGCTCCTTAACCTGCGATCGATTAGAATCGACCCCAAACGACAGACGTGTGGGACGGGATGAGACCTACCTGATGGTGCTCCTTGCGATCATGCTCTGCCTTCTCATGGCCATCCTTACCCATATACTTCTCAAAAGCAGGATATATGAGCAACTCCTCAGCCACCGAATGTCGAGCTAGCTCCCAGGAGAACTGATTGCCATAACGGGTTATATGGTCAATATCAGCTGGGTGATTGACGATCTCATTATAGCACTCCTCGAGCTCACGGTGATCTTTGATAATAGTATCTGAAATAGTTGACATGCTTGCAATTCGGGTGCGATTAGAAATGAATTTCGGGTTTGCCAAAATTCGGACTATTTTGGGACTAAATGCTGTTTTTGCGATAGATGACTGAAAGTTAAGGGAAGCAAACATGGTGAACAGTCAGATTTAGTGACCGGACGTACAGCTCTATATACTGTTGGCAAGAAGGCGAGTGCATTAATTGCAGCCCTTATAATAATTACTGACATTGTAGCATTATACCTTCATTTCGACGTCATTTTATCGCAATTCATACCCGTTGACTTTTGAAACAGTCCGCAACAGCTCTTTTCAGTGTTCAATTATCATGAGAATAAATTGAGCGTCGCCGTCGCTGACTATTGCTTTTCATTCATTGGTGAGTAAGCTGGGACCGAACACTCGGGCCCTCGGCACGGCTTCACTATCGAATCGGAATCAACGCTATTGGACAACGTCACTTTCGCATCACCACAAAATACAAAACATGCACGACCTGACATTGCCATGTCGGCACACCCCCCACCATATACCTTATTGGTGTATGCAGCTTGCTCGAAAGGGTTATAACAGCGTAATGTTTATGATTTTGTCCACCCAACGAGCTCCCCGACGTTCATCTATTACCAAGATCTCACGTCACCTTCGATATACCCCTCCACTCCATGCATCAGGATTGCATCACTTTTACAATTAAGAAATAATATGATGAACCCCCTCAGAAAAAGACATTGTATATTCATGCTCTCTTCCCAGCTTGAAGCTGTGTTGCAAAGCCCATGGAGATTCCTACAAGCTTGACTCAGAAATTCAAAGCAGTAATGGCTCCCTCATCCACTAACGCGAACACTAATCAGAATGACCCCCTACAGCACCCGCTAGAAGCTACGGCTCAGGCGATTCAAGGTGCAGTCCAGGCGAAGGTCGTGCTCCTCGTATTCAGAGTTGCCAACAAGCAAATCAACTCAAGTTGCACTTGGACCACATCTTATATTTTATCACGGGCACAGACATTTTGAATATGTAGGCATAGCCTTACCTTTTTAAGGGGCGTGCAAGTTTCTTCTTTAGATACGTGCGGATCGACAACGCTAATTGCACGGCCCATGGTCCGAGTGTAACTTGAGTTGATTTGCTTGTTGGCAACTCTGCTCGTATTAGCCATATGGCTAGTGCTAATGAGGGTCCTGCCGATATTATTGCAAAGGTGTCAGGGGCAGTGCAGGGTGGAAAGCGTGAGGATGACGGACCTTATTTCACCAACAATGAGGGTATCCCGTGGCCCGATCCGTAAGTGTTGGCCTAGCTACCTACGATTACTGCGCATCCTAACTGGCACCAGTGAGCATAGCAAGACGGTTGGCGGTCTACCCCTCGCTAGCGATGTATTCCTGTTTCAGAAACAACAAACATTCAACAGGTCGAAACAGCTGGAGCGCATGGTTCATCCATGTGGATCTGGTGCATTTGGATATTTTGAGACTACGAAGGAAGTTACTGGGCTCCCGGTCGAGAATTTGCGGACGAAGCCCGCAATCCTCGAGGGTTTGCTATCAAGTTTTACACAATGGAAGGCAACTATGATATTGTGGGGCTGAACTTCGCGAGTTATCCTCCTATAAACGCCTCAAATTGCGCTAATTGGTGCAGCCCGTCTTCTTCTGTCGCGATCCTATCCAAGGCCCGGATGTCATACGATCGCAATACCGAAATCCCAAGAATTTCCTCTTCGATTATGATGGCATCTTCGATCTCCTCGCCTGTACACCTGAGGGCAACCACGCTGGCCTCATGTTCTTCAGCGATCACGGGACTCCCCGCGGCTGGCGATTCAATCATGGCTACGGCTGCCACACTTTCAAGTGGGTCAATGCTGAAGGTAAATTCGTTTACATCAAGTACCACTTCATCGCAGATCATGGCCAAGAGCAGTTTACCAGGAGCAGGCGACAAAAATGTGTGGCGAGGACCCTGACTACTCTAAGCGCGACCTGTACGAGACCATTGAACGAGGTGAGGAAATTACATGGACCGCTAAAATCCAAGTCATGCAACCTGAAGAGGCAGACCCTGAGAAATTGGGTTTTGACCCTTTCGATGTAACCAAAGTTTGGCCTCGCGATAAGTTCCCCATGCAAGAGTTTGGCCGCCTGGTTTTGAACAAGAATCCCGAGAATTACCACCGCGACGTCGAGTCTGCAGCCTTCTCGCCTGGTAGCATGGTCCCCGGCATTGAGGACTCACCAGACCCCCTACTCCAATTCCGCATGTTTTTTTATCGTGATGCTCAATACCATCGCATTGGTGTCAACCTACACCAGGTGCCAGTCAATTGCCCCTTCATGGCAAAGTCATATGCAACACTGAACTTCGACGGGCAGATGCGCACTGACGCAAACCATGCAGGCAACAAACAATATGCGCCGAATAGTTTTGCACACAAATTCCGACCAGATACTGCTGAAGCACCATACCAAGTATCAGATAATATTGTAAGCCGAAAGAGTCATTACTGGCACGAGGGACAGAAGAACGAGTATGACCAGCCGCGGGAGCTGTGGACGAGAGTAATGAGTGAGCAGCAGAGGAAAAACACAATTCAGAATACAGGGAACATGCTAAAGTTTGTGAAGTATACAGAAATTCAGGTAAGCACCATATTCTTTCATTTACACCACCCTCCCTAGACTCATCACTTAACTACTTACCAATTTATCATATGTTCAAATACAAACCTAATACCTCAGCAGAAGAAGTACCTTGCGCAAGTATATAACATTGGCCCCGATTATGCGCAAGGCATCTATCAGATGCTGTCAAACCCAGATTTCGAGTTCGCCGAGGTTGAGAAATTATCAGAAGAGGCGCATCTGTGGTACAAGGAGCGGAAGTTCCGGCCATTGGCAGGTGATAGACTTACAGGATACGCACCGCCAGTACCAATCTACAGCGTTTGATTGGTGGACGTACCTAATCATTGGTAAATTATATCGTGTCTATTCTTAAGTCCTCTTGTCATAGCTGCAATGGGTGTCTCGCTGATACTCATTCCAAAAGTTCATCGCCTAGCTCATTGATGAGATATTAAATTATGATAAGCGTTATTAGCCAGAAAGCTCCAGAAGAACCACAGCCAGTATGTTCAGGTGGAGTCAGTTTGAACATGGCAACAGGGTGTACTAAACCATACTAAGCCGAGTGTGACAATCCACCATCCACGCCACACATCTTCGACCTCATCCTTAACCTCATCCCTGTCACATAACCTTATGTTTTATCGGTACTACCCGCGCCCAGTATGCCATGCTATATCATTATCTGCACACTAACCTCTTTGGCCCCAGATGCGTTACCAAGATACTTTGCTTGACGCACAACAAATAGTATATTATCACCTTGAACGGTTCAAATAAGACATACTAGTCTGGTCAATACTGAACCCATGAAAAGCTAGCTAAGTTTCCATAAATGTTAGGCCTTGCTTTGGCCTTTAGGAATTGGTCTTTTGAGTTGAAAGTCAACTTCTTCTTTCATTATTGCCGAAAATACGACGAGGTTCGGTGTCAGTCTACCTTGAAGAATTATAACATTCTAGTGAACTCTAAGCAAGATCACGCCAAAGAGTGATTTAATAGAAGTGAGATTGTTTTTCCAAGAAATGCGCATTTCTTGAACATATCTGTCAGGGATGACTAACGTATCGTAGCCATTCCAAGACAGTTTGAAAACGGCGTTCTAAGCCTTCCATTAGTGTAGATACCTGTCAATGTACTTCGATACATGGCGCTTAATTTTTGATAGGTATCGTTGGTTCGAAGTTGGGCGCTTTTTGGGGGATGTGAACGCACCAGAATGCAGGTTTTGAAAGATAACTAACGGTAACATTTAATTGTGAATTGGTTTTTGAAAGTACAGTCTCAATTAGAGATTGGAAAGATATTGATCGCTGAAAAGATATTCGCTTGTGTAGATAGATAAAGTTTAGGCAGTATTTGCGCCTTCGGCCTCTAATTGTGACGATACGTCGCCAAAAGAAGATCCACTATGCTTCTATAATGAGACCTCAGATTCAAGATTTTGACGGCGACCCCCAGAAGGCAACAATGCCTCCGTATCTCACCAATAAAAATCATCTCCAACGAAAGTTAATGGTTACACTTGAGCCGAGATAGTGCTTGAATTCTTGTGTATCTGCCGCCATCGATGAATTCGACGGTCTCAGCTATTCTGTCTTCGTCCTCACTTGTGATCAAGGTAGAGACATGTTTATTCATTGTATTTCCATGGATCTGTGTCCGCTTTCATCATGCAATGTAGACACATCTTTTGCGCTTCGATGTACCCGGTTGTATCGTTGTTAATCACGATACTAATTTCGACACCCTAGAGGACCGAGAGCACAGGCTTAATAATACGCCTCTGAGCGTAAGGTTACATTTCACTCAGGGCTACTAGCCGAGAGGACTGCATCGGTGGTCTATTCGTTATGGGTTGTGATGAAACGGCAGGCCGATCTGAGAAATTATTTCCAATATGGGACTGCCTCCGACATGTCGGCGTGTCAGGACCAGGTATAATTGATCCTACAGGATTCTCGCAGGGTAGAAACCTTACCTGAAAAGGCAGGCTCAAAGCAGGGAAATTCAACGGGGTTAGTTACCACGTTGCACGCGGGCGCAAGAATGGCCCGCACACCAAAAACAGACCTTCTGGTTTGTTTTGAAACAACACAACCCTCTACTAATTTTATATTTGTTCATAATTGAAAGATATTAGCATGATAAATACTGTAAATTCTTTATAGAGTTTATTATAATCTATTGCAGCTCTATCTGTAAATAAGGGTCAAGAAGGGTTCCTCCAAACTGGTGCTGAGTTGGTCGTTTTAGCAGTGCGGTCTTTTCTACGCCCGCGTGCCAAGGCAGTCTGGGGCTCAACCCTATGTAACCTTGATCTGCTGGGGTTTGCCCTCGCGTAACTAGCCAATAAGAAAGTGGGTTCTGAGAAGCTGGCAATCGGTCCGACGCACACAGTAAAGCTTATGCGCTCTTTGCTTTTGGCGCGACGGCTTGACGGGTACGCGGGTGATAGTCATTTCCGGGCCAACCCTAGCTCCCACTAAGCGTAACGCCCCCGGACTACCTGCTTACACTACTGTATGGCTTGACAAGCTTGTTTGCACCCCCACCCCCTCCCCTTGGCATTTCTAATAAGTCAATCTAGCTACCGCTCAAAAACACGGGCCTTTTTAGTCCACCGCCTTGGCGCCAAGTGTCTCATAAGTCCTGAGCGGCTTCCACAATACCAATGAACAGCATCCGAGTATCATTGTTTCAATACACGTCCTCGGGTTTTGCGTTAGATCTGTCTTCCCTACACTACTCGTCGAGATATACGGTCGTTATCTAGTACATTACGTTACCAGAAAACCTTATTTCGTTTTCCGTACTGCAATTTCCATGAGCTCCAAGATGGGAACATTTGCTATTTTTTGTCTTTGCTAGGAAAGTTTTGCCTTGCCCTCTATTGGTACATTGTGGTGGAACTATCTTAGTCTTCAAAATTCTGGTTGAGAAAGGAAAAACATTGATAATCTAGACGATGGGCTGGGTCAGCATGAATAGACAAAAGAAACCAATGGACACTTCTATCTGCACTTGTATGTTTTTACCAATTCATATATTTTACATTCATACGTTCGCTATCTATGCTAGTTGGTGGGTTTGCTAGCAAGACAAAAAGTACCGACGGTAGACCTACCTGATGTCTCCAAATGATTGAAGCAACCACGAATTTATTACTCTTTCGGGCAATAATGATGGAAAAGCCAGTAGACGCAACATCAGAAATTGAAAACAATAGTATTTAGCCGAACAGAGCGTTTCGGATGTCACGCCCATCACCCAAACGCCGAGTTTTCTTTGGAGATCATTTCGTCTCCGCCTCGTGGTACTTGATATAGGTTTATTCCGCTAAAGTCTTGCATATGCAACTGGATGTCGACTTCATGCACAAAATATGCACTCAACTTTGAGGCGGCAAGTTTCGTTTACATGACGCTAAACCCAATATCGTACTAAGAGGAGAACTTTGAACCTACCTTTTATTCGGCTTCCAAGGATGTTATTCCCACTAAACCCAGTAGCCTATCTGTGCGTATTCCAGCGTGGCTGTACAGCCGGACAAAACCGAACTGCATCGTACGATAGCCCGGTTCCGGCTCCGCCTAGTTCTAAAGGAGATATACAATCGGGATAAAAAGTCTGGCTATACCCTCGCGCTCGGGCCACACCCACCACTTTTGATCACCACTTCAGCGAGCTACAACTCGCTGCAACTACGTCCAAATAATTATTTGAGAGTGCTAAAATAGTCGCATTATATCTAATATTTAGTCTGGTAGCCTTTGGCAGCTTTGCAGGCCGCAAGGCGGTCCGGCATGGACAAAATCAGCTTCTTGATAAGAGAGTCAGGTATGGCAGCCCATGCCTCCTTTAAGCCAGCCTCAAAGCGCCTCCACTCCTCCTCTGTGCTACCTATTGTATCAAACTCAGGGTGGAGCTTATAGAGCATCCTTTTGAGTGCTAACCATACATGTTCTATAGGATTGAGGTCGGGAGAATAGGGTGACCAGTCAAGTATAGGAACGTCGTGAACCTCCAGCCAATCCAACGAGCGTTGAGCATTATGAATAGGTGAGTTATCCTGCATAAATAGATCCCCACGACTGTATATGGGGCGGAGGCCTTCACGGAGCGCTTTTATATAGCTCCACGAGGTATAGCCTCCACCTAGGCTTCGTGGATCGCGAGTCATGATGATGAGAGGACTGCGTCTAACCTCACCCTCCTCTGTCAACCAAATAGCCCCCCAAACCATACGAGCAGGCTGGCGGCCAGTAGCTACCTCCTCTACCATCTCGTGACTCCATTTTTGTAAGGGGAGGCGCCATACCTATTCTGTGTTGTGGCCAGAACCGCGAGCAACGCTGCACTCATCACTGAAAATAAGAGTCTCCTTCTCCCACTTCTACTCAGACAACCGCTCGACAAGTTGTAGGCGTAATTTAGCTGTATCCTTGTTAATTAGAGGTCTACGCTTCGCTCGAAACTTACGGAGGCCCTCTGCAGCTAATACGTTACGCACTGTGTGGCGAGAAATAGTAGGTTGAGTAGTCTCATCGTCCTATAGTCCCGCCTCTTTCATGAGTGGAAGGTACTCAATTTTTGGGTATTTTTTAACGATCCGCTCTAGCCGTCGAATAGCTCGTTCAGTTAGAACATGAGGGCGCCCTATCTGAGGGCGGCTCGTGGTTTTGTGGGTGGTTTTGCAACGCTGTTTCGTTCGGTTGACAGCGCTCAGTGAACAGTTGAGCCTATCAGCTACTTTGCTAGCTGCTGCACCCTCATCTAACATGCCCATACAATAATTACGCTGCGCATCTGATAATTCACCTCCGCGCTTTCGATTGCCCGAAATTTCTGTACCAAAATACCTCATTTTGATGGAGTTATATAGAGTTAAAAAATAGGTAGCTCTTTGGTGTTCATGAAGTTGTGGGGTGGCACGTGCGGGGTATAGCCAGACTTTTTATCCCGATTTTAATAGGTTAAACATAATACTACATCTGAGTGCTCGCATTTTCGTTGATAAAGCTGTCTACTTGCGAGATCATAACCTAGCCCCTTGAGATCTCAGCCATCATCTCGCTAGGTAGCTGGGCCGAGCAGCTAGCCGAGGCTGCGCTGGTGCCTGCCTCGAGCGTTACCGAATTGAGATAGCAGGGAACTGGTGCGGTTGGTGCAGCGTTTTGTCCTTATCTCTTCACTTCAGCTACGGCATGTAACCTTTATCCTGTGTCCTTGGCGCTGCCCAATTGGTAACGGGTGCTAATAGTTTAAGCATACTAGTAGTAATAGCCATGTGCTCAGCTAGAGGTATTGCGTGATGGATTGGGATGAGATCTCAGATGTGTGCTGCTGCTCGAGGGGTGGGTTCTAAGGTTATCTAGGTAGCTACGATTAAGATGACATGTCACTGCTCAAAAGAGTAAGGCGAGGGTTAATTTAGCACTTGTAAGGATGTCATATTAGGTAGCATACCTAGCGTGAGGGTATCTGCGATAATAGTTTAATCACTAACAAACTCACTAAACGCGGGTATCCCGATCTCCAACTTTGATCTCGCGGAACCGAACAGGGCCTAAGGCGCGGAAGCTTGCGTCACCAACCAGCTGAAAGACTATCTCATAGTAGACCTTTTTGAAAACTTACCCACCGCCTTCATCCAAAGGCGGGTACTGAATATATGGCTCAAATTTGACACCATGAATCAACCCAGAAACTCTTCGTTCCACATCAGAGATGTGATCAAGCCTCCCTTGCTAGTGATAGGGATGGATACTTTGCCTATCCTCTCTATCTATACCTGTATTCTTTGTCTAGGGATTTTCTTCGGACCTCTCTTGAGAGACTTGCTCACTTCGCTTCTTTTGAAAACAAACAACCTCTCAGCCCAAACATAGTCTACATGTCTGTTCTGAAATTGGCTGGGGATGAAAGTTATCTCGAACCAGTAGCCAAGGAGCCACCATGTAAAAATTGACGCTCAATCGAATTGAGAGTTAGGAATTTCCAGCCCGGCCCAATAAACCTTCTCACCATGCATCCAAAATTATAATTTTACTTTTCAAGGATCTAGATGATACCAAAATGTAATCGTGATGTTAACTACTATTTGTATAGATATTAAGCAACTACTAGCCGATTTCTATACAATAAAATACCAAGGTGGTGTGGTGGAGCACCACGATATTCAGCCCGCAATAAAAGGGGATGGACGGTTGCAAGGGAGAACCGAGCGCCGAGGGCTCATAAGAAAAAAGGTAGAGGAGATAGGTAGACACTTAGGCGGGCAATCAACGGCGATACCCAAAAAAAAGGGATGTACTATTATACTCTACGACTGCGATCTGATGAGCCATCGGATCGCAGATCTCTGGCTTGCGAGTCTGGGGCGAACTGGAGAGCCCACTCAGCCAGTAAATCCTGCAGTTACGGGCCAGTGGGCCCTCGGAGCCCAGAAGAGCGTCGGACGCAGCAAGGCATGTCCACCCAAAGTAACGAACAGTAAGACCCAAAACTAGCGGTTCCTATTCTAGGTTCCACACCTATAGGCCAATGGGCCCTCGGGCCCCGAATGAGCGTCGAGCACAACTTACCACAACAGTGGTTGATATTGTGAAGAAGAGAATTCAGTCATGCAATATTAAGGGATTCTCTAAATTTCAATTTCACTAAGATAACAACACTTCAAGTAGATTGGATAGAGGTCTCGTCACCTCTCACCGCTACAAGGATTACCATAAAGTCTGGTGACGTGTATTTGTGAGAGAGTGCTTTTGTCGCGATAAGCAATAGGCAAGTTAACGCCTATTCTACTGGACAACTATTGCGACATAGTAACATGCACATGGAGTATGAAGCAGGTGCCGACCCGAAGTAAACAGATCAGAATTGAGTAAATCAAGTACTATATGAGTTGGTGTCGGTCTGTACATGCCCATCTGATCTCTCGCGGAGCTTACCCAAGTTGTACCGATCACGTGCGCTCTACTACTATACCATACTATTATTCACTTCCAAAGCTTAATAGTACCGCGGACTGTGCCATACTTCCTTCCGCAAGCCCGGGATCGGCTCTAAAATTAGTGACGGTTGCTTGATCGCACAATGTTATGTGTTCAGAATTCTCGGGTGTAACTCGGGGGCGCTGACAGCATTGCGTGAGCGATGAGTTCTTCGGTCGCTTTACTGGGCAAAAGGTGCTGCTACTCGAATGATGTGGCTCCGACTGATTCCCCTTGTCTGTTGCAATATGGCCTCGCTTAAACTGGCTAATAGGGCTACTGCATTGTGTTGCTGCGATGCCCCCGATTGGCTAGTCTAAGCTGGCCATTTCCGATCACCTATCGGCAACATTGCAGCAACACAATACAGTAGCCCTATTGGCCAGTTTAAGCGAGACCATATTGCAACAGACGGAGGGATACACTTTGAAGATGCTTTAGGCAGAAATAGATGCCAAGAAATGCTTCAGTACCTACTTTGGTAATGCCCAGGTTTGCTTGTTCACCTTGGTTTCTCCTTTCTTCAAATAGCTAGCCCTTTCCTTGGAAGCATATTCAATTACTATAATTAACTGAGATGCACGCCTTGAGTTTGTCATCGTTACTTTCATTGTGAAAACGTGGTATACTATCACCCTGGTAAGCACTAGTTGGTGAGGAACCCAAATCGCACCGCTAGTGTCATTTTTGCGTTTTTATTCACCCGCATCCCTGGCACGGTACCGGGGATGGTACCAAGACTATCAACCCCCAACACGAAGACGCGGCTTGCCTTTAGCGTCGGGGATATTCAATATGCTCCGACCGTAGAAGAGAGCTTGTATCTTGATGCGCTGTAACAGTGCATTAAAGCATGCGTAGTAAACCGAATGCTTCTAAGCGATGGCCTAGAATCTGCGGGTTAATCTATTTTCTTACCTAAATAGGTAGTTTGTGGGTTGAACAGGGTATGGAAACTCATGACGTAATACTACGAGTGTACAAGACACACGCTCAGGTTTACATCATGCGATAATAAGTAGAAAACGCTATCTCGTTCTCGGTGCTCAAAAACAGGGCCTTACTCGGCCTATCTCCCCTGCGACCATGAAAAAAATGGTGTCTCATACTCCGGTAACCAACTAAGCTGTCCGATGCAGGGTCAAAGCACAGGCGCGAGACTGCAAGGGTTAATAAGAATACCTAGGTAGTGCGGTACAACAACCATGATATTAATGAGACTCGTCAATTGCTCAGTGCCTGATAATTATCTTTTTGATCACGAAATGGACCACGCTACTCACGACCAAAATAACTTCCTGGCTTTTCGAGCCTCGTGTGACCGCTGTCGTTACATGAAGTTGAAATGTCCCTCCCACGGCAATGAAACCCATGAGCCTTGTGATCGATGCTCAAAAGCAAAATTGAGTTGTACTTATAGCCGGCGCACTAATTTGAGAAGACGAACTACGGCCGGGCAAGACAATGGTGTGGATGCCCCAGACAGCCATGGCAGTCCAATGGTTGCGCCTGCTGTGGTACCGATAGAGGATCAAGGGCGGGGCAGAGCGACGAGAGCCTGAACTCTATTGGAGTACAAGTCCCGGAGGTCTCATGTGAATCTGTGGATGCCTTCTGTTACTCGGATGCCCTTGATGTGGTATCTGAGGACCTATTTTGGACTGATTGGGTCGTCCCGACGAACTCCTCAACCTCGCCCTCCCAGTGGCCGAACCACTCGCTAGCCTTTTCAGAATACCGAGCAAGTCTCTCGACCCAATGTACGCTCAGTCTTGCAAATTTGGCTGTCGAAGTCGGCGAGTGCTTGCAGATGCTTCGTGGGACATCCGGACGCAACAATTCATCGATGACTATCCTATCGGGCACATTCGCCATCTATCACAAGCATTTGTCGCCTTAGCACAGAACAGACCAAGTCTCTCCATAACTGAGTTTTCGATAAACTTGTTGCTCTTGAGCTGCTACGTGTCGCTCCGTAAACTCTACATCAATGCTTTCTCCAACATCAAAGGCCATCTCGCAGCTGGAAACGAAGACCCAGCACACATCTCCCATGACCCTAGGACCATGCGCTTGCGTGGTATGGATATGCTCAGCGAGCGCTGCATGCGCAGCTATACCGCCTTCAATATTACTCTGGACTTACTACATAACTGCGACGCCGCTCTAGACCTCTGTGCAGTCTGCCGACCTCCTGGACCGTCAAATTCATCAAGCCCTTCATCTTCAGCAATACAATATTCGCACCCTGTGACACCGAGTAACGAGTTAGGGGATCCCATGGAAAATTCCCTCTCCATCAGCACGTGCATCGCTTGTGCACTCCCGATCAGCTTTAGAAAGGACGCCATGCCGATTTTCAGTGCCATTGCAGATCAAGAGCACGCTTTACACGAGGTCATTTCATATCTTAGAGGAACACTGCGCCAACGGATGGGCTCCTGTGAAGGATTTATTGAACCCAAGCATTAGAACGAACGAATCCCGAATCCTATTTCCTCCTGTATACCCTTGGATATATTCATAAAAAAAATTTAAACGTATGTATGATACTCATACCATTCCAATATCTGGTGACTCTCTTTCGACCTACACAATAACGCATCGTACGCCAAACAACCAAACCCTTCTATGACGATCAAGAGCAAGATAATGTTTATCACAAGAGCAGAGGTGCGATTTGATGGCCCAAAATACAAACGTCTGTTGGGTGAATTCCTATCGACACCTTTCAGCCTACTTGAGCCATCTTGCCCTAGCTGCCTTGAGCTCAGATACAACACCAGCATTCTTGTCATCCGTGGCCCAAGCAACAACCCCATCTGGCCTGATCAACGCCACCTGGAGCCCTAATTTTTCCTCAGCGTCGCTATCAGTGTAGACGAAGCCCTCCAGTTCCTTCACAAACTTGGCAATTTCGTCATTTCGACTGAAGTCGACGACTACCCATGCCGCATTGTGCATCTTATCTCCCAACCTCGTGCCATCAACGAAGTCAAAGTCTGGCGCGCTTCTTCCTACAAGCCAGTGTTGACAGATTTCTCCCAGGTCAATACGAGGTGGAGCCAAACCAATTTACTAGCGAATAGCGTGGAGCCATCCTTTGTACCAATCATCTGTTTTGCTAGATTAAAAATTGCATCGCCATGCAAGCCTGGCATGATTGCCGACGTGTGCGCTCTAATCATCTCCAACACTTCTGTCGTGATCGGCCTTCTTTCCTTATCGTACGTATCCAACAACTCTGGTTGGGCCTGACCTTTGACCACTGCGGCAAGCTTCCATCCCAGATTCATCGCCTCTGCGATGCCCATATTCAGTCCTTGGCCCCCTAAAGGTGAGTGGATGTGTGCAGAATCCCCAGCCAACAAGATGCGCCCACGGCGAAACTCAGTGACTAATTTTGCACGATCAGTGAATGAGCCGCTAAGATTTAGTTTCTCGACCGCAAGCTCTTCCTGTCCGACTACACGTCTGAGAACGGATTCAAAGCCTTCCCGAGTAACATCAGGACGTTGCCTATGGTTGCTAATGCCGTCGCTAGACCCACCCTGGTCAAAATCTAGAACAAATGTCGTTGGAGGCCGAGATGCGTATGCACCCTTAGCCGTTCGATGAAAACCAGGTGGCATGAGCTCCTTAGAGCGCGCAGACAGGTCACAGTCCGCCATATAGCCGACCCAACTTGCTTCACTGCCCTCCATAACGAAGCCAGCATGGTGGCGTACAAAACTGCGGCCACCATCTGCCCCGATCAGATAATCAGCCACATACGCAGGCCCTTCAGTCGTGGTGGCGCCATTAGATGCAGCAGAGCGCGGTCCGGCCCAGATTTCGACATTCGACCCAGTGTCCTGGAAGCGAGAAACAGGGCAGTTGAGGCGAATTTCAACCCCCAAGTCTTTAGCACGTTGGTAGAGAACGCCCACTACCTGACCCTGTTTCACAGCGCCACCGAAAGCCGATGGCCCGGGCAAGATATTTTTCCAATGGCTCCAGTCAACTTCATTTGCATGGATGATGATACCGGCAAAATGACTTGCGACGGGGAAGTCGCCAGGGTTCCGTTGGGACTTTTGCTTGCGTTCCTCTTTGCCCCCAGCAAGCGTCGCTTCCCCTGGCAAAAGCTCGGTTGCGATGACTCGAGATAGCAGATCCCGGCGATAGAAGGATTCTGTAGAGGGATGGTTTAGGAGCCGAAAGCCTAGCGCACCATCACGCCATGGATCTGCCAAGGTGGCTTTTTCTTCAAGAACAAGGGTAGAGACACCTGCCAGAGCTAGCTCACAGGCGAGCATCAGGCCGACAGGACCGGCCCCGGCGATAATAACCGTGTATCTGGTAGCGTCGTGGTGTGTCATGGTGCTTGTTTTCTGCACAAATGTTGATATTTGGAATGATGAGTATTGTCTACTTGCAGCAAGTATCAACTCGGGGCGAAGGAAGCACTATCAAGCTCAAGGTCGACATGGGTCGAAGACGCAGGGTCCAATGAGCGCATGGTCATCTAGTTTCGAATAAATACGAGATCCTCCGAGCCAGTATGATATAAAATGACATTTTGTAAGGTGTTCCGAGTCTAGGAGGGATCATCTAAGACAATTGGGGGTTTTGTGATTCTTAAGGAAGGCGAGAAAATCCGACAAAGCCCGACGTACCACGATGCATTCCGTGGGTGGACCCACGACCACGTACTCCGCGGGGTGCGACCTATAGCGATCTATTTCTCAAGTACAATGTCCTCCGGACTAAGGGAACACCGAGAGCGCCCTAGCCGATGAAGTACAGCACTTTGGATGAAGCAAACATTTACATGCGTGTTCAGCGGTACGCCACCGAGGTTAAGTCTGTTATCAGCGTCGGGTTTGGTATGTATGAGGCACAAAAGACCGAATGTAAACGACTGCATTATGATTGAGTTGAAATAATACTATTGTGTACAATATCGGTCCTGAGTGGAAATCATGTTATCATGGAGATTACCGTTCTTGGGGGCGAATTATATTATCATAGCGATAACGGTTCTTGAGTATGATTCATGTTATCATAGAAAGCATCAGTCTTGAGTAAAATTCATATTATTAAAGATCATACCGATGACGAGTAGAGATCACACTATGATACATGGTCAATTTCGCGCACTATCATATGTGGCGTATTTACCAATGACAGCCATGTCTATCCCCTCGAATTCCTCTCTTATAACTTGAAAACATATTTCTCTCGCAGCTTGCCACCAAACTTGTAGAAAAGAAAGGCGAGCGGTAGGAAGGTGAGGGAGATGAATCCAAGAACACTATTGCCCCAACCCAAGCCCAACTTAGAGTACAAAGGCGGCGCAATAAGAGGTAAGAAAGCCCCAGAACCGTTGCGCACCAAGGTGATGGCCGCCATGGCCGAAGCAGATCCTTCGGCTCCGAAAATATCAATCATATAGAGCTGTCCTGAAGCGGTGACAAAGACGATGCCAATTCCAATGAATGCGGTTCCAATGATGGGCACGATCCAGTGTACTTGGTAGTGAGCAGACCAGCCATACCAAAACAGACTGACAGGTACAAACGGGCCCCCAACCATCATGATAATCATGCGATGTTCAGGTAGGACGTATTTCTTCGCAAGTGCGTTGCTGAACTTGGCAACGAGAAGGGTGCCAATGATACATCCCACACCCAAGCCCAGATACGAAAGACCTGCGGCGCCCGGGCCAAAGCCGTAGCTTTTCTCAAAGACTTGTGAGAAGGTGGCGAGGAGGAGAAACGTCAGTCCGAAGACGAAGGCAAGATAGAATCCCAGGAGAAGAACTATTGGCGAGAAGATTAGCATTCTCAGCGGTCGGGTAAAGGCACGCCCCATGACTTGGCCGACCGGTAGTTCGCTAGCGACGGCAGATCGTAGGTCTGGATTTCCGGTGGACTTGCGTAGGCGCGCAGCCTTTCGTGCAAGCAAGACGGTTTCCATTGACTCGCGCATCACAAGCAAGACAGCTGCAGTGACTACACCGGTCTATTGATAGATTTTATTAGCAACTTTCGCTCTAGCTGATATTCATCTTGGTGGAGGTGCCAACTTACCATCATCAGAACAATGTAAAAGATCCAACGCCAGTTCAACTCCTGAGCTACGAAGCCTCCAACAACAGGTCCCAAAACTGGCCCCAGTAAGGGAGCCAGAGCAAACACGGCGGATGCACCACCGCGATTGTCGCGATCGAAGAGGTCTGCAATGGTTCCTGCGCCACAGGTCAAGTATGATGTGTAACACACGCCGTCAAAGAAGCGGAAGACGAGGAACATGGCGATGTTGGTGCTGCGAGCAAGGCCAGCAGCGAAGGCGAGGAACAGTACACTGGTTATCCAGTATATTCTAACGCGACCATAGAGTTCAGAGAGAGGGGCGAAAAGGAGCGGCCCAGTAGCAGCACCAAGAGCAGGAATGGTCACTGTAAGGGTGATGAGAATGCTGCTGTGCACGTTGAACTCTCTGGCAAGTTGAGGTGCGGCCGGGGCAAACATGGTTGTCGCAAAATTGCTGTATAGGCAAAAGTGTCAGCCATCAAGCACACATACGAGAAGTGAAGTGTTGTGGTGATAGAATGCGTACGTGCACAGAATCGACAAGCCAACGAGGAAGACATTGGCCATCTTGAAGCCAGTACTCCAGTTGCGAGGGTTTTCAGGGTCATCTGGGCCATCCCAGTTCACCTTGTTGTCGACCTCTTCGATGCTGACATTGTTGATACTCATCTTGACTGATGCAGCTGTGGTAGGCCAGGTCACTGCCAGGGCATGCCCATTAAAGAAGAATAAGGTGTTGAAGTAAACGAGTGAAGGACACAAGTGATAGATTGTACTACTGGGCTGAGATGCTTATATAGCATTTATGCTAGTCTGAAACAGGGGTAGGGGTGCAGTCAACAATGCAAGTTTATTCTTCTCGTTGTGAAGCTATAGAGGTATATTAGAGATCAGGCGACTGCAAAAGAGATTGGGATTGGCTACGAACTGAAACTGACGTGTTTGGTGGTGAGCAATTTACAGAGGTTCGCAATTGTTCGCCCAAAGCAGAAATGGCAGGCATTTGTGCCAAGGTGTCTACTTGACGAGACGAAAAACAAACATGAGCAACCAGAGTGTGCATGTTTTATTGAAAGGCAATAGGAGCGTACTAGACATTAGAGTAGCTATGCACAAGCTAAGTTTCGACTGTAGACCGAAATTCGTGTATTTGGTTGTGAGTGTTGGGTGGTGTGTAGTTGGAATAAACTCGCAATTATTCGCTCAATTCAGCAATAGCAGGGTATGTGGCAAGACTTACGCAAGAGAACATGAGCAGTTCAAGTATTTGACTTTTATTGCAAGGCAATAGAAGTAAAATAGAGATTAGAGTAGCTTGAAAGTGGTAGGTATTCGCTGCAGGCTGAAATTAACGTATCTAGCGATGAGTGTTTGGGAGTGTGTGGTTGAAAAAAGCTCGCAATCTTTCGCTCGATCCGGGAATAATGTAGGTCTGTGTCTAGACTCGCTTAACAAGCCGAAAATAGAACTAGCTCGCCAGGATCCACAGCCTGGGGCGGATGAGGCAAAATTAAGCCTCGAGGCGCAAAGAATTGGCAACTGACTCATATTTGCACACTTTTTCCACCTCTCTCTTTTCTAGGTATCACACTTTCACTCACTTTCACTCACTTTCATTTACACTACAAAAAATCCATTCAATTCATCAACATCATTTTATTTCAATACAATTCTATGCCAAGACAAATTCCAGCACGGAACAGTCGTTGTACGTGTCCGGGAACGTACGGTTTAACTTGAAGCCTGCCTCAGCTGCTAGTTCGGCATGCATCTGCGCATTTCGCCGTTTCCCCCCTACCATCATAAATGATAAATCTTGCGCGATTGCGTACGTGTTGCGGTTAGCCTGAAGCAGCTCCTCGACAACGTTTACGCGTGTGTCAGGTGCAGCGACCGTGCGCAGCGTTTTCCAGCATCGGCGAACATCATCGTCGGCGAAATCGTTGAGAATTCGACGAAATTGATAGATCAAAGACCCTTGTGCTGGCGGTGGCACCGTGTCGAGCACGCTGCCTGCTACAAGACGAATCGATTTGATCTTGTCATCTAGGTTTGCCCTTGTCGCTTCGATTGTCGGGGCTCTGTCGAACACAGCGCATCGCTCAGCGCATAACCATGGGTGGTCCTGCAAGATGTCACGCAGTGCGTGTCCGTTGCTGCCACCAATGTCCACAAAGAGCGGTCTACCTTCCTTGCTCGTAGCGCCCGGCAGTTGCTTCACCCATGACAAGTCGTAAACCCCTGTCATCGGGAATACTTTTGATGTGCGCCCGACGAAGCTGTCAAATCTTTGCTAAGCTTTGCGTCGCCCGCTATAATTTCATAAGCGTTCTCATTTGGATACCCTGTTGCCAAGCCGAATGGTGTAACCTTGGAATTCATAGGAGAGCTGAAGCCGTGCAGGGCCAGATATGCGGGGAAGTGACTTATGGACCGGACGAAGAGATTATGCATGTGCGTCAGGAAACCTGCCCCGATCTGGTCTGACTTGTAGAGGCGAGACCGATCCGTGTGGGCGACGTGGTCAGTTTCTGGAGCCGCCAGAATGCCCAGCGTAGTGAGTAATGGAAGTGTTCGGTCGAGCAACTCCTTCTCCCCGCCGATTTTTTCCGCCAGGCTCGATGCTGAGATTTGACCTTCATCCGGAATGTGGTCGAAGACTTTCCAATCGATGAAGGCTTTCAGTACTCCTATCTCCATGACGGTGCACAGGTACCCGATATTTGGACCCACTGCGCTTTTCAACTGCAGATGCAGCGCTGTAGAATCCTCCCCATTGGTAGTCATTGTGCTGTCGTTGAAATGCAAGTAGTACCAAAGGGTAGTATAAACTCAACAGTGAGTTGAAAACTGGGATCTTATAATCAAATTGCGCAAACCCCAAGGACATTGTATTGCTTTTCTAGATAGCGAAGCATGTGTGTATGCAGCACATGTCAATGCGCGAAAATTATGCGATACTACAACCGAAGTCTTGCGGCGAGGCAAAGTGTAAACACCGAAAATTCCCTACGTCGGTGTTTTAGCGTACCCCACCGAAGAAATTTGACTTGGTACTCCGTAGGCTTCATGCCTCAGGCAAAACGAACATGTCATCTTGCTCCACTCATATATCGTTTTCCTCGAAGGAAACACAAAGATGCTGCTCAAAGTGAAAGGTAGTGTCTTCTTGTTTGTATTGGAGTCATTGAACACTGCAAGATCTTATAGTGATTGAGACAGAAAAAAAATCTGACACTGGAATATAGAGAACAGCTTTTGGTCTAGGCGTTTGTATATTGACTCCAGTTAAGAATACCCTACTAGTAGAGGGAATGATTACAGAATGTTTCATCGAACTCCAGAAACTTTAAAATTACATCATGTAAAGAAGATACTAGCATGTCATCTTAGGTTACAGATCATTTTTGAGGATGAACTCTTACGAAACATGCTCAATATATACAAGCATCACTAGAAAATTCACGTCGGCGCAAAGAAGGACCCAATTGCATACATTTGCCTTCTAGTAGGCATAGAACCGATAATTTTCATGACACATCTACCTTTTTTACTCTGGCATCTCGACCTGCCCGGCCATTCCAAAGCCTTGAAACGTGTCATCGGATCCAACCAAACCCCCTTTCACAGACACTACGAAAGCTGAGCTGCCTGTTCCGTCTGGCCCTGGCTTACTCGTAGGCATCTGCCACCAAGCCCTCTCATGACGCAGCTCAAAAGACCACTTCGCGTCAGATAAAAAGTCAATTCTATATCCGACATTCTTGTACCGGAATTTTGCTGGAATTCCCTCCCCATCAAAGAACTTGTCAACGACTAGGGCATGTCCGGCCAATGTATGGTCGTCTGATTTTTCGATCACTCTTTGCGGGCTGCAGATCAGTTTACCGTCGCGATACAGTCTTGCAGAGCCTGTAGCTTTGTAGTTGTTCTCAGGTCGACCAACTAGACGCATTACCTGCAAGACATAGGGCCCAACCTGGGCTCTCACAAAGAGCGAGTCAGTTATAGCCTTGGTCCACGGCATTGATTCCCAAGAACGCTCGATTCCTCCATATCCACCCTGTGCCTCAGAAATACGCATGTGTCTAGGCTCTGCGGAGGGCTCAGTAACAATCGCTACATCCAAAGTGGCGCCTGCCATTGCAACCGGCCTCATCCAGAACAGGTCAGAGCTCGCTTTAGCCTCATCTGCTGTTTTAGGGAGACACTGATAGCCCATCGACTTGTGCGTGAGTGTGCCCACAATATGCCCCGGTACGTTGAACGTGACCTTGGAGATAGAGAGATCTTCGTTCACCTCAAAACTAGCCGAAGGTCCCTTCTCCCCATCATCTGCTGTCCGCCAGACTCCAAACACACGCCCATGTCCCTCGCTCGACCCCTCTGACGTGACAGTCGACACAGGAAGCACTAAATTATGGCTCCAAAGCGTACCATCCTCCCAGCATGCATTGATAGCGACCCGAAATCCAGCCGGTGCCGCCATGCTGTCGCGCAAGAAAGACACGGTGAAGGCGTCACCGCCATTAGGTGCCAAGGCATCGAAGAGCCACACTTCAACAGCCGTTCGAGGGAATTTTTCGGCATATTTGGGAAATAGGTTGCCGCTGTTAGCGATGAATTCCGTTTCAGGGACTGGCCCCGCAACAATTGAGCTGCTGGCTATGAGCGACGAAGTCTGGGACGTTGGAGCCATGACGAATGAGGCGTGAAATGAGAGAAATACAATGTTTGCTTGAATAGCCAGAAGTTTTGTTTCTTTAGTCTCACATTGAGCTCATGTATATGCTGCGCTACCGGAGTAGGTCGGCATTTTGGGACTCCTTCTGCCATGTACTCTTGTGCGGAGATTTTCGGTGGGTTGTTACATCGTTGCTTATGTGCTTAAAGCAACGGGGAACTACAGGCCAAGGCAATTTGATCGCACAACACGTAGCATACTTTCACAATGGGATCTATCGCCATGGTCCAGACCGCGCTAGTTGGCGGGCCAGATGAGAGCATTGTTTTGTCACATTCTGCACCGCTTCCGCCGCAGGTAGTGGAAGACGGGATGCTGGCCGTGGAAGTGAAGGCAGTGGCGCTGAATCCTGTCGATACGAAGATGCTGGGGGGCTTTCACACAGTGGGCGCTATTTCGGGATGTGAATATGCTGGTGTTGTTACCGCCGTCGGCTCTGGAGTGACGGAGGACTGGAACATCAAGGTTGGTGATCGAGTCAGCGCTGCTATCATGGGCATGAACCCACTGCGGCCTAGCATCGGTGCTTTCGCTCAGTATTCCTCGTCCCCGGGACACTGCGCTCTGAAGCTTCCAGACGACTGGTCCTTTGCACTGGGCGCTGGAATTGGCAATGCGTGGTACACGGTACCATGGGCGCTTTTTCATGTTCTGGGTCTTCCTCCTGGACCAAAGCTCCAGCCTCTCAGCGACTGGATCGAGCCATCAACATCAAGCCCGGTCCTGGGATCCAAAGTCACACTCAACACCAGCAAGCCTCAAACTGTCTTGGTGAGCGGCGGCTCCAGCTCAACGGGGACCACCGCTATCCAAATTCTGAAGATGGCCGGGTTCCACGTCGTTGTCACATCATCGGAACGCAACATGGCTTTGGCCAAATCTTATGGTGCTGATGCCGCATTTGATTACTCATCCCCAAATTGCGCCAACGAAATTCGAGCGTACACAAACAACTCGTTGCGCTTCGCTATCGACTGCATCACCACGCGTGAGACAACACAGTTATGCTACAAAGCTTTGGGCAGGACGGGAGGACGCTACGTCTCGCTGGATCCATTCAGTGAGGCTATTGCCGCGACACGGAAAATAGTCGCTGCAGATTGGGTTCTAGGACCTGAGCTCAGGGGCGACGAGATCCTCTGGCCAGCACCGCATGGGAGACCTGCCAACCCATATGCTAAAGAATTCTGTGTCATGTGGAACAAGACTCTACAACAATTGCTCAACGAGGGCAAACTTCGCACTCATCCCCAGCTGGTGCGCGACACTGGGCTTGAAGGAACTATAGGTGGCTTGCAAGAGATTCGAACGAAGCAAGTTTCTGGACAAAAGCTTATTTTCACCTTGTGAGCGATAATATATTCATGATTGAGGCCTTTATCAATGAAAAATAATCATAGTTCAATTAAACCTTCCCTTTTCTTGCGTTGGCTGAAGCCGGTTGTTCTTTCTTCGTCCTCCCACAACAATCACAAGCTCATAGAGTTTCGTTTTGGAGAACCTGCCCAACACAGCAATTTTTCTTGCTTACATAGTACTGTGTTTAGCTCCCAGCGGTGATATCGGAGCTAGTCTGCTCACTGCAGATGTAGCGTCGTCAAGGGAGGACGCGGGCACAGCCTCTAGCTGATATGGAATATTTTGATAACGAGATCTGAGTCCTGGCAAATTGCGGTTTGGCACTCTCTTTCAAGGTTTTCTCTTTTGCGAAATATATGTAAAGCAGACGGCGCACTGCTACAGTTATTGGCTCACTTACTCTGACCTCGGGACAGTTTACTAGATCGCTCACTGAGCATCCTAATTTAGGTAAGTATTACGGACCACTAATTATACGTACCACTAATTATACGTACCACTAATTATACGTTCTTTGAAATGGAGCTAGGGGACCAAAATTGTTCATATAGGTACACATGTTGTACCCTCAAAAAAATCAAGTTTTGCAAAAATTTAAGCATTTCATAAACTGTGATTGAAGCGTGACGACAGGAGGGTTCACGAAACTCACGTTGATGAAATTGAATTCTTACTTCTATCTAAGGTAATTTACAGTTCACAACTAAACTATATTTCTTATTTCCCACGAAGCTAATATACCTACAATAACTCCTGTAAACGATATTATGAACAAGTGAAAACTGTCACCCGCCATCCTACTCACAACCTTCTTTGACCAGTGCATCGCAATTTTGAAGAAAAAAATGCACTCATAACGCAATAAATAGGAGAATTCTTTTTGTGTTGTATTTCATCGTGCGGAGTACATATTTTGACTTTCTATCAAAAAGAGAATGAATAGGCGATTGCTACTGATAAATTGTCAGAAGACTTTACTAAAAAGTCTCTGATTTATAGAAATTTAATTAAACGAATGGGTAGAAAATGCAGAGGATTAAAGAGCATTGAGGATTAAATGCTAGCTGGGTCTGAAGGTTGAAATGAGGACGCAATGTAAATGTATGATCAAGGATCAGTCAAAGTAGAGATGCTCCTTAGCCTGCGGACTAATCTACTCACAACCTGATATTTGAATATGGAGACATTATTATATACATATGAGCAACTTACAGCATGCCGGCAATCTTCGGTGCACTAAATAGCTCCGAGTTACGCAGATATTGCGCCGTAGTAACACCATGATACGATAGTGACTAAGCCCCGAACTTTTCCAGTAGTTGCTCTTTCAACGACAATCATGGAGAGGCAATAATATTTGAACTCGAGAATGCAACGACGTACCTAAACTAAATTTTACTCAACATATTTCGGCATTATACTGATTCAACATGCCCGCTGCCAACAAAGCACAACAACAAGAGGAGCCAATTGCTATCATTGGCCTGGCATGCCGTTTCCCGGGGGGTGCAAACACTCCATTAAAACTTAAGGACTTGATAGAGACGCCATACGATCTTTCTAAAACCGTACCGGCGGACCGGTTTGATACGACGAGTTTCTTCCACGCGCAATCATCCCATCATGGAACGACCAATTCCAACAAGGCATACTTCCTTGACGATGAAGTTCGCCACTTCGACACTGCTTTCTTCAATATCCAGGCCTCTGAGGCTGACGCTATTGACCCCCAACAGCGTCTGTTGATGGAAGTCGTCTACGAATCACTGTACGACTTGCACTATTTGTATTTGTGTCTTCCTTGAACAAAACTAATTGCTACTGCAGGTGCAATGCCGGTCAACGAGTTGAAGACTTGAAAGGCTCAAACACTGGTGTTTATGTCGGCATGATGTGCGACGACTGGGCTCAGTTAGCAAGCCGCGACTGGGATGTGACTCCTACCTACGCTGCAACGGGGACCAGCCGCGCCATAGTTTCGAATCGCGTGTCTTACTTTTTCGACTGGCATGGACCAAGCATGACCATTGATACGGCTTGCTCTTCGTCCCTGGTTGCCGTCCATCAAGCTATGGCAACGCTGCGCAACGGCGAAAGCCCAATAGCGGTAGTGGCAGGCACAAACCTTATTCTCTCTCCTGGTAAATTGGGCTCAACCTTTTCCCAAACTCCTTGCCCAATAATTCCAGTACTAACAAATATACAGGGATGTGGATCGCAGAGAGCAATCTAGGCATGTTGTCACCCACGGGCACTAGCAAGATGTGGGATGCCGCGGCAGATGGCTATGCCCGTGGTGAAGGCATTGCTGCAATCATCATGAAACCATTAAGTGCTGCCTTAAGAGACGGCGATAACATAGAATGCATTGTGCGCGCTACGGGTGTCAACCAGGATGGACGAACGGCCGGACTCACGGTTCCCAGCAATCTAGCCCAGTCACAATTGATTAGGGATACATACGCTCGCGCTGGTATGGACATTAATGATACCAAAGACCGACCGCAATTTTTCCATGCACACGGGACTGGAACACCTGCTGGTGATCCTCAAGAAGCCCAAGCCATTTCCCGCGCCTTCTTTCAAGATGATAAGCCCTCCGCAAATCCTCTATATGTGGGCTCCATCAAAACCGTAATTGGGTAAGTCATGAAATACCTAGTCATTTTTGACATAGCTAATATGAAATGTTTCTCTTTAGACATACCGAGGGTACAGCCGGCCTTGCAAGTCTCGTGAGTACTGCATTGGCTATGAAACACGGGTTTATTCCTCCGAATCTACACTACAATACCATAAGCCCTAGGGTTGCAC
The DNA here is from genome assembly GCA_021365335.1 of Phaeosphaeriaceae sp. PMI808. Lineage (NCBI taxonomy): Eukaryota > Fungi > Ascomycota > Dothideomycetes > Pleosporales > Phaeosphaeriaceae > Phaeosphaeriaceae sp. PMI808. The sequence continues at coordinate 23,526 of JAJTIZ010000019.1, read as the reverse complement.
CCTACTGCACGCATCTTTGTGTGCCAACTAAGACTATCCCATGGCCGAAAACTGCTCCCGGAGAGCCTCGGCGTGCAAGCATCAACAGTTTTGGTGCGTGCTATAGCAAAACTCCGTCATGACTGATCATTGCTGACTATGTTATCAAGGTTTTGGTGGCACGAATGCTCACGCCATTATCGAATCCTACAACCCACCTGGGTCTGTGGAGACAGAACCTACTATACAGGCTGTGTTCAGTCCAATCACTTTTTCCGCAGCTTCTCCATCAGCCCTGCGCCAGTCAATGTTAGATGTCCAAACCTACCTTATGGACCACCAAGATACTACCGATATGCGAAGTTTGGTTCACACCCTACATTCACGTCGATCAACGCTCGCATATAGGAAAGCTATTGTCTGTGAGAAGATTGAAGACGTGGTTGCCATCATTGAAACACTGCTTGACGGTGAAGGGGATGCCGGTTTCAGCACGCGTTATACCGAGATTACAGCACCTCGAATCTTGGGCGTTTTTACTGGTCAAGGTGCACAGTGGCCACAAATGGGTGCCGCACTGATTCAACATTCACCTTTCGTGGTCGCTCGCTTAGCAGAGTTGGATGCAGCATTGTCATCTCTTCCGGCAACGGACCGACCAAACTGGACATTAAAAGAGCAGCTCACAGCATCAAAGGACAAATCGAGGCTCTCGGAAGCGGCTCTTGCTCAACCTCTCTGCACAGCCGTTCAAATAGTTCTTGTTGATCTGGCCAAAGCGGCAGGCATTCAATTTCACGCAGTGGTAGGTCACTCTTCCGGAGAAATTGGTGCAGCATATGCAGCAGGATTCCTCAGCAGCAGCGACGCAATACGCGTAGCATACTATCGTGGATTGTATGCTAAGCACGCTCAATCTCCATCGGGAGCTAAAGGCGCCATGATGGCTGTTGGGACGACATATGAAGATGCCGTTGAGTTTTGCTCCTTGGACGAATTCGAAGGTCGCATTCAGGTGGCTGCACAGAACTCTCCCACTAGTATCACACTGTCTGGGGATGAAGATGTTGTTGACGAAGCACTTGCTATTCTACAGGATGAAGGCAAGTTTGCGCGTAAATTGCTGGTTGATACAGCATACCACTCTCGTCACATGCTTGCCTGCGCTGCCCAGTACCGCGATGCTTTGGAAAAATGTGACATTCGCACCCAGCCTAGCAATGGTGCCATGTGGCTATCAAGTGTATTGAACGGGAAGTCTATGACTGAGTCTATTCTTCAGGACCTAGGACCAGATTACTGGGTTGACAACATGACAAACCCTGTGCAGTTTGCTCCAGCTGTCGCCGCAGCTGCCGAGAGCTATGGGCCCTTTGACCTTGCCATCGAACTAGGTCCGCACCCAGCACTCAAAGCTCCATGTCTCGACAGCATCAAGTTGAAGACTGGTCAAGAGCCTCCATACACTGGCCTATTGAGCCGCGCTAGGAATGATGTATCCGAGCTCGCTAGAAGTCTAGGTTTCATTTGGACACATTTAGGGCCTAAATCGGTAGCCTTTGACCGCTTGGACTGTGTGATGGCTGGGTCCTCCTATCTCCCAAAACCACTACCGAATCTTCCTGCTTATCCTTTCGATCACACTCGCTCATATGGTCAGCTGTCTCGCTACTCTGGTGGGCATCTTGTTCCTCTCGACGCTCCAAATCCGCTGCTCGGACGCAGACTTGTCGAATCCGAGACAACCGACCAAGTATCCTGGCGCAATATCCTTTCTTCAAGCGAGAACAGCTGGTTACAAGGTCACGGGCTACAGGGACAGACTGTTTTTCCGGCTATGGGCTATGTGGCCATGGCGGCTGAGGCAATCGTAGCCATTGCTGGCCCCGATCGTCCTCTCGGTATCATCGGCCTGCGAGATGTTGTTATTGGCCGAGCGCTCGCCTTTGAAAATGACCGAAGCAAGATGGAAACTAGGGTAGTGGTGACGATTGATCGCCTCACCAGTGAAGAATTCCAAGGTAGCTTGGTTTGCTACTCAGGACTGCCGCAAAGTAGCACGGCACCATTTGCTCGAAACTTCAGCGCGGACATCTCTGCCACCTTCCATGAGCCTCGGTCAGACACATTACCAGCAACCCGTGTGGACGAGGTGAATCTTCGAGAAACCGACACGGAACGTTTCTATGACCAATTTGCTAAACTAGGTTACAACTATAGCACTCCCTTCACCGGTGTTACCAGTATTAAACGAAGAAGTGAATACGCTACTGGTAGTATCGAAGATATTTCAGGCGAAGCCTGGGAAGATCAGCTCCTCGTACATCCCGGATGGCTAGACTCTGCACTTCAAACGGCCTTTGCTGCCTATTCATACCCTCACGATAACCGCATGTGGAATCTCCACGTCCCAACTGCAATTCGCTCCATAATTATCAATCCGTATTTCACAGCTCGCGGTGCCGGTGGAAAACCAAAGAAATTCCAGTATCAAACTGTTGCCGTAAAGTCTCCTACAGCCCCTGTGGTTGCTGATATCGATGTATTTGCCGGCGACCGGTTTGACGAGCCATTTGTCCAAATTGAGTCTGTTGAAGTCAAGCCTTTTGCTAGGAGCACAGCAGCGGACGATGTCACGCTGTTCACAGGTTTCGACTACCGCCTTGCCTCTCCCAATGGCCTAGCTGTCGTAGCTGGCGAGAACTTCTACGATGCGGAGCGACTCGAGATGCTACAGATACTCGAGCGTGTGGGCTACTTCTACATCCGTCAAATGCACGAGAACTTGACCCCGTTGGAGAAGGCGAACGCTTTGCCTCATTACAAATTTTTCTTGGAATACGCCGAGCGACTGGTGGCCGACGTACCCAAGGGATTGCTACCCAATGTGCCACCAGAAGCATCCAAAGATACTCGGCCTTACATTCAGTCATTAATAGCCCAGTGTCAAGGATCTACTGATGTTCGGTTAATCGAAGCTGCCGGTGAGAATATTGTGAGCGAAATTCGACAGTCGGGCAGCATTCTACAATATCTCCTTGAAGACAACCTGTTAGACGAATTCTATGAGGAGTCTACAGCTCTGACATACCTCAACGTATTGATAGGCCGTATTGTCGCCCAAATCGCCCATCGCCACCCTGGACTGCGTCTATTTGAGGTTGGGGCCGGAACAGGAGGAGCCACAAGCCAAATTCTTCCGGCACTCGAGAATTCCTTCTCATCATATACCTATACTGATATCTCTGCGGGATTCTTTAACCGTGTTCAAGATCGATTCCGAAACTATACAAGTCGCATGAAGTTTGCGGTCTTCGACGTGGAGAAGTCTCCAGCCGAGCAGGGATTCGAGGAAGGTTCGTACGATATTGTTGTCGCATCCAACGTGCTGCACGCCACGGGCCGTTTGGATGACACGATTTCCAATGTTCGCCGCTTACTGCGCCCTGGCGGGTATCTTGTGGCGCTGGAGGTGATTACCAATTTTTCTCTCGCCATCCATGCCGTGTTCGGTGCACTTCCTGGGTGGTGGGCAGGCTCAGAGGTAGACAGCTGGCGGCGTGACGGACCAGCCATGACGGTAGAGCAGTGGACCACTTTGACGCGCAGACATGGCTTCAGCGGGGTTGACACGCACACGCCCGTGTCGAGTCCGTTGCAGGCCTTTACCGTTCTCGTCTGTCAGGCTGTTGATCCTATCGTCTCTGGATTACGAGATCCTCTTACTGCCAACCCACCAGCGTCGTCGGAAAACCTTGTTGTGATTGGTGGCGTTAGGCCCGCAGTTTTGGAACTTGTGGAGGAAGTGATAAACCTCGCTCAGCCCCATTTTGCAAATATCACCCACCTCCCGTCTATTGAGGAACTTAGCAAGTGTGGCTTGGCCCAAAGATCCTCGGTTCTTTGTCTCACAGAGCTCGATGAGCAGTTACTAGAACGTCGAAACGCCTCCAAATTTGATGCGCTGAAACTTTTGTGGCAGAACGGACGCAACGTGTTATGGGTGACACGGAGTGCAAGAGCAGGAAACCCGCACTCTGCCATGATGCTGGGACTATGCCGCTCGGCACGCTACGAATACCCTCATTTGAACCTGCAACTCCTCGACTTTGATGTCATGCCGTCGGCCAAGTCTACTATAGAGGCTCTTCTCCACCTTGAACTCGCGGCGCAGCTGAAGGAAGAAGGCCACAAGGACTCACTCTGGACCTTCGAGCCAGAGCTACATATCGTCGATGGTGAAAAGTTCATTCCTCGCTTGTATCCCAATAAATCAGCAAACGAAAGATACAATAGCTCGCGGCGATTAGTGCTGCACAATGTCAATCCTGACGAAACTACAATTGAGTTAGCCGCCAATGTAGATGAGAACACATTGAACGTCCAGATTATGCCGCCATTGAAGCCTCGCATCACGGCTGCCAGTCCAACAATGTCTCTCAAGATTCAGTACTCCATCCTTCAAGCTATCAATATCTCTGGGGGGCTCTTCCATCTGTGCGCTGCGAGGAATGTTAAGACAGGCGAGAGTGTTATTGCGTTGACCGACAAAGAAGTTACCTCAACCATGGATATACCCTCATCGTGGGTTCAGGTCATGTCAGCGGCACCTGACAGTTCAGTCATAGGCGCTCTGGCGCTCCATATGGTCACACAGAGCATCATCTCCAGTAATGCCACTGAAGAAGGTACCATCCTCATCCACAATACGAGCGAGATGCTTCGCAAATCGATCAGCAAAGAAGCGGTGGCTCGTGGACTCCAGATCACATTTACCACGAGCAAGAAATCGCCAGAAAAGTCGGGCCGAGATGGATTCGAGGTGTACATGCACGAAAGCCTCCCACGCCGCTTGATTGAGAAACTGATCCCACATGACGTAGTGGTATTCTTGGACATGTCCACAGTCGAAAATCCCTTGAGCAGCTTACTACGGGAGTCACTGCCTAGAAGAACCGTGACGTATACCGCATCAGATTTTATTGGAGCTCAGACTGACTCCTCACGATTGACGGATGATGTTAATCTGCAGCAAATTTTGAAACTATCATACAAGGCAGCGGCACGTCCTTCCTCTCGTATATCCGGCCAAGAGAGTCTTCCCGCTATTTTATTGTCAGATGTTGGAACCTCCATCAAAGTCGATACGACACTGACCATTGTTGACTGGAAGAGTACGACACATGTAAAAGCAGCGGTGCAGCCCATCGATACTGGGGTTATTTTCCGTGACAATGGGACCTACTGGTTACTAGGAATGACAGGTGACTTAGGAATATCCTTGTGCCATTGGATGGTCCGTCACGGCGCTCGACACGTGGTTCTGAGTAGTCGAAACCCCAAGGTTCATCCAAGGAGTTTCGAGTCGCTCGAAGCCTTTGGAGCCAATATTCGAATCGTGAGCGTTGACGTCAGTAATCGCAAGTCTTTGCAGGAGTGCCACAACAAGCTTCAGGCAGATATGCCGCCTATCATCGGTGTAGCCAACGGCGCAATGGTTCTTGAAGATAACTTGTTTGACGAAGTACAATATGAGTCGTTTGACAGGGTCATGCTGCCAAAGGTTGAGGGAAGTGCATTCTTGGATCAGCTCTTCTACTCAACACCCTTGGACTTCTTTATTCTCTTCACATCAGTCGCTAATGTGGCTGGTACCAGTGGTCAGTCAACATACGTCATGGCCAATTCTTTTATGTCAGCCCTCGCCAAACAGAGGAGAGACATCCGTGGCGTAGCCGGGTCTGACATTGCTATCGGCTCGGTCCAAGGTTTAGGCTATGTTATGCGGGAGAAAAATTTCGATTCGGACTATTTTGTTCGACGAGGATATCGCAACCTTTCTGAGCAAGATGTTCAACAACTTTTTGCAGAGGCGATTCTGGCCGGAAAACCTGGACAGCAAGGGAGCCCACAGGTTGTGGCCGGTATCCAGCCGTTCCGTGAAGCCCACGCCCAGCTTACAACCAATGCACAATTCCAGCACATGCGTCTGCGAGATGACAACCTGAACGATGGCGGTCCAGGGGATAGTAGAGGTGGTGCAGCGAACGCTAGGACTCGCCTTGCATCCGTCAAGTCACTAGCGGAAGCTTCAGATGTCGTGCAGGATGCGTTCCTTGCTCGACTGAGATCAATATTGCTGATGCCTGAGACTGAAGTGATTGACCCACTGACGTCTTTGGTGGAGCTAGGAGCTGATTCCATCATGGCGGTCGACATTCGGGCTTGGTTTATCAAGGAGTTGGACATTGACATCCCGGTACTCAAGATTCTCGGGCCAGGCGAGACGGTCGCAGGTTTAGTGGCCGAGTCTGTCGCCAAATTGTCACTAGACTTTGATTCGAATGGACAAGGAGACGAACAAGGAGATATTAGCGTCCATCTCCAGCCAATCTCCGATACAAAAGCGAATGCTGAGCTCCTTCTACAAAGCTCCTCAACGTCAGAGTCAGGCAGGATAGGATCAGCTGATAGAAGTTTCACCAGTTCGCCCACGTTGAGTACGCCTCTGGAGACGCCTCCGGAGCTCGAAGAGCGAGAACTCGAGGAACAGCGGAAGAGAGGAGAATGGAAATCTCGTTGTACGGCCATTGTCCACTCATCATCGGAGCGAATTGAGCTAATGACTGTCGGCCAGAAACGATTTTGGTTCCTTAGCCAATACTTCCAAGACCCTACAACATTCAACATCACGTACTTTGCCAAAATACAAGGACAAATCCGCGTCCACGATCTCGCTGGAGCAGTTGAGATTGCCGCCCAGAGGCACGAATCGCTCCGTACTCGCTTTTTCTGGTCCAATGACACAGCTATGACACCAATGCAAGGCATTCTATCCAAACCGCTAGTTCAGTTGGAAATTTCCACCATCCACCACGCCACACAAGCTCATCAGGCGTTCGAAGATATGCAGAACCACAAATGGGACTTGAACGACTGGTTGCCACTTCGTGTGCAAATTCTTTCGTTGTCGCCTACAGAACATTTCTGGATCATCGGAACTCACCATATCTCGATGGACGCAGTCAGCTTCAGTGTGCTCATGTTAGACATAAACAAAGCCTACTCTAACCCAAGCAAACCTCTGCCGCCGTTAGCCGAAGAATCTCAACTCCGCGATTTAGGTGCCAAACAGCGTCGTGCAGTGAAGAGCGGCAAGCTGCGCCCTGCATTAGATTATTATCGGAAGGCACTCTCAGCTACCGACTTCACCAAACCTATTGAGCTGTTCTCGTTTGCCAAGACACAAGTCAGATCTCCACTCTCGGAATATGCGACACATGTCGCCAAAGTTCATCTAGATGCATCCACAACAACGAAGCTCAAGCAGCTCGCACGTCAGCAACGAGCGACAAGCTTTCACACATATCTTGCCGCCCTCCAAGCCCTAGTCTTTCGTTTACTTGACGAAGAATCAACCGACAACATTGTGATTGGACTTTCGGATGCTAACCGTTTGGAAAAGTCATCGATGGAGAGCATTGGAAATTTGATGAATCTTCTTCCTATCAGCTTTACACGCTCTCAGGACCAAACATTTGCGCAAGCAGTGCAGGAGGCGAGGGATCGTGCTTATGCCGCTATAAAATATTCTGCTCTGCCATTCGACGTGCTTCTCGACGAGCTGAGCGTCCCTCGATCAGCCGCGTGGAGCCCCGTATTTCAAATATACATGGACTATCGCCTTGTGGTGAAAGAGCAAGCAGAAAAGAATTGGATCAATTGCAAGATTGAAGAAGAGACCTGGCGAACAGCTCGACATGGCTACGATGTCCTTGTTGAGGTTATGGACAGTCCGGACGGTGCTACGATTGCGGTACATGTCCAACAGGAGTTGTATTCTGAGAAGGGGGCCGAACTGCTTGCCAGAAGCTACGCAAACGTTCTGCAGCAGGTCGCAGACGCTGGTCCTGACCTTAACACAGGTCGCTTGGAAAAATGGAACCCAGAGGATGTTCAAACTGCCCTGGCTGTTGGAAAAGGTGATAAAGAACCCAACCTTGACTTGGTGACATGTAGCTAATTGAACCCCATTCAGGTCGTCCAATGGCACTAGAATGGCCTCCTATAATCACTGGTAAAGTGGACGAGATCATCATCAGCAACGCCAACGATATCGCACTGAAAGATGCACACGGACAGCAGTCACTCACGTACCGAGCTATGGATCAGCGAATTGAGGCAATCGCAGCGGCTATTGAAAACAACTTGCCTAGTTCCGATGGCAAACAAGCCGTTGTGGGCGTTTTCCAGCTACCTTCCATGGATGTCATCTGCTCACTTCTCGCCATCTTGCGCCTTGGTGCCATCTACGTGCCACTCGATCTTAAAAGTGGCACTGCTCGCCTGCAGTCAATGGTCCGAGCAGCCCAGCCTATTCTACTCTTAACAGACCAATTCACAAGTAAAAGAGTTACAGAGATCGATGAGACTGGTAAAATTGCGACCGTCAATATGTCAACGGACGTACAAATCGCCTCGGCAGATGCAAGACCAGCAAGGACTCCTCCGCGCCCAGACTCCACGGCATACATAGTATTTACCAGCGGATCTACAGGCGAGCCCAAAGGTATTGTCGTTCAGCATTCAGGGCTGCGAGCTTATATGGAAGGACTGCATCGCACCTGGGATATGCGCAGCAAAGCTAGCGTCGTTCTCCAACAGTCGCCACTGAGTTTTGATCACTCTTTAATCCAGACCTTTGCGGCACTCTGCACAGGTGGAACCTTGGTTGTTGCGCCCGCAGAAAGCCGTGGAGATCCAAATGAGATAACAAATCTGATGGTCGAGCACCGAGTGACCTACACTCATGCCACGCCTTCTGAATACGATATGTGGTTCCGCTTCGCTGGCGATACGCTACGCCAATGTAAGACGTGGAAGGCGGCCTGGTATAGCGGCGAGTCTGCATCATCTTCACTTCTCGACGATTTCCGGGGTATTCTCGATAGAATTCCTGACCTTCGCCTATTCAACTGCTATGGTGCGACGGAAACATCTTGTGCTGGCGTTGAAGGCGAAGCCCACATACGCGATCCCAAAGTTCAAGTTCCAATTCCTAGCCCCCCATTACCCAACTATGGATGCTACATCGTAGATGAGGATTTCAAGCCGCAGCCTGTCGGGGTTCCCGGTGAAATTGTTTTTGCCGGCTTGGGAGTTGGAGGGAACGTTTATCTCAATAGGCCAGACCTCACAGAAAGAGCGTTTGTCAAAGATCATCTTAGCGGACCACTTCAAAATGGATGGAATAGAATATACCGTACGGGCGATCTAGGGCGACTTGACGAACATGGAAATGTCATAGTTCATGGCAGATTAGCTGGTGACACACAAGTTAAACTGCGAGGTTTCAGGATCGAGCTTACGGAAATCGAACGTGTCATGATGCAAGAAGCAGCTGGAGTGCTTAGGAATGCCGTCGTAACACTTCGTCGAGATGAAGAGCACGGTCAATTCCTAGTGGCGCATATTCTTCTCGGAGGCACTAGCCACATTTCGGACATGACGCCTACTGAGCATATCGACATCCTCATGGTAAAGTTACGCCTCCGGCTACCTTCTTACATGTGTCCGACAACAATTATTGCGGTCGATAGCTTGCCACTTAACCCTCATGGGAAGTTGGATCGCAAGAAAGTGCAAGAAATACCACTTTCACATGTAGGCTCTTCGCCAGCTCTGCATCTAGGCGATCTGACCCCGACTGAGCAACGTCTTTTTCAGTTGTGGAAATCACTACTACCTGCATCGGGATTCACAACGGAAGTGCACGGTGGCACAGACTTCTTCCACTCTGGCGGTAACTCACTGCTGCTCGTGAAGCTTCAGGCGCTAATAAGAAAGGAGTTCAACGACGCACCTCGGCTGAACCTGCTAATGAGTTCACCCGAACTGGGTCCCATGGCGTCGCTCCTGGATGCTAGCGTGGACGGTGTCGACTGGGACGCAGAGCTTAATGTGGAGCTTGGGAATGTCCCCAAGCTGCCAATCATGAGACCAAGGGATGGCAATGAAAAATTGGTGATCTTGCTAACTGGAAGCACTGGATCCTTGGGTCAACGCATACTTCAGCAACTCGTGTCCGACCCTCAAGTCAAGAAGATTATCTGTCTAGTGCGTGCAGTCGAAGGGCGCGATTTACAGAATCTATTCCCATTCAAAAGCGACAAGATTCACGCCATCGAAACTGAGCTACCGTCTCTGCCACCAGATGATATTCTGTCCGAGGCGGACTGCATCTTGCATTGCGCGGCGGACCGAAACTTTTGGGATGGCTACAAAGCTCTTCGACCTGTCAACGTTGACACTGCAAAGGCGCTAGCCCATGCTAGCGTTCGTACCGGTGCGGCCTTGCATGTACTTAGCTCAGGTGCAGTAGCAGAATATGAAGACGACGATGAGATTTCGTCGTCTCGGCCTTCTTCTAAGGCTGGATATATCTCAACGAAATGGGTCACAGAAAAATACCTCAAACGCATCGCGCGCCAAATTGCGGTTCCCATCACGGCTCACCGACCAACCCAAACTCGCTTCAGCGAGAAACAGAACGATAGCCAATGCGAGGCCGCTGTGGCACGAGACATGGTCTTGATCTCGGAACGGCTGGGCTATCGACCAGACTTTAGTAACTTGAGCGGCACAATCGATCTTACACCCTTAGGGGAAGTTGCCGCTGCCATAGCACTGTCGATCACCTCACGGAACAGCTCGAACACAGGCGCCATGACCGTGATAGATCACCCAGGCTCGGCGCGAGTTTCCATTGGCAATCTGGCTTCGCACACCAATGCGCTCCTGCAGCGTGACGAAAATCGATCTGTAGCAGATCTGCCAGCAAAATCCATTTTATCGTGGGTTGGAGAAGCGAAGCGTACCGGCCTATTCGAGTGGTTCTTTACGGCACAGGAGGTAATAATGCAAGACCAAGATGGAAATTCAGTAGTTACAAAGCGTTGAGTAGTATAGGATTTTGTTTTATTCATGTGGTTATTAAACTTAATGTAGCAAACAATACAATAAATCTTTGTGTGTTAGAATTATTTCCTGGAAAGTTTATCAGCTGAGTCCTGGGCCAACTTTAGCCCCACTATATTGGAATGCTTATTGGTATGGTTTCAAGTACAACAGCGCCGGGCGAGCCCAGGGTTCTAGTGCAGCCCCGTCCTCTGCATGTGTAGTCGTAGATGATGGATGGATGGGCGCGCAACGCTGGGTGTTCACACCACACTCGGCGCCACTATTTCAACTGTGCGTCATGTCCAAGACATGCTTTGCGCCGGATTTAAGAGCCTTAACGATTTAATCGTGGTAGGTAGCAAATACGGGCTTCTGCTACTCAAGTTGACTATGGCCGCAGCCAGCCCTCGTGTCGTAGGTATGGTTTTTTCTAAAGAGAACAATGCAGGCAGCTTCAACCGGTATCTGATGCTTCGGCCTGGGGACTCTCAGTTGCTGTGTCACGAGCAACATCTAGTACAGGTGTGCTATAACCATCGCGCATTGAATCAGATGGGTGGAGCTGGCATATCTGGGCCTAGCAGAATTAAGTGTAAGATAACTGATAACTTGAAAAGCGCTCAGTATATTGGTGATATCAAGACACTCGATGTTAACCACTACCTAGCCCTGTATCGTGACCGGGCGCCAACAAATCTCTTTTGTGCTTCACCATCTGGGCAGCGTCCATTTTTACAACTCGTACTACCCTTTCCTTTCCCACACTCTCTAGTCTTCCACATTAACTTTATCTGTATGATTTGCACGATTTGAACGATTCACACTTTACATGCACCTCTAATTCACGGCCAGCGATCAGCTACGCTACAATATTGGCCAATGCCAGCTACTTCCAATGAACGCAGCTAGGATCCATTTCTAGACGAAGACAATGCTGTCGACACAGAGATTTTGTTATTGATCAGGCAAATGCAGATTGAATTCTAGTGGTAGCACTGAGATTTCTCAGTTGGCTTACTACGCCACGTCGTTTTTCTACACTGAGAGATAAATAACACCAACCAATTATCCAAATCCAAATCCGAATTCTAATGCATGACGTGGACCAATGCGCCGCCCCTGCTACCCAGGTGTTACCATGTCAGACGGGCTATTCCACCCACACCGTCAACCTAATATCACCTCGCATCCCCGCTCACTGATAAATGATCCAGGTTTAGTACTATCCGACGTCGACTATTATAAAACGCTATCGGACTCTAATTGATTTCTGTCGCTCATATCTTCTTTTACATAAGCTTGGACATAGATGATGATACCACAAGAGGGTGACCAGGAGCCCTTGGCGCCAGGATACTGTGTCGCATCCAGCTTTGAGTGCAGTATTAGACCTTCGCGACAGCAATCCACCACGTCTGATTCCAATCACATCCATGAAGGTATCTTTAGTTTAAGCGCTCCCTTGGAAACTCGGACGAGCTTTCAAATCATGCTTGAGATACTTCGCTCATCAGGCTTGCCAAAATTGGTTACCATCAATCGACAGCATCAACTTGGGCAAGGGGCACAATTCGCAGTTTACCAGGAAACAGTTGAATTTCACAAATTCGGGTTACTTTCGTATGAAAATCGGGCAGTCAGGCAGGCCAAATTTGAAAACAGTCTGCACACACAATTCACTTTGCAGAACCGCGAAGCACGAGCACACCTGAGCGCAGTCTGCCTTGAGATTCTAGCACTGCCGCATTCTGAGATTAGGGGGCATCCAAATGTCGTAAAGTTGCTCGGCTGGGGAACTGAACAGGGCTTCTTTTCACCTCACCCTTGTTGTGGAACTTGCGACGTGCGAAAATTAATCATCTGTCATCGAAGTTTGAACAGCGTCTCAAGCTTTGCGTCGACATCTCTGCTGGACTCCACCAGCTACACTCCTGTGGGCTGATTCATGGCGACTTGAAGCCCCAGAACGTGCTTATTTTTGAGGGCGGTCGCTGGCCTGTAGCAAAGCTTGCCGATTTCGGGTTATCCACTAATGATAGCAGTGTAGAAGGAGTCTATGTTCACATTGGCGGCACACCAGGATGGCAAGCGCCAGAAATCGAAAAGGGCAATCGAGTAGATTCAACCCTGGTCAAGCTCTCTAATATCTACGCTTACGGTCTAGTCGCTTGGAGTACTTTCCTCTATAGTGGGGAGACTCCGCCATAATTCAAAGCCACCACAAGAAAACAGCTTGCTCAGGATGATATGAAAAAAGACTGGGGAGGACTGATAATAGAAAACCGGTTAGAGTTATCTAAACTTGTCGTGCAGTGTCTCGAAATTGAGCTTCTTGAACGTCCGACTGACCTTTCAAGACGAATGACAACGATTTTTGATTCCTTTGGCTTCGGAAACATTGAGGAATTCCCAATTATCGCCCAAGATAACGTCGAGAAAAGCCACTTCGATTACATCGATAGCTCACTAGAGCGGGAACATACATACGAGTCGTTATTGGAGATTGGTATACCTCAATCGATGATAAGGTATTATCCCTTTGATCAGCCCAGATACAAAAGCTGGGAGTTAGCTCCATCGCCAGCTGTTTTGTTCAGCGATATCTTTGCGCTCTTTTGTAAGCACCCTGAAAACGTCAGCGAGTATGATTGCTTTAGTCTTTTCCTGGGTGGTTTAGATCTGCCACAGTGTTCTTATTCAAAGCCTGCAACGATTATCCGATTAGTCTTCGAAGCAGCAAGACGGGGCTTGAACGTGGCTCGATCTCTGGTACCTGTAATGCATCGTTACTATGACATCGATGTATCAGAAGCCACCTCCTCACACTTACTATATTGGCTAAAGTCAGCTGTTGAAGATGGAAATTTTATTGCTAGATCTGAGCTGGAACGTATCGCTTATGGCGATTTCCATGGGAGTATAGAAAAGTTTCAAAATGCTGGAGGATACAACCAGATATACTCAAAGTACTTGAGCTACAATGCTGAAGTCGTTGAAGAATCGAAGCTCGAACATGGTTGGAACATGCTTCATTACCTTTCTGCTTATGGTGCGGAAGAAGAAGTAAAGGAATACCTCAAACGAACGGACCACGTTGCTATGAACGCATTAACAAAGGACAAAGAAACTGCATTATATTTGGCCTCACTCAGGGGGTCGCATGGAATCATGCAACAACGCTTGCTCCACGGTTCAGATCCGTCGATACCCTGCACTGAATTTGAAATTACCTGTATGCACTGGTTGTTTAGCTTCCACGAGAATATTCAGGACGAGATAGTGATGGAATTAACTACTCGAGGTGCGGATATAGATGCCAGAGCGAAATGGGGTTTACCCTTCTTATACTATCCCTTCATTTTACCGGAAGGAAGCCCGCTCCACTGGGCCATTCATATGGCGAGCCGCAGTGCCATGAAAACTCTTGTCAAGCATGGGGCAAGTGTTTCTATTCGGGATGGTTCTAACCCATACACCTTTGATCAGAGAATACGAGTTCTTCTGGAAAGTGGAGGGTGTGATGAAGAGAACTACTCGGTTCCCGAAAAAGAGACGATGGGGTTGTCACCACTTGATGTTAGCGCTTTACAATGGGATTCCTAACTTTTTCATCTATTGCTTTCCAAACACAAAGAAAGTATAGATGTCAACTCTATCGACGAAGAAGGTTTCACTGTTCTCCACCGCTTAAGCGCATGTCCAGCACTTCGAACCCGGCTCGGTATTCCAATTTCCTATGCTCCACTCAGAAGGTCAATGAAGGAATCTTACTCCCGACTTATCGACATTATTGAGGCCATAAAGGAGCTTGGTGGCAATTTGGAACAATTGGCAACTCTTACATCCAGACTTGCCAACAAACAAATAATTTGCAAGTATTTGTTCGTATTATTTGCCAAGACAAATACAAACAAAACAAATAAGCCCGTCTCAGGTTACTAAGTTAAATAAATAAATAAGTTAATAAATATTTGGATATTTGCAAGTATTTAGTAAATCGGGTTATAAGCTTTAAAGCTTAAAAGTTAGCTATAAAGTTAATCTCGCGATACATTTTTAGTGTTGTAGTTGCTTACTGTTAAGAGTCTACTGAGATACCGTAGTATTTCGATAGAGTAAGGTTGGTTCTTATGGATAAAGTGAGGTCAGGGTGGATCAGTCTTGCTGGATACAATAGAGCGTGGAAGTAGTAACTTGAATAACTGTATTATCTCTGTAACTATTTGAGTTGAATACAATAAGCCCTAGGGGTTCATTGCCTTCGATTATATACATGCTAGAGGCGCTTTATATTGATCGCTTCAATATAATCGCTTTATATTAGGCGCTTAACTTTATGCGCTTCATCTTGCGCGCTTCAATTAAAGTAGTCACGTAATGACTATTGCCTTATCCCACACGTTCGTCTAATAGTAACCCTATACCAGCTCCTAGTCTTATTAGGGTCGTAACACTATCCTCCCTCTTTTTAGTTAGGTCTACCCTTAGGCCTTAGTTCCTAATTGGGTTAGTCCCAACTTATAAGTAGTATGCCCCGCACTAGTTATAAGTTAGCCTACTATAATATCTTCGTCAGCTTATAAGTAAAAGCTCCGTTTGGTCTCTAAAATCCTTA
This sequence comes from Phaeosphaeriaceae sp. PMI808, assembly GCA_021365335.1. NCBI lineage: Eukaryota > Fungi > Ascomycota > Dothideomycetes > Pleosporales > Phaeosphaeriaceae > Phaeosphaeriaceae sp. PMI808. Next base: position 7,973 of record JAJTIZ010000019.1, on the reverse strand, counting down.
AAGCTAATTACCCCGCAGAAACTCCCTATCTTAAGTATTCTATTTCTAGATCTTCTTATTACGTTATACTAAATACTAATTTAAAGTATACTAAGTGCACTCGTCTCAATCATCCGTGCGTTAGTATATCCTAGGAGTCTCTTAATAAGACTCGTAAAGAGTATAAGAAAAAGGTTAATAAAGATAAGGTACTTCTTACTATTATTATTAACTAGTTATTATAGAATAAGAAGATTCTATAATATACTAAAGAGCGTACTTATTATAAAGCTTTATACCTTGCATTAGAATTAGAGTTAGAGGGTAAACTGGATTCTCGTTAAACATTTAACTATCCTAACCTTTTAATTAGTGTAGCTGCGTCGCCTACACTCTAGTCTACGCTAGGTTTATTAGATGAATATATTGCTATAGAGGGTATTACTTCTCCTATTAGTTCTTTTAATTATACTTCTAGCTCTTATAAGTTCTAATCCTTATTCTTCTAAATTATCTCTTAGATATATCTATTATCTAGATATCGTTATTCTATTATTCCTGTATAGAAATAGTTTCCGTATTTCTTTCTTATTTTTACAAGTAGCTCTTTATAGTTCTAGAGGTTAGCTTCTACTTCCTATATATTTTCTAAGTTAGGGTAGCCTTTCTATTTTACTAACTATTCTTAGTAGAAATATCTATCCTAGAATTCTTCTCATCCTATCTTATAGTATCTATAGAGATCTTTAACTTTAAATTTATCTTCTTCTTCTATTTTATAGTAGAAGTTTCGCTATAGTAGCGTTTCTAGGTTAGTAGGTTCTAGCTTACTTACAGAGGGGTGCAACGAAAAAGAAGTAATTGATTTTTTAACCTTTTTAAAAGTATTATAACTTACTTAATATAAGAGCTATAACTATAAAAAATAGATATTTAGAAAGAGAAAAGCTCGCCCTTTTAGATTATGTATATATCTAAAGCTTAGTAAGCGTAGCTCGGCTATAGTAGCTCACTGAAATAGGGGTATATTTTTAAGCCGTATTTAAAGGCTTACAACTTTTTATTTTAAGTATCTTTTTTTCTATATTTTATATATATTAATTATATATATAAAGCCTATAATATATTAGCTTTATATATATATCGTATTACTATATTAATAGTTATAAAGAAACTCGGTTTTTTTAGACTTTAGTTAATAAATATATATTAGACTAGACTAAAACTTAGTCTAATAGCCTATAACTATTTTAATAGCCTCCTACTTTCTAATTATAGAAAGTATATAATTATATATAGCCTACTAGCTTATAGCGTTCTACTCTTCTATTATAGTAAGCTTAAAAGCTTCTATACTCTTTAAACTAATATCTATACCTAAACTCTTCCTAGGTCGTTTATTTAGCCTATCTTTAAGTAGATTCTATTTATTTTTAATAGGATTTAAATTTAGACTAAAGGTAAATTAAGTATAAAGCTTAACTTAATTCCTTTTAAACTAATCTTTAATAGCTTTAATTTTATCGATTTTATAGTTCTCTTACTAAAATCTCTAGACTAAATAGATAATATATATATATTTTAGAAATATAACTAATATATATATATATATATATAGAGTTATATATATATAAGAAAAAGGGGTAAAAAGGAGGTTAGGTTATATATTATATTTTATATACTTTTTAACTACTAGATTTAGTACCTCTTAGATATATCTTCTATTATTAAAAGGTAAAGTATTTATAGAGTCTATTTTAGTAATTAATTTATATTATCCTTCTATCTAAATAGATCTCTAAACTAAGAGAGTTATATTTTTAGCTATAACTTAGTTAATATTAAGGTAATAAAAAAACGAATTAAATAGAAAAAGAGGTTATAAAAAATAGAAAAAATTAGTATACTAGGATTTTTTTTAAATATATTTTTATTAGTTATAGAGACTAATTACTCTCGAGCTATAATAGAGCCGATTTTTCTATAGTATTCTTATCTAGCTCTCTACTCTCTTTATATAAAGCTTTTATTAAAAAATATAATCTTTTTTAGATTAAATACTTTCTTTTCTACTATCTTTAATTACTATTTAGCGTACCTAAGTCTTAATTAAGCTAATTTAGCTAAAAATTTAAGATTTTTTAGTAGTTATATTTATAGTAACTCTCTCCTCTTCTAAAAAGTATTATAACTTTCTTATACTAATACTTAGATTATTTTCTAGTATTAATTTCTTATTTATCTTCTTAAGGCTTTAAATTATATTACTTATAATAACTTATTTTTCTCCTTTAGAAACCCTAGTAGGTCTTTTTTTATATCTTTTTATATCTTCTACTTTTATAACTTTTCCCTTCTTAATTCTATTAATAGTATTATAAATTATTATTATTATTATTTTTAAGATAGTAGCTATCTAATTAGGAGAGTTATTAGCTTCTAATTAAAGCTAGATATTAGATTCGAGTTTTTAGAGATTTAGTACTAATTTAAAGAATTTAGTAAAAATTTTAAAATATCTTAATTTATTAGCTATAGGCTAGTATTTTAGTAATCTATTACGTAAGCTAACTATTAATCTAATTTTTTTATTTTTTTCCTCTAATTCTAAAAAATTACTTAGATAAGTAACCTATACTATAAATTTATTTATATAATCTTTACTAAGTAAACTAGGATTAGTTAAAAAATTAGACTTTTTTAAACGTAAATTAAAAAGTTGTACTACTTTAAAAAAGAAGTAAAAATATACCCCTACTTTAACTCTAAATATAATAATATAGATTATATAATATTCCTATTTTTTTATTAGAAAATAAAAATTTACCTTTTTCTCTATAAAACTAATATTTTATTTTATTTCTAGCTTATATAGTTCTTAGGATATAGTACTTTAAAAAAGATTAAAAAATCGATTACTTCTTTTTCGTTGCACCCCTCTATATAGTAGACTCTAAATAAGACTACTATTATATCTTCTAGATAAGCCTAAGTAGTAATCTAAATAAGACTTAAAAAGAGCTTATTAACTATAAGTATAAGTAAATATACTTTAAGGATTAATTAAATAATTCTAAACCTTTTAGGATTACTAACTCTAATACCTAGAGATTAAGAATAACTATATAGCTAAAGAGTATTAAGTATTAAAGGATTTACTACTATATCCTTTTAAACTATAATAAATAACTATAATAAATATCTACTATAATTTTATCCTTAATTTAGGTATAACCTACTATATTATAAATAACCTAATTATATCTATAACTATTATCTACCTACTTAAGAAGACTATATCTAGGCTAGTAATTTAAAGATATAGGTAAAGGGATATAGATCTATTAATCTAACGTTAAAGAATTAATCTAAGGTAAATTAACTAGCTTTATATAATATAGCTATATACCTAGATATCTACTATAACCTAGTCTTATTCTAATTACTCTAGTAGAGAGGAATATAGTAGAATACCTAATTAGAACTATAACCCTAAATAAACTAGATAGGTAGATAATTAGAAATCTTACTAAGATCTATAGCTAATAGGTACTTAAGTTTTATCTATTATAAGAAGTAATATATTATACCTATAAACCTAGGTTAACTAGAGTAACTATACTTATAGTATATAGAGACTTAGCTATCTAGGACTAGTAGTAATTAAGTACCTTATCTAGTAAACTTAAGGGGTACGCGTAAAAGGAGTAACTACTATTAAATATAACTCCTATAGTAAAGCTAAGATAAGACGTTAAATTAGCCGCGTACTATAAGTTAGCTATAAAGGACTAGGAGAAAGAATCTTAATTAATTTCTACTTATATAAAGTATAGAGCTTTAATAAAAAAAGAGCTAGATACTAGTTACTAAGAAGATTTCTAAACTATAGTAGGACTTCTACTTTATAGATAACTAATTAGTAAAGTTAATTATTAAGATACTAGAAAACCTTATTCTCTTCTTAAAGAATTAGTATAATATCTTAGTTAAGTAATTAAAGCTAATAATAAGATTACTATAGTAAAACTAGAAGTCTAGTATTAGTTAACCTTATAAGTATTACTTATTAAACCTTTAGCTCTAGATACTTAAGCTTAAAAATAGAGGAGTAAGCGCGCTAGAGGTATTAATAAGGAGAAATTACGTATAATATAGCTTAATACTAATCTACCTTAGGAACTCTAGCTAGAAATTACTAGAGCTAGAGTATACCTCTATAACTAAATACTAAGTTACTTAAATAACTAGAAATTACTATATAAGATCTTCTTTATAGGAAGTAGCTTATAATTAAAGAATTATAGTATTATTAAGATAAGCCTAATCTAGCTTTATTTAAAAGCTTATAGGTATAAAGCTTTTATAATAACTAATAATACCTACTATAGTAAATTAAGACTTTATAGCTAGACCTAAAGCTTAGTTTAGATATCTTCTTAGATACTAGTTATTAAATATCTACTAGATATAGGTACTATCTATAGCTAAGGTAATAAGTACTTAAGATATTATCTTTAATAAGTATATAATCTTTTAATAGTAAAATAGAGGACCTAATAGATAATCTTATATATTAAATACTAGAAGAAATTACTACTTTTAATAAGAACTATTAAGCTCTTAATACTAGTTTATTAGCTAGAAATAAAGTCTTTCTATAAGAATAATATTAACTTAGATATATTAACTAATAAAGTAGACCTACTAGCTACTATTAAGGAAGAAAGATTAGAGAATATTACCTAACTCTACTACTATCTCTACTACTAGTAGTACTCCTAGCTTACTTTAATAACTAGAGGACTAGTACTATAAGTTATCTAAAATCGCTTAGGTAGAGAATAGTTAACTACTATAATAAAAACCTATAATAACTAAGGATTATCTAAAACTATTCTATAGGTAGTAGCCTTTATAGTAGGTACCTAGGTAGGAAATATTAGGTAATATAGAGGAGAGTTAATAGATAAAGTAAAGATAAAAAGAATACTCTAGAGGCTTAAAGCTCTATTATAGTTAACTCCTACCTCTACTAATATACTAAATAAACCTAGATAACTATCTAATAGGCGAGCTATTTAAAGAAGCTAAATATTTATATAATAAGCTACTAGAAGATAAGATTATAGACTAAAGTACTAGCTAATCTAATTAAATAAATAGGTTAATAGATACTTAATTATATATAGGTTTATACCTATAAATTAGATAAATACTACTAGTTTATTAAATATAAAGCCTAACTAGTAGTATATAGAGATTAGTAAAGAAACGTTATATTATAAGATACCTACGCTATAATACTAGCTAGCCGCTCCTTCTAGATACTTATAGTAATTATAGCTAAATATAATCTTAAACTAAAATAGTATAATATAATAAACGCCTTTATCTACTATAATAGATCGAGAGATCTATATAAAGATACTAAAGGGATACTAGAAGAAGGGAATAATCCTTTAGGTCTAAAAGGCTCTATATAGACTATATATTTACCTCTACTATAGTAGAAAGAGTTTACTTTAATACTAAAGTCTCTTAGTTTTTAAGTAGTACTCTATAAGCTATACTATATAGTAAAAGATAGTATTATTATCTTCTTCTATATAGATAATATTATTATAGCCTATAATAAAAAGAAGACTAAAGAAGTAGAAAAGGTAACTATCTCTTAAGAGAGAAGTATACTATTACTAGAGGAGTAGATCTCTAATAGTTCCTTAGTATAGAGATTATCTAAAAAGAGAGTAATACCTTATCTAGCTTCTATAGACTATATATATTAATAAGATATATTAGCTTACTAATAAAAGATATCTACTATAATACTCTAATAGCTACTTCTAAGCTTTAGTTTTATACTAGCTTAGTAATACTATTAAGATTAATAAGTACTAGTATAAAATTAGCTTACTCCTATTTACTATAGTAACTACTAGACTAGATATAGTATTTATAATATTATAATTAGCTTAATTCCTTATAAACCTAAATACTTTATACTAAGAAGCTACTAACTAAGTACTTATATATCTATTAAGTATAAGATAAAGAGTACTCTAACTAGGAGGAGGTAATTTACTCTAGATAGCTAGTAATACCTCTTTTACTAATAATACTCTAAATAGAAAGAGCTCTAAGGATATATAATTAAACTATTTAATAATCTTATTATATAGAGAGCTAATAAATAAGATACTATTACTACCTTAATAACTAAAGCTAAATTACTAGCTCTATCTTAAGTAGCTAAAGAAGCTATCTTTATATTATAATTACTAGATAAGCTAAAAGTTAAACTACTAATAAGCTATATTACTATCTAGTATAATAATACTTAAATAATCTAGCTTATTACTAAAGAACTAGCTAAACTCTAAACTAAACTAAGGTACGTTAATTTATAACTACTAGCTAAGGTAAGAGGTATTAGATAGTTAATTAAAGTAGTATATACTCTATTAATAGAGATAACTACTAATAGGTTTACTAAGGTACTCCTAGGAAATAAGTAGGAGAGTTTCTTAACCTAACTTAGACTAGTAGAAGTATAGGAATACTAATTATATAAAGTACCTCTTAATAAAATCTAAGCTTACTTAAATAATCTCTTACTTACCTAATAGTTCTAGCTTACTAAAGGTTATTAAGCTAAAGGGGTATATTAGATAAGTATATAAGAATTAAGATAATAATTAAGATAGTATTAAGATAGGTACGCGCGCACGTATACTACGCTACTAGCTAAGCGAGCTAAACTAAACTACTACTAGCTTAACTATAGGTATCCCTTTAATAGGAGAGCTATAATTAAATAACGCGCTAGCTTAATAAAGGGAGACCCTAGTATAAGTAGAAATTAAGGAACTCTAAAGTATATTAAGAGTAGTAGAAAGAGTAGATAAGAGAGAATTAATTAATTTATTAATCCTATTAATTATATTAATCTTTTCAAGTAATCGTAAATCTAATAACGTTTAATATATTATATAAGCTAATAGCTAGTACCTAGTACTATCTATAGAAATATAGCCTATTAGTTTAATTAGTATATATATAGTTAATAAATAGTTAATATAATAGTTAATATATAGTTAATATAATAGTTAATATAATAGTTAATATAATAGTTAATATAATAGTTAATATAATAGTTAATATAATAGTTATAAATAGTTAATATAATAGTTAATATAATAGTTAATATAATAGTTAATATAATAGTTAATATAATAGTTATATAATAGTAATATAATAGTTAATATAATAGTTTAATTATATATAGAGAGTTCTAGAATTTAAATACCTAATATAGGACTTAAATAGAAACTCTTCTAATTAATATACTTTTTTACTAATAAGAATAATTATATTTAACTAATTCTTCTAAATACTAATCTACCTCCTATTCTCTAAATTATAAAGATAAGTTTTATAGAGTTCTTATAAATTATAGGAAAAATATTAGAAAGAAAAGAATCTAATTCCTTGTCTATATAACTTTTAGGTACACTATTTACTAAAAGGGCTCCTAAATTATAGTAATATCTAAGAGCTTTAGTATATTAGTTTAAAGTAATAGTTAAGAAGGTATTACTTAGAAGTATAAAGCTTACTCTAAGCTAATATAATAAGTATTAGAGAGTAATAAAATTACTTATAGATATAACTAGACTATAGAGTATAACTAATATAACTAACTATAACTAGTATTTATCTATAGTAAAATCTACGAATATATTAGTACTATTATACTAACTATTATAGTAATATACTTACTAATTATATACTAGGATATTCTTTACCTAAATACGTAACTTAACTATTAGGGCTAGCTACTTATTTATAGGTATAGTCTAAATAATACTACTAGTAGATAAAGGAACTTCTAATTAAAAGAATTATAAAGTATAGTATTAAATATAGTCTTTTCCTTACTAATATTAAGCTCTCTCTATAATACTTTTAGTACGTATAGTATTATTCTTAAT